>CM029597.1:6381287-7581287 GCA_017311375.1 Mytilus coruscus | reverse complement strand
ACTTAAAAGGCCAAAAAAGTAAGAAGTTAAAGAGCACTGATGACCTTAATTTCCGAAAGAAGGTAATCATTTCCTGGGTTAGAAAATCCATAGTATTTCGAAAAATCCAAAGTTTTGTTATAAGTTTATTTATAATTATGACCGACTCAATGATAATTTATGTTAACACACAAGTGCTGACTGCTGGGCTAGCGATATCATCGTGGATGGGAAACTTCCACCAGCAGTTCGATCGAAACAGTGGTTTTAAATAGACTCATCATGGATACCAGGATCAAAATTGTGTAAGCCATACGCGCGTTCTGTCTACAAAAGACTCATTAGTGACGCTTGAATCCAAAGAGTTAAAAAGGCCAAATAAATTACGAAGTTAAAGAGCACTGAGGACCAAACATACCGAAAGGTTTTGTCAAATACAGCTAAGGTAAGCCTGTGTAAGTGCTTATATATTTACAGATCTAACATTGTCGTGCTGGTATTTAGACGAATTATGTATACAGAATATGTTTTCAGCCTTGTATCACCATCACTGGTGATCCGATGGATAAAATCTGTCATAGAGTTGTCACTGGTTCAGACGTACTTATATAATTCGTTTAAATAACAGCCCAACAATGTTAGATCTGTAAATTTGCGGAAGCAAATTTTTTGTTCTTACCTGGCCGGGATTCGATCTCATGATACTGAATTATCGTAGCACCAAATCGCCTTGCACTATGCCCGACGCGATAGTCCACTCGACCACCTAGGCTCGACAAAAATCAAGCTTTCGGTGGCCGGGTGTTACCTTTCTTCGTCAGTTTTTATCTAGTGTCGTAACACATTACATGATATATAAGGCATGAAGATTACAGATCAGCTGAATTATCTATCGTAGAGGATCTTACAAATTAATGTAGGATGCAGTCACAGAAATAATTATATTATAAGTATATATATATAAACAAGTCTAAATTGAAAACAACGTTCAAACCTATGATTGCGTTGGATAAAAACCGCAATTTTTATACGTGTGCATGCAAAACAAATTTCTTGATAGAGTCTAAATATATATATATATATATATTATACAAGTCTAAATTGAAAACAACGTTCAAACCTATGATTGTGTTGGATAAAAACCGCAATATTTATACGTGTGCATGCAAAACAAATTTCTTGGTAGAGAGGTCTAAATACAGCACAAACAACATTTTCCAAAAGACCAAAAAGTGAAAAAGTATATTTTAACAAAACGCATTTGACTAGCAGGTCGAACAACGGATGTTCTTAAACCCTGCTGACTGCCATTGGCGATTGCCAAATAAACGGATCACCAGATGTAACAAAATGGATCTTAACTATTAATTTAATACCAAACAGAAAACAATGACCTTGCGGAAAAGATGGTATACCGCAAACAAAAGTTGCAAAAATTAGTACACCATATCCGGATTTCGACAATTAATGTCTCTTCAGTGATGTTAGGAATCGAAACGGTATTTGGAAGCCCATATAATTTACCTCAATTTAGGATAGACTCTTGAATTTTGAAGAGTCGAAATAGGATGAACGGATCATATAAACCCGAAGGCAAATATAATACAAGCCCAAACGAAAAAATATAAACAAGTCTAAATTGGAAACAACGTTCAAACCTATGATTGTGTTGGATAAAACCGCAATTTTATACGTGTGCATGCAAAACAAATTTCTTGGTAGAGAGGTCTAAATACTGCACAAACAACATTTTCCAAAAGACAAAAAAAGTGAAAAAGTATATTTTAACAAAACGCATTTGACTAGCAGGTCGAACAACGGATGTTTTTAAACCCTGCTGACTGCCATTGGCGATTGCCAAATAAACGGATCACCAGATGTAGCAAAATAGATCTTAACTATTAATTTAATACCAAACAGAAAATATATATATACTTTTGGTTCTTTTGTAGAATTCACGTAGAAGATGATATACCGTTATACTGCACGCGCTTTTTCATGCGTTATCTGTATCGTTATTTATACGCATTTCAATCATGTAAATGGCAGTAACATTACATGTGACAAACACTGTATATATGAAGGGACAAAGGCCATGTGTAGTGGACTTTCCTTAAACTATGTTCCAAAATTTCCACCTAATATTACATTAGTGAATTTGATCCACACAAATTTATCATATATTGGAGAATATACATTTTACAATTTTTCTTTTAGTATGTACATCAGTAAACTGATTCTGCGAGATAATTACATAACGTATATTCATCCAAAGTCTTTTTACAATATTTAGGCCCTCAAAACATTGGAAATTTCAAACCAATATCAACTGGATATTATTGTATTAAAAAGCATTTGTTAACCTTCAGAAACGTTATTTGAAAATGCTTAATCTTAGTAAAAATAAATGGACGAACCTTCCTGCAGATTCTTTCATCTCATTTACAACTAGTTAAATACAGAAGATTGTTATACCTGGAAATTATTTCAAAGTTGTAAACTGTAAGATGTTTCAGCAATTGAACTTTTTGACATATTTAAGATTATCCGATAATTCTATGAAAGATGTGTACGTGAGGGGCTTAAGAAATGTGAAAAGATTATATTTAGATAATAACAGTCTAACAAAAGTCCATAAATGGTGTTCTAATGTTGATTCAAGTTATGTTCCAAACTTAAAAATCCTTTACCTTGGTAACAACAATATTGGTGACATTGGAACAAACAATTTTAAATGTTTGCCGAGCGTTCAGATATTTAATTTAGATGGAATTCAAACTGGTCGAATACAAGATAACGTTTTTGCGTCTATGCCTCATATAAAGACTTTGATGTTATCAAGAATAGGAAATCCTTTAAAACAGATTAGTGAGTTTGCTTTCAATAGGTCATCCCTGTCCAAACTGGACATGAGTTTGCTTTCAATAGGTCATCCCTGTCCAAACTGGACATGAGTTTGAACAACTTCCACTTTGAAAGAACAACTACCACAATATTTTCATACTGTCAAAACGTTGTGAATCTCGATCTAAGTAAAACATCATGCCTTAAAACCTTTCAATGTTCAAAGAAACACTACAACAGTTACCTAATCTTCGCAAACTTATTCTTGTAAAATGTGGAATAACTTAAATTCCGGACATGCGTTTGCACCATTTGAATTGTTATGGTCTATAAATCTTAGTCAGAACAGAATTTGTCACTGGACTAATTTATTTCTAAATGTGACATCACTGACTCAGCTGGATTTGAGCGTGAATGCAATTTCAATTATCAACTAGACTTCATTTCCACAGGAAGTTTTATTTTCTTTAAAGAAATTGAATTTAGGCTTTAAACCTTTCTCTTGTACATGTGAACAGTGTTGGTTCCTTAATTGGACAAAACATTTTATGAACAAGGTTGTAAATTTCAAACGTTATAAATGCAAACATCCACTTGATATGGATGGAAAACTCTTGTCAAATTATCACCCAACAGTGGAAAACTGTACTCCCTGGAATCCAATTAATACAACTATAATTGGACTTGCAGGAAGTGGCGCTATCGTTGTGTTAATTATTGTACTAATTGTGCGATATCAATCACATTTTAAAAACTATGTCTACCTAGTACGAGTGTCCTACAACAAAAGACGAGGATATCTTACTTTTGACAACGACGAAGATTTTGAATATAATGCATTTGTTGTGTACTGCAAGGCAGATCGAGATTGGGTTCATACAAAATTTATTAAAAGAGTTGAAAACGAAGAGGGATTAAAATTATGTATTCATCACCGTGATTTTGAAATCGGACAGCCAATCATCGGCAATATTTATAAGTTTGTGGAAAAATCTAGAAAAATTGTCGTTATAATGTCAAATGATTTTGCCAAAAGTGAATGGTGTCAATGGGAAGTCGATATTGTACAGGAAAAACGTAGACGACTAGGAAAAGATGTGTTTCTTCTCGTCATGTTGAAGAATATTGACTCCAAGCATATGACAAGTCATCTCCGATCGTTACTTGCCAGTGGTCATCATATAAACTATTCACGTGGTGTTGGAGAAGATTTATTTTTGAGAGCTGTTGTAGAAGAACAACCGGGTATCCACCTGTTGCGTGGTTGTAAAAATAACTTTATGTATTTATTCTTAATAAAATGGTTTTTTGTGTAATGTTAAGGCACATACAGACTTTTGAAGACGTTTCTGTTTCAACAAATCCATGAGTGTTGCGGATTCAGCAATTGTACCTCTATCTTCAAAAGAAAAAAAAAGTAAGCAATTATCGGAAAGTCCGAATATTGGACGAATACACCACTCCAATGACAAACTAGAAAACTAAACAATGTATCAAATAAGCAGTACAATTAATGCTGTTCTAATCACTCCTTTTTACATATATTTACTATGGGTATAAAAGATTCTACAAATGCATGTAGTTTGGCCATTGGTCTCCATATGACGCAAGTTTTGCTTTTCTCAAACTTAAGATTTCTGTGATCATGATGTTCACGTTTGTTCTTCAAATTATGATTTGTTATTGTCCCGTAGAAATCGTATTATATTTCTTATAACTTAACTAGAACAATCAATTAGGGAACAAGAATCAAAAACATGTATCTGAATAAAAAAGAGTGATCAAACAGAAATTCTAATGCAATTATTTTGTATCAATGGTTCTGATTGGATGACAGTAAGCGTAAAATACTCTATCTCCTTGTCTGTAACTAAGGAAGCCGACATTTTAAATTGCGGAATGTATTGACATGTAATCTCTACAATAATAACAAAAAAACTCACATGTTGCACCTACAAATCTTTTTTTTATCAAATTTTATTACATTCTGAAGCGGCCAAGAAGCTAAAAAAACGCCCGGCGTTTACGTTTGACGCATGAAGCATACCTATGACGTCACCTAGTTTAGGGGCCAAAAAAGATAACATCTTTTCGCGGAATTTTCTTAGTAAAAATTTTATACTGAAATAATGATTGGGATTGAATTATGTACTTGTTTTGCATTAGACTAGAGATAACTGTATTGTATTTAAAGCTTTGCGGACGTCCATCGGTAGTTTTACTGTCGTAAATAACCGTACAATTGCAAAAAACTAAATTTGCGACAGTAAAAGTACCGATGGACGTCCGTCAGTTTCTAATACAATACAGTTATCTCTTAATTGTCATAAAAACCAATGGTAGACACCTATACAGTGGAATACCAATAAACAAATGTAATATCATATTTTTAACAGACATAAACCTAAGTATCACGCTAGCATACCTAGATAGTATTTCGTCTGTTTATATCCAGTTATTGTTTGTACATATTCGAGTTCTAAACACTGTTTTATCTCATTTACATAAAAAGAAACAACAAAAGAAGGGCGAAAGATACTAGAGGGACATTCAAACTTATATGTCGGAAATAAACAGACAACGCGATGGCTATATATAATAAGGTATACAATGAGTCCAGAGATAAAAACGCACCAAGCCCCCTCTTGCTTGAATAAAAACAGAAGTCTAAATGACACAAGGAAAAAGAAGTATTATGTATCTAAAATGAACGTATAGATACAAAATTGTGGATTTGATTATTGTTCTCTGGTCACGTATTTTACTTTGAATAGCAGTGCATGTTGACGAACATGTACAGGTCGTATATTTATACATTCCCAATTCTACATACGAGAAATCAATAGGACGAGAAAGCGACAATTATTGTCTTTGGACCGTTACGCATGCTTGAGTTAAGCAGAAGACACTCAAATACCCGGGAATAATTTTAACGATTTGAGGAAGAAATAAAATATTAAAAACCATTCTAATATGACGTCTTTATTTTGCTTTGTAAACAAAGCTGTGTTCTAATTACCACAACATATGTTGACACATGCGCACTAACTTACTGTTTACATTCTCTTTATTTTAATAGAATATAGATATATATTATATATTGCTATTAAAACATCATTTACCCTGCTTTTAGTATTTAAACTTGTCAAATATGAAAATATAATGTGCATAATTCATGGGGAGGAAACGGGAACAGCCAAACATTCCTATAGTGTTTTCGTACGCTTCGACCTATAGAAATACTGTATTTGTCCTATTTGCATCGAAATAATTCCTTCATGTCATCCTCTATGCTCATTTTAACATGGGTAGGCATTATATTTGACTCCATCGAAATCAACATATAACATACTTTCTGTATCAATGTTTAAGAACACAAATTAAATCAGATATACTTGTCGGTTTTTATACCAAATTAAAATTAAGCATTTTAAGTTTTTATAAAATGAAATTAAAGAACGATAGTTGTTCTCAATTACGGATCTTGTAACAATAATGTGCATCATAATAAACAAAAACTTAACAAGGGTCATAACTACATTTTTGTTTGTACTTATTAGTTATTATTTGTTTGTTAATGTCAAATAACAAATATTTCATGCATATTCAGGAGAACAAATAAAACAACAAACCAATTATAGGTAAGTTCTGCATTGTTAGTTTACCGGAATGAAGGACCGTTAATTTGGGGTGCCACAGGAAAAAGAATTTTGGTAAGTGAAAGAAACTGTGCCTTGTAATGTGGTCATTTACAGACCCCATAAAGAGTTATTGCAATGTCACGTATTCTATTACGTGACTAAAGAGTGACACTCTTCTATACGGGGTACAAATTACTATTACCATACACTTTTGCATTGAACATGACATGAACTTATTCCTTGAATTTTAAACTTTTTATCTATTATGTTTTTATCTATACTTATCTCTTTACACAAATACTGCTCCAATAGAGTTTTGTGGAAGAAAGACTGGAATCGGCTCTAGGTAAACTTTACGGTCACCGTCACGATCTGGTTGTCCGATGCGATCTGTTTGTCCGATGCGATCTGTTTGTGACTAAACTCACTAACGACATATTATCGCGATCTTAGAACTTTAGAGACCACAATAGTAGTCTGTAATTTTAACGAGTGTGTCCTATTCACGGTTGTGAGGATTCACATGGCGGGTGATGCATGCATAGCAGGAGAGGTTTACTCTATCGACAAATCCAGTGTTGTTTCTTTTGGAGTGCAAGCGATTCCTTTAAATTTTATTCATTACGGTAACCTTCATTTTTATTTTCAAAATTTATTAATGAAATTTGAACATAGTAAATTACTGTTCCCCATATTTACAGAAGATTGCTGCATTACTTCTTGTTCTATTCTATAAAAAAGAAAATTACTTAGTCTCCTTGAAATACCTGTCCAGGAATCCAAAAGGGAGAATGTTACATTTCTCATAATAAAACGTTCAAACGTGTGAGAGTTATTCAAACAAGGAATTTACAATTAACGTAGGAATTTAAATAAAGGATGAATCATTTGACATAACTACAAAAAAAAACTCATATCTTTTAATAAAACAAACCAAATGAAACAATACCATGTTAAGAAAGAAAGCATGGATAGATCTATGCAAATATAAATATTGAAAAGATAAGTTGAAGTATAATTTAAGAATTATAAAGATGATGTCATTGTCGACAATGGTAATGCCGGGATAAGATGGAAAGTTGAGACAAATATTGATTTAAAGAATACTCCGGAGAAATTCGATATTATATAACATGAACAGTCTAAGATACATAATTTGTCTAGAATCATATCATGTTAAACTTGCAGGGACAACGATAGAGAAATACACATAAAAAAGTTAATAAAATACATCGATTAGTGCAGATTTAAAAGAGAAGTTTTCGATAGAGTGTTAGGTTCTTACCGATAGCAATACTTACATATGGCAAGTTTTATCCGTAAGAATTAATGACTGAGGATAATACATAAAAGCAATTATCATTACTTTTTCATATACGTAAAAGCTAACCTGACCTAATATGGTTTCCGCATATATGAGCTATTGCTTTATTGGGGGTGAAGGAAATATCTATTAATGCATTTGTTTTCGAAAGAGAGAAGACATGTGTTTTAAAAATCTAATTTTAAGACATAAGATTATTTATATCATGCACATGTAATTGTTTCCGAGTAAATAATTCCGCAATATACAACACCAATTGAGACATTTAAAGGGACCTTGTAGTTGTTGTTATTTAAACGACAATTGAAACGAAGGTAAGTTGTTCATATTTTTGTCTACACGAGCTAGAGTTATATAAGGGATGCAATAACTCTTACATAAAGCTGGTGTCATAGCTAGCTAAACCTCCCACTTGTATAATAGTTGTTTACATACAGTTCCGTTATATTGACAAAATTGGATAAGCAACCCAAATATACAAAATTGTTAAATGTGACAATAATGGGGATCCAGCAGCCAAAACTGTGTAAACATACATAAAAGACATACAACACAGATGACTTGAAAATTCATACAAGACACGAGGATATATGACTTTGTTTTCGCTGAAACATTTGGTCTCGAATGTACCTGATAATATTTTTTTACACTGAACTCGTGCAGTTTGCATTGGCATATGTATTATACTCTTTGGTACCACCGTCCATTATTGTTTTGTTGGAGGACATGGGTTTTTTAAATTAATTTGTTTGATTTTAAATTTCTTGAAAAAAAAAATTGTTTGAGAAAGGAAGAGAATAAATATTGATTAAAGTCTTGAGAGAAAAAAAAAACATATCCGTCCAACAACAAAAAACGAACGGCCGATGCTTACCATTAAATCATGTCATTGCTACTACTCGGACTAATTCTGTTGTTTTGTTATTTTTTAACAGTATGTGTTATTGTCTGTATTTTAAAATATTTAAAAAAATATTTAAAAAAAGGACTACATACTGACATATACTTGTTAAATACCGGGAATTTTTGTCGTTTTGTTACTGTCTCGTTTAGCTATATTCCACACCTTTTTTTTCAAGAATAAAAGCAATGCTGAGAAACAATAACTGAATTTAACCTGAAGACTGGTATCATATGAAACCACAGTTTAACAAAAACTACTTTAATGGAGGAATAATTGAGACTTTATAAGATAAAATGATATATTCGTACAGTAAGCTCTTTATTCTTATATTCATGTATGTTATAAATTATACTTCGTATGTATATATGACGTTTATTACATTATATACGTCAGACATCAGGAATTCTATCTTAAAACTTCTATGCAGAAGCCAGCAGCAGTTGATATTAAAAATTCCTTTTCAAGTTTAACATCTGTTATTGCTTTTTTATATTTTTCTTATACCATACGATAGAACTACTTTATATTTAATTTTGTTTCTTTTGTAGAAATCAACATGAAAAGGATATTCCGATATACTGCGAGTGTTTTTCTTTCAATGTGTATCGTTATTCATACGAATGTCAGTGATGTGAATGCTATTAACATCAAATGTGACAAACACTGTGTATGTAAAAGACAGACAGCCATATGTAGTGGAATTTCCTTAAACTATGTTCCAAAATTTCAACCTGATATTGCAGTTGTTAATTTGACCCACACAAATTTATCTTATATTGGCGAACATACATTTTATAATTTGTCGTTTAGTCTGTACATCCGTAAACTGATTCTGCAGGAAAATTTTATAACTTACATTCATCCAAAGGCTTTTTGGAATATTTCAGCTCTCAAAACATTGCATATTGCCAATCAACCACAATTGAATGTCAATGCGTTGACTGAAGCACTCAAAGTCTTAAAGAAAAGGAATCTGAAAATGCTCTATCTTCTTGACAATCAATGGACAGAAATTCCAGTAGATTCCTTTAATGTATTCAAAAACAACAAACTGTTAAAGCTTATCTTGAGAGGAAATAAGTTTGCATCGTTTAACTGAATAATGTTTCAGCAAATTAATTCTTTGAAACAATTAGTATTATCCGATAATTCTATCAAAGATATATATGTGAAGGGATTACATAGTGTAACAAGATTAGATTTGAGGAGAAACAAGTTAACGAAAGTCCCAAAATGGTGTAATAATTCAAGTTTAAGTTTTGTTCCAAACTTAAAAAACCTTACACTTGGAAACAATAACATTGGTAACTTAGAAAAACACGCTTTTAGATGTTTGCCAGGCCTTGAGTTTTTAAACTTAGAAGGAATTAATACTGGTAGCATACAAGATCATGTATTTTCGCCTTTGCTTGTTCTCAAAACTCTGTTGTTAAAGAGAATAGGAAATCCCTTAAAAAAGATTGGCGAGTTTGCTTTCAATAGTTCGTCACTTACTACACTTCATATGAATTCGAACTCCTTCCATTTTGACAGAACAAGTACCAACGTATTTGCGTACTGTCCAAATATCGAGAATCTGGATTTGAGTCAAAATTTCATGCCAAGAAATCTTTCTATGTTCAAACAAATACTTCAACCGTTATCTAATCTTCGTAGATTAGTACTTAAGAAATGTGGAATTACCGATATTCCAGACATGTTATTCATACCATTCAAAAATATATGGTCCATAAATCTGGGGGGGAACAAAATTTTTTAACTGGAAAAATTTATTTTTTGGTGTTACCTCATTAACTATGCAAGGTTTGAGCGTCAATTCAATTTCGGTTATAACCCAGAATTCTTTTTCACCGGAAGTATTAATTTCGTTAAAGAAATCAAATTTAGGCTTTAATCCTTTCTCTTGTACATGTGAACAGCGTTGGTTCCTTAATTGGACGAAACATTACATGAAGAAGGTTGTAAATTTCAAAATTTATAAATACAAACATCCACTTGATATGGATGGACAACTGTTGTCAAATTATCACCCAACAGTGGAAAACTGTACTCCCTGGAATCCATTTAATACAATTATAATTGGACTTGCAGGAAGTGGAGCTATCGTTGTGTTAATTATTGTGTTCATTGTGCGATGTCAATCAAATATAAAGAACTTTGTCTACCTATTTAGAGTGTTCTACAACAAAAGACGAGGATATCTGACTTTAAACAACGACGAAGATTTTGAATATAATGCATTTGTTGTGTACTGCGAGGCAGATCGAGATTGGGTTCATACGAAATTTATAAAAAGAGTTGAAAACGTAGAGGGATTAAGATTGTGTATTCATCATCGTGATTTCGAAATCGGACAGCCAATCATCGGAAACATTGATAAGTTTGTGGAAAAATCTAGAGGATTTGTTGTTATAATGTCAAATGATTTTGACAAAAGTGAATGGTGTAAATGGAAAGTCGATGTTGTGCAGGAAAAACGTAGGCGACTAGGACGTGTTTCTTCTCGTCATGATGAAGAATGTTGACTCCAAGCATATGACAAGTCATCTCCGATTGCTACTTGCCAGTGGTCATCATATAAAATTTTCAAGTGGTGTAGGAGAGGATTTGTTTTGGAGAGCTGTTGTAGAAGGTCTTATAAAACCGCTAGGGTATCCACCTGTTGAGTTGTTATAAAAATCTTATTTTTATTTGTAATGTTAAGGAACAGTTGTTCTTCAAATTATGATTTTATACTGTCCCCTGGAATTCGAATTGTATTTCTTATATAATTTAACTAGAATAAGCATTTCGGGAAAAAGAATCAAAAACATGTATTTGAATAAAAAAGAGAGAGCAACAAAAATGTCATAAAAAACCAATGGTAGATACCGATCCAGTGGAATACAAATAAACAAATGTAATATTATATTTTTAACACACATAACTAACCGTATCACGCTAGGATACCTGTATATCATTTTATCTGTTTATATCAGTGTACATGTTCGATTTCACAGCACTGTCATATCTCATTTACATAAAAAGAAACAATTAGGTATGCAAAGAGTCCACAGATGAAAACGAACCCAATCCCCTCTTGCTTGAATAAAAACAGACGTCTAACATTGTCTAAATGACACAAAAACAAAAATAAGTATTACGTCACTAATATGAATCAAAAGAGGCAAAAGGGTGGCTTTCAATTTTGATTACATCTTTTGAATAACAATGCATGTTGATGTTGATGTACATGTACAGATCGTAAATTTATACATTCCTAATTCAACATACGAGAAATCAATAGCGACAATTATTGTTATTGGACCGTTACGCGTGCTTAAGTTATGCAAAAGACAAAAAATACCGGGAATAATTTTACCGATTTGAGGAAGATATACAACATTAAAAACAAATATTTTCCGTTTGTAATATATGTACAATACCAGTTAGGGAAGTATTTACCCTATTGAAACCTCGTATACTTACACAAACGTATATGTAGTTATGACAGTTATTTTGCGAATTAAATAGGTTTTGCTTTATATAACAATAAAAGCAAAGCACCATGTACCATGTACAATTTGTGCGTACTAATGGTTTACCATCAATATATTATATTAGCATGATTAAGCAATAAGTTAATATTTTCCTAAAATGCATGTATGAATAAAGGCAACAGTAGCAAACCGCTGTCCGAAACTCATAAACCGATAGAGATAAAAACAAATCCGGGTTACGAACTAAAACTGAGGGAAACGCATCAAATATAAGAGGAGAACAACGGCACAACAAAAACACAACATTAAAATGTAACACACACAGAAACGAACTATAATATAACAATGGCCATTTTCTTGACTTGGTACAGGAGATTTTAAGAAAAAATTGGTGGGTTGAACCTGGTTTTGTGGCATGCCAAACCTCCCGCTTTTATGGCAACGTCAAACACAACACCCAAACGACAACATCACATGACAGGACCACAATACAAATAAATGGGAGAACAAATAGGACAAAGAAACACACGAATAATAGCTAACAAAAGGTACTAGGCTTAAATTTCAATACGCCAGACGTGCGTCTCGTCCACACAAGACCAACCAGTGACGCTCAGATGAAAAAAGTTTGAAAGCACAAACAATTACAAAGCTGAAGAGCACCGAGGACCAAAACTTCCAAAAAGTTGCGCCTAACACGGCCAGGGTTTTCTGCCTGGGACAAGAACATCCTTATTATTTAGAATAATTTATAATTTTGCAAACAGTAAATTTTATAAAATGACTATATAATAGATATACATGATAAAACCGAAGTGGGAACTAACTGCAGAATAAAAACGGATACATTACATAAAACAACTTAATCCAACACATAAAAATACACAGCCGAGTTAGCCAAAGCCTCAACGCACAAAGTGACGTCCCTTTGAAATTCTAAAAAAACACACAAAGTTACGTCACATTTGAATTTGTAAAAATATTTCCCAAAAATAAGATAGGATTCAACCAGGGGTTGAAACCGCACCATCGAGCTCAGCTTTCCAAGTTTCATGGCTGTCTGGTTGATGTTTGATGTTATAAGAACATTTCTATTGTTGGCTCATATGAAGTTTTTTTTAACACATGTTAGTGTAAGAAAATATCTAATTTTATCAATAGCATGCATATCATGCGTCATGCATCAAATTTCAAATCGTTCATGTCTATTTTTAAAACGAAGTTTCAATTCTGTAGGATGTACAACTTTCAGAAATGTAGACAAGTTTTGCTTAACTGGTGATATGATCTCAGAAACGTTTATGGGGAGAATATCTACCTATGAGTACGTCAACGATCCTTATTTGCAAAGGGAAGGTTTCATTTTAAAAATAATATTATGCCCCATTCCTGTTAAGTATAACATGTGTAAATGTCATATTATAACTAAATTCAAATATTTATAGCTAACAGAAAATGAACATGAATGATTTAACTCCATCTGAATAAACATAAAATATACTTTTTGTTTTAATGTTTAATAATACGAATTAAATCAGATATACTAATCGGTTTTTTTTTTTTTAACCAAATTTAGCATTTCAGCTTCTTATAATAATAAAATTAAAGAACGATATTTGTTCTAAATCACGGATCTTACATAAGTGTGCATCATACTTAAACCTTATTCAACAAGGGCGATAACTACATTTTTGTTTAACAATAAAACAATAAACTATTATAGTTAAGTTCTACATTGTTAATTTACCGGAATGAAGGACCGTTTATTTTAGCTGCCACCACAAGAAAAAGAATGTTGGTTAGTGGAAAAAAAACTGTGCTATGTAATGTGGTCATTTACAGATCCTATAAAAAGTTATTGCAATGATACTATTACGTGACATAAGCGTGACACTCTTCCCTACGGGGAGTGGCACTTTTTACAAAATATCTAATAAAACTATCGTGTTGCTCAGTCTTTAGTTTTCTATATTGTGTTTTGGGTACTATTGTTTGTATGTTGCTTTTTTTTTATTTTTAGCCATGGCGTTGTCAGTTTATTTTCAACTAATGAGTTTGAATGTCCCTCTGGTATCTTTCGCCTCTCTTTTATACTGAAATGTTTGTGACTTTATAGAATAATTATTCGTAAGGTTGTATTCTTGTGCAAAGAGGTACAAGGACTACCGTATAGTTACAAATTGATATTACCAAACGCTTTTGTTTTACGTGTGACATGAACTTATTGCTTTAATTCTGAACTTTTTATCTATTATGGTCTTATCTATATCTATCATATATTTCTTACACAAATACTCTCCAATAGAGTCTTGTGGAAGAACAACTGAAACCGACACTAGCTGAATTTTACGGTCAACGTCACGATTAGGTTGTCCGCTCCGATCTTGTCTTGACTAAACTCACTAACGACATATTTTCGCGGTCTATTCCCAATTGTGTGGATTTGTATGGCGGGTGACGCATGCATAGCAGGATCGGCACATCCAATATTGTTTCGTTTGGAGTGCATGCTATTATTTCAGATATTATATTTTCATTACCTTACTTTGTATTTTCTAAACGATTATTAGAATTTGAACTACTATAATTGCCTACATTTACAGAAGATTGCTAAATTACTTTTATTCTTTTTTATAAAAAAGGGAATTACTCAGTCTCCTTGAAGTACCCGTACAGGTTTTCAAAAACGATGAGGCTAAAAGTCTTATAATAAAACGTATATTCACGTGAGAGTATTTTTAATCAGAAATTAAATATTTATGAAGAAATTTAAATATACGATAAATCATTTGACGTAACTAAAAAAAGTAACCCGTGGACTTTAAATAAAATAAATACCTTGGTTTTTTGTGATTTCTATTCAAATTTATTTACAAGTGTAGTCACTGATGTTTCATATTGCATTTCCTATGTTTTTCATTCTCAAGCGTACTTGGTCATTTTTCAAAAGAAATTGTGCCATTTGCGTTGAAATCTGTATTATACGGATATCATGGATATACAAAATCATGAAATATTGCTACAGGGACTACTGACTGCGACAAAGTATGTTAACTATATACTTTTGTTAAATATTGGTTATGTGTTTGACGTATATCCTGCTTTTCCTATAATTCACGAATAAAAGCAATGCTTAGAAAAACCAACTCAATTGAACTAAAAGATTTTTGTCATGACAATATCCAACTGATTAAATAGCTCAGTGTGCAGACAGATTTAAACGAGAATTATTTTATAAAATGATAGATTCTTACCATCAGCAATAATCACGTGCACATAAGGCACGTTTTATCCGTAATAATTAATGACTGGTCATAATACAAAAAAGTAATAATCATTAACTTTTCCTATACGGGGAATTTAACCTGACCTATTATGATTTCCGCATATTCCGATATATTTGTGTTGCTTTAATAGGCCTAGGGGTGAAGGAAATCTTTATTGAATATATTCGAATTCGAAAGAAGAAATACAAGTGTTTTGAAAATCAAATTTAAGACATAGGGTAATTTATATTATATTAGTGATCCATTGAAGTAGCAACATAAACATGTAGTTGTTTACGAGTAAATATTTCCGCCATATAGAACACCAAATGAGACTTTTAAATGGACTTTGTAGTTGTTGTTATTTTTAAACGACAATGTTAGCAAAGGTAAGTTGCTCATACTTATGCCTAAATGAGTTCATAGCATACAAATTATATTACGGATTTTAAAGAAAAGATTGTTCTGCTTATTGAAACTTTCTGTATGGTATATGAGTGCAATGTGGATATAGTGTTCAGCTGACATTTATTTCAACCATTAATATCAACTTCGCTTTGTTTAAGTCTGACGCTCTAAATTGAATGTTGTGCATGTTAGGTGTCGAATTAACAAACTAAGAAAAGGCATGTAACTCCATCCGTTACTTAAAAATAGCACTTCTTAAGAGGAGAAGAATAAATTACCAAACATAATATATGTTTGGTGTGATCGCATTTGGATCAAAACCACGCCGCTATGAACTTTTCATGCACCTTTGCGATTACATTACCTTGCAATGTGTAGGTGCTTTTGATTATGGATAAATAAAGGCAACAGTAGTATACCATAAAACCAAACGATAGTTGTTTTATTATTAATATTGTCTTTTGTTTCATTTGTAGAATTCACGTAGACAATGATTTTCCGTTATATGGCACGTGTTTCTATGTTAATGTGTATCGTTATTTATACGCATTTGAATTATGTTATTGGTAGTGACATCACATGTAACAAACACTGTATATGTAAACGCCAGGAAGCAAGGTGTACTGGAATTTCTTTAAACTATGTTCCAAGATTTCCACCTGGAATTGCAGCAGTGAATTTCACCCACACAAATTTATCTTATATTGGCGAACATACATTTCATAATCTTTCGTTTAGTCAATTCATTGGAAAACTGGTTCTGCAGGAGAATTTTATAACTTACATTCATCCAAAGGCTTTTGGGAATATTTCAGCTCTCAAAACATTGCATATTGCCAATCAACCACATTTGAATGTCACTATGTTGACAAAAGCTTTCGTCTTCCTAAATAAAAGCAACTTGAAAACACTGCATCTTCATGACAATCATTGGACAGAACTTCCAGTAGATACTTTTATTACATTTAAAGACAGAAAACTACTGAAGCTTTTTATAACAGGAAATAAGTTTGAAATGTTTTACTCTTCACTTTTGAGCAAATTACGTCTTTGAAAGTATTAGTCTTATCCGATAACTCTATAAACGATATCTATGTGAAGGGTTTACAAAATGTATCAAGATTAGATTTGAGAGAAACCAGTTAACGAAAGTCCCAAAAAATGGTGTTCGAATGCAGGCTTAAGTCTTGTTCCAAACTTAAAAAACCTTACACTTGGAAACAACAATATTGGCTCTTTGGAAAAAACACATTTAGATGTTTACCGAACATTCGGTTATTAAATTTAAATGGCGTTAATACTGGTAGCATACAAGATAACGTGTTTTCACCTATGCCTGCTCTAAAAACTCTGCTGTTATCAAGAATAGGAAATCCTTTAAAAAAGATTAGCGAGGCTGCGTTCAATAGTTCGTCACTTACTACGCTTCAGATGAGTTTGAACTCCTTCCATTTTGACAAAACAACTAGCAAAGTATTTGCATACTCTCCAGACATTGAACACCTGGATCTGAGTCACAATTTAATGCCCAGAAACCTTTCATTATTCAAAGAAATTCTTCATCCGTTATCTAATCTTCGGAAACTTATACTTGAAAACTGTGGAATTACCACAATCCCAGAAATGTTATTTACACCATTCAAAAGGTTTTGGTCTTTAAGTCTTAGTCGAAACAAAATTTTTCACTGGGAAAATTTATTTATTAATGTAACCTCATTAACTATGCTAGATTTAAGCGTAAATTCGATTTCAGTTATAAACCAGACTTCTTTTCCACCTCAAGTTTTATTTTCGTTAAAGAAACTGAATTTAGGCTTTAACCCTTTCTCTTGTACATGTGAGCAGCTTTGGTTCCTTAATTGGACGAAATATTACATGAACAAGGTTGTAAATTTCAAACTTTATAAATGCAAACATCCAATTGATATGGACGGACAATTGTTGTCAAATTATCACCCAACAGTGGAAAACTGTACTCCCTGGAATCCAATAAATACAATTATAATTGGTCTCGCAGGAAGTGGAGCTATCATTGTGCTTATCATTGTATTAATTGTGCGATGTCAATCAAATATAAAGAACTATATCTACCTATTCCGTGTCACGTACAACAAAAGACGAGGATATTTGACTTTGGACAACGACGAGGATTTTGAATATAATGCATTTGTTGTGTACTGCGAGGCAGATAGCGATTGGGTTCATACAAAATACAGAGAGTTGAAAACGTAGAGGGATTAAAACTATGTATTCATCACCGCGATTTTGAAATCGGACAGCCAATCATCGGAAACATTGATAAGTTTGTGGAAAAATCTAGAAAAATTGTCGTTATAATGTCAAAAGTGAATGGTGTCAATGGGAAGTTGATGTAGTACAGGAAAAACGTAGAAGACTAGGAAGAGATGTTTTTCTTCTCGTCATGTTGAAAAATATTGACTCCAAACATATGACAAGTCATCTCCGAGCTCTACTGGCCAGTGGTCATCATATAAAATATTCCAGTGGTGTAGGAGAAGATTTATTTTGGAGAGCTGTTGTAGAAGGTCTTAAAAAACCGCTAGGGTATCCACCGGTGGCGCTGTTGTAAAACCCTGTCTTTGTTTTGTTATCTTAAGGCACAGACAGATGTTTAACCAAATACATGTTGCAACATATTCATGATAGTTTTTGATGATGTGTTCATCATTTCTTACAAAGGAAAAATAAGGCAATTACCGATAATCATGATAGGTGTTAAATAACAACCCCATGAAAAATCAGATAATGAGGAAAATGTTTGTACATATTTGATTGTTGAACAAAATTTCCTCTCATTTTCATTAAAAGAAGCAAAACGGTATTCCAAGCAAATGAAAACGCACTGTCTAAATAGAACTTAATAACACTAGAACACAAATATATGATTGTATACGGACAGTAAAATTACTCACTAATAATCATGTGCCTGATCATGTATCAAGCGTTGAATTACAGTTCAGGTTAGAAAATTTTGATAAGTATAATTTCTCACGTTTCGTTAGTATAGGGAGAAATTATTGTATGTACGGTACTACCGTATAGTTTTATAAGTTTACGTCACTAGATATAAGACACGTGACTAATTTTATAACGGGAATTTTTTTCCCAGAGATTATCACTTTCTAGCCCGCCGCAGACAGGGCAACATTCAAGTTCCATTCATATTATGAATATATTATGATATATGTATTTATATGTTTTCAGAACTTTACACATCCGAGTATGTCTCGTGAGACATTGGGTCGGACCCAGGTTTCCAGTTTATCCCATTATTGGGTTTGTTTGGTTGTTCCTGGCCGGCGAGGTCGTTCATGATCGAGCTATTAATTTATTTAGTTATTCAGTTTACATTCATGTCAACCATATACTAGTTTTTGTTTGTATTAAGTTTACATATCCTAGCTAAGTTGTACCTAATAGTATATCCATGATTTCGTTATTCGGGGTAATTGTGATTATTGTTTTTTCATATGTATATATATATTAAGATATAAAAGTCTAAATTGAAAACAACGTTCAAACCTATGATTGCGTTGGATAAAAACCACAATTTTTATACGTGTGCATGTTAAACAAATTTCTTGGTAGAGGGGTCTAAATACAGCACAAACAACAATTTCCAAAAGACAAAAAAAAGTGAAAAATTCTATTTTAACAAAAGATACATATATGTAAATAATTAATAAATTCCGTTGTCCACTTTGCTTGCTGGGCTATCGGCAATACTATATATATTGTACTCATTCATGCCTTCATAGAATAATAGATATGAGCATTTAAGGTATACATATAGATACGAAGATCTAGTATACATATAGATACGAAGATCCGGTTGTATAATATTCAATGCTCTAAATACGAACAATCAACATGAAGAGGAACATTGTCGTTGAACCGACACACGTGATAGAACGCAAACCGGAATTCAATTCAATTCAATGAATAAATTAAAAGGTTAAAGAATCAGACTTTTGTCCTTTTATCAAGTTGAAACAATAACACGTTAAGGAAATATTTATTCTATTGAAAGTTCATACACTTCTTTTCAAAACATAGAAATAAAATATTATTTCGATATAACATGACTGAAAGCACATCGCATAGATTTGTTAATAAATAAAAACTTTACCATGAATCTTGTGATAAAAGAAGGGTTTTCTGCATATATGTTACTAGTATGTAAGATGCATGACAAGTGGTCAAACCAGTCTGAGACCTT
Source organism: Mytilus coruscus (assembly GCA_017311375.1). Taxonomy (NCBI): domain Eukaryota; kingdom Metazoa; phylum Mollusca; class Bivalvia; order Mytilida; family Mytilidae; genus Mytilus; species Mytilus coruscus. The sequence goes on along the minus strand of CM029597.1, from coordinate 7,561,202 downwards.
TTGATAACTGGAAACATCAACTCCACAAAGAAAGATCAGAGACGTACAAGTGTTATAATATAAAGATAAGGAAATGTGGTATGATTTCTTATCAGACAACTATCCACCAGAGTTCAAATGACGAATATATAAACACGTATGATCACCGTACGGCCTTCAACAATGAGAAAAACTGATACCGTATAGTTGGCTATAAAAGACCCTGACATGAAAAAATGTGAAACAATTCAAACGAGAAAAACAAACGACCTAATTTATAACAATACATTGAACGAGGAAAAATAATACGACAGAAAAATAGATACACTGAATTACAGGCTCTTAACATGGGACAGACATATAGAGAATATTGGTGGGTTAAATATATGTGTGAGTGCTCAACCCTCCTCCTAACCTGGGACAGTGGTGTAACAGACAACATTAGAACAAACTGTAGTAATAAGTTGCAAATGGCTTCGCTCAATAGATCGATATGAAGCACAAAAACAACTAATATACAAACAATAGACACACAGCACCGATATAAGAGTACTCGCAGTTACTGAAAATTAGTTTAAAGCCAAATACAACTAATAAATAAATCATGTCTTCCCAGACTAAAGTATCAACCAGTAAAAATTCAACCAATTAAGTGTAAAGACGTCATTAACAGTCTGAGGAACGCATGACCTTGTGCAATGCAAAAATATCAGTAAATAGTATCGACATGATGTAGGATATATATATATAGCAACATATATTTAATTATATTTTAATTTTTCAAAATAGAATCAATTTTAGTATTGATAAAACGAGATTTAAAATTTCTACTACGGTGTTTAATTGAAAACCTTTAAGAACCCGTTTATTCAAAGGATGAATATGTTTAAATGGATTGTATCTAAATTTACGGGCTCTGTAAACAACATCACCGTAAAAATAAGTATGTGATATCCTGTTTTAATAAGAATTCAACCAAATTTCCTAACCAAATTTTTGTATTCTCTTGACTGTTTATGAGTTAAAATTATTGTTAATGATCGTAAAGTATTGTTTGGCCTTTGTACCGACCTCCTGATTCACAATATCATATTTTGAATAATAGAAAACAATCATTCAAAAACGCTGTAATCAAAGTAGTGTGGCCATGTGTGACTTCAACGACAACTTACTCCTGGCCAATCGTAAAAAATATAATATTAGATATTGGTATTTATCAAGCTATAACCGAATCTACATTTTATTGTAAAAATTCCTCATCACTCCTCGACCCCCTGATAGTAAATAATATCCACATTTGTGGCATGTCATGAAGTAAACTAATTGAGACGCAAATGATAGGTTTCATTTTCCAATAAGTGTAATACGTAATCCGCATCAACCGAAATAACGTAAAGTTTGTGATTTGGAAAAAGGGGGCTACGACAGCTACTGTGAGGAGTTAAGACAAGTAGACTGTGATACTTTCCTTGATACCAACTTAAATGATTCAGTCTCTACAGTGACTCACAAAATATAAGATGCTGCTAACAGGAATATACCTAGTCAATTGATTGTTGTTCGCACAAAAAGCTCCTCCTTGGATGACGTCATTTATAAGGAGAATAACTCGTAAACGAGGCTGAAAAACACTACTGAGTTTTGGCCAATTTTTAAAAAGAGATATGAAATGTCTGTGTTAAACAGGCGAAAACACTGTTTTTAAAAATAATGTGAATCAATAAATTCGTATATAGATTCCGAACCAGACCTAGCTCATTTCGGAACTTTGCCGTAGGGATATGCCGAGGAAGCTCATTTCAAAGGTATTGACCCAGGCTATTCGCCACTTAAATTTTTTCTGGGATCCGGGCCCGTCTGGCCACCACAGTTTTAGTTATATGTCAATTATTTGTAATGGCACATTTGATTAGGAAAATTTCAGTTTTAGATTAATAATTAGTAATGTTGATGCCGTACAAAACAGAAAATACTTGTTCACATTGAAAAAAAGATTAACATCACATGTATATCGAATTGTTTTCATTGTATATATACAGAAATTGATATTAAAATGGTTTCAATTGAAATACTGGATATTTGAGGATGCCGAGTGTATGGAAAGCTTGTATATAATTTTTCTCTAGTACATTGCATCTTTTTTATTCAGTTCATGGAATATATATATCTCGATTTCTCATATCTTACTTAAATCCATTATTAACAATATTAGTTATTCTTTGATTTTTTTTTTTATTTTTATTTTCTATTCCTACATTGTTTCTGTACCTCTTAATCATAAGGAATCAAAAAACGAGAAAAAGAACGAAAAAAAATCCGATTTTAAATTGTACAATGTTTTATTAACAAACAGTGTCCTCCGCAAAAAAGTGGCTGCTATCATTATTGATATTTAAAACGGAATGAAATGTTTTGAGAATCACCACAAGCCGTGAAATTGTCGAATTCCGCTGTTATATTTAACTAAGATTTTGAGATTTTTGGAACGTTTGAGTCTTATATAGCTTTTCGGTTTTTAGACATATCATCAAAATTGGCTGCTGGAAAAAAGTGGCTGCTATCTTGATTGGCTGCTAAAAGTGGCTGCCAGCTTTAGTCTGTTGACAACATCAAATGGTTGCGCCTCTGACTATATCAAAATTGTAAACTATTAAATCATTAATGTGACAGTTGGAACCACGGGATAACATATAGGATTCAATTCGTATATCTGACTTCGTATTAGCATGATTAGATTATAGAATAAGGTTTCAAATCTTCTTCTTTAATAAAATGTAGAGAGGCGAACGATACCAAATGGATATTCAAACAAACTGACAATGCCATGGCAAAAAAACAAAACAACGATGAAAAAGACAAACAACAATACACAAAACACAACATAGAAAAATAAAGACTGAGCAACACAAACCCTGGGGTGATCTCAGGTGCTCCACAAGGGTAAATATACAACATAGTATATGCACCATCAAGCAGGCTGATAATGATTAATTACTGCTGCATGCATGGCCTATTTACAAAAAATAAATCAATAAAGTAAAATAAAATAAAGAAGTTTATATGCGCCTCTAATTAAAGTTTTTTTCCCCCATTCTCAAATATAAATGTGCATCCAGTTCTTTGATAAGACCTCACATTTAAAAACAAATTCAAGTCACCAAGGATGACTGGTGTATAGAAATATGGTCACCATTGGTCTTCCTCCGACTGGCAGTAAAACCCTCCCAAAAGTTGGGCGTCCGTTTGGCTGTGCGGAATGTACAAAGTTCGCAGCCACATCCGGTCAGAATGGGGACGTTAAATGCGATGCCTCGCGTAAAGAGAGTGCAATTTTCTCTGCACGTTAAGAACCCTTACAACAACTCTTTGAGGGGTCCGTAGGTGGCCTGTTGGAAGGCTAAATTTCTGTCCCTAACCAATATACCCTCATTTTCCCGTGGCAGTCCAAATTTCCCCGACCTTCATCCCGTACGACCTCTATTACAGGATCTACCTATTGTATGTATTGTTAATTTGTACTCGTCCTGAATATGCATGAAATATTTGCCACTGGATGTTAAGCAACCAACAATCAATCCATCAATACAAACAATTATTTGCAACAAATAAAATTTATTATTTAAAGGGGCATTAGCTACGAGATATGATAAAAATGATTTTTTTTGTTCAATCAATTATGAAAGTGTAATAGTTCAGGTGAAGCAGCAAGTTTGGTTCAATTTTGTCAAATTAGGCTAAGAAACATCGCTGATGAATTATTCACTTGCAAGTGAATAATTCGACCTCATTTAATCCATATTTATGTGACCTTCAACTTAACCCCTTAGCTGGAGAAGGTTTATGCATGTATACAGCAATTAAGGGAAAAGAATGTCAACATTGAAAGTGAAACAAGGATGAACCATTTGGTTGACTGATTCGATCCACAAAAAAATCATTCTTATACAGGTAAAAACGATGATAAACATACTTTTTAACCTACATTATGAAATCAAACAAACCTAGAAAATCCAATTGCACGTGGTTGCTATCTATTTATATTCATGTTTATATCGGGTTATAAGACCGTCGTCGGCAGTCTTCGGAGTTCAACTTGGTGGTTGCAATACATGTATGATGCCAGGGAGCTTATTCACAAAGCATCCGTCAGCTAAAGGACCCGTTAACATCTCCGTTAAATTTCCGCTAATTTTAATTCGTATTCACAAAGCCTCCGTTAATTAACGCACCCGTTAACGTCTCCGTTAAGTGTTCCGTTAAACCCGATAACTAACGGGTATGTTGACGTATCCGTTAAACGGGCACTTTGCTGTGCTTAATATGTAAATTGGTCATTGAAATAAAACAATACATATATATTGTATATATATCTTATTGGGCTTTATCTTTTGAATTCTTCTGTTCATATTATCATTTGTTCGTACCATGGGATAACGACTATATCAAAATGGAGATAAGTTAGATAAAAGAAGATATGGTATGAGTGCTAATGAGACAACGCTCCATCAAAGTCATTATTTAAAAATGAACCTTTATATATCAAAGTGCGGCCTTAAATTGATACAATAAATACATGCACATCGAAAACTATATTTGCCGAAACTGTTTGCTATTCTTAACCAAAACTGCAAATAAATCACAGAAGACAACAGCAATGCGAAAAGATAAAGAAAACCATAAAATACTTTTGACATTATAATCATCAAATATCAAATTCCTTTCTATATAATCACCTAAGACCGCGCTGAAGAATGTCCATTTAAATTTTTCATTATTCAAAATAATAATAATAAAAATGAAATAGTTCAATATTCACTATTCAATGTTAAGTGATGAATAATGAAATAGTTTATGTTTCAGTATTCAAGTTGAAAAGTGAATAATGAAATAAAAAAAAAGAAGTTTGATTACACTATATCCCGTATTTCGAATTCATCATTTTGATGTTATCTAACAAATATTCAAATTAATATCAGAACAAAAATAGTACAGTCTTAAATTGTTTTCATAGTTAACTTTTTCCCTAGCTATTTCGAACAGAAATTCCTTGGTTCAATATATGGACGACCTGAATACCAAAACATATATATAAAATTAAAATACTCTACGTTGTCTTTTTTTATTTTCACTTTATCTTTGCTGTTCTTCATCCATTGGCTATAGATAGAACATGCCTATTGCGCCGCAACGATCATTAGAGGGTTACGGAGGACCTAAATGACAAAATACGCGTGAAAATTAAGAAATAGCCAATTCTGAATAATGGAATGGACTGCTGCGACCCTTCAGCCCCTAATTACAGATATACCTTATATCTCATTCTAAAGCTTATACATAGAGGAACAAAACTTTTTGACAAAAGTCAATATGTTCCGCAACGCATATTAAAGGAGAAACGAAGGACCTAAATATCGAACTACGCGTGAACATTAAGAAATAGCTTATTTTGAATAATGGAATGGACTGCTGCGACACAGTAAAGGGTTTCTGTGGGTGAAAATATACAAGAGACCATCAGTATACATTGTATATCCAAGGTAAAGCACATGGGCCTTGGAAAATAGATTTATTCCCAGCATTTTCTTCGGATAGAGAGCGTATAATGTTTCTAAATAATAATCCTGACCTGATCGGTTACAAGATGACACGGCAGCTTACTCTAGAAAACTAATTTTACATCATTTTACGTCTGTAAATGGCAATGTAGAAATTTCACAAGCAAGTTCAAAATTTCAGAAAGTTGTTGTCTCTTTCAGACAAGTATTATAGGATGGTCACTTTCAAAAAAGCAAGCTGTTTGAAAACAAACTTATGTCGAACCCTGCACAACGCCAATTTTGAGCTTTTGCTTCTTATCTAAAAAACCAAGATGACCGTCACAGCTGAACACAGTTTAACATAGAACCCTATGTGAAAGACAATAGCTCAAACAACATCTGTAGGGGCACGACCAATACAGAAACTCAGTGATGATAATACTGTCAAACATACTAACACAAATTTAACAATTACTATCCACACTGATCTGTGTCCACACTTGTTCATTATCTAAATAATATAATTATAACACAAGAGCAAGTTTATGATCAACTCCTATTTAGACATTTCTATGGCAACAGGCCCAGACAATATAAGTCAAAAATATGCGGCTCGCGAATTAATTATAAGCTATCCCCTTGCTTATTTGTTCAATGAGTTACTACAATTGTGCATCATCCATATGACAGGAAAATAGCAAATATAACATGACTTTCCAAGAGTGGTTCTCAAGTATTTTGTGATATCAGTAAAGCGTTCGACTGGGTCTGAAATAAACTCATCATAGATACCAGGATTAAAATTGTGTACGCCAGACGCGCGTTTCGTCTACAAAAGACTCATCAGTGACGTTCGAATCCAAAAATTTTAAAAGGCCAAATAAAGAACAAAGGACCCCTTCATAAAATAGAAAAATATGGAATACGAGGGAATCTCCTGAAATGCATCAAAAGATATTCATCCGAAAGAAGACAAAAAGTTGTCATAGCAGGACGGACCTCTGATTAATAAGTATTAAAGCTGGTTTTCCCAATTGTGGGCCCTGTACTATTCTTACTACTATTATTTATAAAGGACATTATAGTTACATATCATGTTAAATAAGATTTTTTACTGAAGATACATCATTGTATATAGTTGTTGAGGACGAGTATGCTACGGCTAAAATAATGAACTCAGATATAGAAAAACATTGACCTATGGTCTGAACAAAGGCAGGTTAATTTTAATCCTAAAAAATGAAAACATGATCCAAGGTAAGCAGTGAAACCCCACAACCTATATTAATAGATATGAATGATACGCTTATACAAGAGGTTGAAAAACATAAACATTTCGGGCTAATTTTCCAGGAGAATGGCTGTTTAGAAAGTCATGTGAATTATGTCATTGGTAAATCTACTCCACGCTTTAAATTTCATGAAAAACTTAAAATTTAAGTAATCACGCTATCGTCTGCAAGTAATTGTTATCGGTTGCATCAAACCTTTTCTAGAATATGCGGATACTGAATAGGATAACATACTAACATATTTGAAGAACAAACTTGAAAGCATCCAAGTAGAGGCGGCTCGTACTGTCAGAGGAGCCACCAAACTTTGTTCTAAAACTAGACTTTATTGTGATTCTGGCTTGGTACACCTTAGTGAAATTTATAAAGTATTGTTTTAATTTTCTTAACTCTTTGGTGATGAGGAAAACAAAAATATTTCTAAAAGTTGTACACCGTTTTATTTAGGAAACGGGAAGATTTGGTTTATAAATCTTTTAATTTCTATGTTGATTTATATTTGGAAATTTTGTAATTGAACTTTATTTTGTGAAACACAATCATATAAAAACTATGTTCCCAGCTAAGAACACAATCAGAAATGAGTTGACCACATCTTCCGATAAAATTGACTTCTGAGTTAAGCTGGCATCCCACAGAATAAACATATTATGTGAATTGGAAATTATAGCATAGCGTGTTTCTTTATACTGTTTCCAATTTTGTCTTTTTTTTTTTTAAGAAAGACGGATTTAGGTAAATGTTCTTGTCCCTGTAATTATGTTGTATAATTGTAATGTGTGCACTTTTGAAAAATAAAATATTGCTTAAACTAAATCGGTATATCTATGAAAGAATTTGGTAAAAGTTTTAATTAATTTGTTGGATCGAAATACATGACTTCATAATCTAATTTACTAGTTATACTGAAATTACATTCATTGAAAACGCGACTACAGACTCGGTCGTGAAATAAGAGGCAAAAGAAACACCACCGTCCAAAAAGGGAAAAATTAACAAGAATGAATGAAATTTCGTCCTTTTTGTCGATAATTCTAATATATAGTTTCTCGTGTGAATCCGAAATACGCAAAGATAGAAAAGGATAATTATTGCTGTTAGTATAAGATTTATTTTAAAAAAGTTCCATTTTAAATTTCCGCAGTAAAATTTAAAAAATCTTAATTATTAAAAGCAAAAATATCATCTATGTAAAAGTAAGTACAAGCATGTTTGCAACAATGTATACGTTGAAAAGTAATCATCAACAAGCAAATTGTTACTGTATACAAAAAAGAAGTTATCCAAATGAAACTAAAAAAAATATCAGTTGAGAGATACCAGGCTTATTTTTTTGTACGACAGACTAGCGATTCGTCTTCAAAAGACTCATCAGTGACGCTCGAATCAAAAAAGTAGAAATGAAAATAAAGTACGAAATTGAAGAGCTTTGAGGAACCAAAATTCCGAAGATTTTTTGCCAATTAAGGTACTCTATTCCTGGTCTAAAAATCCTTAGTATTTTGAAATAAAGTAACAATCCATCGGTAAATCGTATCTTTCATTTTCTATGCTATTAGTTTGGTCTTACACATGTTAGCGTGGGGAAATGTTTGATTATATGAATAGCGTGTCATGCATGAATTGTTCAAATATTAAACCTTTTTTTTCTTAAACCAAAGACGAAATCTTAAATTTGCAGAACTTTTAATAACGTAGGGGAAAAAGTAAGAAACTACTAATGAGAAGTTGAAAATCCAAAGGATCACTAAAACAAACATCGCCATAGCCCAAAACCTAAACCGACGATAAGAACAACAACAATAACAAAACATAACACGGAAAACTAAAGATTTAGCAACATGAACGACACCGAAAAACGGGGTGAACTCTGGTACTCTGGAAGGGTAGTCAGTTTCTGTTCCACACGTGGCATACACTCGTCGTACATATCAGGTGGTAAGTCGCATTCCGTATTGTCACAATCGTGGCATACACTCGTCGTACATATGAGGTGGTAAGTCGTACTCCGTATTGTCACAATCGAGGAAAAGAGGACTGGATTATGGTTACAACAAGTTTAACATATCCGTAGTCATCTATGACACAGACATTCCATAACGGTCAATCAAAATCATGATTGCACTTATAAAACTTTAGCAGGGATGGCTTCTACTTTACTTTGAACTCTTGATAAACCAGGTATATGCTCTCTGGCAGTATCGTTTGGGAAAATGTCTATCTCTGTACACATCCAAGATCCTTAAAACAACTACTTGTTTGCAATTAATAGATTTCACTTTGAAAGAAAATTTCCATTTTCCAATTTAGTATAATATAAAAAAATGAAGAGATGTGGTGTTATTGCCAATTAAACAGTGATGTACCAGAGTCAAAATGACGTGAATTAAAGCAACAGTATGTCATCGTATGACCTTCCACAATGATCAAGTCCCTTACCGTCTATTCAGCTATAAATGGCCCCATCAGTACAAAATGTGAAAAATCCAATCGAGAAAACCAACGATATGATTAATGATCAAACAATAAACGAAAAAAAAGATATGACTAACTGCAACCAACGATAACCATTCAACTACAGGCTCCTGACTTTAGACAAGCATATACAGAATATGACTAACTGCAACCAGCGATAACCATTCAACTACAGGTTCCTAACTTTAGACAGGCACATACAGAATATGACTTACTGCAACCAGCGATAACCATTCAACTATAGGCTCCTGACTTTGGACAGGCACATACAGAATATGACTAACTGCAACCAGCGATAACCATTCAACTACAGGCTCCTGACTATGGACAGGCACATACAGAATGTGACTAACTGCAACCAACGATAACCATTCAACTACAGGCTCCTGACTTTGGACAGGCACAAACAGAATATGACTAGCTGCAACCAACGATAACCATTCAACTACAGGCTCCTGACTTTGGACAGGCACAAACAGAATATGACTAGCTGCAACCAACGATAACCATTCAACTACAGGCTCCTGACTTTGGACAGGCACATACAGAATATGACTAACTGCAACCAACGATGACCATTCAACTACAGGCTCCTGTTTTTAGACAGGCACATACAAAATATGACTAACCGCAACCAGCGATAACCATTCAACTACAGGCTCCTGACTTTGGACAGCACATAAAGAATATCGCGAGATTTGACATGTGTGAGTACTAAACCCTCCCTAACATGGGACAGTGGTGTACAGCACAACATAAGAACAAGCTATAACAATCTGTTGGGAATGTCTTGAATCATCAGAGTGTCACGTAAGAAAACTATTGTTCTTTTCCATATGTCTTTATTTCTTGTACTATAAAATATTTTAATTTATTGTACATATGCCTGTAATGACGAGTGTACCACATTATGACTATAATAATCTTAAGTATTCCAGTCCTCGGTCATCTGATTAATTTTGGCTTGATACATGTATGTTTATGTGGGCCAATCTCTATTGTTTGATTGCTACCTGATACACGTATACCTAAATAAACTTCTTTCCTCTTTTCTAATTCAAACTCACACCCACGTAAACTACCTGTACACGAATAAAGTAAGAACTAATTGATATACAATGTATGAGTTTTTTGTATTATTCTTTTTAAATATGTTTGTATTATGTACAATAATACACTATATGTGTCTTTTCTTTACATATTAAAATGATTTAGTAGAGTTGTTGCTATGTGTATCCGTTCTTCTATAGCTTCATCATCAACTGATCCAGTTGTGTAATGTTACTAGAACCCAGGGGCATTATTCATGTTACATTTCATGTTACTGCAGTCACTCTGATCTTTAGATTTCCTATACCAAAAAGATACCTTTACAGTTATGTATGATAATAATGCACCAAGTTGGAATTTAGAATTAAAAAAAAATCAAACCAGTAATATTACAACAAGTATATTTACTGATTGTTTTTGCTTAACGTGCAGTGGCAAATAAAACATGCATATGAAGAACGAAAACTTATCAACAATTTATACAATAGGTAGCTACTGCAAATGGACCCAGTATGAAGATTGAAATCTGCAATTAAGGTGAAAATTTTGGAACGAAGCATAATTTGAGCAATATGAAAGGGAGATAAGCATTGGTACCATTACAACGTTTAAACCCGCTGCAATTGTTTGCACCTGTCCTAAGTCAGGAATCTGAAGTTCAGTAGTTGTCGTTTGTTGATGTGGTTCATAAGTGTTTTTCGTTTCTCGTTTTTTATATAGATTAGACCGTTGGTTTTCCCGTTTGAATGGTTTTACACTAGTAATTGTTATGGCCCTTTATAGCTTGCTGTTCGGTGTGAGCCAAGGCTCCGTGTTGAAGACCGTACTTTGACCTATAACGGTTTCCTTTATAAATTTTGATTTGGATGGAGTTGTCTCATTGGCACTCATACCACATCTTCTTATATCTATATAGAACGTTGGAAAGTTGAACGTTTTGTCATTACATATGAATGAAGTGTATTTACCCTCGGAAAAGTAAACAAAGGACGATGTAGGGGAACGACCATTTGATATTCTGGGGATTTGTTTTGGATCGGTTATTTATTTTTGTGGACTAAAAGGACAGATTATTTATTTTCTGCACTGTTGAAGCATGATTTTTCATTTTCATTAAAACAAGAGACTGATTATTTATTTTCACAATTATATTTATAATATTTGAAAACACACAATTTTAAATTCATTTTTTATTCTTAAATAAATAATACATGTATAGTCAAGTCATTATGTACCATTAAATCAGAATTAATCCTCCTCCTCTGGACATGCTGGAAGTGAATCTTCTGAATTCCCAACTGCATATATTGCATACGTACAAGGTATTAAAGCTGGGCTGTAACTAGCCTCTTTTAAAAGTAATAGCAAACATAATTGCCGAGCGGAGTGTGGCAAAAAAAATTTCGGCGAAGGGTTGGGGTGCAGCTGAAGGCCCCAAGAAGCTATAGAAAAATGATGCAAAATCATGCAATCTGCGAGTTTCCCAGACCCTTTCTTAATCTGAAACACAAGTTCTGTTTTAATTATTTTTTCAACAATATTTTGGTCTCAAAGCAAAATATATAGATTCAGTGTAAGACTTATAGTTTTTAGAGACAACATCAACAGACCAATATGTAGGATAAAGCACAAAATGTAATTCACATAGTTAAGTATGTGGCTGTTGTTTTTTTAGTGGTGTTTTGGCTTGCAGAAAATCTTTCATACCTGTCAATTATTTGTTTCTTTTTCAAATTAAGTTAAGAGGGGGGCTGATTATCATTGATATAACTATGTCAAGTAAGTTTTTATAACATATTTCAATTACAACTTGATGTAGTTCCTAACTGGGATACAATTTAAAGAAGTTTGTAAAATTAGATAAAAAGTCCTTAAATAAATTAATTTAAAAACTCAAGTTTAAAACTAAATTACTAAAGTACAAATGGAATGCAACACTAAGAGAATAAAGAAGGGCAATCAATGAACAAAAGACAAACCCGGGAACAGATAAAACACAAAACAACAAACAATAGACAAATAACACTGAAAACTAAAAATAAATGAGAAACATGGATCCCGAAAAACAGGGGCTACGTCAGAGGGTGAATAGAACTTGCTTCTTGCAGGGCACTCGCCGTGAAAAAAAAATGATATGAAGACAAGCTTATGTTTTTGAAATTTCCTACACGAGGCGTTTGCCTTAATGTAGTTTCAGCCCTGTAATAAAAGGGAGGTAAATGTTCCTGAGACAATATACCTCAAGTTAAATGAAACCCATTTTCAGACATTTCAAGTGCATTAATATTTATACATTGTATTATTAAAAGATTTGGGAAGTCTTTCCCGAAAAAAATATGAAAAAAAACGAGTTTTGGAAGAATCTGGTGCCATCTCATACTTAAGAATAGCATTTATTGTAAAATGGCTTAAAAATCCTGCAGAGTTATTTATTTTCAATACATCCTAAGTCAGGTTATTTATTTTCAAACTACCCCAGAACAAACTATTTATTTTTGTTATTATCAAGGCTGAGTTATTTATTTTCAAAATCCTCCTCCCCCTCCCACCACCCCCAACCCCCAACCCCAACCCCAACCCCGAATATCAAGTGGTCGTCCCCTAACACTAGTTTTGTAGTATTTCACGCTCACCCATTTTTCATTCTGAATAATGCAATAACAATAGATGAATGTGTGTCACTCTTACCGCACGGATATTCTGAAAGTTCCCATAAAGAGTTTCCCAATCATTCTAAATACACTTAATGACATCTTTTTGACCACGCCATGTAAAAAAATAAATCACACTTTTAAAATCTCTACATATTTTAAGACTTTGGTGATTAACGCATTTCACAGTTAAAGCAGATTTATAAATTTGTGTAGTCATTTAGTCTTAAAATAGGAATCAACTTTTATCCTTGCTTCTTTTTGAGGGGAGACTTTTAAGAAATTTTGAATCTGAAAAGAATAACGAATACAGTCAGTCTGAAATAAAATGTAGCATTCCACCTTTATTCTGTATAGAACTCTTTGTTTTCTTTTAGGGCCTATGTGGTCGACTAAGTACATGTAGTTCATTAACTGTACTAAGTATTAATACCCTGTCAACATTGAGTTTTATGTGTTCTAACCCTCGACAGGAGCGCTCGACTCATGTCTTAAATCACTAGAACTCCCAGTTTTCTCGCCGGAGGTCGGTGCTTCTTACTTGACACAATTCCTCCACACAAAAAACTGACTGCCACGATATACATGTAACCAAAGTGCTAAAGGTGGCGTTAAACACGAACAATCAATCAATCAATCTTTTGTTTTTCTATCAGCTTTTAGTATTAAAGAAAAGTTGATAATGTTCAAATGGAGTTTATTTTCTAAAATTCCGCTATTAAGATAAAAGAAACTACATCCAAATTTAATATCTATAATAATCAATATCAGAATAGGGCAAGGGAATCGAAAATAAACAGCTGTATCAATTAATGTGTTTCCCGCGTTCACTAGTAACTGTATCACTGTTCTCTTCTATTGACCGATATAACGGCGGTTGGCGGAATTTATATAAAGAAGTCAATCTCTGCACTGTGTACTGTTTGTAAACACAACGCTATCTCGAAAGCCAATAAATAATATTGCAGTTGTTATCTAAATCTATTGAAAAACCCCATTTCTGTTTTGAATTATATTTCGGTCAATAGCCAGTGTTTATTTACATTCAAACGAATATAAATAAAAGAGATTTTACAAATGAATACATTATACATTGGAGCAGGCTAATGTAACCTTCACAAGATAGTTTCTCATATAACAATTAAAGGTAGGGCGTTGACAAAAGGGAATTTTTTAAAACAGACATATTTTAAATTTAACTATGTTTCTCGGTGCACTTTTAAAACAAAACGATCGGAGATCTAATTCATTAAATACGTTAAAACAACAGATATCTTGATCTGTCTGAATAACCTTTGAAATTAAGCACGAAAAATAACACAAAATCAATTGAAATATTTAAACGTAACTGCAATGTGGATACGGAACATTAAGTTGCACTGGAGAACCGATTAAATATTTTTACATTGGTAAGGTATAAAAAGGAATACTTTCAAAATGGCAGGCAACACAATGGCAGGTATATAGAATTTAATCTAATTTTTGTATAACTTTATTTTGAAAAAATACACATTTTTTCAAACTTTATTCAGAAAATCAAAATATGTAAATAGGAATCAATATATATATTTATTCATAAATAAGGGGGAAAAATGTCTAATTTTAAGCCTGTTGTAAAATCTCAAATCAGTTATTTGTTTTCAGTTTTGAGATGCAGGAGAATTATCAATTTCGTTGTCTCAGCATTTTTATATTGGTGACATGTCATGGAGGTTTGACGTTCGGAATTCTTTTATGTTACTTGCCTTCGTGGTAAACTTACACAAAACATATTTTCATTGTAGCAACGAGAATGGCAACGACCTTTCCCTGTAATAACTGTGCCGGACAGGGAAAGAACAAAATAGCTGTTGGCTGGTGTGACAAATGTATGAAGTTCCTGTGTACCCCTTGCAAAAAGCGGCATCAGAAATTAAAATTTTCCTCTAATCATAGCTTCATGCCAGTTGAAGATTACCACATCTTTTCTCTCAGAAAGGAGCGCCCAATAATGTTTTGCAGAACACACCCTTCCAAAGTTATATCGATGTATTGTCGGTTTCATAATCATACTATCTGTGATCTATGCAAGAAAGACATAACTCATTTCAACTGTAAGACACTTGACATAAACTCAGATGGTACAGGAGCCCGGAACTCGTTTGCTATCAATGATCTCAATCAGAGGTTGAGAGAGTCCAGTCTTACATTCGGGAAAATTCTTAAAAATAGAAATAAGAATTTGAAGGCACTAGATAAACAGAAAGAAGTAATTGTAACTCAAGTACAAACATTTCGTGAAAATATGAGGAAATCCATAGAAATATTGATCAAGAAGCTCTTGGAAGATGTTGATATAGACATGACCGACTACAAGACAAGACTTCAAACTCAAATCGATGACCTTAAAGAAAAGAGAAAAGCAATCGCTTCACATCTTGAAATGATTGAGGAATTACAGCTGGTCGGTTCGAATGCAGAAACTGTTAACTTCATTCAGGACTGTGCCCATATACAAACCAGGCACGAAAGATATCTGCTTAGCCTACCCGAAAGTGTGAAGGATTTGAAACTCGACTTGTCCATTAAAGAAAGCTTTCAGAAACTCCTCAATGCTGAAAAGCTTGGTGGAATTAGATTAACAGAAACGGAGGTTGAAATAGATGTCCCAAAGAATACGGATCGGACTCAAATTCCGTATTCGGCTCATCAGTTAGGTTTTGATCCGCATTTATGTAGCCCTGTTCATGTTGATATGGATATCCTAACCGTGAGAGAAAACGAGTATAATAATTATAAAACAGAACCTTGTCACCGATAACACCAAAACAGTCGGTAAAGAATCGCCAGGAGAACACCGTCAGTTTCGAGCGGAAAGCTTTAGTTCCAACGTTTTACCTGTCTTCAGATTTCATTGTACCAACTGAAGAAAAGAATGACGTCATGATAACAGGAGTATTGATTCTTGATGATGGGAACCTACTACTGGCAGATGGCAAGAATAAACGTCTACTTAATTGTACAGAAGAAGGTTCCATTCTAGACGTGTATCACCTTAAAGATGAACCGTTTGACTTTACTTTGGTGGATTCTAATAGGGTTTTTGTTACACTGCCTTTTAAAAAATATTTTCAAGTGGTTTATCCAAAAGAAAAAGAAAAGCGAAAAATTGTGGAACTAACTTATGGGTGCTTTGGAATAACTAAAATGAACAAGCATTTAGTAGTGGCGTGTAAAACGGAAGGGTTATTAGTAATAGATCATCGTGGTCAAATATTAAATACAATTATTACACCAGTTAGTTACCGTAACTATGTTCATTCAGCTGGGAATAAAATCTATTTTACCAATGACGATGACAGTTCCTTCATTTGCTTCGATAGTTCTGGAGATATCATTTACAAGTTTAAGTATTCCGGATCTATTTTTAAAGGGATCACGTCTTTACCAGAGGGGAAAGTGCTAGTGATCAATTACGGGTCATCGCCACATGTTTTAGAAATTTCGACCGATGGAAGCAAGTTTTTGATCGATGAACCAGCTTTTGAATGTTTGTCTTTACCTTATGCGATCAATTACAATAAAACATTAAGAAAACTAATAATATCAAGTGAATGTGGCAAAAGGATATTTGTTTACAGACAGTAATATTGATATTGTATTTGAAATAATTATAAAATTACTCCTTTTTATTAATTGTTACGTATCAATCAATCTTTGAATGAGCTATAAATATATTTATTTTCTAAATACTAATAAGAATATACAATATATTTACTAATATATAACACTAACGCGGATAGATAATTTTTCTTTAATTAATTCTTTCTTTTAAAAATACGGCAATCACTTAAATCAAAAGCATACATAAAACAGCTGGAAACGAGACGAGGAGTAACTGACACATACTCCAATAGATACATGAATGAAAAACGATGGTTTGATTTGCGTTTGTCCCCACTTCAAACCGTCCTATATTTTAGTCACACATGTCCTGAAAACACTTCTCAATGCATCTTACATGGTAATGGGGGCGTTGTTCGCTTCCAAGACGAACTTGGTACGAAATAGGTTAAAGATTCATTTTTCGCATTATTATACTGCAGAAATTTTAAAGAACTAGAGTATGAACTAATACATAATCATGAACAAGAACGAAGAGTGTCAAAATTGTCCGTACTATGCTGTTCATCCGTACATGCAGGTTTGTCTACATCAATTTTGAAGTGACACGCATCAACATAATCGATGATGACAGATATTTGGTAGGCTTTGTTACATTTATACAATAACACAAATGGTACAAATTTTTCTGCACCAGATGCGCATTTCGACGATCAATGTCTCTTCAGTGATGCTTGAGGCCAAAATATGCCACAAAGCTAGACACCAGGCGATTTACAGCCTGACATTTTGTTAAGAAATCTGTCTATTGAAGACCGTATATTGACCTCTGGATGTCTTTTGGTTATTTTTATTGTTGTGTTGCTATCTCATTGACGTTTACTCAACATCTCCTTCTGTTCAATTCCAAACTTATATCTGCCCTGCACTCCTCTAGGTGTAATATCGGCGGTTGTACCTCGGAGTTGGTTTCATACAGCAACATCATGAACAGTACAAGACGAAAAGATCTCACTCAATTTATGTGTTGATTAGTACGCAATTTCCTTGCAGAAAATAATAAAATTAACATTTGAAAATGACATAAACATTTGGAAAAGTTGGTTTATGTTAAATCTCTGAATTTTTTGTTCATTTTTTCACCACTTATATCGACTAGGAACGATTTAAAACCGTTTTTTATACTCATCTTTTCACGGATTTTCATTTTTATTCATTTCTATTCATATATATTTATTGGTTTGAAAATTGTTATAAAAAAAAAGTAAAATAACAAAAATATCGAACTCCAAGGAAAATAGATGTACATTTACCTAGACATTAACCATATACTGATGAACAAATGTAATCTAGGTACTTTAATGCTATAGCTATTCGTGAAGTACTTTTTTATTTTAAGAACTTATATTATAAGTCAGAAACATAACTGATGTTTATATCAACGTTTCAATGATTCTCTGTATTTACTCAGCATTCTGTCAACACACTTTCATGTTATGGCACGGAATAATACAGTTAAACACAGAGGTGTTGGTTTGTGATAGTGAATGTTTTGATATAAGTAATTCTCATGAACACTGTAGCATGTCAGCCGCTGGTATAATGAAGATGCTTGTGTAATTTGTATACTTGCCCACCTCGTAACAGTCGAAATTAATGCAGATGGTGTGCGATTTTGGTACTTGTTATCAAACATGTAGTTTAACAAATGCTAAGCCTAATTTTTTGTGTTCCTGAGATTTAAGGGCACCTACATACTTTGATCAGGGATAGGTCTCATCTAGATTGCTCAGCAGCTCGCTCTTGTTCACGTCTGTTATATAAAATTGATGAATAGTTTGCAAAATGAAGGGGAAAACAACATATTTATCTTAAATACATATGACAGTTACTAATTCATTGATTACCGGTGGGTAAGTGTCAAGTATGTCATAGGAACCTCTGGCCTTTGTTAGTCTTGTATGTTTTTTTTTTTTTAATATTGGTTCATTTATATCTTTCGGAGTTTAGTATGACGTCCATTTTCGCAGACCTAGTATACATTATTGTTTATGGGCCAGATGAAGCCCGCCTCTGGGTGCGAGATTTTCTCGCTGTATTGAAGACCCATTGGTGGCCTTGGACTGTTTTCTGCTCTTTGGTCATGTTGTTGTCTCTTTGACACATTCCCCGTTTCCAATCTCAACTAAACAGTAAGTGAACAATGTTACGACAGGCACATGCAGGACCTTTTCTGTTATTGAAATTGAAAAGAAGACACGGATCAGAAGTCACCAGAACAAACCTGTGTAGTTTAAGTGAAAGACGTATACGTGTTTGTTCAAAATCTTCTGGGAACGATTACATAAACAAATATGGAAGTCATGAATCTGTTGGAAACGATGTAAAAATGATATTATTAGTTAACCTGAATTAAGCAAATGGTTGTCCTTTGTGACAAGTCACTCTCTGAAAGAGTTATTACCAAGAAATTCAATCGGTTTTAATAACACGTCATCTAAATCTGGTTCCGATAACAATTGCCTTACGTTTTAGTTCTACATGTACTATCTTCTTTTTTAGAATAAATTGATAGTAGAACAGCAACGAATTAGTAGCAAACTGTCGCTTCCATCAATTGATTGGAGTACACAACTCTCAACCGGAAGATTGACTGTGATATAGAAAAATTCAGACCAGATGTTTTTGTACAAATTTCTGATTGCGACAAACTTGCTTATAATATTTACAGTTATGGTGTGCTTGTTCATGTGAGAATTTCTCATATTAATACACCGTCAAAATTTCATATTTGGTTAAATTTCTTCAAAATACTGGTCTGGTCATCTGTTTTGTATATTGCCCTTTCATACTATTTTAAACTGCTAGGTTTTTGTTACATATATTTCGATGTGCCCCGTGCTGTCTATCATTTGTTGTTTAGTTTTATATGTATTGTCTATCATTTGTTGTTTCGAAATTATTGGTCTTTTGTTGGGCAATGTATGACAAATATATGTTCAAAACCTCGCCCGTAATTATAAATTATGTAATTCTTTGACCGCTCCCGACATGTGTAACTTCAATGCATATTTTAGCGGCGATCGATGTCTTTCAAAATTACTTTATTTTTATCAATAGTACCGCTTAAGTCGACGTTAGGGCCGTCTTGACCTTGTTGTAGGGTATGAATGATTTGTTCATTGTTGAAGACCCTACATCAACTGTCAAGATGAAGAACAGGAATAAAAGCCCTGTTCATTGATAATTTTCTATGTTTTCTATGTATTGTATGCGATTTTGTCCCATGTACATTTACTCCATATCCTTTCATTTTCTATTGATTCTAGAGTTTGTCTCTAGTGCTGTGTGGAGGCAGTAGAAAGTTTCCCCGTGCTTGAGGTGTATGCTCTTATAATATTTACAGTTATGGTGTGCTTGTTCATGTGAGAATTTCTCATATTAATACACCGTCAAAATTTCATGTTTGGTTAAATTTCTTCAAAATACTGGTCTGGTCATCTGTTTTGTATATTGCCCTTTCATACTATTTTAAACTGCTAGGTTTTTGTTACATATATTTCGATGTGCCCCGTGCTGTCTATCATTTGTTGTTTAGTTTTATATGTATTGTCTATCATTTGTTGTTTCGAAATTATTGGTCTTTTGTTGGGCAATGTATGACAAATATATGTTCAAAACCTCGCCCGTAATTATAAATTATGTAATTCTTTGACCGCTCCCGACATGTGTAACTTCAATGCATATTTTAGCGGCGATCGATGTCTTTCAAAATTACTTTATTTTTATCAATAGTACCGCTTAAGTCGACGCTAGGGCCGTCTTGACCTTGTTGTAGGGTATGAATGATTTGTTCATTGTTGAAGACCCTACATCAACTGTCAAGATGAAGAACAGGAATAAAAGCCCTGTTCATTGATAATTTTCTATGTTTTCTATGTATTGTATGCGATTTTGTCCCATGTACATTTACTCCATATCCTTTCATTTTCTATTGATTCTAGAGTTTGTCTCTAGTGCTGTGTGGAGGCAGTAGAAAGTTTCCCGTGCTTGAGGTGTATGCTCTTATAATATTTACAGTTATGGTGTGCTTGTTCATGTGAGAATTTCTCATATTAATACACCGTCAAAATTTCATGTTTGGTTAAATTTCTTCAAAATACTGGTCTGGTCATCTGTTTTGTATATTGCCCTTTCATACTATTTTAAACTGCTAGGTTTTTGTTACATATATTTCGATGTGCCCCGTGCTGTCTATCATTTGTTGTTTAGTTTTATATGTATTGTCTATCATTTGTTGTTTCGAAATTATTGGTCTTTTGTTGGGCAATGTATGACAAATATATGTTCAAAAACCTCGCCCGTAATTATAAATTATGTAATTCTTTGACCGCTCCCGACATGTGTAACTTCAATGCATATTTTAGCGGCGATCGATGTCTTTCAAAATTACTTTATTTTTATCAATAGTACCGCTTAAGTCGACGCTAGGGCCGTCTTGACCTTGTTGTAGGGTATGAATGATTTGTTCATTGTTGAAGACCCTACATCAACTGTCAAGATGAAGAACAGGAATAAAAGCCCTGTTCATTGATAATTTTCTATGTTTTCTATGTATTGTATGCGATTTTGTCCCATGTACATTTACTCCATATCCTTTCATTTTCTATTGAATACAGAATCATCATCAGCTTTATAAGATGAAATCAAAAATGATATTCTCTGGTGCAACTATAGTTTTTCTTCTCGAAAATCTACAAAATGTTATTAGAGACTATCTCCAATGTATCTACAGATGTTTAATGTCGGTCTTCAAGTTCCCTTTCTAGTGCATCGATCAGGCTACAAAATAATGCATATTTGTATGTAATACTACAATGATGATATTATCAGTTATATATTTGTATTCTATATTAAATAGATAAGGCATTTAATATTTAAATGAAAATTTTATAGTATATCAATTTAAATCAATGTTGTTGTACAATACAATGTAAATAGAGCGATACAATGAAAATGAGTTTGAGACTCAGATAATACTTGTAATCTTAAGATTTTACATGAAAGGGCATGTATTGTGTTACAGACGAAGAAGTTTAATAAATAATAAGAATAATGAATTTTCATTGAAAAAAGGACATTAAATAACAAATCATAACGCAAAATATATTTGTACACCTAAAATTTACATTTAAATACACAGAGAAAAAAGGAAGCAAATGTTGATCTTATTATATCTAAAACAGTCAACATTTCAAACAAACCATGTTCTCGATCACGTTTCCACAACATGGTAGAACAGATGCATCTGCACAAGCTTCATACATTATACATTATATAGTAGAGTAGGAAACAGATTTAATGAATTTGTTGTTAAATGTTATACATTTGAATTATCCCTTATTTAACAGAAAAAATCTTAATAAAAGTAAAAAAAGAAAATATAAAACATGTCCCACCGCCTTTTACAAAGGCATTGTACATGTACATGTGTAGGCATGTCTTACAAGCTCGATGTATTAGTAAATAGAATTCTCTTGGACGCCTTCACGTAGTGCGACCGATGAGCATTTTTATATAGTGTAAGGCACTGATTGCCTTCTATTTTGAAAGTGCATTTGTAGACCAAGAAATTTTTAGTGTTTGACAAATTATAAATTTAAAATAAATCAATTATACATGTAACAGGGGTGGTGTAAACCGTAAATACAATTTGTTAGAATTAAGCATTGTGGATGAATTATATTTTCTTTCAGTAAATATTATGCAAAAAAAAAAAAATGCGAGTCTTAATAAACTGAATAACATTAAACCCTCTACCAAGAAATTTGTTTTACATGCACTCGAATAAAAATTGCGGTTTTTACCCAACGCAATCATAGGTTTGAACGTTGTTTTCAATTTAGACTTGTTTATATATATATATATACAACTCGTCTAAACATCAGCCCAACAATGTTAGATCTGTAAATTTGCTTTGGCAAATTTTTTGTTCTTCCCTCGCTGGGATTCGAACTCATGCTACTGAGATATCGTGACACCAAATCGCCTGCACTGTATCCGACACGCTAGACCACTCGACCGCCTAGGCTTTACAAATAATAAAGCTTTCGGTGGCCAGGTGTTACCTTTCCTCGTCAGTTTTAATCGAGCGTCGTAATACAGTACATGATATATAAGGCATGAAGATGGAATTGTTACAGATCAGCTAAAATATCTATTGTAAAGGATCCTACAAATTAATGCAAGATACAGTCACAGAAATAATTATATTTATAAGTACGTCTGAACCAGTGACAACTCTACAACAGATTGTTCCATCGGATCACCAGCAGTGATGGTGATACATGGCTGTATACATTCTGTATATACAACTCGTCTAAACATCAGCCCAACAATGTTAGATCTGTAAATTTGCTTTCGCAAATTTTTTGTTCTTCCCTCGCCGGGATTCGAACTCATGCTACTGAGATATCGTGACACCAAATCGCCTGCACGATACAGTTAGACGAGTTGTATATACAGAATGTACACAACCATGTATCACCATCACTGCTGGTGATCCGATGGATCAATCTGTTGTAGATTTGTCACTAGTTCAGACGTATATATATATATATATATATATATATATGTAAGTCTAGAGATTTGCACAACGATACTAATATAAGATGGTATTATACGAAGATGTTGTTATTAAATCGTGTTGACAAATATTTCGGCTTAACAAATAGCCTTCTTCAGTGTCAATAATTACAGCACAAACTACATTTTCCAAAAGAACAAAACGTGAAAAAATATATTTTAACAAACGCATTTGACTAACAGGTCGAACAACTGATGTTCTTAAACCCTGCTGACTGCCATGGCGATTGCCAAATAAACGTATCACAAGATGTCACAAAATGGATCTTAATTATTAATTTAATACCTAACAGAAAACAATATACTTGCGATAAAGATGGTATACAACAATATGATAAAAAAAAACTTCAAAATACAATTACTTTCAAATTGAAAAAGGGCAATAGGCTACGTTGCATTTCGTACCTTGTTATTTCTTCACTCTTTCTCATTTGGTCCGCTATTTGTGTCATTTCGTTCATTTCATTACCATTCTGGTTGCAAATATCATTAGTAGATACAGATGTACCGGCTTTCACGCCATACACTTTATCCTTTAGGATAGGATTCAAACCTTCAATTCATAGCAAATTAATAGTTAATATTGTTATATTTTGATTGATTCTATTAAAGTAAACAAATGTGACTGTCATGGCATTATTTAATTCAACAGTTTCTGCAGTAAGGAACGCTGGTTAGGGCAGTTGAGTTCTATTTAAGATAAATGTGATTAGAAAATATATAGAAGATCTCTATCTAACAACGTTTGATGTTGGTGTGTATTCAGGGCACGCGTGACTGTTTTTTAAATAATGAAAATTACCATAAATATGTTTTGTCTATTTTCATGAGGAACCAACAGAGCGTATTTACCGATCATATATAATTTTGATGACACTCAAACACTCAAAGGAAAAACACATTTTGCAGAGATTTTAATGATGCAGAAACATTAATGAAAATCTTTATAAATCCAGAAATAGGTATTTTAGGATGTAAGTACATGTATGTTATGTATTTGTACTTGTGCCTGTCATGTAATAATGAAAGCATAAAACTTGCACATAGTGATCAATAGTGCTATTATTTGTTAGTTTTGTCTTTATTTTCTTTGTATTTATATCTAAATAGTTCCATATTACCCCAAAAAAAAAAAACACTCATGGTATGTTTTATTTCCATTATATCTAATTTTGTATTGTATTTTATGAAATACGTGACTTTAATAGAAATGAATCAGATATTTTATCAGATATTTTTGTCTTAGATATATGATTTTTTTATTAGTTGATATTGGCTTTGAATTAGCTGTCAGAAACTGCGAGTACTCTCAGATCTGTACTTAGCGTCTTATTTGTTTTTAGGGATGAGGGATGGATAAATACCCTGCCACGACCGTTCTGTGTTTTTGTTTGATGTTTTTCTGCTTTGTATCGATCTGATGAGTTAAGCCTTTTTCAACTGATTTTTATAGTTTGTTCTTATGTTGTGCTGTTACACCATTGTCCCAGATTAGGGGAGGGTTGAGCGCTCACAAACATGTTTAACCCCGCCTTGATTCTTTATGTGCCTGTCCCAAGTCAGGAGCCTGTAGTTTAGTGGATATCGTTGGTTCATGTCTGTCATATTTGTTTTTCGTAAATTGTTTTGTTAAAAAATTAAGCCGTTCATTTTCTCAATTTTCATGTCGGAGCCTTTTATAGCCGACTATACGGTATGGGATTTTCTCATTGTTGTAGGCCGTACATGCAGTTACTTATAATTGCTTACATCCACTTCATTTGAACTTTGATGAATAGTTGTCTAATTGGCAATCATACCACATCTACTTATTTTTATACAGAATCAGAAATTTCCTTGTTCGTAAACCGCAATAACCGCGATGAATGGGATGTATTGTATATAGGAAATCTTATAGTAAAATCGTACTTATATAAGATGTACCTGTCAGTATAGAATACTCTTCGCCTTTGACAGCCAGACAGAAGTAAATGTCGATTTGGATCCCAAAAATGGGTTGTGGAGTCCTAAAATATATATTCGCACGACAAATAAAAATAAAAAATTCCTCATTTCTATTTCGGTACAGTGTCAGCTACTCATGCATATCACGTGTCCATAGTAATATATAAGACAGGTATAGCTGATATGATTTATAATATTACAAAAAATGTATATACTTTCCATAAGATGATTTATATATATATATGTCAAGAGATTTGCACAACGATACTAATATAAGATGGTATTATACGAAGATGTTGTTATTAAATCGGGTTGACAAATATTTCGGCTTAACAAATAGCCGTCTTCAGTGTCAATAATTTTAACAATACTGATTGTATGTATAAAAATAGCTCAGTAATACAGGTAAGTTTTGGTCTATTAATTTAATCCAAAATCCTGAACATCATAATATAAAACAACACTCGATACTCAAATATACGTGACTGTATATTGTGGAATGTTGGTATATAAAGAAGACACGTCCAAGACGAAGGAATAGCAGCGTGTGAAGAGGCATGGAACACTCGTAGTGACAAAAATCCTCCAACAGAGTGCCTTGTTACACTTCTGAAACTAGTGCTGGAGAACAAAAACTTCTCTTTCAATGACAAACACTATCTCCAGTTGACGGCACTAGTATGGGCACAAGTCTAAATTAAAAACAACGTTCAAACCTATGATGGCGTTGGATAAAAACCGCAATTTTTATTCGTGTGCATGTAAAACAAATTTCTTGGTAGAGGGTCTAAATACTGCACAAACAACATTTTCCAAAAGACCAAAAAGTGAAAAGTATATTTTAACAAAACGCATTTGACTAACAGGTCGAACAACTAATGTTCTTAAACCCTGCTGACTACCATTGGCGATTGCCAAATAAATTGATCACCAGATGTAACATGGATCTTGATAATTAATTTAATACCAAACAGAAAACAATAAACTTGCGGAAAAGATGGTATATCGCAAACATGAGGTGCTAAAGTTTGTACACCATATCCGGATTTCGACAATTAATGTCTCTTCAGTGATGTTAGAGATCGAAACGGTATTTGGAAGGCCATATAATTTACCTCAATTTAGGATAGACTGTTGAATTTTAAAGAGTCGAAATAGAATGAACGGATCATATAAACCCGAAGGAAAATATAATACAAGCCCAAACGAAAAAATATAAACAAATCTAAATTGAAAACAACGTTCAAACCTATGACTGCGTTGGATAAAAACCGCAATTTTTATACGTGTGCATTTAAAACAAATTTCTTAGTAGAGGGGTTTAAATACTGCACAAACAAAATTTTCCAAAAGACCAAAAAGTGAAAAGTATATTTTAACAAAACGCATTTGACTAATATATTATATGTTTATTAAAAAGTGTCTCCCCAAACAACCGAATTAACAGATAATTTTACATAGAATATCCAGTACTTACTCCACATTTTGTAAGGTATATATCGTTGTATCTCCTTTCTCGTAACTTTCGACACAAGTAAAATCACTCTGTGACAGTGTTGGCATGTTTAAGGTAAAATCCGCAGTTTATCTCCATCAAAACTGAAAACAACATTTTTCCTGGTCTCTGCATCATAACCTCCATTCCATCTACCCTGAAGTGAATCCTTGAATTGGCAGGATGCATCTGAGGTATATAATGATATTATTTATATAGAGCGTATAATCCTGTATTAATTAAAATAATTTGTCTATTTTAAATTTAATTTAGTTCTAAGTTCCACTTTATCGTAAAGCCGATCATATTGACATAAAAATTCAAGAAGTGTATCGGACATAGTGAAGAATACTTATATACATAAACCTGTTTCGATATAAAAGTAAGAAAACAAGATATGATTGCCAATGTGACAACTATCCTCAAAAGTCAACAAGCCGTGAATGTTCTGGTCCTTTTCATCAATCAATCCCGTCAACCAACAGTTGACCCTCACATATATTTAGAAAGTTTTTAAAATAGAGATTCAAATAACCTTTTGTCTTTACTCTGTATCAAAGCAGCATTCGCTTTAATGGTGGTATTATAAAATCAGAATAAGATGAAAACATCTGAGTCAAGTTCACTGAACACTCAAAACAAATATTTACCTACATGTACAAGAGAATATTTTATATACGTATTGTGGTCACTGAGTAACAGATGTAAGATCAGTTTTTTTAAAAATGTATACATATTTTTTTGTAATTCATCAATTTGGCTTTTAATGAAAATTTATGTAACATCATAGTTCATTAAAATTGAGGGGATATGAAATGTAAGGTATAAATATATATACATATATAACATTAACTAACCTGTATTACTAATTACACACATTACAATCATGTAAAAGAATCCAAACTTATCCATAATGTCCAAATTATGCCTTCCACGATTCAATCTTTACAAATATAAAGTTTAACGATTAATATACCATTACTATTTTCTTTTATTGATTTATATATTTGTCGAAATGGTGATAAGAACAAGAAGTCATTCGAGTTTTTGAAACAGTTGAAATAATAAACACAAATATTTTGTTGTTGTCAAATCATGCAGTTCTATGGACCACAAACGAGAAAACAAACACTCTTATTGTTCATTATTTCTCCTGACTATAATCAAACCATTGATATATATTCGACGTCAGCAGGAAGCCTACACTAGATCTGATTGCATACCTTTAATAATCAGTAAATTTAAAACTTTATAATTAAAAGTTGACATTGGCTGACAAAATAAAAGTAAATCTTTACGTTGACACATATCGTACATGTGTCCAGACGAGTATAACTATAACTATTGAAGTGCCAAATAAAGCAAGAATGTTACTATGATGAAATATCTACTCTGCTTATGAATAATTAATCTTACAAAGCTAAATTTATGTGTCTGTAAAGTCTTTTTAATTTGCCATAGACGGGAATTCATTTGGGTATAACAAATTAACTGAAATGTAAGGCGACTTTGATTTTCTAGGGGGTGGATTGGGCAGGAGGATTTAGAACATGCATGGCCTGGCCTAGTAAGAACTGAAAGTAAATAATCTTGCATTAGACTGGATAAACACGAATATTCTGCAACCCAAAATGTAGGAAACAATTGTGTTTAGAACTGAAATAAAGAAGCATCCATAGGAACAGATGATATAAATAGTCAAAATTACTCCTGCACTCTCCTCCACCCCGAAAAATAAATGGACGTTCGCTTAAGAACCTCTTTGAACGACTGCATTGATACATCCAATTGTTGAAGCGGTTTTACATCTCGCAAACTCATTACTTAATCTTACAGTATACGTTACAATTGTTTTAACTCGCACCATACTGAGATTGCTTAATAGATAACTAGCTATTTAACGTCCAGTGGAAAATATTAGGCATATTTAGGATAATAACATGGTAAGGTTATATTATTAACTTTTACCCTTTTGTTCTAGATTGGAATTTTTTAACATGCTACAAACGGAATAAAACCAAGATGAGACAACGTTACCCTTCATATGCTTCTCATCTGGCAGGGGTATCTTTATTCGTTGTGTACTAATTTTGGTTAATTTCATGGGTATATGAAATTAAGTATTCAATAAAATAAAATTTGTTTATAGATTTGAATACAAAATATTGTTGGTATATTATTTTTTCGTGAATTTCGTGGTATCCATTATAATACGCAGTTCTTATAGATTTGTTAACAGAATTTTGTTTAAACCACACAATCAAGAATCTACGAAAGAAAAGAACGGACTTTCCTCTTGGAAATTGGTACCAACGACAATAAGTTAATCCACAGTATTTGACTTACGAGGATCTGACATTATCTTAGAAAGTCTTTTCCTTTATATAACACTATTACTATCATTATAAAACTAGAACATGGCATCTGTAGATTTTTTAGGTATACCTTAGATAAATAGAGATGATTAAACACAACGTGAAAAAAATGAAATAGTTTTAAGGACGCGGTGATTTATATTTACCTACGTATAGGAATTTATACTGATTATACAACGAGGAATCTTTCATTTTTTGTTTTTATGAATTTGAAGACTTTTTCATACATATATATATATATATAATTCATAGTGATTGTATGCTTCTAAAAATGGAATAGCATCCTGTAATTATACTGAAGAGATGAGTAGATGATCATTCCTGTACACTTAAAAACACTTCGTGTATTGTGATAAGATGTCCTTGTTCAAAAAGGTAACACCTCCTGAAACGAAAGCTGATTTTTGTCAGCTATAGTTAAAGGAGGGGATAAGGCGTCTACGCAATACTAGGCGGTGTTGTCGTTGAAGTGAGAAGTGAAAAGAACAGGTTCAAGCCCCGGCCGGGGAGGAAGTAAAGAATCAGATCTACTCTAACATTGTTAGGTTGATTTTCAAGGCACTTTATATATATATTTCTTACTATTTATTTTAGATGTAGATAACATCGACATGAAACGCAATATTAGTTGTCACTTGAAAACGATGAATTAAAGTTTATATCTCGTTCTTAATATCGGTGCATTTATTGCATTCGAAATGGATATAATTAATACACTGAAAATAGGAACGAATTAATAATATCGGAACAAGTAATGCATTCTTTAGTCGTTATTTTATCAACCACCTCCTGTAATTTAAGCGGTTAACACACGAACTAGGTGTGGTATTTATACAGGTTTGACTTTCCGAACTTGTTGCTATGAGTGTTCTTGCTGAGGGTTAATATAGATGCTCACATCTAATGCCATAAGTGTCCACTAGATTTATATATTATGTCCTTCACAAAACGTTGCTTTGCGTGTAAGCAAAATTGGGAGAAGCCAAAGTCAATCGTTTGACAAAACTGAATGTCAGTATTGTGATATACAGTTAATTGCCCATGAAGGACATTATCATTTGACATACTAAACAAACAAAGATCGACTTTCATTCCACGCAACGATAAATGGCAGGTCAAGCAAGATTATTCAAGCATATACATATAATAATTATTCCATTTAATGAACATATCTTAACAAAAGACCACGATGAACTACATTGTATTACATATGTTGTAAAGTTTTTCAGAGATCTCCCTCTAATCTACCGAACCTATTTTAACTAATTCAAAACATGATTAGGTCATTATACATGTAATAATAGTTTGTGAATTATTACGGTACTTCAAGCTAGATTATCGTCATAGCTAAATTAGAACATTATCAAGTAATCATCTTATACCTTGAAAACCATAACAGATATGACGAGATAAAAACCTACCTACTTTTCATTTGTATCAAAATTATCAGAAAACTTCTTAATGAAGGGATAGCCCTTAAATGATGAGTTCTGACCATGTTTTGTATATTTACATAATGTGCCGTTTAAAGCTAGAAGAGATAGACTGATACGAAAAATAAAAAATACTACAAAGCCTCAGTCACATATTCAGGAGTCTAACTGCCGTCCTTTTAAATAGGACCGTTCCCGATTAAAATGTCAAACGTCTGATCAAGATCCTGTGATCACATTCTGGATAACTGGGACGCTATCGGGACCAATTCGGTCATTTACCACTCGAAAGATACAAATCGGATCTGAATCGGATTGAAAACGGGATTATCGAGACGTTCCTGAACAATATATAGACAATAACTGTTTAGTGTCTTTAAATATCAGCTGTATTTGTACTCGGCTCGAAACAGGAGTAATAGCTCGCTGAAGCTCGCATTACACCTGTTTCTTAGCCTGGTACAAATACAGCTGATATTTAAAGACACTAAACAGTTATTGTCTTTATCCTTCAATTAATTTTGTACATTTTTTTCCCATCCCAATCGTTGAATTTGTTTTTGAATGAAATCGGCATGACTTAAACGCGGACCGCAATGAGGACCCCAAATTGAACTGTGATGTAAACAGTAATTTGACATAACAGTTCGCTCGCAACAGAAGCAGGATACCAGTAGACTATAAACGTCTAGTATACATTTATCGCTTCGTGTTATCTGTACACCTGTATTAGTATAGTAGAAAGGTCGATTGCAGGATAAAAATAAATATTTGTTTTACAAATTTCCAGCCTCGAATCACAGGATCTTGATCCGATTTTTACAAATTTTTAATCAGGAATAACGGCAGTAAAAATCCTGAACGTGTGACTGAAGTTGTATAAATGATCATAATTCAAGATCTTCAAAATACAAGCATAACATAAACATAGACTCCTTAAACGAGGTTTGTCCTAAAATTACATTTTTTAACTCATTTTAGTGTATTTTTCGTTTATTTGAAAACTATTATAAACAGATAGAGGCTTGAAACAGCAAACCTGAGCAGAGATACAAAAGATCTGTAAAAATTAATGGACAAATTTGTAAGTATATTGTTGTTCTTATATTTTATGTCGATATCTATATGGCACATTTTTAACTGAAGAACGTTTCTCGTTGGACCAATTAGTTTTATTCTTTTATTACTTGCAGAACATATAGTCTTTAATAATAATAATAATAATAATAATAATAGGAATGAATATAATGGTCTTTAATAATAACAATAATTATATAATAATAATGATAATGATAATGATAATAATACAAATAATAATAATAATAATAATAATAATAATAATAATAATAATAATAATAATAGGAATGAATATAATTGCTCAGAATGAGACATATTGAACATTTTGTATCCGTTATTTTTAAAAGCACAATATCAGCATACTTAATAATGGTCACCACATTAAGCAGACGGTCATTCAGTGTATTGCCTGGTAGGAGACTTTTGTAACTAAACACCAATAAGTAATTAGAACGGTATGAACACTGTTACTTTATTGTTTACATGGTCCAATATATTTGACTATCCTTTAATAACAGAACATTATAAATTGTTGAAATATCCGCATATCGTAATTAAATCGCCTTCATGACAAAGAATTTTCTGTTCGGAAGGTAATGTATCAATAAAATGCACGCGACGTTTAAAATTCAATCAAATTAATAATGTAGAACAATTTAATTTAGGGTGCAATTTTCAAAATATTAAATAATAATTATTTTTGTCACTTTGCCCTAAACCAAGTGGCGTTTATGCGTGTTATACAAAACAAGAAAATGTTGAGATACTTTTCATGGATATCTTTTGTGTTGTGCTTCTCTACAAGTATTTGGACGAAACAAGCAGGTAATTCCTTATAAATTCAAAAGGTTTATGTGAAAAAATATTAATGTTAAAAAGAGAAAATTTCTAATGAAGACTTTTGAGTCTGACACATGATTTTTTATCATTTTGTTTTTAGCTTTGGCTTAGTTTTCAGTAACTGCGAGTACTCTTAGATCTCTACTTTTGATTTTGTTATGATTTTTATGTGCTTTGTATCGATCTGATGAGTTAAGCCCTTTTCAACTGATTTGTATACGCCCGTTTACGGAACGTATTATGGTATACCGTTGTCCGTCCGTCCGTCCGTCCGTCGTCAACATGTCGGACAATAACTCAAAACCGCTTTAACCAATTTGCATGAAACTTTAGTGAATTGTTTATATCTATTGACGTGAGCTCCCTTCAGATTTAGACATTTTTAGCTTTTACGTTTCCGAGTTATGGGGTTTTATTCATTAAAAAAGGGATTTTCCAGTTTTCGGACAATAACTCAGAAATGCTTTGAGCAGTTTTCATGAAACTTTGGTGAATTGTTTATATCTATTGACGTAAGCTCCCTTTCGATTTTATAAATTTTAGATTTTACGTTTCCGAGTTATGAGATTTTATTCATAAAAAAGGGGGGCTTTTCCAGTTTTCGGACACTAACTCAAAAGTGCTTTTAGCAGTTTTCATGAAACATTGGTGACTGGTTTATATCTATCAAAATAACCTCCCTTTATTTTTTTTTTTTTTATAAATTCTGATATGACATTGAGGAGTTATGGAACTTTATTCTTTGAAAAAGCGAGGGGCGTATCATGCGCTCATGGCGCAGCTCTTTATTATAGTTTGTGCTTATGGTGTACTGTTACACCACTGTCCCAGATTAGGGGGAGGGTTTGGCGCCATCAAAAACATGTTCAACCCCGCCACATTCTGTATGTGCCTGTTCCACGTCAGGAGCCTTTCATTCAGTGGTTATCGTCTATTGCTGTATATCATATTTGTTTTACGTTCATTATTTTGTGCATAAATCAGCCCGTTGGTTTTCTCGTTTGAATTGTTTTACATTTGTCATTTGGAGTCCTTTTGTAGCTTACTATGCAGGATGGGTTTTGCTTATTGTTGAAGGCCGTACGGTGACCTATAGTTTTAAATTTCTATGGCAATCATATCACATCTTCTCATTTTTTATATTTTGTACTCCGAAGTTTATAAGATTGACCAAAGTCATAACACTAAAACTACCCCATGATACAGAACGTAGTTAATGATCAATTGTCTGCTTTCACGTCCAGTGGCAAATATTTCATGCAGATTCGTGTAGAGAACAAATCAAACAGGTGTGTTTTTAAGTGCCAATCTGCCTAAAAATCAGGCAGTGGTGAAAACATGACAAACAAAAACCCACCCAGCTTTACAATAATTTAAATTCAGAATGTATAATGTTGCATGAATATAACATTCGTTTCCTTTACCTGTTCTGGTAATTCAAGATATGATTTTGTTGAAATGCACTAGAAATTAACAATTAAGGGAGATAACTCCGTAATTTGCTATCATTCTAACCAAAATTTATCTAGATATTTCTGGAATTACCAGACACGCAGAAACGAAAGACCTATCATTTCTAACTCAAGATGAGGGTACCTTCAAAATAGGGTGGTTAGGTCGGTGGATTTTTTTTTGGCCATGTTTTAATTTTTTTTCTAAATTGCCTGATTCTTACAAAGACTGGCACTTAAAAGTAGTGGACCGGGATTAAGGGATACTTGAACTACTTATTGACATATGACTTATTAGAGGCAGAATATCATATTTGTTTATCAATTTCGCATTTTATGAAGTGACATGAGCACCATTCAAACAGGTAGAGAGCAGAGAACACTCCAACACGGTGACATCAAATATTTTCCCGTCCCGACCCGACGTTGTTGAGTATTTGTACATCTCACCCAGAAAATAGGCACCTCTCAGCACGGGACGGGAGGTCATAGGCACCATATTTATACATTAACACATCCTTTGAACTGTACTAGGTTATTAGAAGTTAATATAGTTGAATAACTGAGGTGCTTAATTTTATACAAATGGACTTACCTTATAGACTAACATAACGTATAGCTGTCATTGAAATCAACCGAGTTTGTATATTTTCATAAATATGTCTGTTGGTAGTTTATACATTCCTTTATTGTGTCAGATTCCTTTATTGTGTCTCTCATTCCTAAATTGGTTTTCCTAATACCGTAAATGATCTTCCAATACTTGTGTGCGTATCTATGAACACTGCTAATCATACATACTTTACTGTTAAACTGTTGTAATAAGAATACTTATAGATACGGGATATAAGTCAACTAGACAGCAACTTTTGACACAAGTAATGTACGGTTTACATTTTATTGACCTACATGTTAAACTTTTATATCTTGTTTATCCTTTAGTTTTTCATATTGGTATTTGTATACAGTCATTTGTTGATCTTGACTTACATGGCTGGCTCAATATATCCTTTGTCGACATTTCACTGACCCATTGTTCGTGTTAATTAAGATTGTCCTTTATTGGTCTTGATTCTTCAATTATGTAAATATGTATTATCATTTGTTTAAAAAAGGGTCAGATAAAAATCAAAAGTAGAAGAACATACAACAACATGGCGACAGAAAAGACAAACGACATTAATAGAATATAGCACAGGAAACTAACGTTACGTAGCACAAACAAAAACACATTTGGGAAATAAGATACCCCATAGTGTGAACCTATACCCCATAGTGTGAATCTATACCCCGTAGTGTGAACCTATACCCCATAGTGTGAACCTATACCTCATAGTGTGAACCTATACCCCATAGTGTGAACCTATACCCCATAGTGTGAACCCATAGTGTGAACCTATACCCCATAGTGTGAACCTATACCCCATAGTGTGAACCTATACCTCTCACCAGTGCAAAAGATTAAACTAAAATTACAGAGTCATGGGGATGCGTAAACACGTCTCTTGTCGACACGTCAAACGTAATGTTGGGTTTTTGAAGTTTCTTTTGCATTTCCTTCCATCAATTGATTCCTTGTAAAAAAACAAATTTAAAACGTATGGAATATTTCCGCGAGGCAGAACTAAATATATACACAATCATGTGCAGCCGGAGGGGAGGAAGATGACAAATTATGGAAAGCTCATTGAAAGGTTGACTTTAGTTGTTCCAACTTATATAATTCAGACATATTAAGGTACAATATACGACCGGTAAAATTCAATTTCGTTACAGATGTAACACTATTTGAAACGTTTTATATCGTAAATGATGCCATTTTTTTTCTTCAGATGGCCAGTGTATGATGCCGTTTGGTGAGGAAGATACCTATGTCAGTGCTTCTACAGGGACAATAGGGGCTAATGTAACACATATCATTGATTACCCTTTAACAATACCTTTTACACCGAAATCAGATTTCGAATGTCTTGAGAAAAGAGACGATCGATACGTTCTGAAGTAAGTTCACTGTATTTCCTAGTTTTGCATTTAAGAATTTTATCTTTTAATACATGACTTTTTTATGACTTTTTCTCATGTAATGTGCTTACAATATAATTAAAAGTTCACACAATATAAATAAAGTTCACACAATATAATTAAAGTAAAGTTATTTTACATTGTATCATAAGACTTTTGAATTATTGAAAGAAAATTTCTTGTGTGTTAATAAACAATAATGTACGTTAATTCTAACTAGTCTGTTAGCATAAAAAAATTTCTAGACTTGAATTCATATGATGCTTCAAATTTAACAAAAAGTTGATTATGTTTTTTTTACATTTCAATGGCTAAGTTATACTATAAAACTGTGACATATACTTTCTTTTAAAAGACAATCCTTTGTTATATCCAAATATTCAGAATTATACTGAATTACTCTAACTCCGACAGCTTATG
This sequence comes from Mytilus coruscus, assembly GCA_017311375.1. NCBI lineage: Eukaryota > Metazoa > Mollusca > Bivalvia > Mytilida > Mytilidae > Mytilus > Mytilus coruscus. The sequence goes on along the minus strand of CM029597.1, from coordinate 7,524,913 downwards.
CATGCAATGGCCTTAATGATGACCCCCCGTTAGAAATTCGACAACCTCACTAGGCACAGCTCAAATGCAAGGAAAACTGGCAAAAAGCGAAAAATGACCAAAAGACAAATACAACAGTAAACAATATACAATATATATATTATGTGCAAATAACAGCAGGTCACCCTTTCTTGTAGGAACGTCAGTAGTGTCGCACTTTAAGACCGCTGAGTTTGTAAATTTGCTATGTTTTTTGTAAAGCAAATGCTAAGTAATAAATAAAAGCCAAATTATTGACTATCAGACAGGTGATTTCATCTAGGACCGAAACAATCCACATGAAGTGAGATCGACCTATCAAAGTCAACGATTCGGTGTTTGCCAAGCCATATGAGCATATATAGAACAATATTTTGTTTTTGATTTCAGAATGGTAATTGAACCTAATATATTCGGGACGATCACGAGGTTTTATATGTGTATAGAGCTTTTTAAGGCAAACAACGTAACATTTTATTATTATTTAGGAACAGGTAAGTGACAAACGTCGTGATTACAGTGTTATTTTAAAACTGACTGTTTTGTATTAGCCCTGATATACATTTGAGATTAGCTTCCAGACTTAAGGGCATACGATACAGTTTTGATCCCGTATTTACATTTTGATAAAAATTTCCATATAGACTATTTTTTACCTGATTAAATCAAATATGTAATAAAAAATATACCTTCATGTGCTACTTTTTGAGTAAAATGAGGTCGAAATTTTGTATATTTGCTCAAAATTCGGATTTGTGGCCGTATTTTCCCTTTCGAAAGAAAGACATAACTTTTTTGTTTTAAAAGATAAACACAAATTGTTTTTGTTAAATAATTTGTAATTTCTGTATTTTATAAGTATCCTAAAATTTTATACATTTTTATTCAGAAATAACTCATATTTATCAAATGTTCATGAATGTAGAAAAACATCATTTTTGCTGTATATTTATCTAATTTGAAAAATTGTACTATTTACGTTTTCATGAAAATTTGCACACGTTATCGTCTTACTTAATCAAACCAAATGGCATTTTAAAAAGAGGGTCCATGAACTCGTTTTCAAGTTAAATAAGTTTGAATGATAAATATCAGTCGAAAACTGAATGTTTTCCCGATAAGTCGTAGTTTGTCGTCGCGAAAATAACAATTTACGTTAGTAACGTCATTACCTCCCCTGTAACTGTATCGTATGCCCTTAATATATACAAAAAACAACAGAAAAAGCCATATTAGCCAACAAAGAGACAGCAATAAGCTTTCTTCTTCGTCGTGGCCGACAAGGCTTTAATACTGAAGAATACAGTTCATAACCCCTTTATTCAAGTCTGCAAGTAAACCAAGAATCTTACCGTTATACAAGTACAGGAAATAAAATAATAGCAAATATTTCTTCAGTTACAATGCAGTTTTGTCAATATCGATGAAATTTTGGATTTCCCATCCGAGTACTTAATAAAAGTACCTGGGAAGAGTAAATCAGACATTTAACCATTTCATTCTTCAATTTAACATTTTTCTTTCCAACTTGACATTTCTCAGTTCCAAGTTGACATTTCTCAGGTACTTCTGTGTTCTTGTAGTTTTTTGGGCAACAAAACTGAAATGGATATTTCTCAGTTTCAACTTGACACTTCTCTGTTCCAAGTTGAAATTTCTCTTTTCCAGCTCGACATTTCTCAGTTCAAAATTGACATTTCCCAGTTATAAGTTGACATTTCTAACTTCCAAATGGATATTTCTAACTTCTAAGCTGACATTTTCACTTCCAACTTGACACTTTCCAGTTTTAAGTTGACATTTCTCAGTTTCAACTTGACACTTTCCAGTTCAACTTGACAATTCTTAGTTCCAAGTTGTCATTTATCAGTTCAAACTCGACATTTCTCAGTTTCAAGTTGACATTTTCAGTTCCAAATTGACATTTCATTCTTCCAAGTTGATGCATTGTGTATTTCTAACTTCCTAGTTGACATTTGCACTTCAAACTTGACACTTTCCAGTTCCAAGTTGACATTTCTCAGTTTCAACTTGACACTAAGTCTTTCCAGTTCAAAGTTGAAATTTCTCAGTTTCAACTTGACACTAAGTCTTTCCACTTCCAAGTTGACACTTCTCTGTTCCAATTAGACATCTCTCACTTTCAAGTTGTAATTGAGAAAAATCAAGTAGGAAATAAGAAATGTCAAATTGGAAGTGTCAAAAGTAGAAACTACGAAACTACAAATGTTAGAAATAGACTGTCCCTACATGTTTACGTGATCATGAGTAAATGAAACTACATTTTTGATGAATAAATGTAGTTAAAGTATATAAATAAAGTAAAAGTATATAATTTTTTGACGAATAAATGTAGTTAAAGTGTATAAATTATAAAAGTCACGAAGTCATAGCTTTCTCAGACTGTTTAAGACGTCTAAACTAAATCGTGGTTCATTTATTAGTTGAAAATTAACTTTGAACTACATGTAACCTTCATGGTAACTGAGAGTACTCTTACTAGATCTGCTCTTTGTGTCTTTTGTCTTTTTGATGTGTTGTTTTGTCTTTTTGATGTGTTGTTTTGCCTTTTGATGTGTTGTTTTGTTCTTTGTGCCGATCTGATGAGTCAAACCCTTTTCAACTATTTTTACAGTTTGTTCTTATGTTGTGTTATGTTGTTTATTGTATAACCATAGGTAAGGCTGTTGGTGTTTTATTTTTAATTGTTTCACATTTTATCATGCCTGGGTCTTGTATAGCTTACTATACGGTCTGAGTTTTGACCATTGCATACCATACGGTGACCTGTATTTGTTTACATCCTCGTCATTTGGTGTCTGCTGGATATTGGTCTCATCGGCAATCATACCTCATCTCTTATTTTTCCACAATAACGACCTACAAGAAATAACGATATGAAAAGAAATAAATTGCTTTTTTCAATATTACATGCATATCCTACTTAATTTTACAACTTCGTGTCAATGATTTACAGATTGCTTTTAAAAAAATGTACAGACTTGTATGATGCTCATATTATTAGAATTTTAGGATTTTTTTTTAGACTTTGAGGTTTTTGCTCAAGACCATCTATATGGCGATTCCACCGGTGGCATGGTTACGTTTGAAGATGTATGTAACAGGGCATATCCTTACGGAAAACAAACTTTTGTTATGTTAGTCAAAGCAGGTACGTAACTATATAGGTATGTCCTGTTAACATGCATCTTTTAAGGTTAATTTATATACTAGTTGAATTGGAGAGATTTTCAATAATAATAAATAAATAAGCATTATTTAGAATCGGCATAGTATACAAACAAGGACATAACATAATCTGAATTAGCGTAAACACATTGAAATAATGGTGCGCTAATAATTTTATAAATATTAGCACAAGTATAGGGAACAATTATTTGGGAATTGTGCTTTCATTTGCAATAAGAATGTTAGCAATTTTTCCACACTGACTTTTCTGGTTATTGCACACAAAAGCAAACAAACATTATTTTTTCTTTTCTTTTCATTTCTTTTGGCTAAATAAACGTTTTGACAAAAATAATAGTTTTACAATTTAATCTGAATATATTTTGTGTTGGTTTTTGCTTCTTTGTTAATTTTGATTCGTTTATCAATTCACTTAAAAATATAATATTCATTCCTTTATTTTCTGTATTATATCAAATTAACTATGACCACTGCACTTGTTTTCCTATTTATTAAGTGCAGTGAGTTGATACATGTATTAGAGTAATAAAAGGCTTGGTTTTACTATAATCAGATTATATACCTTAATGTGGATTTCGATCACTCAAAGTTTAATCGGATTCGATATACCATAAGGGTTGACTTAGGTATAGAAATAGGGTCACACAGACTTCTATCCACCAGGAAACCTTTGCACAAATAAGAATGCTATTTTCAAATTTAATCTCAAGAACAGATGGCAAAAGTGTAATACAAGTGATTTCGTTCCAGATGCGTATGATAATGGATTATTGACAACAAGGTGTCCAGATGATTTATTGGCAATATTCCAGAGTGTTAACATTACACTGTCGTCTGACGGCACCAAAACGACAAGCTGTCCAGGAAACACTTTAGATGTGTGTGCAAACAGAACAACAATTAGTTTTGGCTACAATGATTCATGTTCTTCTCCTGCTAAACAAACCTCTCGTATGTATAAAACTCTGTTATCATATTAAACTTTAAACATATGCATCACTTTTATTAATATAAAATTCGCGAAGTGTCATTATGCTGATGGGTGAAAAAACAACATACCTCAAACATGGATTGGTTTATATCATGAAATATTGAAAAAAACAATTTATATAAATAATCCCGCTTTAACACCTATAAGCACCAATTGCAAAAACAAAATATGAAAATAAATCCTAAATTTGTACTTTTCCTTTTTGGTAACTCATCAACGTATGTGATAATCATCAAAGTATACGATGCCAGTGTTCCTTCTTACCTAAATTGCACAAAATAATGCTAATAAAGAATTTGATTTTAACCCAGATAATGGCAGCTATAGTTGTTTATTTTATACCACTGTGAACAGCTTTACATATCTAGGACTTTGGAACCAGGACAACACTGTGGACGACACGAATACTTACAGATTTTCTTGCTTTGTAAGTAGTCTGACATTTCATAAATAGTCGCCAATGAAATACTAATGTAACTATATATGTATATTTTATAAGTACTTATAGACAGATCACAGCATTTTCTGTAGCTCTTTTACTAAATGACAAAATAAACAGTTTTGATATGATCTCCGTGTTCACAACACGTTTTTCAGGGTAAAAAACATCACCCTTGACCAAAAAGAATAAAAAATACAAAGTTTAAGAATTGGAGATTTCTTACCTATCGTCTGTATAATGCAAGGACCGAACCATCAGCGGTACCGACCCATTTGTTGTCAAAAACTTATAGATATAATATAAGTGCAGCCCATTCGTTTTTCGGGAACAATTTTCAGAAGAATTAAAAAATCATTTATCATAATATGATTATGTTTTCTTTAACACTATAAAAAATACATGTAAAACAAAGCATAAATATAATAACATCAGAAATAGATAAAAGTTTAAAGTTTTAACTTGAAGAATTAATCAGATATGATCAAAACATGTAATAATTGTGACATTTAGAAAAAAAACCAACATAAAACCGATATCTCTGTGAACGCATTTCTATAACATATCTAATTGAGTACGCTGGGTACTTATAGCTTTGGAAGCCAAAATAAAAAGAGCATACTAAACACTTTATGTGGTTAACTGAGAAACACGATTTCCTGTTCTCATTACGTCAAAGTATATGTTTAACACAATGAAAATGAAGTTACCACTGTTACAGGCTTTCAAGAAAGACGGAGGAACTGTTTACTCTACCGAGACACCTAAGTTTTGTGACACAGCAACAACCGCTACGAATCCAGGACCAGATGGTGTGACATTTGTCGCCTGGGATATTTCAGGTAATTGTAATTCTTAAGAAAATGAATTAGTTTTTGGAGAGGAGAATTTCAAGTACAAAACAATTGGTTTTAGTAATCTAATTGAATTGTGTTTAACTTAGTAAATCAGGAAAACGATAGTGTTAGTATATAAAATAAGCAGATGTGCCATGCTTGCCAATGTCAATGAAACAACCATCCAACAGAGTCCAAATGGCGTAGATGTGAATAAAGGTCACCGTACGGTCTTCAAAAATGCAAACTCATATCGTATAGTCAACTATAAAACAAAACTTTACGACAAAAGAGATGATTTCAGCTTCCCAATTGTGGATTTTCATTTTTAAACCAAGAGTTCCAAATGGTGAAGTTGAAATCATCACTTTGTAAATTTTACGGACGCCATCACGAGTTGGTTGACCGTTATGGAATATCCGTTTCACATATGATATCGGATATGTTCCTTATGTCGTAACTACAATCCCGTTCCCTTTTCACGAATGTGACCTACCGAATTAGACTATTTACCCCCATTGTTGACATTTTTACCTATTGTTTTTGTTTGTTTTGTTCACACATCGTTGTCAATATAATGGAATTTGATGCGACTGTCATACAAGTGAGAGGTTTAGCTAGCTTTAAAACCAGGTTCAATCCACCATTTTCTACATAAGAAAATGCCTGTACCAAGTCAAGAATATGACAGTTGTTATCCATTCGTTTGATGTGTTTGAACTTTTGATTTTGCCATTTGATTGGGGACTTTCCTTTTTGAATTTTCCTCGGAGTTCAGTATTTTTGTGATTTTACTTTACATAAAACGCCCTTAAACATGTTAAATAATAAAAAAAAAAAAAACAGCGACCTGTTGCATGACAAAACAATCAAACGGAAAACACATTTAACAGACAGAAACCAATGACAATCACTGAATTACAGGCACCTAACCTGTTACAGGCACAAACAGAATAAAGAGAGGTTAAAAGGGTCGAATACATTACTTGTTACGGGTATGCATAATTGAACACACTATTGTTCCCGCCAATATAATTGTTTGTTTACTTAATAATGGGTCATTGACAAATTCATTGAATGAGTCGCAATGCATGATGGACAACTACGTGTTTACAATTTGCCGAGAATACATGTTTTGTAATGAAATGGAACATAATTTTTCAGAGATGGCAGGAAAGAAATCGCATCTTACATCTTCTTCTTGTGTGATTATATTTACAAACCAGGATATAAAGTTATGATGTCGTTTAATATTTTTCAAAGTAAAATTAAATTATCCGTTTATAAATTTTGAAATTATAAAGAAACTAAACCACTCCCTCAGGCAAAGTTGACCTTAAAGGGATTTGGCTATTTTTATGTACTTTTTTGTCATATAGCTTTTCAACTGTTTCGGTTCTTATACATCCTTGGCTTTCAAATATTCGGCTTTGAGCGTTCCTGATGAAGGTAAATTAAGAAAAGCGGTTCGGACACATGAAATTTATAACGTGTTGTTTTCATTTTTTACAGCACTGGGTCGATACCCCTCCTGGTGGACTATCAGTCCCCAAGAGTATCATCAGCTCAGTAGTCAGTACTCCAGTACTGACATGATTTATAACAAACCTGGGGCCTCGGTGGCCGAGTGGTTTAAGTAGTTACTACTGTAATCACTAGCCAGTCAACACTGAGGTTGTGAGTTCGAATCCCGCTCGTGCGGGTGCACTCGACTCCAATCTTAATTGACTAGGATTGTCAGTTTTCCTATCGAAGGTCGGTGGTTTTCTCCGGGCACTCCGGCTTCCTCCATCAATAAAAACTGACCGCCACGAAATAGCCCAAAAGCGGTGCTTAAAAGTGGCGTTAAACACCAAAAATCAAAAATCAAATATAACAAACCTTTGGAAAATTGTCCGTTAATAAATTTTGAAATTAAAAAGAAACTAAGGTTTCAACTTCCTCAGGCAAAGTTCACCTTAGATGGATTTGGCTAGTTTTTAGATACTTTTTGGTCATATTGCTCTTCAACTGTTTCTGTTCTTATACATCATTGGCTTTCAAATATTCGGCTTTCAGCGTTCCTGATGACGGTCAATCCAAAAAAGCGCCTCGGATGCATGAAATTTATAACATGTTGTTTTCATTTTTTTTAAAGGAGATATATGGCGTATACATGGTTTACGTCATTGAGATAGCAACCAAACGAAAAAAAAAAAACCACCAAAAACAAAAAGAACTAAAAGACAATTAGAGGGCAGCATGAAGTCTTCAACAATAGATGGGTGTCCTTTATATAACAAATTATTTAAAATACGGAATTAGACTATTGTAATGGTACATTTATTACTTTTATAGCAGGTCAAGCCAAAGAGTTAACGCAAGCAAATACCAATTGTCCCGTCTGTGGTTTGGCCCGACCAGTGATCGAGCTCACGACTGTTTATGACATCTCTGTATTAAATCCATTGGATGTGTACTGATTGATACTTTAGTCTAGTTCAACTTGATATTTTTAATAGTTGTTATTGGCTTTGAACTAGACTTCAGTAGCAGCTAGTACTGTTGTATTGATACTTCGTGTCTTATGTCTTTATGTTGTTTGTTTTTGTACTTCGTGCCAATCTTTTGAGTCACGTCATTTTCAACTGATTTTTCAATTTATTCTTATAACATATTGTGTTGTTGCTCAACTGTACCATGTTAGACTGAGGGTTGAACGCCTAAAACCATGTTTTACCCCATCTTATTCTATTTGTGCATGTCCTAAGTGAGAAGCCTGTTATTCAGTGCGTGCCGTTGGTAACTGTCTATCATATTTGATTTTCGATTATTGTTTCATCATAAATCAGGCTCTTGTTTTTTCCTTATACATAGTCTCGTATTTTGTCATATCGTTGTCATTTTATAAGCTGACTATACGGTGTCGGTTTTGCTCGATGTTGAAGGCCGTACGGTGAACTACAGTAGCTTAAATTCACGTTTTTTAGAATCTGGTTGAACGTTATCTAATTGGCAATCATACCACTTATCCTTATTTCATACTGTTCAGATAGTAATAGTTGGTTTGAAGATACAATGTATTTAAGAAACATGTAGGCTTATACAATTGACTGATTGCTGTTTGTTCAACGTACAGCGGCAAGTATTTTATGCATACTCAGGACAAGTGCAAATTTACAATTCATACAAAAAGTTGGTTCCGCAAAGTGGGTCGGCTTGGACAAAGGGCAGTAATATAGAAACCATCACTATTAAACACTTAATGATGGTAACAACTGTGTTAAGAAGCAAATCTTTTGTTTGGCATTGGGCAACCTTTGGCCCCCATAAACATTTGTTACAATGATTTCTATTACATGGAGATATTGTGGCACTCTTCCTGCTTAAATCATCGGATTTAATGTCCCCATTCCCACTTTAATTAATTATTTCGCACAACCAAACAGGCGCCCTGTTCATCATGAGATATGCTGCCGGATTGTAGACGTTCAGGTAGACATATATATGTACTCCTTGTGGATACATGTATCATGTATAAGACTTGTAAGTTAGAATAGTAATGATAATACAATTTATGTGTTTTATTTTTTTTCTTCAGAAATTTGTCTTGATGGAATACCAGGTATGTATATACTCCATCTTATATTATCTTTCTTAAACTGCTAAATATCTAACATAAATAATACCAACAAAAATATTTTTAGGACACAATTAATGAAGTAATGTATCAATCCGTATACACACAAACACATACCATACACATTATGTATATATATATATATATATAAAATGACTGAATAATAGTCAACGATAAATCTTACGGGGCGATGGATCATATAAATATGATACAGTACACTACAAAATATAATATATAACCAGTCTAAAAGGGTACAACATCACCAAAAAATGACAATAAACGAACAAATGTAACTATAAATATTTCGGATAACAGATATCCTTCATCAATATGAGCACGATATAAAATGAATCAGATCAAACCATTCTGGGTATTAAACAAAAGCAATCTTGATTTCTATACAATAAAAAAAGTGAAACAGTTTTACCCGAACATCATATGTAGAGACGCTAATAAATTTTAAAATTTCCAAAAAACGACTCAAAGACATGCCTAAAATGAAAATAGTAATTAGAGATATGAACTGGCACAACTCTAAAATTCCAAAGTGACGTCAGTTAAGATGTTACAACAACTGTGTAAATTCATTCCCCAAAAAAACAGCATCGATCGATATAAGCTGGTAAAATATGTCAAACAGAGGTTGCGTATTTATCATCCCAAATAAATAGCAGTTTTATAATGATAAGAAAATATAATAGTAAAATTTGGCTAAGGTTAAATAATTGGACGTGGATGCGTACTTGTACATCCCTCCCAAATGAAAAAACCCTGGTATTTAAACTAGTAAAATTCCAAAAGAATCCTTAAAACTGTAAGAGTCAACTAAGGAAGCCGGAGTAACTGGAAACAAATGATGTCAGGAAAATGAGTGATGGTAGGGAAAATGAGTGACTCATTCTATGTTTTTTCATTTATGCCCTCTGGGGAAACTGTCCTTAGCTTTCTCATCCAAAACCTTTCCCGAGCAAGTCTTTCGGCCCTTGACCAACCCTCGTTGTGGTCTATGATTGTGATTGTAAGGTTTTTAAGATCAGCTTGGGCGTGCCCAGGTGATCTCAAATGACGACTTACGGGGAGGTCGGGCTTGCAGGTGTAGTCACTTCGATGACCATTCATGCGTTTGTTGAATGGCTGTTCTGTCTCGCCAATATACTGCATGCCACATCGACACTGAAGAAGGTATACAACATTCTGTGTTTTGCAAGTTACATTACAAAATATAGTGTACACAGACCCAGTGGAGTGGCAAGTAAATGTTTGAGTATTCTGTATTTGTTGGCAAGTCAGACATCGTCTGTTACCACGACTTGCACCATCCTGCAGTTGAACAGCTTTTATTAGAGGAGACGTCAGCTCTCACAAATATACAACTCGTCTAAACATCAGCCCAACAATGTTAGATCTGTAAATTTGCTTTCGCAAATTTTTGTTCTTCCTCGCCGGGATTCGAACTCATGCTACTGAGATATCGTGACACCAAATCGCCTGCACTGTATCCGACACGCTAGACCACACGACCACCTAGGCTTCAAAAATAAAGCTTTCGGTGGCCGGGTGTTACCTTTCCTCGTCAGTTTTAATCTAGCGTCGTAATACAGTACATGATATATAAGGCATGAAGATGCAATTGTTACAGATCAGCTGAAATATCTATTGTAAAGGATCCTACAAATTAATGCAAGATACAGTCACAGAAATAATTATATTTATAAGTACGTCTGAACCAGTGACAACTCTATAAAAGAATGAGAAAGAAGAATGAGAAAACAAAACTTAAGTCTTTTGTTTTGAGATAACAACGGGTGTCACAGATGAAGCAGGATTATGCATACCCTTCCGGAGTGTCAGACTATACTCTCCGTTTTGACGAAAGCTCGAATCGTTAAAACAGCCTTGTTTTGTTTGCCTGTTCGTATAAGTTAATGGTACGTACATCTATGTCGGGGCTTTCGATTTCCTCTTAAGTAGTTTATCTCAGGATTTCGATCACATCGGGGTTTTTTTGGTTTGTTCTTTGTTTATATTTGTATCATTTGGTTTTGTTTATGCCCCCGCCGTACCTTGACCCTTGACCGTCCGTCCTTCCGTCTTCCGTCCATCCGTCCATCCGTCTTTCCGTCCGTCCCATTTTCGTTGCAAAGCTTTAGCAGGGGCATTCGGGTTTATTTCTATACCAGTCCATATAAGGAATGACTTTTTCGCATTTTAGCTCACCTGGCCCAAAGGGCCATGTGAGCTTATGCCATCACTTGGCGTACGTCGTCGTCCATTGTCTGTCGTCGTCTGTCGTCTGTTGTCGTCGTCGTCATAAACTATTTCAAGAATCTTCCCCTCTGAAACTACTGGTCCAAATACCTTCAAACTTTAACTGAATGTTCCTAGGATATTTAGTTTATAAATTGCATCCGAAGTTTTGATCCATCATCAAACATGGCCGCCATGGCTAAAAATAGAACATAGGGGTCGAATGCAGTTTTTGGCTTATATCTCAAAAAATAAAGCATGTAGATCAAATCTGACAGGTGTAAAATGTTCAATAGGTCAAGATAAATAACCCTGAAATTTTCAGACGAACCGAACAACCCATAGTTGGGTTGCTGCCACTAAATTGGTAATTTTAAAGAAATTTTGCAGTTTTTGGTTATTTTCTTGAATATTATTGAAGATAAAGATAAACTGTAAACAGTAAAATGTTCAACAAAGTAAGATCTACAAAAAAGTTAAATTAACCAAAATTGTCAATTGACCCCTGAAGGAGTTATTGCCCTTTAAAGACAATTTTACACAATTTGTTCATCATGTTTGCTAACATTTAAAAATATTCTCCTCTGAAACTACTGGGCCTAATACTTCTAAACTTTAACTGAATGTTCCTTAGGGTAACTGGCTTATAAATTGTATCAGAAGTTTTGATCCATTAACGAACATGGCCACCATGGCTAAAACGAGAACATAGGGGTCAAATGTAGTTTTGGGCTTTTATCTCAAAAACTACAGCAGTTATAGCAAAAGTGACGGAGTTAAAGTAATGAATAAGTCAAGATCTATCTGCTTTAAAATTTTCAGACCAATTGGACCACCCATTGTCCGAAATAGTTTATTCTTATGAAATTTTACTGTTTTTGGTTATTATCTTTAATATTATAATAGATAGAGAGAAAGTGTAAAAGCCAAAAATGTTCAGCTAAGTAGGATCTACAAATAAGTCAGATGATCAGAATAGTCAATTGACTCCTTAAGGAGTTATTGTCCTTGAAACGTTTTTTTTTCACATTTTTTCGTGCAAGTCTATTACATTTTCAAACATCTTCTTCTCTGATACTACTAGGCCAAATACTTCCAAACTTTAACTGAATGTTCCTTAGGGTATTTAGTTTTTAAATTTTATCCGAAGATTTGATCCATAAACAAACATGGCCGCCATGGCTAAAAATAGAACATAGGGGACAAAAGCAGTTTTTGGCTTATATCTCAAAAACTAAAGCATGTAGAGCAAATCTGACAGGGATAAAATGTTCAATAGGTCAAAATCTGTCAACCCTGAAAGTATCTAATTTATAGATTGTATTCTGGGATTTGATCCATTCAAAAACATGGCGGCAGTTTCTAAAAATAGAACATAGAGGTCAAATGAAGTTTTTGGCTTTCATCTCAAAAACTAAAGCAGTAAGAGCAAAACTGACATAGGTGAAAGTGTTAAACAGGTTTAGATCTACATGTCAAGTAATCTTCAGACCAATAGGACAACTTATTGTTGGGTTACTGTACAGAAATAGTTCATTTTTAGGAATTGTTACAGTTTGGGGTTATGTATTATTTTTAATATTATTACAGAAAGAGAAAAAGTGTAAATGACAAAATTGTTCAGCAAAGAAAGATCTACAAATAAGTCAAATGACTGCAACTGAAATTACAGATGAGCGATTTCAGGCTCTCATGAGCCTCTTGTTTGTTGTTATCTTAAACCAAAAAGAAGTGTGTTTAATAATGATGATATCAAGAGTGATGTCTTTTTTATATTGTTTGCATGCAGCTCGTTTTATAAGAATTAAAGAATTTTGAATCTTGTAAAAAGCGGTAATCAAGTCATCAGAAATTATTAATAAATACACACACTTTCTGCTTTTTTGAGACGTTAAATGTCTTAAAATTTGGCCGAATCGATATCATGTCATTTCTGTAACATGATCAGTTTTAATTGTTAAACATTAGAAAAGAGATGTATGGGGTGGTTATAGCAGGAAAAACAAGTCCAATGCACTCTAGGAAATAACAAAAAACACACCAATAACGTGATGCTATTAAACCAAGACAATTAATCAGAGATAGACAATGAAAATACAATTTTTATATTAAAAAAAAAGTACATTGTATTTACAAAACTACCGAAATCCAAGGTAAATCAATAAAACTGACAAATCAAACGTAAGACTATATCAACTAACGGAACGAATGGTAAACAAATGTTATATATCTGATTTGGTACAGACATTTCCCGAAGAAAATGGTGGCTTAGACCTGGTTTTATAGCTAGCTCAACCGTCCACTTATAGTTCCGTTATATCAATATGTTCTTAGTTCTTAGATTTGATGTCATCTAATATATACTTCATACTAAATAATACTGCCTACAAAAGAAATACTAATTTTCATAAAACTTAAGTATCAGGCTTAATGATTTCGATATTATTTTGAATTTAAGTTCCTGAAAGAAATATTATTTTACGTATTTGTACAATAACATATTATGTATTTCCAGGTAGCGCTAATGAGACAACTGACACAGACATTTCGTGGATATATTACTTGATAGCTGGACTTGTCATATTGCCGCTCCTGATTTGGTTTATTTGTTTGTTTATTTTATGCTACAAGAAATATGGATGTATTTGCAAGCGTATTAAAATACCAAAAGTAAAACTACCGACGAAGAACAAAAAACGTCTGTCACCAAAACCACCATCTGAACCTGAAATTGATGTCAGCAAGGGCGAGATTGTCGGGCGAGCGAGGTTCACAGGACCTATTATTAAAGGACCAGATTATAACATGTCTAATTTGTTCCGACCTAAGAAACCAGTCGATGATTTTACAATGTTGAGTGCTATCTTCATTGACAACAAACCTTTATGTTTACTGGGTGCTCCTAACATAAGACCAATATACAAGGATACATTTGATGACTATATGATGGGTGGACTACGTCGGAGTTATACACAAATAAGTATTGATTCAAGTATCTATGGGAAGAAAGAGGATTCAAGGATTGAAACGGAATAGTTAAAAGTAATTACTAAAGATCTCTCCGTGCAATTAGAAAAGACTATACACATTTATGAAACAAGAATATTCAGTGGTTATTATAATTATATTTTATATATAACCATTGCGAGCCAATCATTGTTATGACGAGACCCGTTGCCTCATTTTTCATTGCTTTCTACCATTACTGAAATTAATCAACATATCATCTTTTAATATAGCGCAAAGATTAAAAACACAATCCGTATTACATTTAAAATGTGAAATATCCTGCAACTACATTCGACAGCAACTATCAATATAAACTAACCAGTTAGTCTAAAACAAAAATCACCAAAAAGGCAAGCTGTCTAGTAACTATGCTTAATATGTTGAATTAGAGAATTGTGATATATTTACCGTGCTACTATTGTTTCCTTAATAATGCAATGCACACGTAGAACGCTTTATTTGTAATTAGAACAACTTCATTTTACAAATCTGATTTACAGTTTTGAAATTTGGAAAAAAGCGATGTGGAATGAAACAAAATGTTTTGTTCTTTATTGAAATATTTCAGAATCTGTAAATCTTCACATCAATCGTGTATCAGTTTCCACACCCTAAACGATTACGGTAGAAAAAATGTATATGTTTATGAAAGAAAGAAAACCACAAATCGCAATTCATATAAGTACTATGTTATGATAGTTAAAGAATTATGAAACTATACACCGCTCTTTATAATAAACAAAGAAAGACACACAGCAAAACCAACATACAGTGTTCTTTGTTTATATGATTATTTTATTACGTGGGTAACGTTTCATCTCAACATCGTTATTGATACTTAATCAATTTAATAGATTACAAAGATTGATTGTAAAATTAACAATTGTGTTCTTTATATGTCTGCTTATTCACAAGCTGCTCTTTGTTTATGGAATATACATGTTCATGTTTGCATAATTAATTTATGAATTATGACGCTTTTAAATGTCAATTCAAAATTAAAATTTAAATGAAAACGTTTGATGTATTATTTTATTGGCAGTCTACCTTTAAAGGTTCTAATGTTTAGGTATGAACCTAAAATGAAAAAAAAATGAAATAACAAATTCATTTTCTGTTATTCTAGTATTAACAGATAAAAGCATGTGAGGCAGGAACTATTTAACGTGTCGATATGCCATTAAAGCCTCTGTTATATAGTCAGTTTCCCCATGGCAGTTATTCCTCCGTAAACTGGCATGCTCTAACCCCACGGGAAATTTGGATCATTGCCATTTTCCACCGCAGAAAGTTGACAATACGCATACATATAGCAACTTTTCCCCATGCCCGTATTTTCCCCACAATATGTAATTAAGTATATCAAAATTGCACGACCAATTATTGCATATATTCTGGTATTTTCTTAAGAAATGATTGATCTCTGAAATGTTAAAATAAATGTTGGGCATAAATTGTGTTTTTTTTGTCTACACGCGTGTCACTAAAAGATCTGAGGTCTGAGTGAGCCTGGGGCACTTATATTTTGTTACAGGGGTGCCGTTTGCATAAAAAGACACAATTCTTCTAGTGACTTTGTCCACAAATCCGACCTATTCGTATGGCTGACATGGACATGTGTTCTTTTCATATTTACTGTGGGTGAAAAAATGCTACTGTAAAAATTGAAGATTAACACTTACACCGAAGGAATAAATTTATTTTATATTCATAAAGATATGTTGAGCAATTGATATATTGTTTAATAAAATTGCCACCCATTGACATATAATCTGTCAAAACAAATGATTCAGATCGCTGGAGCGTTATAAATGAAAGGGATAGCACAAAAACACAAGAGGTTCATAGAATTATTCATCATTGTTCCTGACATTATATGTTACATCGAAGTCACATTACTTTTTGATGCAAATATCTTGAAAGGACTTGAATGAAACAGAATTATGGACCTATATATCTAAAGGAGACAGAATTTTATACGAAAGGGAGCTAAGTATTTCGGTGTTTACCATATCGGAATGTGGAACTTGAAGGCAGACAGAACTATTCCAGCAAATACTGAGAGAATCATTCAAAGATAGAAAATGGACAATGTGTGTCATGATTTATTTAAAAGCAAACACAGTAGACCTTAATATATTTCTTAGATGTCATCAGATGTGACAAACAAGAGAGAGTTTATTAACTATAATATGTTTCAAACATTGCTACATCCGTTACCATCCGACCAAATTCCTTCTTCATGTAGGCTTCAACTAGATCATGGGTTTGATCATTGGGTCTTGCGACCTACTTCAGAAAGTCAAGAAACGCATACCAGGGTTCACGTAGGAGAATGGATGTGATCACCACATCAGACTATGCTTCATGTAAATATGAATAAATCATGATATTGAATGTACAACGATACGATGATGGTGTGGTAACGCATAACTAATTAAAAGAATGTTACTATCTTTAAACTGATTATTTATTTTCAATGACGTCGCCGACGTTACTACAAAGGGAAAACATGAGCTTCTCGTGCTTCTAGGGAGAAACATAGGCCTAATCCTGATTTTCTTCCCATCACGCTGAGGGGGAAAAGTGGGATCATGCCAATTTTTCCGGGTAGAAAAACCATGTCGATCCAGTTTTCCCCGGAAAAATTGGCATGGGGGAAAGATGGCTATAGGACACCTCCTTAAAAATTTATCGACTTTATCAATTAACTTTTATTAGATTACCTGGCCAAAAGAATCAGTGTGAGCTATTATCATCCCTTGGCGTCCGTCGTCCGTCTTCGATAACTTTTACAAATAATCTCCTTAATTTCAAGATATACCTCCTGTCTATTTCTGAGTCTATAATTCGACCAGTTGTAGTGGTTTGAACGACCGAAACTTTGAACAGCTAAACTGATCAGCAACATAAAATAAAACAAAATGTGACAAAAATCGTTAGTCGAATCCTTACACTAGTTGATTCCCATAATTCACAATTTTAATCATCCCCTCTTTTTTTGACTAATGATCAGCAAGACAAGTTTTCTGCAAACACATTTTTTATTATGGGGTCGATAACCAAATATTTGGAGGACTTTTGTTTTTCTGTTTTCGTCTTTTCTTCGACGTCATTTTGTGTACTTTTCTTCAACGTGATATTTTGACTCCTATCCTCACCCCTTTTTTATCATTATTTTATTTGAAAACAAACGTTTGATGAATATTAAAAAAAATACAGATACAGAAATGAAGAATTCATTAAAAATCTCCATACATGTACATTTCTCAGTGATGCTTTCAACAACAGAGGGAAAGGACCAATATTGTACACAGTACATGTAAGCATTTGTTGTCGGTTGATTTAGTATGGCTTAGATATCGCTTTTATGGCACCTGTTATGCATAAATTAGGTCATTGCTGGCTCTTTTATGTCTTGTGTGTATTATTGGTGATTCTGTTTATATTTAAGGCTACTTGAACTGCTGGAATCTTATGTAAATGTGTTGTCCCTTCTGTTAGAGGTCTGCCTAACGTGTCAATGACTTGGATTACTTTTACTCACAAGTACGCACCAGATTCTACAGGTTCATTTGTTACCTTCAATTAAATTCACCGCATGAGTATGGATATGTGTGCTTAATTCGCATAAACTTGTTTTGGTGGCCATCATTAGAGTTAATGAAGGAATTGGTAGCGGTTGTTGTAGGGTTAGTTCAAATTCGGGTTTTTTTTTTTTCGTAAACAAACTCGTATTAGGTAATACTACATGTATATAAATAAGGATATGTTGATTGCCAATGAGACAACTGTCCACCGGAGTCCGTATGACGTAAACGTAAACAACTATAGGTCACTGTATAGTCTTTAATAATTAGTAATAAAACATGCCGGATAGACGGCTATGAAAGGCCACGACATTAACAAATGTGCAACAATTCAAACAAGAAAACCAACCGCGTGATTAAGGAAAAACACAATAATCGAAAAACAAACAGAAAACAATGGTCAAACTACTGGAAAACAAACATGGCAAACAGAAAACAATGGTCAAACCACTGGAAAACAAACATGGCAAACAGAAAACAATGGTCAAACCACTGGAAAACAAACATGGCAAACAGAAAACAATGGCCAAACCACTGGAAAACAAACATGGCAAACAGAAAACAATGGCCAAACCACTGGAAAACAAACATGGCAAACAGAAAACAATGGTCAAACCACTGGAAAACAAACATGGCAAACAGAAAACAATGGTCAAACCACTGGAAAACAAACATGGCAAACAGAAAACAATGGTCAAACCACTGGAAAACAAACATGGCAAACAGAAAACAATGGTCAAACCACTGGAAAACAAACATGGCAAACAGAAAACAATGGTCAAACCACTGGAAAACAAACATGGCAAACAGAAAACAATGGTCAAACCACTGGAAAACAAACATGGCAAACAGAAAACAATGGCCAAACCACTGGAAAACAAACATGGCAAACAGAAAACAATGGTCAAACCACTGGAAAACAAACATGGCAAACAGAAAACAATGGCCAAACCACTGGAAAACAAACATGGCAAACAGAAAACAATGGTCAAACCACTGGAAAACAAACATGGCAAACAGAAAACAATGGTCAAACCACTGGAAAACAAACATGGCAAACAGAAAACAATGGTCAAACCACTGGAAAACAAACATGGCAAACAGAAAACAATGGTCAAACCACTGGAAAACAAACATGGCAAACAGAAAACAATGGTCAAACCACTGGAAAACAAACATGGCAAACAGAAAACAATGGTCAAACCACTGGATTTTAGGCTCCTGACTCGAAACAGGCACATGTAGAATGTGGCGGGTTTAAGTTAATATTACATTGTTTTTTTTTTTTTCTTTTTTTGGTTAATACTTTTCTTTGTTGGTATTTATTGACCCTTATCCTCTAAAGTTGTTTTTTTCTGGAAAACATTTACGCACTCGAATACTCCAATGATTTGAAAAAAAAGAATATGGGGTATTTAACCGTGGGTATTTATTACTAATACACCGCTTATAAATGTATTTAATAAAGTTGCATATATTTAAAACTGTTTACCTTTTATTTTATTACTCGGTAAAAAATGTAAATATATTACCTACCCATATATATCTATCCTGTTTATGAAAACTAGTGGAAATTATAAAATTAATAATTGAAAGACTTATAATTTGAGGGTGTTTTATAATAAATAAATAAACTATTAAAATGATGTTACTAGTGCAAACTATCTCAGCCACTCGGGGAAATCAGCCATGACAGTAAAGCAGTTAACATTTCATATTGATTTACAACTTACGATAGGTAGCTATAAATAAAGTCTGTTAGAACGAAGATGCCAAAAAGACTTTTCAAAATAAAGCACTTAGACTTAAAATACGTTGTCATTGAAATATAGGCTTTATTATGGGCATTGATGCATATTGTAATGGATGTTTCTTTTGTAAATGATCAATTCATAGTAATTGCCCGACGTGTTATAAAATTGAACATTCAGATATATCACAACAAAGTACAAAGCAAAGTGCACAGAAGACAGTACAAAATGTTTATGAATATTTAAAGACGTTTCACTTGCAACAAATAACGATAAGAAAAAGTGCAATTTTCACGTTGCAAAATCATGTCAACTTTATGTGACTAATGTAAATAAACAAACACCCTTCGATTGATTTATCAATTGTTATCTGCTTAACGTTCAGTGGCAAATATTTGATGCATATCTAGGACGAGAACAGTTTAACAAATAAGTCTTAGTAGAAGGTTCGACCGCTTGAAGGACGGGAAATTTGGGCAGCTACTAGGGGTGTATGTTGAGTAAGAACAGACAGTTTGCCATGCAACAAGTAACGTACATACATGTACCCCTTGGAGAGTTGTTGCAAGGATTCTATAGCGTGTAAAGAGCGTGGCACTCTCCCTTCACCGGACATCAGATTTAATGTCTTTATTATGATCGGACGGAAAACACTTCGGAGTGTATGCTTTAAGTCCATGTTACTGTTATTTAAACCTGCAACGAGTTTGTTCAAGATGTAGTAAGTATTTAAATTTGAACTTAGACATGCTTTTGGTTAACTATTTCATATTGTGCATTAAAATTAGATAGTGCAAAGTGTAATTTGTACTGCAAGGTCCACGAATAAAGTAATTCACATATTAATAAAGTTTTAACAAAAACCACAAATAGTGACAAATTATTTAATATTTTGTGTCAAACATAAATATTTTTCGTAACAATACCCATCATTATTGAAAACAGTTTAGAAGAACATAAACTTTGTGCCCAATTTAATCAGAATAAATAAGGCATGGACAAACAAGTAGATTATACACAGTGGATAATAACATAACTGTGTCAATAATTTTATTTAGATGAAAAGGGATGGGACATATTATGGCTAAGGTTATACGCCTTATTTCTCCTTTATATTTCTTCTGTAATTTCATAGCGGTATCAATTTCGTTAAATCATATTTAATACTTTTCATACGACGTCATTCCTTACTGACCATTTTTTTTGTGTATTATAAATTTGGAATCATCTGTAGAATTATGGATACTTTCGTACTAGACGTATCCCAAGTATGTTTTTCTATCATAGGATCCTACATTGTCTGGTCTGCGCTATGATTATAATGTGCATTTCCCAAACAGGTAAAGAAACATACATTTACTTATTAAGTCAGAGATTTCGTTACCATAAATAACTAAAACTTTTACTAAATTCTTTCATAGATACAAAGATTTAATTAGTAATTTTGGCTTTACCTGTAGAAAACTTATTAAAAATGGTATTTCACATCCTAAATTTTACGGTAATATTGTACTTAAATCACTATGTGATCCGTGTAAACTCATCGAACCTTTAAACAAACTTATTAGTAAGGGTTATCGTACCAATGTTGTGATTAGATCTCTGAATATAGTTTACATTGGCACTAATATCGATTTTGTCATTAGCAAATTAAAACATAACTAAATTTGTATTTTCTTTTCAACGGGATGTATAGAGACACACACACGTTCATTTTTATCTATAAAGAAGTCACTCCTAACTATCCTACTACCTGTCGATACATTTATTTTTGGCATTGCACAAGTCATGTCTTCTTTGACTGTTCATGACGTTAAAACACTAAATCCCTGGGATGTGTTTTAGTTGATTTCAGTCTCGGATGCATGATTTTTTTATTATTAATTGTTTTAGCTTTTAACTAGCTGTCAGTAACTGCGAGTACTCTCAAATCGTACTTTCTTGTTAATTTGACCTGTTGATACTAGTTGTAATGCTTTTTTGTTATTTAATGTTAACATATGGATCTTGTCTATATACCAGCTTTGATTATTTGGAATTAATACAAATTTTCACAACTTCGTACTATGAACATCAAAATTATTTCATTTCTCCTTAAATAATGTTCTTGCACCTGTACAGGAAGTTTTTTTCTACCACTAATTGTATAGTTTTATTGTTGATATTCACCCCATATGTACCAAGTGTTTGATTAGTTTTATTGATATTAAAGAAATTTCTTGGTATTCCTAAACGGAAGATTTTATACACACAGAAGAAGAAGTATACTTAACAACAAAATTGTTTTCATTTACCTGTGTATTATATGACGCAGGTTTTTTTCAAAAGTGATGATTTTCTAAATATTGTTTAACATTTCACAGTGGTATCATACTTTAACTTTGTTTCAACCTGTTTATTTACTTTTGACCTTAGTTATTTATCCCTTATAATTTTTATTAACTATTTATTTGCATTCAGGTATCACAGATCAAAGTTATTCGTTCATTGTGTGTTAATTTTATTTTTTGATTGAGTTAAGCCTTCCAACTGATATTTTATAGTGTGTCTTTCTATGTTGTGATGTTATACTATTGTTTCAGAAAAAAGGAGAAGGTTTGGTACCATTAAAACGTTTAATCCCGCTGCAAATGTTTGCACCTGTCCTAAGTCAGGAATCTGATGTACAGTAGTTGTCGTCTGTTTATGTAGTTCATACGTGTTTCTCGTTTCCCGTTTTATATAGATTAGACCGTTGGTTTTCCCGTTTGAATGGTTTTACACTAGTAATTTTGGGGCCCTTTATAGCTTGCTGTTCGGTGTGAGCCAATGCTCCGTGTTGAAGGCCGTACCTTGACCTATAATGGTTTACTTTTATAAATTGTTACTTGGATGAAGAGTTGTCTCATTGGCACTCACACCACATCTTCCTATATCTATTTACTAGCTAGAACTCATATTTATAATATTTATACGTAAGATAAAAGCCTCTGATATAAAATAAGGATATGTGGTGTGATTTCCAACGAGACAACTATCCAACAGAGGCAAAATGACTTAGATGTTAGCAATTAAAGGTAACCATGCATTCAGCGTTCAACAATGAGCAAAACCAATACCGCATAGGAAGGTATAAAATGCCCCGGCATAACGTTAAACAATTTAAACGAGGACGGTCAACCGTCTGATGTATGTACAAAACAGTAAACGAAAAACAAATATGATACACATCAACAAACGACAAACACTGTATTACGGACTCCTTACTACCGACAGGATGTGTCTGAGTTAAACATGTTTGTTGGAGCCCAACCCTACCCCTTAACTGTTTCTTGAGAATCAAACATTTCAAAGATTGAAGATTTGGCGGTTGATCTTTTAAAGTTTATGCTTAGTGTGATAGTTGTATGAATGTCCCTTTGGTATCCTTCGCCTCTCTTTTAGACTCAGACTAATTAAAGATCACAAATTTACATAGACAACTGTCTAGATCTAGTGTTAAAGACTGTAAGTTGAAATTTAAATGTAATTTATAATTGTTTTTGTTGGTTTGTGGTCTCAGTGACACACACTACACATCTTCTGTTATTGATAAATCACAAACTAAAATGATAAAGAATAATATTTTCAAATCATTGAAACGAAAATATTTACAACAAAAACATATTTTAATCAAAATTTTGTAGACGTTTTAACTTGTATTCTATACATATGTAGACCTCTTCACTAATCTTTAATAGACTGTATCTCTGGAAGTATAGACGCTGCATATATCTGTTTTATATATTCAGATGCAATTCAATGAGTTCTACATGCGTATTTCAATCATTATCCTAAATATCGGCCCATCGTGTACTTTGCCTTAATCTAAGATGTAATAGACAAGTATGATTCTGGCACCAACATAATTGTAACATGATGTTGAAAAAAAAAATATTTCTGACATTCTGTGACTGGCTCTTCTATGACGACTAATAAGATATTCTTTTAGGAATTTTTTTTCTTTTATGTAACTATATAAAGTATGTCGTGTATAATTACAGTGGCCACGTGTGAGTTACCATTTTACTACGATGACGAATATGAAATTGCAGGCAGAGATAAACTCCATATGAATTCTACCATGATAGTAGATTATCCACTGTCGATTCCGGGTACAAACCGAAGAAACTTTGGTTGTATAGAAAAGCAGGGTGACATATACCTACTCAAGTAATTTATTATTTTTAGCATTTTATACTTTATAAAAAGGAACATTGTCTAACTGCTATAATTATTAAACGAGACAGGACGTATTTAATAGCATTTAAAATGACAGTAAAATGATGGGGTGGGGTGGTATACTTCAATCTGACATCTCAATGTCATAAAAGTCAAAGTCATATTGAGGTCAAAATTGTTAACAAAATAAAGACAATGAAATATTTGGTATACTTTCCTTTACAAACTGTAACACTATTGGATTATTTTTGCATCATTCGAGATCCTAGAGAGACTTCCAAAATGTCTTGACTTTAAAACGTATGTTGGTAAGTCATTTATACTGAACCTATACTAAAATAATCATTAATAATTCAGACATTGTATTAACAGAGGAACAGAAGAAGTAAATATCTTCAATCAACTTACCACGCTTTATATGTGTTTAGAGATCCATCAAGTGAGCAACACTACATATTACTACTTCTATAAGACAGGTGAGTGTGACACAGCCGAGCTTCATGCTTATTAAATTACATACAAATGAATTAAAATTTGACAAAATAAAAAATAATAAAAAAAGCATACAATAATGATGTAAATAGATGCCTAAAGTTATAACACATCTTAAGAATAACTCATCACAGCTAATCCTTCGAGCATAAAAAAATGAAATGACGAAACATCGTTTGAGCTTTGAAAACGTAATAAAGAGCATAACAGCATAGCGAAACGCCCTAAACTGACACCAACAAACCGAAAACAGCAATGAACCACAATAAAGAAACATAATTTGTCGTCTATTCATAACTTAAACAAAAAGCTAATATATATATTATCAATACATTATATCTGCACCCATAATCAGCTTTGATATATATAATTTGAAGAAAATCGTATTTTTAAACTTTTATATGGGCATACTCTTAATATATTTATCAAATTTGTAATTTGTCTCACCATGTTTCCTTTTTTAAAGCACCAGTTTATGAATTATATAATAATACAATAGGTTATGACGTATTTCTACGAGATTATTTAATTGGATCAAAGACTGGAGAACCTACATTTGATGAAGCTTGTACCGAAACAACCGACCAAAAAGCTTTCATTATGATTTCAAAGAAAGGTAAGAGTATTCTATAACTTACAACGTTATTGTATCAAGAAAAGTAAGTTAAATGAATAAAGGGATCTCAAATTTGATTGGAATGACCCCTCCCCCCCAAAAAAAAACCAAAAAAAAAAAAACCAACAACAACAAAACACAAAAAACAACACAAAAAACCCTAGTTAAAATGAGGTCATTACCAGCTAAGGAATACATGTGCATTTTGAGGAAAATCTTAAATTGAACATAAATTTCAAATTAAGATAAAACAAAAAAATCACCGAGGGAATCGCATGAACTCAAAAGAAGCGAGGACAGGTGTTTCAACAGGGGAAACGTTTTCTGCTATGCATGCAGCAACCGACATGCGAATCCACACTCAGTCAAAATGTTACAATCGACAGTGAGATGACACCGGTAAAATAACAGATAAGACTGCGAAAACAAGTCGCTAGTGAGATGAAGCATTGCCAGACATATCATATCGGTCAACCAATTCGTGATTTTAACTGTAAACCTAAGTAGTGTCGAATTCAGTCGTTCACCCTCATTACCTTGTTGGAGCAGTTTTTGTGATGTAATGAAGTCCGTATAGTATGAACTTGCACGAGCGTAATGCATCAATTGAAATATGTGAACCCCATACGATGCAGCAGAGAGTATGTTACTGCTGAGAAGTAAGAAGTTTTCTATAGATTATAGTTTGAAATCGTTTATCTGTGACAATATCGAGGACAACATTAAGGTATGATGCAAACCTTTTAGTTTCGGTAGTTTCTTTAATCTGAAGTTCACTGGGATATATGAGAGGCAAGCACTCACTAAAATGTGGGTTATTGAGTGACAGGACACCATCAATAGATTCGTGTATTTTTTTTTTACTTTGAGCATGTTGTGTATGAATTCTGATCATATGAGTACTCAAACAGTAAGGGTGCACATTTATTACCCATTGGCATACCAACTGTCTGTTGAAATATTAATCCGTCAAACTCAATAACTATGTTGTCGATAAAAAAAATCCAGCATTGGAAGATACTTTTCGTCGATGTATTTGCTTTGGGAATCAGTTGTATTTTTTCATGACCTCAAACAAGAATCTCTGTTTAATGAGATGATTTATTCGATAGGGAATAGAAGTGTAAAGCGTAGAAACATCAGAGATTGGTGCAAAATATGTAAAGAATGTGATTGAAGATATAGGAATAGATCTTTACTTTTTTAAGGATCCACATCTAATTGACTCAACCGCTTGAATAAACATCATATATGTCTGAAGGCCATCTTTTACTGAAAAAGTAAGTTGGTTAGAACTAAAAAAAAAAAAAAAAAAAGTTTTTAGTCGTACATCCTGATGACTCGACTATATATCGTTCACATCGGAATTTTTGTGAAGTTTAGGTATCCAGTATAAAGATGGTAGATTTTCATCGTCCTTTTTACTGTTGATGCCAAAAGGAGGGCTGGATTAGTGATTCCCTCTAGTGATTTACAGGTATATGTTGGATTCCCAGTATTGCTGTGAATTCAAAGTTCTTTAGTTGGACATTCCAAATAATGATTTTTGCGTATGAAATCGATATTGTTAGAGGGTGAGTTAAAGATGTTTGAGGTTAATATTTCTTTTAATAATGATGCAAATGTCGTTTCTGTAGACATAGTCGACGTAATAACTGTATACATCAAACTAATCACTGAACTGTACTTGCTGTAGTTGTCATTTAACCAATTCGACTTGAACTAAAATTTCCTTAGAATCGTATGAAGAAGGTCTACTTAACACAACATGTCCACAGGATATATTGGCTGTATTTGACAACGTGAATATCACAAGGTCGTCTGGTACTACAACAACTAGGTGTCCAGGGACAACAGTAGATGTTTGTACAGACAGGACCACAGTAGCATTTACGTACAACAGCACTTGCGCTGCAGCGAAAATGACATCAGGTATGAAACTACTTTTGCTACCAGTTGTTTAAAACAATTATTTTCATGGCTTTAAATTACTGAAAACCAAACAGTATGCTAACACTTCGATAATTATATTTTAGTAATATTAAACCGATACATGTAACAAAAAAAAAGATGAAAATAAGATAACAAAAATTAATATTCGAAGCAACCCCTTCTCCTATACGTATAACATTGTTTAACTTTTTCTGTGCGTATTACAATTATTCCTCTAATAATCTTCATGGCTAAGTTTCTGTTCGTGTTATTGCAACAGTAACATAAATAAACTGTATTTGTTTGATATCATGCAGTTGTTATAGAAGTTTTCATGGAGAAATCTGAAACCGGTATATGATTAATTGTCGAACCATAACACTTTATCAACTTATTTTTCAAAGAAGACGGAAAGTACAGTTGTTTATTCTCTTTGACATTGGGATCTGAGACATATCTCGGTGTATGGAATCAGGATACGACGGTTGATAGTACCAGTACATTCAGATTCTCCTGCTTTGTAAGTTTGAATTATAAAAAACTTCTTTTTATAAGTGATTTACTTCTGAGAAACGACAGACAATTAAAACTAAGGATTAGAATCGCCTATTGAAGGAAAATTACCGAATTGTAAACCGTTGTACAGCACAGAAAGTATTTGGTGTCGCTTTTAAATATTAAGTCTATAAGAAGCAATCGAGAAAGACCGTCGAGTTCAACATAATTATCTTGCGTTTGATACCTTATAGGAAAACTGTTTTGTAAAACTATAGTTGCCTTCATGGTGATTTACAAAGGGTCATAAAGTATACCAGGGTTATAAGTACGCTCTACAGTGGATCTCGAATCAAAACAGTTTGAAGGTCAAAGCAATAAGTTGATGAGTAATGCAGATACAAATTTTCAAAACATGTTACCAAATCTGGCTTATGATAATTCGCTTGGAAGTAGATAAATGTTGGTTTTCCAATGACTTAAACATTTTATGAATTTTACAAACTTAAATATTCCAGAAAGAAAATGATACAATATTCCTGTTCAGGCAATTGGACTGACATAAATGTCTTGTGTTCAAGTTACTGGATGTACTTGCTTAGAAGGGTGTAAGCAAAATAATACATTTCACGATTCATAAATGGTGTAAGACTACTAGTAAAAATAGAAGAAAAAGACTGTAAGTCTAAACTCAAATTGCATTTGACCTGCATTATTTATAATTATCTTCAAATATATACATTTTATAAATATCTAATGAAAATCGACCACACTGATTAATCTATGGCATTGGATTGTTTTGATTCAGGCATACTCCATAACAGGTGATGTTTTGTACGCAACAGAAACGCCAACAGCATGTACAAGTACTACAACGTCTACTGATCTTGGATCAGCAACGGACGGTGTTACTATTGTAGCATGGAATATTATTTGTAAGTATGAGGTTCAACAACAGATGGTTTTACCATACTAGGGTGAGATGCGTTATCTGTTAGTATGAGGTGTAACAGATGTCTACAAATATAACAAGCGTCTATACCAAATGTATAGTAGTAGATGCCAACAAGTCTATGTAAGTAGCGTTTACACTATACAATGATTAATAATTATTAATGATCTGCCATCGACATCACACTCTTTAATGGACTAAAACATAAAAAATACAATAGAAAAAAAGCAATGACGAGTTGGTAGCCTAAGAACAAGTAGCATAAATCTGACGACCTAGTTATTTGGGTCCTTATTCTTACCCTTTGTATACTGGATATTATGAAAGCATATTGAACACGGAAGAACATACCAAACAAACACACAGTATTTCTCTGATAATATAGAAATCATGGTATAAGGTATAAACATCAACGATCATGGCTGCATTTGTTCCCAGACGATGATTGAATTTTGTATCATACATGTTAATTGATTTCCATACAATTAAATGTATGTTTTATTCCATAAAATGGCCGTTATCTATTAAAAATAATGTAATCCTTATGATATCGTTTATTAATTCCCAGTAGCTGCTTATGCAAATTAAAACAGCAGGAATGTTCTGATTTAACTTATATTTTGCAGTGAGGTGTCCTGATAGAGTAATAGTACCAGGTACGTTCCATGACATTATAATTTGTAGACGGTTAAGTTGCTGTTGGTAACAGTCGTTGAAGGCGAATATGTTTTTCTTGTAAGTGCATAATGTATGACAGATTGTCAATAAGAAGGCTATCTCTGTTGACAGAAAACAAAGAAGTTAAAATTGTCACAACTACAGTTGAGCATATTGACTTCATCAGTAGATTAAGACTACGAAATGTTTGATTTGTTGTGTCGTTTGGTTGCAGTCTCGTTGTGGTTTAACATACATCTCGATTTCTGCCTTTTTATGCATTAAAAAACAATGTGGAAAAAAAAACAACTTATATAAAAAAGTATTACAAAAATACCGAACTCTAAGATAAATTCAAAAAAGGGGAAGTCAAGAAAAACTGACAAAATCTAACGTTCGACTTAAACAACTAACGGAACGAATGGAAAACAACTGTCAAATCGCTGACTTGGTAAGGGCATTTTAATATGCTAGCTCCTGACTTAGCATTAACAAAATGTTCTGATAACATAATAATTTTCTAGCAATGTATAAAATAATTTGAAGCGAGATCAACATAAAACATATAATAACTTAATTTTTAGAGGTTAAGGAACACCTCAGCTTTTGCTTGGTTGTCGCGAATGTTCAGGTGTTATTAGTCTTATAAGGGGAAAATCATTTGAAATAGACGAATATAGACAAGGAGAATGACTTCCTATCTAGCAGAGTTAACAAAAAAGCTACCGATTAAAATGTCATAACGGCTGAATTTTAGACACATTCAAATATAAATAATTAGAATTAGTTCATAATGGTCATAACTTTTCTTGTTAGTTTCTTTCTTATTTATTGTTTATTGTAATTGGGTATTTTGCTTTTACATACTTTTAATAGTGCATTCTTACATGGTGTAGCTTTTATATTTTAGTTGTACCTGAGTCACCAGTGGATTTAACTTGGTTATATTATCTGGCTATTGGACTTGGAATTATATTTTGGTTATATTGTTTTGCATTCTATCTGTTTGTCTCTATAAGAAGTATGGTTGTGTTTGTTTGCGCAGAAAGCCCTTAAAGATAAGAATTCCAACTATCAAATGGAAGACAAATAAGCACACCATGATCAGACAGGAATCGCAGACAGGTTTCATGGTTGGAGATGATAAAAGCGCCATGTCATCCTCCTTGGCAAGTAGAAATTTGTCAAATTCTTCCGAAGCTGATCTTCCTGATGTGTTTAAACCAAAGCAGCCAGTTCAAGACTTTACCATGATATCTGCTATTTTTAAAGAAAGAAAAATCCCAGTTATAATGCTGACACCTAAGGTTGGACCTATGTATTCTGATACAATAGAGGATTATCTTCGGTCTGGGCGTAGCTATTCGCAGACTAGTTTATTTAGACTCGATTCTGGGGTCTTTGATGAGGATTTGGATATGGAATAGACATTTACAGAAAGTATTGCTTTGTATATTTATCTCCATCGTTTTGTTTTGTAATTAAAATTTAGTCCTATATCATATTGTAACAGTTTAGTTGAATATACTTTAAAAATACCTTTCAGATAAAGAGTAGTAATTAAAACACTTTTCCTCTAATATATGGTTTATTTCATATGTTTGTTTCTTTTTTACTTACCTTCTATATCCCTGGGTCCTCTGTGACCAAGTGCTTCGAAAAGTTCATCTACAGTGCTCACTAAACTGTAAACATCAAGGTTGTGAATTAGAACCAAGTTCGTGGCGAGGTGTGTTTGATTTTAGCTGATAATGAAAAGTAAAATCACAAAAATACTGAACTCCGAGGAAAATTCAAAAGGAAAGTCCCTAATCAAATGGCAAAATCAAAAGCTCAAACACATCAAACGAATGGATGATATATATCTTTATTTTGGACAGTTTTTCTAATGAAGGTCATTGGTTCTCTCCGGGTACTCCGGCATCTTCCACCAATAAAAAAAGACCGGCATAAGGTAGCATAAAGATAATTGAAAGTGGCGTAAAACACCAATCAATCAATATTAGTAGTTGCTAATGTACAACCAACAGTGTCGCTCTCAAAGCCATTGTCTGTAAAAGAGATAAAGAAGACATATTATTTTGGAAGAATAATACTAGTAACTGTTTTCATAATATTTAAGATAGACAGACAGCTGTGATTTGGTGAAATCGTTATTGTTGCTCATTTTTATCTAATTTATTGACCTAAACGACGAACAAATTGCAAACATGAAGAACGAATTTTCCTGCTTAGTGAAATCAAGTAAAGTATTTTGGGGAGGGGGAGGACAGAAGAATTAAACTTCGAATATAGGAAACATTATTCAGAGAACTAGATCATTTTTGATGACAACAAAAGACGAAAGAAAAAATTAAAAAAAGAAAAATTGAAAAATCCAAAACAACTCAAAACTTTAAAAGGACATTTTTCATCTATGCATTTACATTTTCTCCTCTGGTGTTTAATATTTTTTTTTTAGGTTATTAAATGCGTTCAAGTAAGATTGGAATCAACTACATGTATATTTACATGTTGGAATTCAATAACACAACGTAGAGTATAGACGCACAATGATAAAGTTAAGATAGCTTATAAAAGTCAAGCGATTGCGTGTTTAGATATATAGCAGAATCATTGTATTAGTTCATGCCTATAGTTTTATAAAGCAAGAATTTTAAAACAGTTAGATTTTTAGATTATGAAACGAAATCATTATGTACGTTGACAAGTATTTGTAAAACCAGAAAGCAGATCAGAGAACCATGTGTACTGAAATGTAGCTCCATAATGAGTGTATATAAATGCATAATGTATGTTCACATAAGTCAAATAAAATATGAATGTCTTCAGTGTTGGATTTAAAAACGTTATGACAACTGTTTATTCACATTGTACTATCTTAATTTCATCTTTGTCGGTAGCATCATATGTTTACGACAGAAATATATAGCTGTGATATGGATATAATTATCAGTTCAAAAATATTTAGGATTTTGTAATTGCTTTAAAAGAAATCATCATTACTTTTATATATGAGATAAAAGGTAGTGTATTATTTTTCCGGAAATAATAAATTTTAAAATGTAACATCAAACTAATCACTGAACTGTACTTGCTGTAGTTGTCATTTAACCAATTCGACTTGAACTAAAATTTCCTTAGAATCGTATGAAGAAGGTCTACTTAACACAACATGTCCACAGGATATATTGGCTGTATTTGACAACGTGAATATCACAAGGTCGTCTGGTACTACAACAACTATGTGTCCAGGGACAACAGTAGATGTTTGTACAGACAGGACCACAGTAGCATTTACGTACAACAGCACTTGCGCTGCAGCGAAAATGACATCAGGTATGAAACTACTTTTGCTACCAGTTGTTTAAAACCATTATTTTCATGGCTTTAAATTACTGAAAACCAAACAGTATGCTAACACTTCGATAATTATATTTTAGTAACATTAAACCGATACATGTAACAAAAAAAAAAGATGAAAATAAGATAACAAAAATTAATATTCGAAGCAACCCCCTTCTCCTATACGTATAACATTGTTTAACTTTTTCTGTGCGTATTACAATTATTCCTCTAATAATCTTCATGGCTAAGTTTCTGTTCGTGTTATTGCAACAGTAACATAAATAAACTGTATTTGTTTGATATCATGCAGTTGTTATAGAAGTTTTAATGGAGAAATCTGAAACCGGTATATGATTAATTGTCGAACCATAACACTTTATCAACTTATTTTTCAAAGAAGACGGAAAGTACAGTTGTTTATTCTCTTTGACATTGGGATCTGAGACATATCTCGGTGTATGGAATCAGGATACGACGGTTGATAGTACCAGTACATTCAGATTCTCCTGCTTTGTAAGTTTGAATTATAAAAACTTCTTTTATAAGTGATTTACTTCTGAGAAACGACAGACAATTAAAACTAAGGATTAGAATCGCCTATTGAAGGAAAATTACCGAATTGTAAACCGTTGTACAGCACAGAAAGTATTTGGTGTCGCTTTTAAATATTAAGTCTATAAGAAGCAATCGAGAAAGACCGTCGAGTTCAACATAATTATCTTGCGTTTGATACCTTATAGGAAAACTGTTTTGTAAAACTATAGTTGCCTTCATGGTGATTTACAAAGGGTCATAAAGTATACCAGGGTTATAAGTACGCTCTACAGTGGATCTCAAATCAAAACAGTTTGAAGGTCAAAGCAATAAGTTGATGAGTAATGCAGATACAAATTTTCAAAACATGTTACCAAATCTGGCTTATGATAATTCGCTTGAAGTAGATAAATGTTGGTTTTCCAATGACTTAAACATTTTATGAATTTTACAAACTTAAATATTCCAGAAAGAAAATGATACAATATTCCTGTTCAGGCAATTGGACTGACATAAATGTCTTGTGTTCAAGTTACTGGATGTACTTGCTTAGAAGGGTGTAAGCAAAATAATACATTTCACGATTCATAAATGGTGTAAGACTACTAGTAAAAATAGAAGAAAAAGACTGTAAGTCTAAACTCAAATTGCATTTGACCTGCATTATTTATAATTATCTTCAAATATATACATTTTATAAATATCTAATGAAAATCGACCACACTGATTAATCTATGGCATTGGATTGTTTTGATTCAGGCATACTCCATAACAGGTGATGTTTTGTACGCAACAGAAACGCCAACAGCATGTACAAGTACTACAACGTCTACTGATCTTGGATCAGCAACGGACGGTGTTACTATTGTAGCATGGAATATTATTTGTAAGTATGAGGTTCAACAACAGATGGTTTTACCATACTAGGGTGAGATGTGTTATCTGTTAGTATGAGGTGTAACAGATATCTACAAATATAACAAGCGTCTATACCAAATGTATAGTAGTAGATGCCAACAAGTCTATGTAAGTAGCGTTTACACTATACAATGATTAATAATTATTAATGATCTGCCATCGACATCACACTCTTTCAAGGACTAAAACATAAAAAATACAATAGAAAAAAAGCAATGACGAGTTGGTAGCCTAAGAACAAGTAGCATAAATCTGACGACCTAGTTATTTGGGTCCTTATTCTTACCCTTTGTATACTGGATATTATGAAAGCATATTGAACACGGAAGAACATACCAAACAAACACACAGTATTTCTCTGATAATATAGAAATCATGGTATAAGGTATAAACATCAACGATCATGGCTGCATTTGTTCCCAGACGATGATTGAATTTTGTATCATACATGTTAATTGATTTCCATACAATTAAATGTATGTTTTATTCCATAAAATGGCCGTTATCTATTAAAAATAATGTAATCCTTATGATATCGTTTATTAATTCCCAGTAGCTGTTTATGCAAATTAAAAACAGCAGGAATGTTCTGATTTAACTTATATTTTTGCAGTGAGGTGTCCTGATAGAGTAATAGTACCAGGTACGTTCCATGACATTATAATTTGTAGACGGTTAAGTTGCTGTTGGTAACAGTCGTTGAAGGCGAATATGTTTTTCTTGTAAGTGCATAATGTATGACAGATTGTCAATAAGAGAAGGCTATCTCTGTTGACAGAAAACAAAGAAGTTAAAAATTGTCACAACTACAGTTGAGCATATTGACTTCATCAGTAGATTAAGACTACGAAATGTTTGATTTGTTGTGTCGTTTGGTTGCAGTCTCGTTGTGGTTTAACATACATCTCGATTTCTGCCTTTTTATGCATTAAAAAACAATGTGGAAAAAAAAAACAACTTATATAAAAAAGTATTACAAAAATACCGAACTCTAAGATAAATTCAAAAAGGGAAGTCAAGAAAACTGACAAAATCTAACGTTCGACTTAAACAACTAACGGAACGAATGGAAAACAACTGTCAAATCGCTGACTTGGTAAGGGCATTTTAATATGCTAGCTCCTGACTTAGCATTAACAAAATGTTCTGATAACATAATAATTTTCTAGCAATGTATAAAATAATTTGAAGCGAGATCAACATAAAACATATAATAACTTAATTTTTAGAGGTTAAGGAACACCTCAGCTTTTGCTTGGTTGTCGCGAATGTTCAGGTGTTA
Organism: Mytilus coruscus; assembly: GCA_017311375.1. Classification (NCBI taxonomy): domain Eukaryota; kingdom Metazoa; phylum Mollusca; class Bivalvia; order Mytilida; family Mytilidae; genus Mytilus; species Mytilus coruscus. The sequence continues at coordinate 7,489,777 of CM029597.1, read as the reverse complement.
TTAGTCTTATAAGGGGAAAATCATTTGAAATAGACGAATATAGACAAGGAGAATGACTTCCTATCTAGCAGAGTTAACAAAAAAGCTACCGATTAAAATGTCATAACGGCTGAATTTTAGACACATTCAAATATAAATAATTAGAATTAGTTCATAATGGTCATAACTTTTCTTGTTAGTTTCTTTCTTATTTATTGTTTATTGTAATTGGGTATTTTGCTTTTACATACTTTTAATAGTGCATTCTTACATGGTGTAGCTTTTATATTTTAGTTGTACCTGAGTCACCAGTGGATTTAACTTGGTTATATTATCTGGCTATTGGACTTGGAATTATATTTTTGGTTATATTGTTTTGCATTCTATCTGTTTGTCTCTATAAGAAGTATGGTTGTGTTTGTTTGCGCAGAAAGCCCTTAAAGATAAGAATTCCAACTATCAAATGGAAGACAAATAAGCACACCATGATCAGACAGGAATCGCAGACAGGTTTCATGGTTGGAGATGATAAAAGCGCCATGTCATCCTCCTTGGCAAGTAGAAATTTGTCAAATTCTTCCGAAGCTGATCTTCCTGATGTGTTTAAACCAAAGCAGCCAGTTCAAGACTTTACCATGATATCTGCTATTTTTAAAGAAAGAAAAATCCCAGTTATAATGCTGACACCTAAGGTTGGACCTATGTATTCTGATACAATAGAGGATTATCTTCGGTCTGGGCGTAGCTATTCGCAGACTAGTTTATTTAGACTCGATTCTGGGGTCTTTGATGAGGATTTGGATATGGAATAGACATTTACAGAAAGTATTGCTTTGTATATTTATCTCCATCGTTTTGTTTTGTAATTAAAATTTAGTCCTATATCATATTGTAACAGTTTGGTTGAATATACTTTAAAAATACCTTTCAGATAAAGAGTAGTAATTAAAACACTTTTCCTCTAATATATGGTTTATTTCATATGTTTGTTTCTTTTTTACTTACCTTCTATATCCCTGGGTCCTCTGTGACCAAGTGCTTCGAAAAGTTCATCTACAGTGCTCACTAAACTGTAAACATCAAGGTTGTGAGTTAGAACCAAGTTCGTGGCGAGGTGTGTTTGATTTTAGCTGATAATGAAAAGTAAAATCACAAAAATACTGAACTCCGAGGAAAATTCAAAAAGGAAAGTCCCTAATCAAATGGCAAAATCAAAAGCTCAAACACATCAAACGAATGGATGATATATATCTTTATTTTGGACAGTTTTTCTAATGAAGGTCATTGGTTCTCTCCGGGTACTCCGGCATCTTCCACCAATAAAAAAAGACCGGCATAAGGTAGCATAAAGATAATTGAAAGTGGCGTAAAACACCAATCAATCAATATTAGTAGTTGCTAATGTACAACCAACAGTGTCGCTCTCAAAGCCATTGTCTGTAAAAGAGATAAAGAAGACATATTATTTTGGAAGAATAATACTAGTAACTGTTTTCATAATATTTAAGATAGACAGACAGCTGTGATTTGGTGAAATCGTTATTGTTGCTCATTTTATCTAATTTATTGACCTAAACGACGAACAAATTGCAAACATGAAGAACGAATTTTCCTGCTTAGTGAAATCAAGTAAAGTATTTTGGGAGGGGAGGACAGAAGAATTAAACTTCGAATATAGGAAACATTATTCAGAGAACTAGATCATTTTTGATGACAACAAAAGACGAAAGAAAAAATTAAAAAAAGAAAAATTGTAAAATCCAAAACAACTCAAAACTTTAAAAGGACATTTTTCATCTATGCATTTACATTTTCTCCTCTGGTGTTTAATATTTTTTTTTTAGGTTATTAAATGCGTTCAAGTAAGATTGGAATCAACTACATGTATATTTACATGTTGGAATTCAATAACACAACGTAGAGTATAGACGCACAATGATAAAGTTAAGATAGCTTATAAAAGTCAACCGATTGCGTGTTTAGATATATAGCAGAATCATTGTATTAGTTCATGCCTATAGTTTTATAAAGCAAGAATTTTAAAACAGTTAGATTTTTAGATTATGAAACGAAATCATTATGTACGTTGACAAGTATTTGTAAAACCAGAAAGCAGATCAGAGAACCATGTGTACTGAAATGTAGCTCCATAATGAGTGTATATAAATGCATAATGTATGTTCACATAAGTCAAATAAAAATATGAATGTCTTCAGTGTTGGATTTAAAAACGTTATGACAACTGTTTATTCACATTGTACTATCTTAATTTCATCTTTGTCGGTAGCATCATATGTTTACGACAGAAATATATAGCTGTGATATGGATATAATTATCAGTTCAAAAAATATTTAGGGATTTTGTAATTGCTTTAAAAAGAAATCATCATTACTTTTATATATGAGATAAAAGGTAGTGTATTATTTTTCCGGAAATAATAAATTTTAAAATGTAATGAAACAGAAAAAGATAACAAACCAAAGTTATACATTTTAAAGTGAATGATCTACAAAATCAGTGATTTGTGTCTGATGTATTGGTTAATTACTCATAACCACGACCACAATACAAAGCAAACGTGTGAATGAATGGGTGGGTTTTAAGTCTAATTAGAAATGGATAAACTACTGTTTAAAACGCACAGGAGATGTTATCATTTCAACCCCCTATAGAGACTGAAAGCAAATGGTAATCAGTGGTTATAGAAAATAGACTCTTAATTGTTCTAATGAATTCTAATAAAAGTTAATATAAGTGTATTTCTACTTGATCAACAATAACGTTTCTGTCTGAATTTTCCAACTGTTCTTTATTTTTTATCTTTGAATATCTTGAAGGTCCAGATTTTCCAATATTCATTACTCACAGGAATTCAACATCTGGTGACTTAACATTGCAATATTTTAAATAACGTTTTAAAAGTTTAGGATATAAGAAAAGCAAGATGTTCTTTCATGATTTACTACGACTTTGTTTGGGTTTTTCACTACTGTCAATGACAGGTAAGTGGTTAAAATGATGCGCAACAAAGTATACGTATATAATTACTACGTGAACGGGACAAAACGGAACCCGTTGTTATCGAAATACATATGTAGGATTTTACAATGTAAAACGGTATTAGGTTTCTTTCACAATCGCTGAAGTATTCTTCCTGGTTTTATTGATGCACAAAAATGTAAATAGTAAACAGAATTGAAGAGAAACAAATAAGAAAACAGATTATTTTCTGATCGATTTTTTTAGACTTTACTAGCAAATTATGCATTTGATTTCGATAGTTGATGATCGTACATTTTGCATTTTATGGTTCTTCAGAAACCAAAATATGTGACCATCAAATCGCAAATTAATGGCATTAATCTTCAAAACAATACTGGTATCTCCTGATAGTTGATGGGTAGAATGGTTTACTTTATAAATTTTGACTTGGATGGAGAGTTTTCTCATTGGCACTCATACCACATCTTCTTATATCTATAAACAATTCTACCAAGCTACCTAGTCTTCGGTTTCTGCTATGAATTCTGTCGTTACATGTAATCATATTTACTTTAATTATACTATGTAATTGATATACAATATATTTGATGGTACATTTTTATTTATTACCGGTTTTATCATGTTCCTTGTCCTCAGACATGAATTAGGAAATATAGTGCTGGTGAGGCTTCTAAAGCAGATTTTGTATGGTTTCTCTGTGTATATAGTAAATATGATCAACACAATATCGAATCGCAAGTTTGTTTCTCTGTGCATGCAATTGATTTATGTATTATACAGTAATTGGTTCAATATTGAATTTATATTTCATTTATACGGAATAATTTATTTGTTTTTTGAATGCACCTTGATGCATTTAGATGAAAACATGAACTAAAAGCACAGTTATTGCCTTTTTTTATTAAAGATAATGATATAAGGTTTTCTGTAAATGAAAAACTATATCTATTTAAAAGTAGATTGAAATCGTGTTATCTTTCCTTTATAAGTAGAAGCAGTAAGGTCAGACATTTGTAAGATATTTCAAAGAAAAAATGTTGATCGAAAAGGAAACTTGTAGTGCACAAGGTATACTGCTGTTATTGTTTATGATACGCTATTTTTGGAAAAATCTTCATTAGTTGTGCTATGAACCAAAGTTTGTGGGGAAGGCGCAAAATTAATTTTTTTTTCGGAGCATACACAACAAAATGACATAAATAGAACAGTATGTAGTTCAGTGGTTTTCGTTGGTTCATGTCTGTCATATTTGTTTTTCGTAAATTGTTTTGTTATTAATTAGGACGTTAGATTTCTCAATTAAATTGTTTCATATTTTTCATGTCGGATCCTTTTATAGCCGACTTTACGGTATGGGTTTGTTTCATGGTTGAACGCCCTACGGTGTCATAAATTGCTTCATCCACTTCACTTTAACTTTGGTGGATAGTTGTCTTATCGCTACATAGATGATGTTCTCTCATTAAATAATTCTATATTTGGTGACTATGTTGAACGCATCTATCCCATCGAACTTGAGACAAAGGATACAACAGATACAGTTAGGTCTGCTCATATCTTGACTTACATCTAGAAATTGACAAAAAGGGTCGGTTGAAAACAAAACTTTATGACAAAAAAGATGACTTCAGATTCCCAATTGTGAACTTTCCATTTTTATGTAGCAACATTCCAGCAGCGCCTGCATACGGATTATATATCTCCCAGTTGATACGATACTCCAGGGCTGGTATTTCCTATCATGATTTCCTTGATAGAGGGTTGCTGCTCAAGTGGAAGCTATTAAATAAAGAGTGCCAAGTAGTGAAGTTGAAATCATCCCTTACTAAATTTTACGGACGCTATCACGAGTTGGTTGACCGTTACGGAATATCCGTTTCACAGATGATAGCGGATATGTTACTACTGTCGTAACTACAATCCCGTTCCCTTTTCCTGAATGTTACCTACCGAATTAGACTTATTATCTTTTTGAACTAACATGAGCAACACGACGGGTGCCACAAGTGAAGCAGGATCTGCTTACCCTTCCGGAGCACCTGAGATCACCCCAAGTGTTTTGTGGGGTTTGTGTTGCTCAGTCTTTAGTTTTCTATGTTGTGTTTATGTACTATTGTTTGTCTGTTTGTCTTTTTCTTATTTAGCCATGGCGTTAACGTTGTCAGTTTATTTTCGACTTATGAGTTTGAAAGTCCCTTTGGTATCTTTTGCCTCTCTTTTATAAGCCATCATACCACATCTCCCTATTCTTATATTAGTATAAAAATCAGGAGATATTGTATGATTGCCAATGAGACTACTATCTACCAGAGTTAATTGGATTTGAAAGTAACCAATTATAGGTAACCGTACAATGTACGTAAAACAAATATTACAGACATGACATAAGTTGCACTCTTTTGTAGTAAAATCATTACACAACTATGTAAACGCTGAATCACATTCGTAATACTGAATTGATGTTATCTTCATGGTCTGACAGTGCACCATTAGCAGTATTGACCCAGTTGTAGTAATATAACGGATAGTTTAATTATGAAAGAAGCAGAAGATACCAAAGGGATAGTCGAAGACAAACTGACAACGCCATGGAAAAATTAAAAAAAGAAAATAAAAACGACCAAAAGACAAAACACTCTACAAACCACATAACATAGAAAACTAAAGACTGAGCATAATGAACCCCACCAAAAAAAGGGGGATGATCTCAGGTGCTCCGGAAGGGTTAGGCAGATACTTCTATAAAATAAGCTTTATCCAATTGATAAGCCATTACATAGGAGCTGATTTGTAATTGACTCTTATCTAACCCTAGGACAACACCAATTCGTAAACCATCGGTCATTTTAAATTTCTAATCATAAAACTTAACCAAATGTGAGATTTTGAAATTCAATTGAAACGCATTTTTTATGACAAAGTATAGACAATACTGTCACCGGTATAAACAACACATGCATTGACATATTAAAAGCACAAAGAACAAGACATAAATTTAAAGCAAGAGCAACACGAACTCCTTTTAAAGACAACAAGGGGGACCCCAGGTGCTGTAGAAGGGTAAGCAGATCCTGTCCAACATGTGACAACCCTTAGAAAGATAGAGGTGTAAAGATTGAAAATAATAGAACAAAAACTAATTGTTAATTCTTTTAAATAAAACTATATCATTGTGTTGATGTTTTATTTGTGTTTACCTCACACTTTCCTCTATACAGTTTATAGTTTACAATAAGATCAATATATGAAAACACTATACGCTATTTCAAATACGTACTATTTATCAATAGTGGTTTCCAGTCTTTTGTCGTCTTTAACTTTAACCCAAAACATTTGTCACATTTGGGAAAAAGACAGCAAGGAATTCAAAATAAAAAAGGTCGAAGGAACTAAATACATCTTATAGTTAAATCAGTTTTAATGAACAATAAGGCCCTCACGAAAACAAGTGTCAAAAATTTCATTGTGGATCAATGGCACATTAATAGTATTAAAGATCTTAAATTTCTTAAGATATCACGAATGTCGTGACATTTTGACCCAGTGTTGATCCGCTTTGCGATAGATGCATGCATATCTCTTTATGCACTCGAACTTGCGTTGTTTAGAATTAATGCGATAATCTCCGTTTTTGAACTTGACCTGTATATGCAATATGGAATAATAAGATCTTGCTACTAGTGGGTTCATACTGCTGTTGGTGGAATTCTAGTCTCCGAGGGTATCACAAGCACCATACCAAGAACTATGGAACTGGAATTACAATTCAGATATAGTGGTTGTTTTCTAGTTTGAAATCATTTTAAATCAAGGAATGCATCTTCCTCGTTCAAAACTCTTATCCCATTTTCTGATTTGGCTATACGTTTGGTCCACTTTGGTTTTATAAGATCTTTAACACCGTCTATATAAGGTTTTGGATTTAGTAAATATTTTTGACTCCGTTATCACTGATTTGACATTTATTGATCCAGTGCGCATCTGGGATAGTAAGAGTTGTATTACTTATGCTTTTGAAACCTTACCAATCAATGTTGCCTCTTATTCTCAAAATTTTAAAATTATAAAAATTAAGTTATAAAGCATTTGTTAGATCAATCCTCAATATCCTGAACAAAAATAATAGGGATAATTATTCACAAAGGCACTTTGAAGAAAATATTCAGAAATTCATTTTTTCAGTCATGGTTTAGGAACCGACAATTCATCTTCTTGGGGGATGTATTATAATAAATAGTTTGATTTTTAATTTCTAAAAAGAAGAAAAACGAAAAAAAAAATAAAAATAAAAACAACCATCCTTAAAAACCATACATAAAAAGCCAACGACTTTGCAATACGAGCACTACCAATACCGGGGATAATCTGAGAATTTCCAGAATGGTTAGCGCATCCTCCTCTATATGTGATACCCGTCATGTTGCGCATAGTAAGTACAAAAAAAGTGAATCAATTCGAACGAGATACTAATGACTTGTTTTAAGCTTAGATCAATAAGAAAAATGAAACCTAAATATGGCGATAATTACTGAATAACAGGCCCCTGACGTGGGACAAACAAATAACGCTTGTGTCTGGGTCAAACATGTTTGTAAGTGGACAACCCCCTCCTTTCTTGAGAAAGTGCTGTAACAGAAAAGTGTAAGAACAAATTATAAATCAGTTGTAAAGTCTTGACTCATCAAAACGGCGATGCCATTTAAATAATGCATCACAAAACCACACAAGGTACCTATTTAAGAGTACTCGAGGTTTTCCTATACTTTGATACTTATCAATGAACATTCAGCTAGTTACTTTAGCGCATCGAATGTAGAATACTGCTGGTGGATACGACTAGAGATTTGATGTAAGTTTCTCAATGTTCCATCAGTAAATGGGATAATTTATTCTTGATTTATCGTGTAAACACTTGTGTGTTTAATTAATAATGTACAATAAACTCATCATAGATACCTTGATTTACATATTGTACGGCAGGCGCGGGTTTCGTCTTCAAAACACTCATCAGTGACGCTTGAATAAAAAAATTAAAAAGGCCAAATAAAGTACGAAGTTGAAGAGCATTGTGGACCCTAAATTCCTAAGATTTTGGCCCAAAACAGCACAGGTAATATAATCCTGGGTTAGAAATCCAATGTATTTCGAAAAATTCAAAATTTTGTAAACAGTTTATTTATAATTATGACCATATCAATGATAATTCGTGTCAACACAGAAGTGCTGATTACAATATCAGTCATAAGATTTATATAATACCATTGTTTATTCCAACCTTGGAACAAAATTAATACAACTTGACGTTTTGAAACACACTTGATATATAAATGTGATTTATATATTATTTCTTATTAGGTTTAAGGACATCCAATTGACAATTGTTTTTCCCATGTCAATGCTTATTACATTTGTTCATGAATTATTATTAGCGAGATAAAATTCTACATTTAAGACATAAAAAAAACGTGTTTAGCACCGTAGTAAGATCTTTTAATATAGTTCTTTTCAAACACATAAATAAATATGCATTCCCATAAAATATTATTATTTATAACTCCAATTTACAGCAATAATTCACAAATATAACAGCTATGTATGATCTATAAACACATAATTTATAAATAGAAAGCCATCTAATGCTGCAGAATTCGTTACATGCTTATCCCAAGCCAGGAGCCTGTAGTTATTCGTTGTCGTTGTTTGATGTCATTTATAGTTGGTTTTGATTATTGTTTTGATATAAATCAGGCAGTTTGGTTTCTCGTTTGAAAATTCCATTATTTTTGCGTAATTTGTCATCTGGTGAATAGTTTTTCTACAGACATCTAATAACATTTTCTAATAATTATATTGTTTTCCTTCGTTTTCAGCATGTCAATGTAATTTTCCATCACAGCTTATAGGAGTGTGGAAAGGGGCTGACCGAGGCGACATGACATTTGTAAATTCTACATACATACAATTTTATAAAGTGACTATTCCTGGTGTCAGTTCTTTCCACTTTTATTGCGAAGAGCAAAACAGTGAAGGGACTTTATACTACTTGAGGTAATCGAAAATTAAAATTAGAATAGAAAACGATACTTAACACTGATATTTTTTGTAATCATTTTCATTTGTCATATTGATTAATTGAGATCTTATTAAAAATGAAGATATCAAGCAACCAAATCAATATCTCGGAATTAACGTTTAACTGCATTCTGTATTGTCTTTTATATTTATATTGGAAATAAATAGATCGACTGTTTTTAGACTGATATCATTTATCGAGAGTTTAAAAGTTATCAAAGTTAGTTAAAAAATTATAATCTAGTACCAAAGATGCGCTTTTCGGACACACGAAAGTTTTCAGGTGCACTTACATCAAAACAGTAGGAAGGCCAAATTAATAATGAAGTGCAAGAACATCGAAAATACAAAAATCCAAAACAAATTGTCCCTAATGTTGTTTAGGCCAACTTTGTCTGTGAGTACACAAACCTTAGCATTTTGAATTACTTTAACGTTATGAACATTAAATTACCAACAATGACTAACTTATGGCATTTCATGCAGCGATGTTTGTAAGTGGACAACCCCCTCCTTTCTTGAGAAAGTGCTGTAACAGAAAAGTGTAAGAACACATTATAAATCAGTTGTAAAGTCGATGCCATTTAAATAAAGCATCACAAAACCACACAAGGTACCTATTTAAGAGTACTCGAGGTTTTCCTATACTTTGATACTTATCAATGAACATTCAGCTGGTTACTTTAGCGCATCGAATGTAGAATACTGCTGGTGGATACGACTAGAGATTTGATGTAAGTTTCTCAATGTTCCATCAGTAAATGGGATAATTTATTCTTGATTTATCGTGTAAACACTTGTGTGTTTAATTAATAATGTACAATAAACTCATCATAGATACCTTGATTTACATATTGTACGGCAGGCGCGGGTTTCGTCTTCAAAACACTCATCAGTGACGCTTGAATAAAAAAATTAAAAAGGCCAAATAAAGTACGAAGTTGAAGAGCATTGTGGACCCTAAATTCCTAAGATTTTGGCCCAAAACAGCACAGGTAATATAATCCTGGGTTAGAAATCCAATGTATTTCGAAAAATTCAAAATTCAAAACACTCATCAGTGACGCTTGAATAAAACATAGCATTTTGAATTACTTTAACGTTATGAACATTAAATTACCAACAATGACTAACTTATGGCATTTCATGCAGCGAAGGAATCTGAAACGTCTAACAACACTGGCATTGTATAATGGTTGTCAAAGCTCTCAAAAGATACCATACTTTAATATGTTCCTTATGTCGTAACTACAATCCCGTTCCCTTTTCACGAATGTGACCTACCGAATTTGACTATTTACCGGGTTTGTAATAACATGAGCAACACGACGGGTGCCACATGTGGAGCAGGATCTGCTTACCCTTCCGAAGCACCTTAGATCACCCCCAGTTTTTGGTGGGGTTCGTGTTGCTTATTCTTTATTTTTCTATGTTGTGTCTTGTGTACTATTATTTGTCTTTATTTTCGATCTATGAGTTTGAATGTCCCTCTGGTATCTTTCTCCCCTCTTTTAAATACGTAATACTCCAGACGCTCATTTTGTTTACACGAGACTTGTCAGTATCTCTTGAATCAAAACAGTTGGAAATCAATCAATAACTTTGAAAATTTGTTAATACTAGAGCAGGAAAATACCTCCTCTGCAACTGAATAATAATGGTTACAACGTCATTGGAAAGGGCAAACACATCTTTTTTATGCATGTGATGTATGACTGCGTACAAATGTACTCTAAAACAATTTAATTTAAAGACTGAATGGTGGTTTTAGGTATAAAGATACAGATAACAAACTATTCACTATTTCAGAGCAGAACAAGTGAACAACATATTTGGTTTGATAATTAAGTTCTATATGTGCATAGAATTACACGTTGTTGATAGTGATGTTGCCTATTACTACCAGTTAACAGGTGAGTAATGAATATATTACAACCAATGATATAACGTGTAATGTTTCATATTTTGGATGAATATATGGAGTCAACTTTCAGTGCATTTATTACAAACTCATGAATTTTTTTCATACGGGACAAGTTGAACATAGTACGGATCTGAGAGTACTCGCTCTGAATGCTAGTTCAAAGACAATAATATTTTTCCAATATTAGGATATCAATCAGTAAAAAAACATGATCCTATGGAAAAATAATAGTATTGACAGAATGTAAGGCCGTAAATGTCATAGCTGTATAGCAATACTATTATTTATTCTTTAATTTATTGATTAAGAAATCCGTGGTTGTACCGATAAAATAATATTCAAAGATCTAATTTAAGTATTAATAACCTTTTAGACAGTTGTTTTCCATTCGTTTGAGTTGTTTGAACTTTTAATTTTGCCATTTTATAAAGAACTTTCCGTTTTGAATTTCTCTTGGAGTTCGGTATTTTTGTTATCTTACTTTTAAGAATTAGTTTTGAAATAATCAATCAGTTTACACGGATCGTATCTTAATTTACGAGCTCTATAAGTAACATCAGTGTAAAATTATGAATTGATATCCAGTTTGAAATCAGCCAAACTTTCAAATCAAATCATTGTGTATATGACAGAATTTAGTAAAGGTGTTACGTAATTTATAGTGACAAAACCTGACTCGATTATTTACCAGTGATGAAAAGATTACGTTCATTGAAATCTATAACTTCACTAAAGACACGGTCATAGCGAACATGTAGGGATATAAAAACACATTAAGATGGAGACAACAGAACACAACCTTCCAAAAAAATGAAAATTAACAACAGAAAACCAAAAATCGGCCCTTTTATCGTCATTTTCATAAATTGAGTTTTCCGTGACAAACTAAAATATTTTAAAAATGGATAGGCAATTATAACTGTTTATATTTGATATAGTTCAGTTTGGTAATTTTTGGCAGTATATTCATGATATTCATAAAGTTCTTGATTATCTAACCAAAATTATCACCAAGATAACGGTACGTGTTGTTGACTTAATTAGTTAAATGGAATTTAGACGAGTTTTTACTAAACTGGTCATAAACTTTTATTCATAACAATACAGTAACAAGTCCACTACTGAAGGGGTGCCATTAGTACCCATATGCATATATATTTATATATAATGTCAATAAACTTTATTGCCGAAACGTAGGTAGATGTATTTCCAGTACATCAGACTTCCAGTAGGTATATTTAACATATTAACCTTTATCAATATAGAAAAAGCCTTTAGGTGTATTGCAGCAAATAAATTTACAGTCAGATTTTTTGAAGGACCATTTAATCGAATAAGAGAACTTCTGGTTGAAAAGATAGTGTGGAATTTAAGTGTATAGAGTTGAAAAGTCAAACCTGACAACCGAATGATAATTGATAATTATCAAGATTTAATTAAAGCCGAACTGGTTCTGTAACTTTACTTTACATCTGTTTGTATTAAATAATTTCATCATCCAAACTCAAACACTTAAAAGCAAGTAATGTATACATGCTTAGAAACGTTAGGAGCTAAACGACAAGTTAAGGCCACAGTAGTTTAATCATTTTCAAATCTCGTAAACCAATAAAAAAAAATTGCTTTGTATCGATCTGGTTAGTTAAACCATTTTCAACTGATTTTTATAGTTTGTTCTTATTTTGTGCTGTTACACCACTTTCTCAGGTTCTGAAAAGTGTTTGGCGCTTGCTAACATGTTTAAACCCGCCCAATATGTATGTGCCTGTCCAAAGTCATGATCAGGAGCCTGTAATTCAGTGATTGTCGATCGTTGCTTTGTTTCGTTTTTGATTTTCGTTTATTGTTTTGTACATAAATTAGTTCGTTAGCTGGTTTAAATTGTTTTAGATTTGTCATTTTTTGGACCTTTTGTGGCTGCACATGTGCGGTATGGTTTTGCATATATTGTTGAAGGCTGTACGGTGACTTATATTTGTTAATTGATACGTCATTTGGTCTCTGGTGGAGAGTTGTTTCCTTGGAAATCATATCGCATCTTCTAATTTTTTTATAGAAAGATACAAATTAAGGTAACAAAAAGAAACTGAGGGAATCGCAATAATTCCAAAAAGGAGCGGGACCGAGTGCGTCTACCGCTATTCATCCATCACCCGCCATGCGAAATCACACTAAAAATGTCACAATCGGGAATAGGACACAATCATTAATATTCAGATCAGACGAATGTACTAGTATGGAAATAACTAAGACTGCGAAAACATGTCGCTAGTGAGTTGAGACACATACAAATCATATCGACTAAAATCAACCAATTCGTCATGGTGACCTTGAAACTTACGTAGTGTCGATTTCAGCCGTTCTTCTTCGAACCTCTGGTAGAGCAGTCTTTGTACAAGGAGCACACACCTGTAATGAAGGTCAAGACGGATATAAAAAGAATAGCAAATCAGCTGATGTCAACATTTCTTGGGGGTTGGAACCTTACTTTCTGAGTAATTTCTTAAATCAAAACGTCAAAATTAGAAACATATGCTATAAACCATGTCAGTACCGAAACACAGACTACTGAGCTAATGATAACTGAGTGAACTAATCAGTAGTAGTGGTATTGACCTCGTACTAGTAAATGAACATAACACTTTCCAAATTTCGATCGTCAGATAAATGATTATGGAAATACGAAAAAGATGGACAAGACACGAATATCTTTATAAATTGCTAATTGATTAAGTATGATCAATTATTTCAATGAACTGATTTATTTATTAGAACGTGATCCCTATTTGCAAGATAACATGGTTGGGGATGGTACAAACACTGCTACTTTTAGCAGCGTGTGCAGCAGGACATTGGTCAGTCGTACTTTCATCACATTAGTTCGAGATGGTAGGTATATGTTTAGCTTGTAGAATAGTAAGACACTTCATTACATCAAAAAAGTTTTGCTCTGCGTTTTTGTATCATATTCTTTAAACATTGGTAAGACATAACCACGAGCTTATCGATTTGTATATGGTGTCGAACGACAGAATAGTCTAGCGTTATTCAACACGAGACTTGAAGCTGACATTTTTTATCAGAGTCTATCAAACACCAAATTATAAAAATAACGAACGAAGAATACTAAAAAAAAAATCCACAAGCAAGAAAAATAAAAAGCCATCAAACCATCAAAACTACTAACAAAACAACTGTTTTGGGAATAATTGATGTTTGATTAACGTCGCTATATCATTAAAGGCTTTATCGTGTAACAACAAGTGATCTTATTTGTGCAATTATGAATATCAACTACTTTGCGAGAACCAATCAGAAACTACAAATTTTTTAAATGTCTAAATCCAGAAAAAATCACCACTTATTGAAATCATTGTATGAAATCACCTTTAATCAAGTTTTGTTTTTACTGATAGGTTCAATTGCTGATGGAAGTCTTAACATAACTTGTCCAGATGATTTACAGGCACAGTTTGCTAATGTTTCTATTCAGCACGAAAGTGAAGCGGACGCATCAACATGTCCTGACACTGTATTTGATGTCTGTACAGATAAAACTTTGATCAACATTACATACAATGAAACGTGTTCTACAACGTCTACAGACAAAACTTTATCAGGTTTGCATTATAAGCATGCTATTTCAGTATTCATAACTAAGTGTGACATATATATACGTATTACTTAAACGCGTCATTTTGCCTTTAAAGGTATCTATGGACCAGAGAATAAAAAAATCATATAATTTACATCAATTTATCATGTATGTAGCAAGTCTGCAATGTGCAAATCGACAAGTTGTTGATTCTAAAATAAATTGCATGTAACAGTATACACGTCAGGTTTTAATTTTGATCTAGGAAAATATCTGATTGAACTTTAACCGAATACTAAACTGTTATAAACCTGAACTATTCAGTGGTATAAGATAACAACCAAGGATAAAAGAAACAAAACCTTAGCAAATAAAAAAAAAAAAAAAAACAAACAATTCTAATATTACGTTCTTCTTTGGCTTTGGATGCAAAGCAATGTTCTTATTCCAATAAAACATAGGCTGCACGTGATTGACATCACAATTGGTATTGCAACGTCAGTTGAATTTTGAACAACGCCGGAGATCAAAATGGACATTTGTGTTGGTGTTGCTCGCTAGGAAATTAAATAAAATCATTCTAGAAGTAAGTTTAAATGTATCTGTTCATTTTTAATCGTTACACTGTTGATTTTCTATAACGTTTTTGGTTCATCAAATCAAAATGGCCGGCTTTCTAGCGTGTATTTTATGTCCGCTTCGAAGTACAAAGATAAAAATTTCCTATAAGAATCGAAATAATTCTATCATGCCATGCTCTATGCTCATTTTACCATGAGTAGGCATTATATTTGTCAACATTTAACACCTCGCTAACGCTCGGTTTTAAGATATGTTAAAATGAGCATAGAGCATAGAATGAAAGAACAACCTAAAACGATGCATAGACAAACAACATTCTGCACAACGCAACACAGATAATTAAAGACTAAAAACATGAAACTCAACAAAATTCACGGGTCATCCGTCGTGTTACCCATGGTAAGTACAAGTCCGGTGATACATGTAAGTATCGTTCCCTGTTGTGACAATAAAAGAGAATGGAATGGTTGACATTTTCATTGACTATTCCTAAATTGCTTTGTAACATTTCAGTTTCATAACGTATACGGACAACATTCTGTAAAATTTTATCATGAAATCGATTAAAAAATGATACTTGTGACCTATTGTCATCTCTCTTCTATTAATCAGAATGAAACTTAAACTTGACCTGAAACATTTTTACACAACTCTTAAAATGTTTACATCATAATAAGCATACTGTTTTAAGTCAGGAGCCTGTTGTTCAGTGATTGTCGTTTGTTGGTGTGGTTCATAGGTGTTTCACGTTTTGTTTATATATTAAACCGTTGGTTTTCTCGTTTAAATTGTTTTACAATAGTCATTTAAGGGCCCTTTATAGCTTGCTGTTTGGTGTGAGCCAACGCTCCGTGATGAAGACCGTACTTCAACCTATATTTGCTAACTTTTAATACATTGTGACTTGGATGGCGAGTTTTCTCATCGGTACTCATTTTACATCTTCTGATTTGCATAATTATGTACTCAGTTTTACCTTTATTTGATCACAACTTCATGGTGAACTTCCTAGACTGATCATATCGTCACATTTCAATAATGAACAGTAAATTTGGGTCAAAACCGTACTTAAACAGGTTCAAACATAATAATCTTTTAGTAAAGAACTTGTACGTGTACTTAGTTTTATGTCGATTTGACTTACTTTACACTTTTACAATGATATCTTCAGAGAAACCACAGAATTTATTTAAGTTGATGACACTACAACTTCATCATAAAAGACTATGACCAAAACATTTATCCTAAAAAAAAAACAGACGGATGGACAGACGCAAAGACTTTTGAATATAATGACCATCTTATATCGTCGACGGGGCATAACAAAATCAAAGTGGTGAATTGAGCAGCATGTCAATCTTGTGTCAATCAACATAAACAAAATCTTGAGATTTACAGACATAAAGTATAAAAAATAAGCACAAATAGTAGTTTTAAAATTGTTACAAGAGAATAGGTAAAACCACATTATCAAAGTCTACATAAGTTCGATTGTGACCTCATTCTAATGCCAAGTCTGTTTTAAAACGTTCCAATAAACACCAATACAAAGTGGCAGCTTCAAACGCATCTGTTGGTAAACCAAATTTCAGACGAAATAAACGTAGCTTCTTCAGTATTCGTTTCAGGTGTCGATAAGAAACAATGCTGTGATGATTTTTTGCTAAAAGTGCGAGTATTTCCATGTAATCTAACCCCATTTCAAATTAAACCCTTATGTATTTCTCCAATCTGTCACTTTGAAAAGGAGACATTAAAGCGCCGTACCATATGTAAGCTCAATGAATTTGAGCGCACAATATATTTTTTGTGCGCACACTATATTATTTTGTGCGCACAATATATTTAAGTTGTGCGCACAATATGTATGTTTTTCCTTGCATGTCCCTAGCGGGGCTCCGTAGAAAACCAATAACGTAAACCAAATCTCACCATTTGACTATCTGTTGAAAAAGTAAAAAAAAAAACAAAAACAAACAACAAAATACAACAAAACAAAACACAACAGGATAGCTATCTCCGACGAGATAATAAAAAATAAAATATAAGATGCACTATGAACAGTCTGTTATGTAATGTACCACTATATACTAACAGGTCTAGGACTATACCGTTGTATACATGTACACGTTTGTTATGTAATGTACCACTATATACTAACAGGTCTAGGACTATACCGTTGTATACATGTACACGTTTGTTATGTAATGTACCACTATATACTTACAGGTCTAGGACTATACCGTTGTATACACGTCTGTTATGTTATGTACCACTATATACTTACAGGTCTAGGACTAAATCGTTGTATACACGTCTGTCATGTAATGTACCACTATATACTTTGAGGTCTAGGACTATACCGTTGTATACACGTTTGTTATGTAATGTACCACTTTATACTTACAGGTCTAGGACTATACCGTTGTATACCTCTCTGTTATGTTATGTACCACTATATACTTACAGGTCTAGGACTATATCGTTGTATACACGTCTGTTATGTAATGTACCACTTTATACTTACAGGTCTAGGACTATACCGTTGTATACACGTCTGTTATGTACTGCACCACTCTATACTTACAGGTCTAGGACTATACCGTTGTATACACGTCTGTTATGTAATGTACCACTCTATACTTGCAGGTCTAGGACTATACCGTTGTATACGCGATTGTTATGTAATTTACCTACAGGTCTAGGACTATACCGTTGTATACACGTCTGTTATGTAATGTACCACTATATACTTACAGGTCTAGGACTATACCGTTGTATACACGTCTGTTATGTAATGTACCACTTTATACTTACAGGTCTAGGACTATATCGTTGTATACACGTCTGTTATGTAATGCACTACTCTATACTTACAGGTCTAGGACTATACCGTTGTATACACGTCTGTTATGTTATGTACCACTATATACTTACAGGTCTAGAACTATATCGTTGTATACACGTCTGTTATGTAATGTATCACTATATACTTACAGGTCTAGGACTATACCGTTGTATACACGTCTGTTATGTAATCTAACACTATATACTTATAGGTCAAGGACTATATCGTTGTATACACGTCTGTTATGTAATGTACCACTATATACTCACAGGTCTAGGACTATAGCGTTGTATACACGTCTGTTATGTAATGTGCCACTATATACTTACAGGTCTAGGACTATACCGTTGTATACACGCAATAACAGACGGATCAGATACATACTTGTCTATATGGAACGACGATCCATTTGTTACCAATCCATTTTACTGTCTAGTACGTTTTAAAATTCAAATTATGATACTTGTGTTGAACAACAATTAAGATTTGTCCTGTTATACAGTGTTCATTTACAATTTAGTAGTACCAATCATGTTATTTTTAAAATTAATTATAAGTCGAACTTTTAATATTGATTTTGAATTTGATTTTTTCAATAGATATAGGAAGATGTGGTGTGAGTGCCAATGAGACAACTCTCCATCCAAATAACAATTTATAAAAGTAAACCATTATAGGTCAATGTACGGCCTTCAACACGGAGCCTTGGCTCACACCGAACAACAAGCTATAAAGGGCCCCAAAAGTACTAGTGTAAAACCATTCAAACGGTAAAACCAATGGTCTAGTCTATATAAAAAACGAGAAATGAGAAACACGTATAAATTACATAAACAAACGACAACTACTGTACATCAGATTCCTGACTTAGGACAGGTGCAAACATTTGCAGCGGGATTAAACGTTTTAATGGTACCAAATCTTCTCCTTTTCCTGAAACAATAGTATAACATCACAACATAGAAAACACACGATAAAACATCAATTGGAAGGCTTAACTCAATCAAAAACGTAAATTAACACACTATGAACGAATAAATTCGATCTGTGATACCTGAAAGTAAATACATAGTTAATAAAATATTAGGGACAAACATTCAAGGCCAAAAGCAAACAAACAAGTCCAAATAAAGCCATGGCAAGACCCCATCATGAAATATTTAACCCTTAGAAAATAATAACTTTTGAAAAACCGGTTTCATAATATATACAGGTAAATGAAAAATAACTTTGTCGTTTTAGGTATACTTTTCTGTCTATATAAAATCTTCCAATAATTAGGAATACCAAGAAAGGTCTGTCATATAAATACCTAATTTAACACTAGATACATAAGGGGTAAATATCAACAATAAAACTTCCCTGTACAGATTAAAGGAGAATAATCTTGATGTTCATACAAATGTAGAAGTGAAAATTAGTAGATATTCCAAATAATCAAAGCTGGTATACAGACAAGATCCATATTAATATAAAATAACAAAAAAGTATTAAAAATAGTATCAACAGGTCGAATTAACAAGAAAGTACGATTTGAGAGTACTCGCAGTTACTGACAGCTAGTTAAAAGCCAAAAACAATTAATGATAAAAATCATGCATCAGAGACTAAAATCAACTAAAACACATCCCAGGATTTAGTATTTTAACGTCATGAACAGTCAGAGAAGACATGACTTGTGCAATGCCAAAATAAATGTATCGACAGGTAGTAGGATAGTGAGGAGCTACTTCTTAAGAGATAAAAATTAACGTGTGTGTCTCTAAACATCCCGCCTCAAAAGAAGATACAACTTAGTTATGTTTTAATTTGCTAATGACAAAATCGATATTAGTGCCAATGTAAACTATATTCAGAGATCTAATTACAATATTGGTACGATAACCCTTACTTATAAGTTTGTTTAAAGGTTCGATGAGTTTACACGGATCACATAGTGATTTCCTCGCTTTAAGTACAATATTACCGTAAAATTTAGGATGTGAAATACCATTTTTAATAAGTTTTCTACAGGTACAGCCAAATTTACTAATCAAATCTTTGTATCTATGAAAGAATTTAGTAAAAGTTTTAAGTAATTTATGGTATCGAAATCCCTGACACATGGAATAAATATTCTAAGTGTCAAAGGGAAATTACTTTCATCCTGGTGGCATTGGCTAAGTAAACCGATTTGTTAGTGTCATTATAATGATACTGTATTCATTGAAATATCTTTTTAAAAACCGGTCAATCTGAAGTAAGATTGCAATATTTATGAGAGTTGTATGTGTGCTGCGTTTCTGTTTTCGATATTTTGTTTTTGCTGCGTGTTTAAAATCTACAAATGCATTGTACCTTTTCTATTCTAAAAACATATGTACGTTTTCCTGTATTTTATTATTCAAATTACTTAACTATATAAACATAATCCTGATTCTTTTTAAAATATAGGCATTCAGAAGAACTGGTGATACAATTTATGCTACAGAAACTCCACAGTTCTGCGGTAATACAACAACATCTTCTGAAGCTGAAACAGGTGGCGTTAAACTTGTTATATGGGATATAATTAGTACGTTTATTCGGCTTAATAAAACATTGTAACCTCCAAAAAAAAAACATAAAAGACTGACGAAAGCAGTGTAATCTTTCAGTACCTACAGATAACTGTTTATTTAACCCACTTAAATAAACATAAAGGTTTTTGTCCTTTGTATTTTCGTGTTGTTGGAATTTGCTCCCTTTGGCGAGTATCTTAATGTTATATAAGTTGTTTTATTCTTAATATTCACAGTGTTATATGTTTTTGAAACATTATATGATAATTTTATAGTTTGTACTTAATAATTGCACAAAAAGAACGACAAAAACAACCTTCGTCATTAGTGTTTATTCTAGTTTGGAATCGCATTAACTCCAAAAGTAGCGAGACGGGATAAGCTCCCCCTGCCATGCATGCATCACTCGCCATCTGAATTCACACTTTGTCAAAATATTAAAATCGGGATAAGACACAATCGGTTTAAAACAGTTTAAAAAATATTTTTTTTTAACTTCTTTTAAATAAGTAGTTCCTGGATTCTTTGTTGAAGCTTTTGGTGTAAATAATAAAATGAATATGCATTTAAGTGTTAATAATGTACTATTATCTTTATATATTGTATATCGTATGTATATCTGGGATGTTTTGAGGATCCTCAGGAAGATTATCTTTGGATAATGAGGCCATCATCTTAAAATAAAGATAACTTTACTTGTTTATGTCATCTTTACCTTGACCATCTTCGTTTCAGGTACATGTGAGGTTATAATTCCTAGTAAGTACACATAACCAGTCATAAAGTTTAATATTCAACGTAAAAAGTTGCTTAAAAAAGATTGATAGACAATATTTTAAGATGTTTCAAATCAACTGATACTTGGGAAAAGTCAAGTAACATTCTTTAGGATCTGGGGGTTTCTTCTTATCTTTATTTTCAAAACCATGTTTTTCTATTCTTTATTTATTTTGTCAATTGATCTCTATTCTTTATATGAGAGCAACCTATTATTCTTTTCCTTCTGTTTAGACTATTTTTTTCTCTATCTCTATTCTCTTTCTCTCCCTTTATTCTGCACGTTTTGCCCATAATTCTCTTTTCTGTAAACCCCATCCAGACACTCGTAATAGATTGGTAGTTTGAAGCTTAACATAACATGTGACATCTCGGCGAACTTTTTACGTTTATATATGCAAAAAAAAAAAGATTATTACTATAATACATCAAATATTGTTCACAGATCGATATCGACACGTAGTTATAAATGATTCATAAAATTTTATAAAAACCAACATTTTTTAAAATTCGAAATAAATGTTTTTTTTTCAAATGAAATACAGTTTACATGTTATTCCTTTTGATATATTGTAGCAACACCAGAAGTTCCTCCCAACCTGGCTTGGCTGTACATGCTGCTAATTCTACCATTCATTCTACTGCTTATTCTAGCCATATTGTTGGCAAGATATTGCTTTCGGAAATATGGATGTATATGCAAGAAAATCAAACTGCCAAAACGAAAGAAGAAGCCTCCACCTATCGTTGACGACGGGACCGGAAAACCTGATATAGTCCAAAAAATAACATTTGTTCCAAGTGTCATTAAACCAGCTCAACTTTATAATTTTAGACCCAAAAAGCCCTTAAATTTCTTTCCCTTGTTTGATCCACAATGGATTCCCTCAAAAACATTACAACCGATTGCAAAAGTGGAACCATTATATCACGATACATTTGATGATTACATGAAAGGGAAACTGCCCCGAAGACCGTCTGGTGTTAGTTTATACAGCTTTCATTCTGGGCCAATGTCCAACGGCAATGCTATATAACATTCTTTTTTTTTTTTTTTTTTAAATTTAAACATATAGACCTTATCGCTATTTAGGAATCTGCGACACTGAACCCGAAAAACTGCGACACTTGAACTATTAATGCCACACATCAACTTTCCTTTGTGGCCTCAGACATTTTCTATTGTGACGTCAAAATTTTTCGGGAACCTTTATGATGTCCACTAATTGCAGACAAATAGCGATAAGGTGTATTAACATTGTATATGAACGTTAAAACATGTATTATTAATTAGCATTTGGTATATATGTTTTATCTTTATTACATAGAAATAAATCTTAGTTAGAATCAGTCTATAGTTTCGTGTTAGTATACAGATACAATGCATTGTAAACAATGTAAAAGAACGTAAGGTCGAGGCCTTATCAGGTTTACCTGACTAAATGCAAAGATATAGAATTGGGGGAAGAAGTTGTTTAGTAGATTTTTTATGCAAAAATTCACAGTCTATCAGTTTTATTAGGTCGTGAATTTTACAAAAGAGTTCAAAATCGTAGAGACACTTTGCCGAATGGAATAGTTCTTTGTTGCTTATTTCCGTTTTCTTGTCATTTACTGCCGCATCATTACCTTATTCCTTGGACTCTGTTCATTTCAAAGTTTGCATCTCGTGGGTTTGTTTTTGCCAGTAATAAAAGTAAAGCTTTGTTCTGATTGTTATATTTGTAATTATCATTTAGCTAACATTTTAGACGCTGACATTTACCTCTGTGGTTGTGAATTACCGATGAAACTACTCTATTTTCTTGGAATAATGATTGTACTCTCATCGTAACTTAAAAAGAATGATAAATACGAAGCCTCACAACCGCTTAACAAATAGTAGAAAACTAGAACGGATACAAAAATGGAAACGAACAGGAAAATAGCCATAATTCTAGTTTGGTAGGCGAACATTTAAAACAGTGGCATGATACCACAGGGAGAATACAAAATTATAACTCGGAGACAAACTGACAATACCATAACAAAATACGATTGTTTGATTGATGGTTACTTAACGTCCAGTGGCAAATATTTCATGCATGTTCTGGACGAGAACAAATTAACAATAAATACAATAGGTAGGTCCTGTAATAGAGGCCGTCCGGAATGAAGGTCGTAGAAATTTGGACTGCCACGGGAAAATTAGGGTATATTGGATAGGGATGGGAATTTATCCTTGCAACAGGCCACCTACGGACCCCTCAAAGATTTGTTTCAAGGGTTCTTTACGTGCAAAGAGTGTGGCACTCTCTTTACACGAGGCATTGGATTTAACGTCCCCATTCTGACCGGACGTGGCTGCAAATTTTGTACATCTCGCACAGCCAAACGGACGCCCCACTTTGGCGAGTGTTTTACTGCCGGTCGGAGGAAGACCATGATGACCATATTTCTATTCCCCAGTCACCCTTGAGGGTAATAAAATACGAAAAACGAAACACAAATAAAAACAAAACATACACAACTAAAGACTAAGCAACATAAACCCCATCAATATCTGGGGATGATATCTGGTGTTTCGGAAGGGTTATCTGATCCTGCGCCAAATGTGGCGCCCATCGTCTTGTTTATGGAGTACAAAAAAAGATAGAAATAAGTGTCAAAAGGACAAGTTTGTTAAATGAATTCAATATTAAGGTACCATGTTTTAAGCCCGAATAACGACAAAAATTATCTCTTACTGAACATGAATGATGGTTTTGTCTATGTATTAAGAGCTTACCATTCTCTCAGTTTCCTACAAACCGAACGTGACTTCACATTGATTATGTTAATATTAGTGTTGTCAAATCGTACAGTTTTGCCTAACCGGTTACTCGGATAATCGTTCGACCGATTAACCGGTTAACCGATAGTTTACGTTGCTGTATCAAGGCCTTATTTAAAGTACACTTTTTTAAAATGTACGTTTTTATAATACGATGAATTGAAGTTTGTCCTTTGGCATTATATAGATTATACCGCTGGTTTTCCTGTTTGACGGTTTTACACTTGTCATTTTTGTGGCCCTTCATAGCTTACTGTTGAAGACCGTACTTTGACCTATAATTGTTTTTCTTTTACACATTTCGACTTGGATGGATAGATATCTCATTGGCACTCATACCACATCTTCTTATATATATTGTCTGCGAAGATTCCTGAAGAATTTTGACTATTAATAATCCAACACACCGTATCTACTATGGCGTTTGTATTAACTTCAGATTTAAAATTTAAAAAAACCTTCTTGATCTCGTCGAATTGAAAATGTGTGAAACCGATGATTCTTTAATTTTTTCTTGATGTCTTAGAAAATAATGTGGAGTGTTTCAATTTGAAATTATTAAGCCTGTTACTCGAATCATCGAGTATGCATTAACTACATTCACGTTGATGTGCATTTCAAATCTTTTAAGTTGACATTTCGTTTAATGTATGTCAAAGCCATGCACGATGAAAGTTGCACATTCAGATGTAGGTGTACACAATATTAGATCAAAAATAAAATAATGAAGCAAATCGTAAAATTTAATCGGATTACTGATTTAAGTTTACTGTTTAAAAAACATGTATACTAATTATGTTTACTTTAGATCTTGCCCCGAGCTGATAGACAAGTTGTTTAAGTTCTAATTAATTTTATGTTTTTTGAATTAACAATAGCAATCAATAAACTGGATAATTGATTTGTCAAATGTATTACCACGACGATAATTTTTAAATAGATCATAATTAGTAATGATTTCAATACACATTTATACCAAATCTACTGAAATTGACAAAAAGTCCGGTTAACCGGTTAGCGTTTTTGGTATTCGATATTCGGTCCTTCCGACAGTTAACCGGTTAACCGGACTTTTTGTCAATTTCAGTAGATTTGGTATAAATGTGTATTGAAATCATTACTAATTATGATCTATTTAAAAATTATCGTCGTGGTAATACATTTGACAAATCAATTATCCAGTTTATTGATTGCTATTGTTAATTCAAAAAACATAAAATTAATTGTTAACCGTTAACAACACTAGTTAACATACCTGTATAACAATGGTTACAAACTCTGCTAGCACTTGGGGTTTTCAATTACAATTATTAAACAGGATTATAAGGGTATAAGTAATCTGAAGTTAGGTCACTTAGGTCATTTTTGTTTTCTTTTTATTATTTTTCAGTCAAATTGAGCGTTGTTTCCTTTAAAATATCGACAGCTTAATGACAACCAGTGCAATGACATATAAGTTATAAGAAAATATAAAAAAAACATCAAAGCTAAAATTCGAAGAAGAAAGTTAAATTGCATGATTGGATTGTTGGGTAGGTTGTAGTGTATAAAACATGGAAGAACCATTTACGTACATAACATGTATTCTGAAGGCCTTAGTATTTTAACTCTAATACATATGTTATCCTATTTCCAGTGATTGTCAGAGTTTTATAATATTTGTTTTTTATAATTATCTATAAAAATTAGTATATCAAAGTCAGTTTAAAAATTAGAAGTTCCATGAACAAATGCAGAAACTTGAGAATGAGAAACAAGCTTCAGGTGTAACAATATGACATTTTAAAAGCATCCTTTTCGTGCTAATTTTCATATGTCGATTGATTCCAATTCTCGATTCTTGTTAAAGATAATTTATTCATTTCATAAATATGCTATCAAAATAATTTTGATACTTTACAAACTGAATATCCAATACTGAATCAATTGTATTATTCAAAGTTTCGCATTACAAACAAAATGTAATATGCGTGTAATCAGTGCTGATAAAGTAATTAAAACATTACTTGCACATTATTATCAGTAAAATCATAGTTTTAATCAACAAAAAATTCTTGTATGAGAAACTAATATAGGTGTTTTCAGTTTAAAGGGCAAGATAAAATTAAAATAAACTTTAATTGATTCTCTCATATTTGTTTTCATTTAATCCAAATGAGTTACTTTGTATTTTTTTTTTTTCTTCTAATTTTCAAAACATTTTTTTAATATAATAATGATGATAGTGATGACAATTGTTGAAGGATTTTGTGTGATAAATCTGATTTTTTTAATCAGTGTGGGTGAGTAGTGTTACTTTCTAATTTTTTTAGCAAAGCATAAAACTATAATTTATTTGTTGGAAATTACGATTCCTAACAATTAATATATATCTAGTTAAGTTAAGAAATTCCGTTAAATTGAACATGTTTACTTTTCTAATACTTTCGTAAACCTGTCTTGTTTTAACGTTTGTTTTCCTGTTATAATTACAATTATTTTTTTCTATCCATTTTTCTATGACAGTTTTACTATTTTCACTCCATTAAGTATTTCATCACAATAATCGCTTTGATGACAAAAAATGACCTTTTGACATATACTTTAAGTAAAGGCTTGATAATACATAATAAAAAAAAATCTATACATAAAAACATAGGGCTGACTTTTTTCTTTTCAATTATACTTTTTTATAGACTGTCAATGCAGTTTCCCTTCTGACTTAATTGGAAACTGGTTGGGAGCTGACAGAGGCGGTATAACATTCTATAACTCATCGTTTATGACGTCATATGATCTTCTGCCTCACGATGCCTTACCTGAAAGTTTGGACTTTACTTGCTTCTATCACCAAGACAACAAATATATATTACGGTACATAACACACATATATCTGATAAACTCGAATTGTTTTTATATAATTGTTTCCATAACTCATCGTTTATAACGTCGCATGAATTTTGGCCTCACGATGCATTATGAAAGTACAGTGTAGACATGACTTGCCGTGATCACCAACACATATATAGTATGGTACATAGAACACATAAATCAAATAGTCCTGAAAACCATTCCATTGTTTCAATTGTGGTTTGATTTGATTATACAAAATTATCGGAGGTTTTTCTATTAAAGACATGCTTCTCTTTATGTTTTTTCTTCATTTTTTCACAATACTCACTTATTTATTCTGTATGGCGACTGTTTGTCAAAGTTTAGAAATATATAGCTAAAAAACAAAGGAGATGAATTATACCTTACAGACAAACATAAACATTAAAAGGTGAAAAACTTGGCATTCCAAAATATTGAATTTACGTTTATACTTAAGAATTGTATGTTGTACATTACATAAATATATTATTATCTTAGAAATGTCAAAGAATAAATACAGAACTGACCTCGGTAAGGGAAATGTGAATAAAGGAAGTTGTGGGATAAACGTCCTTGAGACAGTAACCCAACGACAGAAATATTAATTGTGTTTTGTGTTTTGCTATTTCTTATTCATTTTATAATTTTAGATCCACAACAAAACTGTCATTTGCTAATTCTACCATCAACCTGTTTCTATGTATAGAACTGACTATGGTTGACAGCTATATTGCATACTACTATCAGTTGACAGGTAACTAATACACTATTTATCTTCATCATTTGCCAATATAATGGATTTTACTAATAGTATTTAAAATATAAAATACCAGTACGAGTAATCTAGCAACTCCCAAAGTTATTTCAAGACATGAAAAATAAAGGTTAGAGTTACCGTGTAGAAAAACTGTTGATATACTCCACGGGAAACTTGTGGTTAAATATAACATGAAACTTTCGTGTCTTAAACTTGGGCGTAAGCAAAGAGTCCTAAACAAATACCAAACTTATAATGCGGTCCAGACGCGCGTTCCGTCTGCAGAAGACTCATCAGTGGAGCTTGAATAAAAACAGCTGGCTTAACAGGCGATACCCTTTGCTACTGTGAAATGAAGCTATATAAAAATAAGGAGATGTGGTGCGATTGACAATGAGATAACTCTCCACTCGTGTACACATGACGTGGATGTTAGCAGCTATAGGTCACCCCTTTCAACAATCACCGAAATCCATACCGTTCAGTCAGCTTTAAAAGGCACCGACATGAAATGAAAGAATTCAAACTAGAATAGCAACGGCCTGATTTATGACAAAGACAACACCCGAATTATAAAGGAGATGCAGAACAGTGTATGTTGGTCTCAATATATATTTTTTCTATCATCACCGGAAATTTGCATAATTTCCAGAAAGTGACTGACTGCATTTCAAATCCTTGTATGACATTCGTGTGTTACAAAAGAAATGTAACTATAAAAATCGATTTGAAGAAAACAGATTTAAAGAAAAAGGAAATAACAACATGCCTTTCTTGTTTTGTAGAGTTTACTCTCAAATTCTAAATTAGGGAGCTCATATAAATAAATTATGTATCATAAATTGTTTGTTTTTAAATAACTTAACTTTTGATATCTTTTTCCACGAACTTTGATGGTCTGAAAAAAAATTGAATAAATAATACACTTCTGGTATAGAAACATAATTACACTACCAGGTTTCAGTAAAGTATCACTGAAACCTATCAAAAATATTATAGTCTTGTAATTGGACGTTTTCATGCTTTTTAGTTAGGTTGAACGATTTGTCAGTTTTTAGTCTTATGTTTTTTTTTTTTAAATTATATTGTTTTTGCATCTTTTCTTTTAATTTATTGTTTAATTTTGTTACAGAATACAGTCCTTACCTTACCAATATCTTGTATGGTACCGTTAATGTAAATGTCAACCTTCAAGATGTTTGCACAAGGAAAACAGTGGCTCGAAACTTTATAACTTTAGTACGAAATGGTAAGCATATTTTGAGCAATACTCTTTGTTGGTATTAGATATTTTCAGGAGCTCGAATATAAGCAAGCATGTTGTATTTATTGTCTACATCGATGAATTCATCTTCAAAGTAAGCACCGAAGCTCGTAAAACTTGGCAATGAATTAAACGCAGGACTTCGGAAAAGTCAGAGTTCTACGGAAGTTGCAATGAATCAACTTTATATTAATTCAAATTTTTCGAATATTCCAAGTGGTCCGAGGGAATCTTTTGTAAATATTTTATCAAACAGCTCTTTTTCTTTTTGATGGCGCTGAAAAAAAAAACACACCAAAATATGTTATGATTTGGTTGCAGTTTTTGGTTTTAATTTTAATATAATGAAATCTTCATTTGAAGAAAATTATGAAGTACTGCATATTATTAATTCCAGGTTCTATCGAGGAACAGAATATAAATATTACCTGTTCGTCAGCCATTCAAGCTATTTTCACTAATGTCACAATTCAGCACCATGGCGAAGCTAGCGGGTTCCACTGTAGTGATACAACATGGGATGTGTGTACTGATAAAACAAGAATACACATATCGTATAGTGGTGTATGTGATAATACTGCCGTAGGAAAAACATTCTCCAGTAAGTATAACGCTGATGAGGGCTAGGTGTATAAATATGACAATAAAAAGAACTTAAACCATACATAGTGAATTTTCTGATTGCTTTTTATTTTTTTATAAAATGTATTAGCATAGTTTAGTAAATTATCAATAGTTAAATCATTGTTTCCCTGCTCATATCAGGTAAATACAAAGACATGTGGAGCATCTCAAAGGAGAATGCGACATAACGAGAATAAAGACATATAAAGGTCAACATACAATCTTTAACACTAGACATTTTTCTATACAATTTGTCATGTTGAGATTATTGCATGGCTGTAATGGCTTTTTCGTTGTTCGGGTTTGGTTGAAAATCCCCAAAATGTCCATTATTAGGTTAGATATCTTGTAACATTTGTTGTTAAAGGTACCCGTCTTAATTAAAATCACACTTAATCATTTGTAGGGAAATTTAATGTATACGAAACATAGAGTGAAGAAAATAGTCATCATATCTGACGAGTTTTTTTTTTTTCTCCATTGGTGTCATTGTTGTGAAAGGTTGCTTGAAGGTTAATGATTCTGAATTGACTAATGCTTTTGACTCTGATATTTACTGGCCGCTTCATGTACATGAATTGTAATACTGTATTTCTTTGGCTTACTTTACTCTTTATGTTGAATAGGCGGAGGAATGTATAAATGTATACATTCAATTGACGAAGATTCTGAAACTTATCTTTCTGTATGGAATATGGACGTTGGTATACAAAATCCGTTTAGTTGTTTTGTGAGTATACGTGTAATATAACATCTAACAAACTTTCGTTTCGACCAAAAATAAACTTTATAAAGAAAAATTAAAAGTTTCAGTTTGTTCAACTTCAAACGCTGTTGTCTTAGTATGTTTTTTAAGCTTAACAGTTTGAAAAAGTGGAGTTCTGGTTTTTCCTAGTATCAGTCAAGGGCAATACTACAAGCAAAATACAACATATTATCAAGACAATTCGAACAGCATACTTGAATAGTAATAGGATGTATTCACTTCCGAGAATACTGTAACGGGACAGTAAGTTAAACACAACCAATATTACATCAATTTTGATTTTTCTCATTTTTACAAAACACCAAACCGCTTCGGTGATATCGTGGTTTCGTCCTCGCCTTGAGTGCGGGAGGTCACGAGTTCGGTCCCTGGTCGGGTCAAACGAAAGACTTGAAAATTGGTATTTGTTGGTTCTCCGCTAAGTTCGAGGCATTTAGGAGTAAGAGCAAAGGCTGGTCGGCTCGACAGAATAAATTGATAAATTATGTCCGGTAGGGTGTTTTCGTGTGGACTGTTACCTTGCGATTGATAACGTTTAAAAATCCGGCTCAGCGTGACGAACCATTGTAAAGCATTGTTTATGTTCTCGTCCTGAGGTTGCAATACACAGTTAGGAGTGTAGTTTCGCATTTTGGCCTCGGTGGAATTTTCATATATGAAAGTTATTGTGAAATAAAATTCAGTTTAGACAGCTGATGACTAATTCAGCCTTCAAAGTGGGTTTATAAGAGAATCAAGCTTATATTTACATGTTTTATGGGCTATTTTCTTTTTGACTGTCCGTATTGTTATAGCCAGACCAACCATTGGTCGAGAAATTTTTGTAATCTTTACAAACACTTTTTTTTTACACGAAGTTTTTGACGCAATTTTACCAAAAAAATGAGACGAAAGACATGCTTTTTATTTAATAGATATATGTAAACAGTTTCAGAAAAGGTATCACTCCAAAGGATTGAAATTCTACTTTTGGCCAAATTTTGGGGAAAGATGTGGCATCTTTACCCCCCTTTGCAATCTTTTATAGAAAATACATGGAGGTTGTTGCCATGGATACACCAAAAAGAAATTATCTTTAACCAATTCAACTGCTGGATATCAAATCTATGGAGGATACTGATTACCTACTTATGCACATGTATGACACAAACAGTAAGCTTAATGTGTAAGAAAGCAAGGAAAAGGGGATGGTAAAATTTATGAGGGTAAATTTTAAATTTTTTTCCTAACTGTATATTGCTACCTGAATCGTTAATTATATTCAATTTGCCACTGGACGTTACGATCATCCATCTAGGAATACCTGAATATAATTTTATATTATTATATAAGACCAGAGAGTCTTTGCAGAAAAGGTACGCTTTAAAATTATTCCCAAGGGACTCATACATTCATTGTTTTCAAAGTTTAACGCATGTACGGTGTCATTATTTGTTTACCAACTACTGCGATAAAAAACAAACAAAAGATAGCAACACCATATACAGTACAGGAAAACTGATCTTGTGCAATGCCCCAAAATACGCACCGTACAAAAAAGAAACATTAAGTATTTCTTTAAAAAAATATTTTTATAAGCATAAGAAAAATTCAATAAATACAGAAACAATTCATGTTCTCATTTGGTATGTATCGTGATTATATCAAAATGTAAGCTATTGTTTGACATTTTATGCTCCATCGTTACTTTGTATGTTCCAGTCGTTACTTTGTATGTTCAATCGTTACTTTGTATGTTCCATCGTTACTTTGTATGCTCCATCGTTACTTTGTATGTTCAATCGTTACTTTGTATGTTCCAGTCGTTACAGAGAATAGGAAATACTACGTACGCCACGGAAACTTCAAAGTTTTGTAGCAATACATCATCATCTACAATTACAGAACCTGGTGGTATTAGTTTAGTACTGACGGATCCATCGGGTGTGTATACTATTAGAACTATTTGGATAGGCGGATTGAGTGATTTATAAAACATTGTTGAACCGAGCCGCGTATGTATGTGCCTGTCTGTTTTTATATCTGAATGTTTTCTCTGCTGTACGATGTAGGACATTTTGGTTTTGATGAAAGATCTTTTAAAGTCTTAAGTAATTTATTCACAGATTTTCTCGGCGCAGCACGATTTTGATTTTGACATATACATACTTTTTCTTAGATCGTTGCTGATATTTAAACCCATAGATACATTTTACTTATTTATGTCGCAATGTTGTTATGTAATGTATGCATCTCTTACATCTACTTTTATTCTTATTCATTGTACTGAGTTTGCCTTTCAGAGGTATGTGAAGATATAACTATTGTTACAACTACTGTAGGCAATGGTAAGATAGCTCATTCTTATAATTTATGACAAAACGATCCACATCTTTGGCTATTTCGTGTATAACGACGTTAAAGATATATTTTGTTATCTAGTAAGTAAGTGGTTCATCAAAATGAATCAAAAACATGTTTCATCGTGACCAAATTAAATGGTTATAACTATTTTGTTCCTTCGGTTTTAACAATGGTAAACGTGTTTAACCCACGAGCGTACGAGTCCTGACGATTGATTGATCGATTGTTGGTTGCTTAACGTCTTGTGGCAAACATTACTTGCATGTTCAGGACGAGAAAAAATTAACAATAAATACAATAGGTAGGTCGTATAATAGAGGCTGTTCTGGATAATGGTCGGGAAATTTGGATTGCCACTGGATAATGAGGATATCTTGGATAGGGACAGAAATTTTGCCTTGCAACAGGCCACCTACAGACACCACAAAGGTTCTTAACGTGCAAAAAGCGTGGCACTCTCTTTACACGAGGCATCGAATTTAACATCCCCATTCTGACCGGACGTTGCTGCGTACTTGTACATCCCGTACAGCAAAACGGACGCCCTACTTCGGCAAAGGTTTTACTGCAAATTAAATGTAAGTAACCATATTTCTAATTCCCAATCACACTTGGGTGACGAGACCTGACGAGAGTATTCTAAAAACATTTGTTGTTCGCAGGGAATTATTTTCTTTTCTTTTCTTTTCGTCCATGTGTTCGTCAAAAAATATCTATTTTTCCGGTCATCCTTTTGCACATGTAATATCAGCAGCAGTGTCATGTGGCGTGGAAAGTGTTCCGGGTGAGATGTCGGATTGCAAACGCGCGTATGCAATGGACGTTTTGAGAATTGGAGGTCTTGATTAATATTTAAAGATGTCCGTATGAAAATTAGAGAGAATGTGATTGCTTTAAAAATAACTTTCTATAGGACAGACTACAGAACAATAGCGTGTGCACGTAAACAAAGTTGAATAAAGCTTGAAACCAAACTGAAATTGCTGATTTACCTCCATTACCTTTACCTGTATCAATGGAGGCAAAACGCATAAAACAAGTCACAGGAAAACGACTAAATCAAATATACTTGGCTGCATGATTGTAAGTTCTACTTCAACGGAGACCTATGAACACCCAGCTTGCCAGAAGAATATTCACTGCCTATAATATATCGCTAGCTTACATGTTAAAGGGGACTTCTTTTTTTTTTTTTTTTTTTGTTCCGTTTCCTTTTCTGTAAATTTTTATAGACGAAATTATCCGTTTTTAAAATATAATAATAGTGTAGTTGGGCGGTTTATACTTTTTTTTTTTGTTATTTTACTCATAGTTCTATTTTTTGCTTTAAATAGTACATGTAGTTACACACAATTAAACAATGATGATTCGATAATCCGAGTATTTATTTTTATCTTACCTCCTATACATTTCTAGGAATATGATTGGCTAACAGCAACCGCATTACTTAAAACTTTTAATTTCCTTTTGTTACATTTAATATGCATCAAATAAAATCTTTAAGGAAAATCTTTAAAGACAATTCTTCTCACTGTTCAATAAAGGAAATCAAAAAAGGTCGAAGTATCATGTGCAACTTACCCCCCTGCCCTCTCCCCCACCCTAACAAAAAAAAAGTCATTCGGAATAAAAAGAAGAAAAAAACTATATCAAAACCTTATAGAAATACGACATATGCATATTTTGCAACTGCCATCGCCATAGTTATACTTTCATATCCACAATTTCAAAATGTGATAATTATTACAGGTTTTTTAAATAAACTCCGTTTTACAAGAAAATCAACGGCTGTGTCTCACTATTTACTTTGCGAATAAACATATAGTGTTTACATATCTAAAGCTAACAAGTTGTTATTATTGGCATTTGTTTTTTTATAGACCAATGGAAGTAGGTTCTTAATACTAACGGTATTGAATACTTGATCACTTTGATAGGCCACATGTCTAAATACCACATGTTAAGATAGTCGGCTTCGCTCTCACCCCATATGGAATTTACTGACCCCATATATATCGTATTAGGTCACTAGCACACTCTGTAACTAATAATATCTTTACGGAAAAATGTGAACTATACATGTTGTTTTTTTTTTTTATTTGTGTTATTAAACGAAAACAACTATAACACAAATGTACTGTACATCTTGCCGAAAATAATTGTAACGATAATAGCGATATGAGAATAAACATATGTTCACCAAATAATAAAAATAATAATAACAGTAAATTAAATGTATATGTCTCTACAAAGTGATATACAAAATTTAATGATATTATATATATGATACATTAATGTATATCCGGGCCCTCCGGCTTCCGCCATCAATAAAAACTGAATGCAACGAAATAACACAACAGTGCTGGAAGTGACGTTAAACATCAATCAATCAATCTATCATCAAACAATAAAACAATCAATCAATCAATCAATCAATCAATCAATTAATCAATCAGTAATGTATATGTATGAAGAAATATTTATTATAATATTATATCACAGTCATTTGTATTTCACACATGCTATATTCAATATTTGTTATCTTGTAATATTATCTTCTCTGTTACTTTGTATATGGTTATGAGATTACAGATCATTCATTAATTCATTCATTCAAGAAAAATAGCGTGCCACAGTTGACTAGTGAGACACTTGAAATACTGTTTACTTTACAGATGAAGCGCCTTATTTAACAGGATTATATGGACTTATAGTAATACCTGTAATAATTATTGTGATAGGAATTGGAGCAATACAGTACAGATTACACAAGGATAAAACGTCTCAAAGTCACACTGATTTTGATCCATTTAGTAGTTCAACAACAATACATATAGAGGTCGTTTCAAAGGCAACTTTTGATCCGAGTATTATTCATTCTGCTAGAAAATATAACTTCAAACCTAAAAAATCAGCAAATAGTCGGTGGCCAATCTTTGATCCGCATTGGTCTCCAAAAATATTCTTACTTTAAATCCTGCACCAAAAGTAGCTCCCTTATATAGTGATGTTTTCGATGACTAGTGACACCAGATACTATTTAAAGTCAGAAAGAACAAATAAAGAAATGGAACATTAATAGCTGATCTATGTAAACAAAAACGTTCATTATTGGTGCAGGTAAACATGGTTGATATTCAAACTGTGTGTGTAATGACAACCATTTTATTTTTCACAAAATAAAATCTAAAACTTATGTTTTGCTAATTGTACGTGTTACATTTTGTATCCAAAAATGACAGTAATTTCGTCTTTTTTTTTTTTAATTTTTGTGAAAATTTTCGAAACTCAATATAAAAATAAGGAGGTGCGTTATTACCAATGTTATTTCAACTGATTGGGCGGAGCTTACGTTTTAATTTGCATAAGAACAGGAACAGTCTATTTGAAGATGTGTGTGATAAGGATGATTGCAGTTATAATTATTATTGATTTCTAATCACCTGTCAGTGTCACCAAACGGATATACACAGTGTATGATATGGGACGAATAGAATAGTTTAAAACTTATAGCATAAAAACCTGGTTTAAATCGGAAGTTATTCTGATAATTCTTGTGGTGATATATTTGCATTTTTTACTTAAAACTTTTAATTTCCTTTTGTTACATTTAATACACAGCCAAATTTTGCTCACGTGAATTTCACGTGAATCTCATTTCACGTGAATTTCACGTAAATTTCACGTGAAGTGGTTTCACGTGAAATTCACGTTAAATTTTCACGTGAATTTCACGTGAAAAATATAAATGGTGTCTAACTTATAAAAATAAACTGAAAACAAAATTTTGTCAACCTCTAATACCTTGTATGATATTTATCATACATTCCCTGGAAATCTTAATTTAATTATAAAAAATCTATTTCATGTGAAATTCACGTGAATATTTCACGTTAAATTCACGTGAAAATTTTCATGTTAAATTCACGTGAAAAATTTCACGTTAAATTCACGTGAACAATTTCACAAGAAATTAACATGAATCAAAACTCATGTGAAAATGTTATGTTTCATTTTATCTGAATTAAACCATGAATTCATAAGAAAAATTTAACTTTATTGAGTTAAATTTTTGTAATATGAGAAACAAATTCACCTGAATTTTACACATACTATTATTTATTCCAATTTTCTTTTTGCAAAATTTAATCATTTCAAAGCTGTTATTCTTTGTGTCTCAAGATTTACATAAAAGTGGGACATACAATCATTGTAAATGATTAGTATTTATCTTTTTGTTAAGTAGAATTATCTCCCTTGATAGTGGGTTAGATACAACTACAAAAACATGTTGGTTTTGAATTATATTTTCTATCACTGTTTATAATTATCTCTAGTAGAGTCATTAGGATGGAATTTTATATACATGTGTATCTCTTATTTCAAATTCCTAGATGCCTATATTATATTGATGGACTAATTGATTTACTAGTAATATTTCTATAATTATTAATTAGTAAATTTAATTACTTTCACATTCCTTATGTCTTCTTCACTTTTATACTTTTAAAAAATGTGGGAGGTAACTCCAACTTATGAAATAGATTACTGTTACTGTAATAGATTCTTTACTTCCCATAATTGCAAAGAAAAGAAAGGATAATATATATATATCATTATTTTACTTCAAACATGAGTTATCTCCTCTTTACTGTGCATAAAACTTTTCCTAAAACTTATAAGTCAAGAAAATTGTGAGCAATTTGAATCGCACATAAGTTTAACATTAGGACATATGAATAAAAGCAAGTAAGTATATTTACAGATAAGAATTTTATATATATATATATATATATATATTTAGTCAATAAATGTAAATTTGAATGTTTATCAATTTTTAAGTATATTGAAAGTGCAGTATAAAACTGCTATGCTTTCACAAATATCAAAAATGTTTGATTCAACGTGCATTATAAAAGTGGTGAATGTTAATAACTTGATCCTCACCCTAAATAAGGAAGAAATAAATATCATAATATCAGGGTTTATATGTGTATTGACTGGATAGCAATTTATTTGTTTGTATACTTTAAAAATATTCCATACTGTTTTTATAATGTAAAAGATTTCTCAATTTTCCTTATGAGTTGATGAGTTGTCCGGGTTTGTCAATCAATGGGGAAAATTTTAAATAAAACATGTAAAAAGCTTTATCTTTATTTAGTTTGATAATTTTGGGTATTAAATATTAGGTAAATTTTAAGTAGTTTATTTAGGATTGTCCTTAACTCTGGAAAAGGTTAATGTAAAATTTTGAGCTTCCCATTATTATGGGTATTTTTCCAATCAATGATGGAAAATAGTTACAGAAAAAGGGCAAAGTTGCAATAATTGGCAGACATGGGTCCAGCATCCTGAAAAGAGTGAGAAGACTTGTAAAAGTCTCCAAAAGGTGGGAATGTGGTGAAATACCCCCTTTTTTTTCTCCTAAAATCTGCTTCTGATTTCAAACATAAAAAGTATTTCTTTAAAATGTTTAAAATTAACTGCATTTCTTTTCTCTTTCTTAAACTTTATTTTGAGTTTCAAAACAGAATATACTTTAAAAATGTTTTATATCAACATGTTTAAATAGTTCCAAAGTTAATAAAAGTTGCATTCTGTCCATAACAGTAGATAATGACAGGAAATGTTAATAGTTTATTGAACTAGTTATTCCAGGTTTAAGACTTAGTTACATGAATATTACAATTTATTGTTTTGCTTTTTATAACATGAGATCTTTACAAAAAGCAATTTTTTCTTATAATCATTGAAACTGAAAGATTGCATGATCAATTGTTGCACTGGGACACATTTTAAAATTACAAAACAATGTCCCTGTATTCTTAGATTAATGTTTTATTCAGAAAAATGAATGGTTACATTTACACTTTGTTATTAAAAAGTTACATTCTTTAAACCAGGAAATTTACACCAAACTTAAAAGCTGTAAGCTTTTCAAATATTTTTACTTATCTTTTAAACTTTATTGATAATAAATAAATTTAATGTCTTTAATCATGTTAATATACATAGTGTCCTAGATGCATTAGTCGGCTGTTGTCTGCTCTTTGGTCGGGTTGTTGTCTCATTGACATGTTCTCCATTTCCGTTCTCAATTTTATGTATGTTAAATTATTGATTGACAGTAAAATATTATTTGAAAGCTTTAATAATTGCATGTGTGGTAAATGATTCCCAATTAGACAAGG
The DNA here is from genome assembly GCA_017311375.1 of Mytilus coruscus. Classification (NCBI taxonomy): domain Eukaryota; kingdom Metazoa; phylum Mollusca; class Bivalvia; order Mytilida; family Mytilidae; genus Mytilus; species Mytilus coruscus. Next base: position 7,450,843 of record CM029597.1, on the reverse strand, counting down.
CTGGTTTATTTCTCATTGAATTAAAGTTAAACATGTATAGAGATATATATAAAAATAATTTGTTATATGTTCCAAAGATTTGTATAGTAACTTAAGAATGGGGGAACTAGCAGGTACCTTTTTTCACATGGAGAAATACTTTGAACATCAGAACAATATCCGTGAATCTCTCGTCCGGAGTCGGTTTTTTAAAACGCTTGAAAGATAAAGATTATGACGCGTTTTGAAGAGAAGGACGCCGACAGCCGATTGTCAACAACAACAACAGTATTTGTTTCAGTTAATTTAACAAGACAAACAATACCAAGGAGCTATGAATACTCTAGGATATACTACAGGTAACTCAAACAAATGATTTAATAGTGCAGGAATAAACAGAAATCTGCAATGACTGAATGAGAATGGTTTTCATCTTCGACTTTGTTTCGTGTCCGTTCACTCCCAAATTATACGCGTTCGCCCCATAAAACGTACGCATCTAATTTCTAATTCCAGTTGAATTATAAGATATTTTATTATTTGTAAACAGTTACTTAGCTTGCCTTCTATTATTCACGAAGTCATGGGGTCTTAAGCTATCGATTTTTTAACAGTGTAGTATTCGTAGGGTTAGTTTTAGGTCATCAGACAGACCATCTAGAGATGTCCGAGGAACTACCCAGAAATCCTTCTCTTACGGTTGAAACTAATGGCTATACAGACGACTATTTACACTTGAAGAGCAATCGGCCGTTCCTACTGCAGGAACGACCATCCAAGGTATCTATCGGTAATTAGATATACTCGGAATCACAACATTGGCGCTGCGAGCAATCAGCGGGCAGTGTAAGGACTTTAAGGATATTTTTATGTTTTGCCGTGCCGGTGGTGGACGGCAAAAATAGTAAGACAGGAGGAAAAGGGTGTTTTGGTTTATTCCAGCGAGGGAATAAATCATTTCAGGCATTTGTGGAATATTCTGGAGGAATATTTCACGGTAGTTTAGGGGAAAAGATTGTGGCAGTAGACGACAGGTTATTACCTTGCTTGACCCAGAAGGGACAGCTGGGTACCAGTCACCGGTAACCGCAGACCAGAAGGACGGGTTACCAGTCGACTTGTTATTGTTTTGTTTACTTCTGTTAACCGCAGACCAGAAGGACGGGTTACCAGTCGTTGTGTTATTGTTTTGTTTACTTCTGTTAACCGCAGACCAGAAGGACGGGTTACCAGTCGTTGTGTTATTGTTTTGTTTACTTCTGTTAACCGCAGACCAGAAGGACGGGTTACCAGTCGTTGTGTTATTGTTTTGTTTACTTCTGTTAACCGCAGACCAGAAGGACGGGTTACCCGAAGCAGAAGTATTTGTGTTATAAAATAAATAACTTGTGGTATTCAATGTGTGTTGTTTGTTGTTGTTTATTCTTTAAATAAATAAACTTTGTTATACATTGTTGTTAGTGATTTACAGTTACAAATGTCGGTTGTAAACATAAACACTTGTAGCTTTCAAGAGTTACTCCAGCTCCCAGGTATAGGCATAAAACTGGGAAGCAAATAATGGACATTAGGGAGGGCAAGGGTTTTGTGACTGAGTCAGACTTGGCCACAATCTCCCACCTACGAGTAACAATGGCCCTCTTATCCAGGCTGGACTTCAGCCCAAATGGGGTGGCCAAAATATTGGGCCACCACCTGAGGACCAAGGCAGACATGATGAGATATTAAACAGAGTTAACACTGTAGTAGACGGGGACACATTGCCCCACAGGGCACACCATCCAGTACATGGTCAATCTGCATTTAAGCAAGAAGCATGGCACCAGGGCAAAGTCCCGGGCACTGGGAGGGCCCAGCCAGATGGACTCTGCCTACCTTGATTATAGTCCATATCCCGGGATGCTAGAGCTAGGCCTAAGACCCCAGGAATTGGGACGGGGCTACAGGAACAGTTGCAGAAAAGAGTGGCGTCACCACATTATTGGTGACCCAAAACAAGGTAATCCCCACACCAAGGGAGTAGTATTGGGAACAAGCTTTACGGGCCAGATGAAGACAGTGCGTTGGACAAGAATGTCCAGACCAAAGGGGCACACCGTCGCATCCCAGGGGTCACGCAAGCAACTATGCTAGTCAGGGTCAGCACCCTGTACCCAACCAGCTCACACTGGTTGGGGAAGTATGAGACACCTTGTAGTAGGTATGCCAAGTGGCAAGACAATCAGGGCGAGGACACAAGGCTGGTCCCAGCCCACACCTATGGAGAAAGACGACAACAGGGGCGAGGACACAAGGCAGACCCCAGCCGTGCCTATTGCGATAGGCAATCCCATAGCCAGTATAATCAAGGGTATACACTGGTGCCCCGCATGGGGTCACCGCAGGGGAGCTATGGGCAACAGGCCTACCCAGTACCATATAATGAGGATAGGCCTAGGGAAAACACAAGGGACCCGACAGCAGAGGTGGGGCACAAGGAACTTTAGGTGGCGTCTCTAAAGTTACCAATGCCCCTAAAAATATTAAGTATGACGGAAGGGCAACTGGTAGGCCTTTTTCACAAAATTTGCAAGGTATGCAGATGTTTGTGAATGGGGTCCACAGGAATGCAAGGATCAACTTTGCTGGTGTCTTGAGGGAAAAGCCAGTGAGTATTATGCCCTCATAACAGAAAGAGACCAGGAGGTCAGTTATAGGGAGCTTGTGGAGAAGCTACACAAGCGTTTTGGTTTCAAGGCGCTCCCTGAGACTGCCCGGGTCCAGTTTAACAATGCCCGGCAAGCCCCTGAGGAGTCTGTTGAGGACTGGGCTGATCGGGTGTTGTCCTTAGCGACCAGGGCTTTTAGAAACCTTCCTGACGATTACATGTACGAGCAAGCCATAACACGGCTGTGCCAGGGTATTGAAAACAAACAGTTGGGGGTGCAAATCTCTAACCTTCAGCCCCAAAGTATTGAGGAGGCCATAGATAAAATACGGCTATTCCAACATAACACACAGGCAATATATGGCAAGCCAAATAGGCGGGAGGTTAGGCAGGTAACTGATGGGCAGTATGAAGACCACCATGAGGCCTTCCATGAGTATCAGGGGCCCCATGTAAGGGATACCATGGCCCTTGAGAGGGCCCCAGTCAGTACATGGAAAGTGGAGTTAGAAAAGTCTGATAAGAAGTTTGAAAACAAACTTGGTCAAGTCCATGAAAAATTAGACAACATGATGGACCAATTCAAGCAACTCCTCGCAAGCCCCATTGAAGGAAGCTGCTCACCTGGCAGAGTGACAGGGACAGAAAGTTGCCACCACTGTGGGGAGAGGGGCCATTTTAAAATGAAATGTCCAAACTTTAAAGGTAAGTCCGTCTCAGGGAGTCCCTCCACTGATAGAGGGCCTCCATTGGAGGGAGTGTGCTACCACTGTTTTAAGCCTGGACATGTTAGGAAGGACTGTCTGGATTTACAGGGGAGGGTTAAAACTGTTACCTTCATAAATCAGTCAAGCAGAACTGCAACAGGACCATTAAACTTAAACGGGACTACTCAGGAGGCCGGAGTGAGTCCCCGCAAATGAAGTTAGGCCTCTCAGTAGTTGAGTCTGTATCCCAAGGCAGAGTAGCGGAGGTAGCTATAGTGGGCTCAGGGGTAGGTGCCAGGGACAAGGATGGGAACAGAGAACCAAGTGTGTCAGTGAAGGTTAAAGCAGAGATTGAGTCAGAGCAGTGCTCCAATCTTAACAAAGAGGCAACTCCTTCAGGCAGATTGGACTGCTACTTATTGAAATGTCTTGCGAACATATTGAGGCATGGTGCACTGGAGTTGGACCACAGCTTTCTCCCTGGTGGGTATTTATTGGTGGAGGAAATCCTCAAAAGTCACCCTGGCTTTGCCGGGTACTCTTTACCGGATATTCAAAAACTGATCAAGGTTGATGTAGACAGGATGTTCACTTTAATAAAGGACACAGACAGTGGAAGTTGGAAAATAAGGGCCAACCAGGGTATTCCTTGATGGTGGATACCCCAACCATACCATTAGTAGAGAAATGTGAGGTGCCCCAAGGCAACTTAGTTGCTCCAGCATTGCTCACAGGGGACCAGGAGGGTCCAGTAGCCAATATTATGAGGGAACCCATAGGAGCTATCTTGCCAATTGAGAATAGCAGTAGCATTCACAAGGTTGCTGCCCCAACAGAGACAACTTTGGCATGTGATGAGGAGGCCCAAGAAAGTTGGGACTCCACCTCAGACGGTGAGGCAGATACTACTTTGGAAGAAGGGTCCAGTGATGAGAAGATAGTCATAGTTTGTCCGCAATACCAGGATTCGACGTGTCCTACTCCTGTTGTTGACACAGGAATGACTGACAATACTGAAAAAAGTCGTACATCCCTTACTTTTGTGGACCCTTCCTCAACGGGAGAAATTGACAGAAAGGTCGCAACTGAAAGCAACAGTCTGCTCAACAAAGAAACAGTAATAACTTCAATTCTGCTGTCATCCAGGAATCTGTATACATTAATCCAGAAAGCCCTGATTTGGGATTGGGGCTACTTTTCAAAGCAGATAATGTTGTCACTAGGTGTTTTAAGCTGCAGCGGCCACCAGTAGACAGTGGGACAACAGCCTTACGTGTGACCATTGCCTCAGTTAGATGTGGTCCCAACAGAAGACAGTGGGACCCTGGAATTCCCTTCCTTTACAAAGGTATAAATACAGTACAAGTAAAGAAAAATGAGACCAAACTCTTCACGACGGAGAATGGATCAGCACAACCTCCTGGGTCCAACAAAATAAGAGGACCTGCAGCCACTAAGTGTCCACGGCTTAGTGTGTATAAAGACAGGAAGAGTTGGCATACGATCCAGAGAAGAACAATTCACAGTTGTCTGGGTTCCCAATTTGTTGGGAATCTATTGTACTAACTTTTAGTTATCAGTAGACCCATGAATACAAAGGGTCTGTTTGGGGGATAGGTTGTATACTTTTAAAAATTGTTAGGGGATAGGTTGTATACTTTTTAAATTGATGCATATTTTCTATAAATTTGGTATGAATTCTGTATTTTGTTGATTTTGGGCGAATTCACAGTGCCCACCTCAGTAGAGGGGCCTTATAAATAAAACTGGGGAGTGTAGTATTCGTAGGGTTAGTTTTAGGTCATCAGACAGACCATCTAGAGATGTCCGAGGAACTACCCAGAAATCCTTCTCTTCCGGTTGAAACTAATGGCTATACAGACGACTATTTACACTTGAAGAGCAATCGGCCGTTCCTGACTGCAGGAACGACCATCCAAGGTATCTATCGGTAATTAGATATACTCGGAATCACAACAACAATACAAATTTGAACAAGAAGAAATTATCTATGAAAATATAAGCTGTTTCAGTGTATGTTTACTTTACTTCATCAAAATAGATAAGGTTAATGTGTTTTAAACTAAAGTTATACTACTAACTTATTAGTTGATTACCTGCATTATTTTCATTCATTCAATTAATTGAATTCACCAATCCGTCCTGACTGCAATGTTCAGATGGATACTTAAATCTTTTCAAAAGCATTTAGTTTCTCATATCGAATTCTTTTAGTGTTGAACTTCCCAGACACACGTATGTTTTGTTTATTAATATCAGTCGGTTAAAGAGCTCTTAAGAGCTCTTGTTCCTTGTTATTGGACTCCCCTGACCAGTGCTCGATAACCCGCTACAGAAATGTTTTTTTTTATGAAATATATGCAACCTGACTGTAAATAAAGATAACTTTACTTTAATGGCAGATTGAAAATTCGTTATGAATAAAGGAGATGGATATGATAAATTCTGACTGAGTCTTACATGTAATGTATACAGTATAAATTTGTCACTTTTTTTTTATTTGTGTATGAATCAAACCGATACTACATTGTACTACATGTATCTTATCTATGATTAACTCTAAGTTATATAGATAACAAAACACTTGCAGTTATCACATACTGAAACATGTATTACGTGACACAAGACAATCACTGACAAATTTCCAGACTTGCTAGCAGTAACTGAAAGCCAGCTCAAATACAATGTACCTAATCTGTTGTACACTCTTATACAGGTGGCTGTACCTCACTTTGACATTAGATTTAACGTCATATCAGAAAGAAAACAATTGTGTAGATTTTTTTTATTCAAACATATTTAGATTACAGAAAACAACCACAAGGGCCAAGGGATTTCCAACTAGGGGAGGGAAATGTTCCCATAAGTCTTGAACTCGCAAATGGCATGAATCAATAACAAGACGATACAATATAAAAAAAGAAGATGTGTAATTGATTGCCAATGAGACATCTTTCCACAACAGACCAAATGACACAGCCTTCAACAATGAGCAAAGCCCACATACTCAGCTATAAAAGCCCCAAAATCACAAATGTAAAACTAATGGCCTAATTAATGAGGGGCGTAAAGGGGGTATCTGCACGGAAGAACGCGAAATAAAATTGCCATTTCACGATGAACAAACAATTTAAAAAATTTTGCACTTTGGTCTTTTTACCGATTTCACGAAACAAGGTGAATAACGAACCCTTTTCACGGCTGCACGTGAAATAAAAATGACAAAACACGTTGCACCAAAATAACCCTTTACCACCCTCATTAATCATGTTAATGTACAAAAAAATGAACGAAAAACAAATTATTTTACAAAGCAACAAAGGACAACCACTGAATTACAGGCTCCTGAATTGGGACTGGCACATCATACGGAATGTGGCGGGGTTAAACATGTTAGGGGAATCCCAACCCTCACCTTTATACTTAATATACATGTTATATATAGATTATGACAAGTTTACAGATCAAGTTCAAGATATATTCTGTTCAGAAAAGAAAAACTTCAGATGTTTTATTTTTGCAGAGCTACATGTATATACATGTAGTCCTTGGACTTAGAAAAATTCACGCAAATAATCAGTTTTTATACAAAAGCAAAAAAATGTTGTGGTCGTATATTGGTATCACGACGTCGTCGTCAGCATCGTCCAAAGACACTTGGTTTCCGGATAACAACTTTAGTTTAAGTTAATGGATATCTATGAAATTTAAACACAAGGTTTGAAACCACAAAAGGAAGGTTGAGACTGATTTTGGGGGTTATGGTTCCAACAGTTCAGGAATTGGGGTCAAAATAAGAATTTTTCTAGTTTCCAGACAATAACTTGTGTCTTAGTCAGTGTATGGATCTTTCTGAAATTGTACCACAAGGTTCCATATCACAAAGGGAAGGCTGGGATTGAGTTTGGGGGTAATTGCCCCAAAGGTCAGGAATTAGGGGCAAAAAAGGGGCAAAAAACAAGCAATTTTCTAGTTTCCAGACAATAACTTGTATTTCAGTGTATGGATCTCTCTAAAATGTAATGCAATGTATCACTACACAAAGGGAAGGCTGGGATTGAATTTTTGGGATAATTGCCCCAAACTTTCAGAAATTAGGGGCCAAAAACAAGCATTTTTCTAGTTTCCTGACAATTACGATTATAAGATCAATGAAGATATTGATCTGATAATTATCATATTGTATAGTTTTACCATGACAAGTTGCATATCAAGTTCAAATTTTGTTTCAGTTCAGATGATTTTATTTTAGAAACTGTTTAGGAATTATGGTCCAAGCATTTTTCAAGTTTCATGGCAATAAATTGTGTATAAGTGTAGGATCTCTATAAAATTGTACCACTTAGTAGGTTCCATACCTCAGTAGGAAGGTTTGGATTAATTTTTGGGGTATCGGAATAAACCTTTTAATAATTATGGGCCAAAAAACAAGGAACCTATGGTTTCCAAACATTAAAGTCTGGAATAATACACATTGTACATCATTTGTATATGTTCATACACCTGAACTAATATATAATTCAGGCCTCTACAATAACTTTCTTTTCAACTTGTCCAATAGGACAAGTACTTACCAAAACTTAATTGTCCGAATGGAATTGTAACTTGTCCAAAAAAAATCTTAATATGAACCTTTTTACATTTTAAGTTGATTCACCGAACAAATTGAATTAAAACAACAGAACAAAATTTGATTTATATCTCTTGAAAACCTTTTTAAAAATTATGAGTCGAGAACAACTGAATCTGGTCATGTCACAAGACTTAGGTTCTAGTTTTCATAAATGCCAGAATCTCATCAGACTCTGCACATGACTCATGAGGCACCGTCTGGTAGGCCTGTCAGTCTACACTCATTGGATTTGTATCCTGGTGTTTTATGTTGATAAAATATTGATTATTATGATTAATGTCTTACTACAATCAGCTTTGTTTTTTTATATATTAAAATGTTTATTTAAACACAATCAAGTATTGTTTTGTCTACATACGATCAAATAGGATTTTAAGAATTTTATGGTCAATAATTTCTTCATTTTTATTCAAAAAATATTTTTGTTAAAAAAAAGTATGGTATTTATTATAAAGCAACATAATAAGGTAAGGAAACGAGGTACTGGTTTGTCTTGGTCTCCTACGTGTTAAACTGTACATGCTGGTGCCGAACTGTCTTGTAATGTTACCCTAGCTACAAAGAGCATCGCTGATTCCGATCAGTAAGACAGGTTTCTGAGAATAGTACGCGTTTTATCTGTTTAAATAAAATAAGTATCTGCCAAAGATTCAGTTTTAAATAGATATCGCAAGTAAACAGGTCAAATTAATATTTGTTTTAATCTTTATTCTTATTTGTTGTTTATTTCTTTGATCATCACAGTTGGATTTATTTATTTTCTGCAGAATAATTTTACTTGTCCCCTTGGACAAGCTTGGTATGGCTTTTACTTGTCCGACCTTTTTTCCTCTGGTATCGGACAAGCGTTATTGTCGAGCTCTGTAATTATATGAAGATATGATATAATTTCCCTTCACCCAAGATTAAATGACATAGAAGTTAACATAAACTACAGGTCACAGTACATCCTTCAACAATGAGTAAATCTCACACAGTGTACCTTTCTATGGATCTCTATGAAATTGAGCCTCAAGGTTCCATACCAAAAAAGGAAAGATCAAAGGGGTTTATAATAGAAGTCTAAGGGAAAATTGTATAAAAATTAATTTCAAATGGTCACAACTTGAAAACTAATTTAATAATGACAAGGGGTCTTCAGTTACTATTGTAAGACTACAATGGGATGACTTGCTTTTAGTTTAAACTACTGGGCCAAATTTAATCAAACTTTGCCTCAATCATTAAAAGGGTATCTAATACTACTAATTATGATTTTCAAAACAACATTGAATACAGGTGAGCGACACAGGCTCTTGAGAGCCCCTAGTTGATATTTGATAGTATAACCCTAAGGCCTTTACTCCATGGAAAGATTTTTTTAAACACCTGATTCACATAGGATTTTTTCAATAAAAAAAAATCATCAGGTTTAAAGTATTAATGCATTGTGAAAACGAATATTTCATCAATGAAATTCCAGTAAGATATTTAGCATGAATATCCTTTCTATATAAGATACAAATTTTATTAAGTCTGATACAGATTTTTTTCGTATGCAAATCGTTTCAACTGAGGCACTACACAGGCATCAAAAGGCGTCATTATGGAGTAAAGGGGTGGCATCAAAAGGCGTCATTATGGAGGAAAGGGATAATTCCAAGTTTAATATAAATAGAAAGAAATTTGGGTATAATATTATAAGCTAACTGTTTGCAAAACTCTTTGAATAGACATAGTCATGATAGTATTGCGTCCACTACTGCACATGCTAAATACTGTTTTCTCTCTTTCAGCAGTTTTACGAGGTATGGGCAGAGGAGTTGACTATTGATAATGACTGATACTGGAATGAAGTAACCTACATGTAGTGTCCAATGACTACATGCCTGACAGTCCATTTTTACATGTAGAAAAAAATGTACGTTAACAGCCAATGCTAAGTTTTAATCTTAATCATACATGTATATACAATGATTGTATATGTGCATCTCTGAGACTTATATTTCACTGTTGTGTGGCTTCATTTCTGATCAGAGACTGATAATAATCAGATTATCCTTTATTTTAAGTTCAAATATTATGTACTAGCTATAGTAACTACATGTACTCAATGACTTGCATTCATTTAACTTGTAATAATTATGATGCAGCATCCTACAAAAAGTATATCTTTTTGACCTTAATTTTATGCCTCACGGATCATGATTGTGTATATGTATGAATTCTGTCAGATTGTGGTACATTAACTTTAAAAAAAGTTTTGAGTGTTTTGCACATATACATTGTCAATTGACTTTAAATAAATTTGATTTCTGATAATGGAAGAGTGTTTTGAACATTGCTTCATAGTGATGATCAGTGTACCTTTAATCAATATATATATAATGTACATGTACACTGCTACTTTTGAATAGGTACAAAATGTACTATTTCTGTACATGCTGTACTAAAATCTGTAGTAGTGGACATTTACTTTTAATATTTAGTACTATTTCTTTACTTTAAAATTATTGTAATATTTAGGTACCTGCATTTTACAGTACTTGTTTTGTACTAAAAATTTGGTACAGAAATAATACCCACAGTGATCACAATATTCCATATTTGAAAATCATAACTTTAAAGAGATTTAAAATAGACAAACTTTCAAAATGCTGAAAATATAACAGTGTAATAACATGAATAAAAACTATTGTACTTAAATTTCAAGTACAAATCAAGTACTGTTAAATACAGGTACCTAAATATTACAATAATTCTAAAGTAACAAAATAGTACTGAATATTAAAAGTAGATTTCAGTACTACATATTTTTGGTACAGAAATAGTACCTATGCAAAAGTAGCTGTGTAAGGATAAGGTACCGGTAATCAATGTTTTAAACTAACAAATGTAAAGATTTCAATAAATATATATAAAGAAAAAAAAAAAAGAAACAACAAAATAATAATTGTACAGAAGCTTTATTTTAGCTATATACATAATCTCATAAAATATAAAGTTGTTTCTTTTTGGGCACATACTTTTCTGAATTTCAATTCCAAATATATTTACAATTGATGTTTGAAACAAGGAAATTTGTGAAAATTTCAAAATAAACAAATTTTCACTAATATTTGGGCAAATCATGGCCTTATTGCCCTATCTTCTTTATGATATAGACTTAAAAATAGAAACTTGTCTTCTTAATTTAAGTATACTGATCAAAACAATACTACCAAGCTGAACGAATATTGTCACAATGAACTTCAACAAAGTTTCCTTATTTTTGTTAATTTGTATATATATATATAGATAAATACTTTTCACTTCCAAAAAAAAAAAAAAAAAAATTAAATGGAATACTAAAGTTGATTTATTAATATAACACCTAAATTTGTTATTTGTTAAATTTGTGAAAGAAGGAATATGAAGCCGATGCTCATTAATAATAAAATGACTTTAAGCTTGGACCTGAGGATGATTTATATTATGTGGGTTTAACTGGTTAGTACCAAAAATCTGGTACCCATTGTCTCTTAGCTCATTTTCAACAGGAGACAAGTAATGTCACAGTTTTAGTACAACCCTATTTATGGAATATAATTATGCATGTGTATATACAGTATAAATACTGGTGACTTGGGAACAATAGACAAATGTTGGAAAGAAAATTCTGTTCTTTTTCATACTTTCACTTTCAAAGTGATTTTGTTCTTGTTTCTAAAATATTATACATTTTATTTGTAATGTTTTGACTGTCAGAACTTTTCTGATCAACTTTGAATATTAATGTGTTCTTGAGACATAAAGGCCTATAGAAAAATAAATTTGGTATGGTCATTTCAGTTAACCTCTTACTTTTTTTGAATAGGGTATAGAACTAATATGATCTCTTTGTATATCAACATTATATAAATAACACATAGCTGAGAGGGTGATAGAGCAGACTGTTACCCCGAGAAAACATTGTCAACTGAGGTGAAGCCAAGGTTGACAATGTCTCTTGAGGGGTAACAATCCGCTCTATCACTCTCTCAGATATGTGTTATTTAATTTATTATACTAAATGTTCTGTTATTACAGTCTATTAGATTTCAAATTCAAAAAATAAATTATGTCGTCTTGTACAAAACAATTATCCTTCTTTATTAAAGCGCACACTTGAGCAAGCGTCTCCTTGAAGGGTAATAGAGTATTTGCCATGGAATTGAGTAAGTTGTCTCCCTCGTATTAACCAATTTAAATCTGGCATTTTGACATGAAGTGTAATAATATAACTTATTTTATGTAAAACTGTAACAGATATTCCTTCATTATTTGGTTGCAAGGTCAATACAATATAAATTAAAAAAAAGAATTATCAAGCTTGAGGTGGAGATTATCATCAGAATTTCCAATTTACATTAGCCAGTAATTTCCTATAAGCAAATACATGGGAATACAACAGATGACCAAGGGAAAGGTTACCAAATTTGATAAGGGAGACAATATAAATTTATGGGGATTTATTTACTAGTATTATCTCCCTTGGTTATCAATTTTTTTCCATTGTTTAATCTGTGCAGTTATTAACTGCAACTGCATACCATCAATTAAATGCAATACTTATTTACTATTTACTTCTTAACATGTAATACAAGTATTGTGCTATTCTCTCATATTTATTCAGCAGTAGGTATTCAAAGTAGATTGGAAGTAGTATTTTCTTTATTTTATCAAGAGAGGCATTCAGCAATATAAAGGTGTGTGATATTTATTCTTTACTTTAATAAGTTTGATAATGTGTATATATAGTGATTGTAAGAATGAATAGGTGCTGTTGAATTTAGATGTTTTAAATATTTGTGTGATCATGTAAATTATTTATATAATATGATTAAACCTCTTCAAAAAAAAAAAAAAAAAAAAAAGTAGCTGTGTATATAAATAGAATTTAATTGTTGCAGATTGAAAATTTTAAGTAATTTTAAAAATAAGGAGATGTGGTAGGATTGCCAATAAGAACACTATCATGATGAGCCACAGTCAAAATAAAGGGAATGTAAGCTCTTTTAGGCCACTTCTATTATGACCTTCAACAATGAACCTAACAATACTGCTTAGTCAGCTGTTAAAGATCCTGACAAAATGCACAACAGTTCAATCTAGAAAACTACAATGTAGTACTAGTCATTTTGCTAGTGATGTTCACTTATTGGTTATTAAAAGAAAAATCAATTGTTTTCTCTCTTGGTGAATATTTTTTACAACCGTTGTTTGTGTGAATTTGACATATATCTAAATGAATTTTCAGTTGTACAATGTATTGCCATTTTTTTTTTATTTGGAAAACAGTTCATCAGGTTCAGGTCTTATATTTATAATAATCACTGGAATTTAAATTTTCAGAATTACACATTTGTAGCTCCCCAGATGTAAGTGGAAGTGAAGTTATACAATGATATGAATGACTTGATTAGCTATACATGTAGATCATGAGACCCTATACATGTAGCTACAGTACATGTAACTGGTATGTATTTGTTACAGTATTTGTAGTCAAAATGGTATAACAAAAATGCTGAATCCTGTGCAAATTTAAAAAGGAGTCCACACAAAGTGACAAAATAAAAAAACACTATCAATCAACAGATCAAGGGAAAAGTTAATCTGCTACATTTGTATATACATGTATGGAATAGGCATGTAGTTACATTTATTTACCCCATATCAGTCCATGTAAATTGATGAGAATAGAATTTTATATTCTGGATTTCCTAAGATTTCAATTCTTATTTCATATTAATATTCCCATGTGTTATGCTTGTAGTTTGAGAAAAATTATCAAAATGGCTTGACCAAGATTAAAAATTACTGGTATCATGAATTCGGCCATTTAATTTTTTTGTCTTGTGGGCAACTATTGTATGCATGGTGTACATATAAAAAAAGAAGATGTGGTATGATTGTCAATGAGACAACTCTCCACAAGAGACCAAAGTAACACAGAAATTAACAACTATAGGTCACCGTACGGCCTTCAACAATGAGCAAAGCCCATACCGCATAGTCAGCTATAAAAGGCTCCGAAATGACAATGTAAAACAATTCAAACGAGAAAACTAACGGCCTAATTTATGTAAAAAAAAGTCTGTCTGGGCAGGGTTAATCTTACCATGACCTGATATTCATGGTTCACTGGTCAATATTAAGTTTTATATTTTGGTCTGTTTGTTATATACTATGCAAGCTATAATCAATTAAGAGATCAGCTATATTTGGTGTAAGCAATGGTTGTAAGGTGCACATGTCTGTCTGGCTTAGTTTTTCTGACCTTGACATTATTTGCTTGACAGTATTTTTTTCATGGATCATTGGTTATGTTAAGTTTATATTATACTTATAGTAAAATTATATCTTTAGCATATTTAGGGCAATCAACATAAAATATATCATGAATAGTAAAGCAGGCAAGACATTTCAGCGTGTCTACTTGTCTCTTGTTATATCTATTTTACATAAAATTTATACTGAGTGCCAATAAAAACACAATTCTGGTCCCCTTACACATGCTACAGTACATGTAATTATGCCCCAGCAACAGTCGAGGGGGGGGAGGATAATATCAATTTACCCCTGTCCGTCCATATTAGGATACTTACTTTGTCTGGCTATCTCCCCCTACAGTTTTGGAGGTACAGCTTTAATAATTTGTAATGTTAACATGGCAAATTTCAACCATTATGAACCTCCACACCTCCGTTGCTGAGGTAATTAAAAAAATGTACAGTCTGCTAGATTATCAATTTTTAGAGCATTTGGAGTTTTGATTTATACCCCTATGGAAGCTAATCACAAATTTCTTGACTGGAAAAGTATAAGGTAACCAGATGTTCTAGAATGCATAGAGCCATAATCATACTATGTTAGTATTGTAATTTAAATGGGTCTAAGACATGTAAGAAGAGGGCTTGAAAATGATGAGTTGTGTTTCTATAGGCACTAAGTATACTTACATACACAGGTAATGTGTACTACACATACATGAATAGAGTTTGTTTTCATAAGTAATTTATTATAAAAATGTGACGTGGTATGATTGCCAATGAGACAACTATCCACCAAAGTCCAAATGACTGAATATTGCCAACTATAAATGATCATGTACAGTTTTCACCATTGAGAAAAACTGATACAGCATAGCGAGCTAAAAATGTCCTGAAACAGGGTTGGGAAAACCTGGGTTTTTAGTATTGCCCAGCCCAGTGGGAAATACTGTGAAAATCCGGGTTTTACTGGGTTTGACTACATTGTAGGTAAATCACTAATTGATCATGTCAGAGCTTAAAATAAAATACAGTTATCTCCTAATTATAAGTTTGGTAAATCATTGGAGATTAAATTGGTGTTATCTTTTTACTTGACTACACGTACAGAAACAAACATGCTGAATTTATTATATTACAGGAACTGTATAGGAAGTATTCCAAGAGTATGATTGCTAAGTATGCATTACAGGATTTTATCATTGGAGCAACTTCTTAGGAGGATAAGTGCAAATGTATGAAGGAATCCTTGGGTACAAATAGCAATTATATGCAGAAGAGGACTCATACAACATTATTAACAGACATGTAGTCATTGTAGTGGTGTATTCAAGGAGTGTAAACCACCTGGAATTAACTATTGTGTTGATTTTTCAACAACAAGTACTTTCAGAAAATAATACAATTCGAATTCAAATTATTGTGTCAACATACAAGTTACAGTAAAAAAATGAAAATGCATGTTTTAAAATGAATTTTATATAAAAAAAAATGAAATAACAAGAATTTTTAGCTTATTGTGCAGCCAAACTTTAAGATCCTTTAATGGTATATGCCTGTTGTTTTGTCAACATTTTGCCTAAATCTTAAGATCAGTGTTAAAATGAGAAAAAACTGTTTTCGCATATATGAAACAAAAAGTAAATAGTTGTAAATTACAGAGAGACTTTCAATTTGATACATCTGTATATCATCTATATTTCACAAACCTTTCTATTTTAGTTTATTAGTACAATGAGATAGAAGTATATATTAATAAGACAGCAATACAACAACAAAAACACCTGAAAAGCATTTAGGTGCTAACATGCAGTCCTCAACAAGAGACGTGTCTAAAAGATATGCCATGATCTATTTAATTGACCAGAGGCTATAAACAATTACAATATGAATCAAGAATAGCCATCAACACCAAATTCTTTGAATATTTTTTTTAATTTAGATGAAATTTTGGACAACCACTGAAAAGGTTTCTGGCTTTAAACGGTACATGAATATGTGGCGAGGTGAACTATTTTTTCTTCAAAACCTTCTTAAAAGAATTGGCATCTTTTGCAAGTAGGTATTTTCATAATGTGATTGGTTTGTGTCAAAACTGATGACCAATCAATATGACTTGTACATACATAATAAAAATCAACTCAAATGAAATATACATCAGTGCAAACATCTTCTATAAATGACCACCGCCCATAAATCATTTACAAAAAAGGATTGAGACTCGAACACAACCCAAAAAGTTCTAGGAGTGAACTAAGGTGCCCTGGATATTATTCATAACCTGTGATGCATTTTCTTGCCTTCTTTGTTTAAGACCAAAAAATTTTGGATACAAAGAAAGTAAAATAGAATGGAAGTATAAACACATGGTCAAGACCAAGAAGAATATTTTTCATGCTTATACATATCAAAACAGAATCTGTATTAGATTAGAATTGACTTACATAAATTAGCTCAAATTTGTGTGATTGAGGCGAATTCACTTTAATTTAAAAAAAAAAGCTTGATTCATGTTAATTTCACGTGAAAAGTTCATGTGAAAGCTCAATTCACGTGAATTTCACATGAAAAAATTCACATGAATTTCACGTGAAGGCTCAATTCACGTGAATTTCACATGAAAAATTTCACGTGAAATTCACATGAAATATTTCACGTGAATTACGCGTATAAGCTCGATTAATGTGAAATTCATGTGAATTTTTTCACGTGAAATTCACGTTAATTTTACGTTAATTTCACGTGATCAAAATTTGCCTGTGTATGCATCAAGTAAAATCTTTAAGGAAAATGTTTAAAGACAATTCTTCTCGCTGTTCAATAAATGTAATCAAAAAAGGTCGAAGTACCATTTGCAACTTATCCCCCTGCCCTCTCCCCCACCAAAAAAAAATCATTCGGAATAAAAGGAAGAAAAAAACTATATCAAAACCTTATAGAAATACGACATATGTATATTTTGCAACTGCCATCGCCAAAGTTATACTTTCATATCCACAATTTCCAAAATGTGATAATTATTACAGGTTTTAAACTCCGTTTTACAAGAAAATCAACGGCTGTGTCTCACTATTTACTTTGCGAATAAACATATAGTGTTTACATATTTTAACCCGATCAATGGCCATAACTGGACACTTCATTGATGAGTTTATCCCAAAACACCTATCTACAGATTGACTGCTCTATGATAAGCGAACCGGTTAAAACCCGCCCAGTCAAGTGGAATAAATTGAGTAATAAAATTAAAAGACCGATATAGATGCAAAAGGAGTTTCACGATATACTGCATGCCTCTGTTGTTCTGATATTTTCGGTGTTTTTGCATGATAGTTGTACATTAGGAGCTGAGCAATGGCTAGATCAGACTTGCATACACTGTTTTCTTAGTTGGGATTGTATACCAGGGCCTATTCAATCATACACACTAGTTCAAGCAGTGATGGGGGGACGCTTGATTGGATTTCTTCGACAGAAAATGAACCACAAAATTTTGTCTTGTATTCCTTAGTTTGTGCCCGAATAATTTCTGCGGTTTTACCGATATGTATGGTGTCGTCGTAATGTAATTACATGCCAATGCTATTGCTGGACCAACATCTTTTTCAAAAACCAACAACACACACACAAAAACCACCTGATAATAGCTTGTTTTAAAGTTGTATCTGAATGATCAACTGAACGGCAAAGGAACTTACCCAACAGTTTTAATTTTTTGTTGATTACGTTGAGTCGTGTTGTTGTTCGGCACGTTTCAGTTTGGTGTTGTTAAATTTAATTCGGCAACTTGGATGGTTTTTTGCCTCATTCAGTGTTAAAGTGCTTTCAAGTCCGGAACCGTTGTTTAACCTTCTAACGTCTAGTGGTATAGGTAAACTATTCATTTCTTGAAACGTGGGGATGTTTGTAGCCAGCATTTTATACCCATCGGCAGTTGATTTTAATTTTTTCAACTGTGTCTTACTGACAACATTTTGACCAGTCAGTTTCCAGACTATCTGTCCAGACTGCTGACAGACGACTTCTTTTCGCCATTGTGAAAAATTAAAACAAATCCAATATAAAAACTAACAATAACAACAATAGTTGCAAAACAGAAATCAAAATTAAACCTTTTCTAAAAGTCACTATAGAAATATTTGGAAAAATACTGTTAACAGGCCGAGGGATTATCCTTTTACCACCTGAAACCGCACTTTATTGTATGGGATTCGACTGGGTTCGTTGATGTTGTACCTACACCTAGCCCGATCGTTCATCCATTGCCATTCAACTCACGTGCGATCTGTACACCATCCGGAGGATTAATACCGATTCCTCCTTGGCTCGGCTATCCCGCGTTGGCACATCCTATCGATTCGGGTACGACTTTTAGCTTTAACTAATTGGTAAACCATAAAGAATTTGGGATACTTTAGCTGACAATGGACCCCATGCCGTGTTTATAGTCGGCTGCGATTTACACCAGTGTGTCCTGGTAGTGCATTCAAATCGCTTTTTATTTATAGAAATATTTTGCGAATGCGCGAAATTGTTAAACGCATATGTGGCATAACCTTGAAAAATGTTATAAAAAAATTCTTAATATCATTTGAAATCCAAAAACACTGAGTATACAGTCATTAGTTTAAGGGTTTTAGTGTGAATTTTGTAACATTGTCGCGCATGCGCAAACCGTGAACATGTAAAGTATTCATTTCTAGTATTTATGGCACCTGTAAGGAAAGTAACCACTATACTTGAATTTGTTTACTAAAAGAAGGTCAAGGAAAACAATTTTCCAGAAAAATAAGTATTTTCGAACTGGAAAAAACAGCCATTTTAGAAAAAGGCCGTGACCATCTTGAAAAAAATTTATTTTTTATGGCCAACGGTTTTTTCTTAAAAAGTATATAATAATGATGCTTCGTGCTAATGTTCATGCTTCTTTCATGATTTGCACAATTCTCTCGATTTTGCTTGCTGATATCTTCCACTAAACCAGGCCCCGAATAATTTAAACACCTGCACATACAATTTTCCAAGACGTATATTTTTGAAATACTAAGGTTTTATTTTCTACCCAAGAAACAGATTACCTTAGCTGAATTTGGCGAAACTTTAAAGAATTTTGGGTCCTCAATGCTCTTCGAATTCGTACTTTGTCTGGTCTTTTATTTTTTACTTTTTTTATTCGAGCGTCACTGATGATTCTTTTTTAGACGAAACACGCGTCTGGCGTACAAAATTTCAATCATGGTATATATGACGAGTTTATATATGAATATTGAAGACTAAACTTCATATTTACTGCATTATGTTTCTTCTTTGAAAGAAATATTTCGTTTTTGGTCATGTATCTCAATAATATTTTCTACAAATTACCTGCAACTTGACATGCAATTGGTTTATTATTTTTAATTTCTGTCCTTGAACAAATGACAAGGTTATAAGTGATTTGATTTAATACCTATCAATGATACTTCTTTTTAAAATAAGCATGCAATATCATGCATTTTACGAAATGCCTAAATTTAGAAATGCTCGTCAAAGTATGAAAATTTGTGCAAATTGAACAAAAGAAAAAAAAAGAAAACAAAAACAAAACAATGTTTCTAATTAATAGTGTAATTGCTTTTGTTATTATGTATTAATGAGACACGTAATTCCTTTAAATATATGCATCTTTTTGTATTTATTACTTTATAAATTTTCAATTCTATTAGTATTTAACGTTTAAAAATGTAGATAACAAACAAACACGTTCTTTAATTCAGAGCAGAACAAGTGAAAAACATTTTTGGTTTGATAATTAAGTTCTATATGTGCATAGAAATACACGTTGTTGATAGTGATGTTGCCTATTACTACCAATTAACAGGTGAGTATTATTATACGATGCTGAAAATACTGCAACCAACGATTTACCGTATAATGAAATTAAGCGTTCTCCATTTTTTGACACAAGGGTAAATCTTCAATAAGCCATTTAATCATTACTAAATTGAGCAATATCAAAGCGTTTTAACAAGATATACGTGTGTTTTGTAGAAAAAAAATACCTGTTTGAATATAAAGATAAAAAACTTTGAATGGTTTTGGCACATTTTGATTCTTTATCAAAAGAAAAAAATAGAAATTAGAACGCTGGAAAAAAAACCCAAATCCACTCGCAATCGTAGGTTTGTCAGATCATTAAGATATTCTGTCACAAAAGTTGCTTAAAAACATTATCTTACCGAGCAATGTAAATCTTCAGTGAATTGCAATATAATTCAAGGATAAGAAGTATGCTAATTTGTTGAAGAATGAATTGTTATATTAAGACTTAAATACTTAATTCCATGTATTTTGATCAATTATTGGACTTTGCCCTGAAACAAGAGGAATATTTGAATATTGTCTTTTACCTTTTGATTCATTTATGGTGATTGAATGAGATATAAATTAATCTAAATAGACGAGACTCTAATTCGAGTCAAGATTTTAGATCGTATTACGATGTGAGGGACAATTTAAAACAAAACTCAGTGAGCTTGATGGTCCCACTTTAATCTTTAATCCTTCATCAAAGCAACTTGGTAGAAAAATTGGTAGATGGAACTTCGACATTATTGTTCTCTGCTTGTTGTATCCAAATTTTTATGGGAAGTGCATGCATATCAAATGCTGCTGAATAAAAAAAATTTAGGCATGCATATGAATAAGGGAGATGTTGGAAATCGTCAAAGATATAGTAACTTAACGACAAAAATAACCAATTGTAAATGACTAAACAGGGCAATATGCATTCTTCAACAAGAAGATGATAAGATAACAATATGTAAAAACTGAAATTAGGTCTACAGAAACAGCTAAAGATTTACAATGAAAACCCTTTTCCAACTTGCGAAAATCATTTACATATGATATACGAAAATTACTGACGAAGTTCGTGATTTCGGACATGAAAATACAAATGTGGTGGGGTTTACAGTTTTTATTAAGATCTTAATCCTCCCTCTTTTAAATCTCGATCAGCAAATAAACGACACAAACAGTAAAAATTTTGCTTTACTACGTTTATAACGTTTCTGAAGATCAGAATATTTACCCATCTCAAATGACAGATGTCAGTATGTTTATTGTAGTAAGTGCAATCATGCTTTTGCCGGAAAATTTAAATCATGGTATCTATGATGAGTTTATTGAAAAGGAGAATGTATAATTTTGATAACAAAAATATTGTGATTTGAAAGAATATCCTCCTTCTCTGTAACACATTATTACATAGTAATAGCTAATTTTGTTATATATTTATTAGAACGTGATCCCTATTTGCAAGATAACTTGGTTGGGGATGGTACAAACACTGCTACTTTAAACAACGTCTGCAGCAGGACATTGGTCAGTCGTACTTTTATTACATTAGTGCGAGATGGTAGGTATATGTTTCGCTTGTGGATACCTAAGACAGATTGCTCATAAATCTTGTTTTCTATGTTTCTAATAACAGTTTAAACCCAATATATAGACTTTATATTCCACTCAGTATATTGTCTTCCAACAAACGAAACGCAATAACAATATGACAATCTCTTTTCGAACGGTTCTTGAAAACTACAATTAAACATTAAG
The DNA here is from genome assembly GCA_017311375.1 of Mytilus coruscus. Classification (NCBI taxonomy): domain Eukaryota; kingdom Metazoa; phylum Mollusca; class Bivalvia; order Mytilida; family Mytilidae; genus Mytilus; species Mytilus coruscus. The sequence goes on along the minus strand of CM029597.1, from coordinate 7,428,991 downwards.
AGACTATCAACACTCTTTCCTATAAATTTTCGCAAAAAGAAAGAAATTGACAGAAACAAATAACGTCAACATATATCTATAACAATCACTGACGAGGTCTCTAGGCAACCAGTTTGAAGTGCATTGTGCGCAATTCATGCACTAAAGGAGACACATACACCGTCTATGCCTTCGATCTAACTTCTTATAGAGTTTAAACGATTCTCCCAGTTGTTTTACTTGGTCCGCCTATCTGAAAAGAAAAGTATACGTATGAGCCTCGAGTATTAGTTTATCAGTTTATTCAGATAGGTACGCACATTGACTTTGACAAATAGTCAAATTAAACAAATAAAATTAATGTAAGAACATTGTACTCTGAAAAGACAAATCCAGTCACAAGCGTAGGTTTGTCGGATCATTAAGATATTCTGTCACAAAAGTTGCTTAAAAAACATTATCTTACCGAGCAATGTAAATCTTCAGTGAATTGCAATATAATTCAAGGATAAGAAGTATGTTAATTTGTTGAAGAATGAATTGTTATATTAAGACTTAAATACTTAATTCCATGTATTTTGATCAATTATTGGACTTTGCCCTGAAACAAGAGGGAATATTGGAATATTGTCCTTTAACTTTTTTTCACTCATTTAAAGTGATTCAATGAGAGATAGATTAATCTAAATAGACGAGACTCTAATACTAGTCAAGCTTTTAGATTTTATTCCGATGTTAGGGGACAGTGAAAACAAAACTCAGTGAGCTTGATGGTCCCACTTTAATCTTTAATCCTTCATCAAAGCAACTTGGTAGAGAACTGATGGAACTTCGAAATTATTTTCTTGTTGTATCCAAATTTTTATGGGAAGTGCATGCATATCAAATGCTGCTGAATAAAAAAAATTTAGGCATGCATATGAATAAGGGAGATGTTGGAAATCGTCAAAGATATAGTAACTTAACGACAAAAATAACCAATTGTAAATGACTAAAGAGGGCAATATGCATTCTTCAACAATAAGGAGATAACAAAATAATATGTAAAAACAAAACTTAAATTAGGTTTACAGAAACAGCTAAAGATTTACAATAAAAACCCTTTTCGAACTAACGAAAAACATTTACATATGATATAAGAAAACTACGACGAGGTTCGTGATTTCGGACATGAAAATACAAATGTGGTGGGTTTCCTTTTTATTCAGATCTTATCCTCTCTTTAAATCTCGATCAGCAAATAAACGACACAAACAGTAAAAATTTTGCTTTACTACGTTTATAACGTTTCTGAAGATCAGAATATTTACCCATCTCAAATGACAGATGTCAGTATGTTTATTGTAGTAAGTGCAATCATGCTTTTGCCGGAAAATTTAAATCATGGTATCTATGATGAGTTTATTGAAAAGGAGAATGTATAATTTTGATAACAAAAATATTGTGATTTGAAAGAATATCCTCCTTCTCTGTAATACATAATTACATAGTAATAGCTAATTTTTGTCATATATTTATTAGAACGTGATCCCTATTTGGAAGATAACATGGTTGGGGATGGTACAAACACTGCTACTTTTAACAACGTCTGCAGCAGGACATTGGTCAGTCGTACTTTTATTACATTAGTGCGAGATGGTAGGTATATGATTTGCTTGTGGATACGTAAGACAGATTGCTCATAAATCTTGTTTTCTATGTTTCTAATAACAGTTTAAACCCAATATATAGACTTTATATTCCACTCAGTATATTGTCTTCCAACAAACGAAACGCAATTACAATATGACAATCTCTTTTTCGAACGGTTCTTGAAAACTACAATTAAACATAAAGAGACTATCAGCACTCTTTCCTATAAATTTTCGCAAAAAGAAAGAAATTGACAGAAACAAATAACGTCAACATATATCTATAACAATCACTGACGAGGTCCCTAGGCAACCAGTTTGAAGTGCATTGTGCGCAATTCATGCACTAAAGGAGACACATACACCGTCTATGCCTTCGATCTAACTTCTTATAGAGTTTAAACGATTCTCCCAGTTGTTTTTACTTGGTCCGCCTATTTGAAAAGAACAGTATACGTATGAGCATCGAGCATTAGTTTAGCAATGTTGCCTTGAGTTTATTCAGACAGGTACGCACACATTGACTTTGACAAATAGTCAAATTAAACAAATTAAACAAATGAAAAAAACATTGTACTCTCTCTCTCTCTCCTTTTAACCTTCCTTAATTGAGTAACAAACTGCAATTAAAAGAACTTATATACAAAAATGTAATAAAGCTCACTCAATTCTTTAATACTGGCAGAAGAGATGAAAAGCAAAGTTTATTAAACAAAGAAAAAGTGTGGAAAAGAATCATCGCTGTCTACAAAAGCAAACTTCAATTGCTTAAAATGCTGAAATAGACAAAGAATTTGTTTATACTGGTGCTTCCGAAGTGCTCTTCTGAATTTAGCGTCATCAGGAATACATAAACCCTACATTTGAAATTCAATGATGTAAAAATACATGAGAAGGCGAGGAGCTGTATCACAATAAAAAGAATGATCAAAATAATCTTTCAATAGTGCCTGAGGGAATTGGAACCTAAGATCTTAAAAAATTTAAATTAAAATTTAATTTTTAGGAAAATAAATTTTTTTTCAAATTTTAAAAATAATTTAATTTTAATAGAAAAAAATTTTTCTTTACCGAAATTTTTAAATTTAATTTTTGGATTTTTAAACAGTTTAAATTTTTTTTAAAAAATTTTTTGAAAATAAACTAAAATTTTCCCAAAGAAAATAAAGGGAAAAATTTGGAAAAAATTTTTTTCCCAAAAATTTTAAAAAATGGGAAATTTTTAAATAAAAAGGAAAAAAACCAGAAAAAATTTTTTTTAAATTTACTTTTAAATATTTCGTTTAAAAAAATGAAAAGGGAACTAAATTTAAAAAATTAAAAATGGTTTTTTAAAAATTTTTAAAATTTTCCCAATTTGGGTTTAAAAAAAAAACCATTTTGGTAAGGAAAAAAAACATTTTCCAAAAAATTTTTTTTTTTCTTTATTTTTTAGGAAAAATTTATTTTTGGTAATAATGGTTTGAAAATTTCAAAAAATTGTAAACAATTTTAAAGTAAAATTCAAAAACAGGCTTAAATTTTTTTTCAGAATTTTTATTTTTTTAAAAATTTTTTTTAAAAAAAAAATTTTATGGGTTTTTAAAAAAAAATATAAATTTGGTTTAAAAAATTTTTAAAATAAAAAAACCAAATTCGGGAAATAAATCCCTAAAAAAAATTTTTAATACAAAATTTAAAATTTGTTTAAACAAAGAAAAATTATTTTTTTCCCAAAAAAAAGAAAAGTAATTTTGAAATTTATTAAAAGGAATTTTTTAACAAAAAAAAAATTTAAAATTAACAAATACTTTTTTTTAAAATTGTTTTTGTTGGATTTGGGAAAAAAATTTTTTGGTATTCCAAAAAGAAAAATTTTTTTAAATTTTAATTTTATTTTAAAAATTTTTGGAAAATTTTGAAAATATAAAAATTTTTTTAAACCGTTTTAAATCTTTTTAAAAAAATTTTTGGGTTTTCCCGAAATTTAAACTTTTTATTTGGGTTTTTTTAAAAAAAATTTAAAAAGGAAAAAATTACAATTTTAAATTAATTTAGCTTTTATTTTTAAAATTTTAAAATTTTTAAAAAAATTAATTTTTTAAAATGTTTAAAAAATTTTTGTTAAAAAATTAAAAATTTCCTTTTAAAATTTTATAAATTTTTATTTCAATTTTTTAACCCTTTTCTTTTTTTTAAAAAATAAATTTTTTTTAAAATTTTAGAAAAAAATTTTTTAAAATTTTTTTAAAATTTTTTTATAAACCCAATTTTTTTTAAAAAGGAAAAATTTTTTTTAAATTTAATTTTTAAAGGGCCTTTTTTAAAAAAAACAAAATCTTTACTTACTTTTAAATAAATAATTTTAAACTTTTAAAAATTTCCTTTAAAGAAAAAATTTTTAAAGTTATTTTTAAAACTTACTTTTAATTTTAAAGTAAAAAATTTTTTTAAACTATTTTATTTTTTTTTGTTTTAAAATTTTAAAATTTTGAAAAAAATTTTATTTTAAGTTTTTGAAATTTTTCCTGTTTTTTAAAAATTTTAAAACCCCCTTTTAAAATTTTTTGGAAACATTTTAACAAAAAACCCAAAATTTTCCCAAACCAATAAAATATTTAAAAAAATTCCATTTAAAAAAATTTTTTTAAAACCCAAATTTTTTCCATTTTGGTTTAAATTAAAAAAGGCGAAATTTAAATTTTTGTAAAAAATTAAAGTTAAAATTTCTTGATTTTAATAAACAAAAAGAAAAAAATGGTTTTTTTTAAAGAAAAAATTTTAATTTGCAGGGGCGTGTTCCTTTCACAATAACGGCCCCATCAGAGTAATGAGGAAGAGTGACTGAAATTGACACTATATAAGCAAACTCATAAGTCGAAAACAAACTGACAATGCCATTGCAAAACAAACGAAAAATGGCACAAAACAAACAGTACACACAACATAACATAGAAAACAAACGACTGAGCAACACGTACCATGAATTGGTTGACCTATCATATATGTATGTCTCTCACTAGTGACATGTTTTCGCAGGCTTACATATTTACATTCCTAAGTAGTTGTGTAATCTGTAAATATTCCGATTGTTTTCTATTCCCGATTTAATTATATTAACTGAGTGTCGATTCGCATGGCGGATGATGCATTTATAGCAGGAAACACGTACATTGTCGACATCGTCACTTGGTCTCGCTCAGGAAAAACTTACATTGTCGACACCGTCACTTGGTCTCGCTCCTTTTGTAATAAAACCAATTCCTTCTGTTTTTGTTTGTTGCCTTCACTTGTCTTTTAAACGATTTGTGAGAATTGAACATTATTGAACTACTGTTAATGCTTCATACCACGTGACTAAATGTGTAAAGTTGAATGCTGTACGGTGAACTCTAGATTCATGTTTTGGATATATTGTGTTTGGTTTTGTATGAGTTTTTTCCTACATGTCATGTTGCATACCAATCATATTTTTACCTTATATTGTGTCTATTTTTTTTCTTCATAAGGCTTTTAGAAGAACTGATGATATAATTTACGCCACAGAAACTCCAAAGTTCTGCAGTAATACAACAACATCTTCTGAAGCTGAAACAGGTGGCGTTAAACTTGTTATTTGGGATGTGATTAGTACGTTTATATTAACAATTTTGAACATATTTTCATAAATATCGTAAACATAATTGATCAAATGTTACTTTCGTAATGTTTTATAGCAACATGTATATCATTCAAGGATATTTTAACATGTTTAACTCCGTTTAGATTTGGAAATTTAGTAACCAAACAATATCAAGCTATCATGTCACCAAGCTGTGGCATCACTAAAATTATTAAAATTTTGCTTAATTGAAATGTATAGTTTTGATTAACGCCTTGACTATGTAATAACGATCTCTTCATTACTTGTTAAGGTAAATTATAGGACTGTGTCAATGGGACAAACATGGAGATAAAATCAGAAATATTTCTGTGATTCACCGACACTGTAGTATTGTCTACAGCAAAGTTTAACATCATAAAATCTGACATGGTCTTTGACTGATATAAAACATATGACATACAAAAATACACAATTAAAAAGATATGGTGTACATATTATGTAATTTTTCCTAATAAGTACAATTTTGAAGTTGAAGGAATTCGTCAAAAGAATTGAAATTAAAGAATTCAAATATTTCAAATCAGCTGATACACGTAAATTCTAAGGAAAATAAAAAAAATAAAATGTAACACTGTGAAACGTGTCCATCCCCCCAAACGTGTCCGATTCCGCCAAACGTGTCCGTATGACGTTACTGAACTGCAAAACATGTCTAAGTGCTGAAGGGAGCCATAACGTGTCATTATTAAAACGTTCAATCGTGTCCATTTTTTAAGAACGCCCAAACGTGTCCATTAATCTCCTAAACGTGTCCATATAAAGCCTAAACGTCTCCTTTTATGAACGCTCAATCTTGTCCATATTTTCAAATGCCCATTTAATTAAGTTAATTTGTGGTCTACAAATAGCAATAACATGTCCATTAATATTAAATGTATAATTTTGTTTAATAACAGATTTAGTTATTGTTCTTCTATTGACGTATACTCCTTTTACTCTTTCATCTCTTGTTCTACCTCCAAGCGTGACTGGAGAATAGAAATGGGGTAAATTATGTCTTCTTCCAACCGAGAGCTAAATCCTTGCCAAAGTTAGGCGTCCGTTTTGCTGTGTTGGATGTTAAAGTACGCAGCCATGTCCGGTCAGAATGGGGATGTTAAATCCGAAACCTCGTGTAGACCTACCTAATGTATTTATTGTTAATATGTTCTCGTCGTGAATATGCAGGAAATATTTGTCACTGGTCGTTTAGTAACTAACAATCAATCAATTTATTGTCTGAATATGCATGAAATAATTGCAACAAAACGTTAAGCAAGCAACAATCATTTAATCCATTACTTTCTGTTAGTCGATTATTATCTCTTTCACAATTGATTTAACGTGACGTGATAGTTAAATGGATGATGCTCATTTAAAGTGACTAACATTCACATCTTGGAATTAACGCATACAGTTTTTAACGTATTTTGATAATACCTTAAGGTTATAAACGATTATGAATTATAAGGTTGGTATCAGGGATGCTAATGATACATGCAAATTTATTCCTCTTATGTCTCTTTAGTGATGCTCGAACCCAAAATATTTTTAAACTAAAAAACTTAATACCAGTACATACTTTGAAGAGAAAATGTTCAATTTCCTAATACATCATTAATATGCATGTAGTTAGACATCACCGGAGTATATTGGTACAAAAGAATTCACTTAGAAAACGATTAACTTAGCTGTGAAAAACTGATTAATTGCAATTTTTAAGTTTGCTTGAAATATTTGTCACTAGACATTAAACAAGCAACAGTCAAGAGTAAATTTATATGTTGCAAATCAAACTTACAATTATGCTATATATAAACAACCGGCTTTGAACAAACTATAAATAAACACTTAATCAATAGCACTGTAAAACGTTTTTGATTTCTAAAGCGTGAAGTATCTCCCTTTTAAATTCAAAACAATAATAATCATATTGATTAAAAATAATAAAACCATTTTTTATTGTGCCATTTTTTTTTTCTTAATTGGTGTCTGTTTCTGAAAGCAGAAGTCAGTGATTTCATCTTTAACTGTGGATAGTGTATAATGTCATGGACATTTGTCTATACGCATCACTACACCTTTCCTCCAGATATCCTTTGGTCTTTTCTTTCAATCCTGCAACCAAAACTCGACGTCTTTAATGGTGTCCCCATTGCCGTAAACATTATTGACGTCACTGAGGTCATAATAGCGCTAAAAGTTTTGAGACGTTCAGGCGTCATAAAGTGGACACGTTTTGGCGAATAACAATTATCGGACACGTTTGGGGATGTGAATTCAGACAAGTTCAGGTGATTTGGGATTTTAAGGACACGTTTGTGCGAAATAGACACGTTTGGGGAATCGGACATGTTTGAGGGGATGGACACATTTGTGAGTATTACATATATAATAAGTGACGTTGTCTGTAATAACATTTTAAAGCAAGAAGAATGTTTCATTTCAAAAACCAGCAAAAAATGCCCTACGATATTAAATAAAATATATAACAAGATTAACCAACAAATATTGGACCAAACCAACTACCAACCCCGGATATTCATTATATATGTGATTGAAGTGATAAGGGAATATCTAAACTTAAACAATTCCATTGACATATTGTAGCAAAGCCAAAAGAGGATCCATTCAGTCGTCATGTAGTGACAACAGAGGCTCAATCCAATCTTGTTGGTCTATATGCATTGCTATTTTAGACAAAAATAGATAATCTGTGTTTTAAATTATATTATAAGTCTCGTTCATATATAAGAACAATTATTTGTAGGTCATTAATGCTAAAATAGAGTTTAAAATAATGAATCGACTATAATTTCGCACTTTCGACTTTTTATTACTTGACTTAATATAAGCTGTGGTCCGCATCCTGAATCGAAGAAGAATGCTCATGCCTCATATAAAAAAAAAACGAAAAGCGAAAACAAATTTGACAGATAGCGATTAACGACAACCTTTGAATTACAGGCTCCTAACTTGGAACAAACACATACTTAATGTGATTGGGTTAAACATGTTTGTTGGAACTATGCCAACCATATCCTAGAACAGTGGTGCAACAGTACCATAAACAAACAAACAGTAAAAATCAGTTTGAAATGGTCCATTAAAGTTATACCGTGTAGAAAACTGCTGATTGATCAATCATGGTCACAGGAAGTTGAACTGAATTATGCTTTCGGTCGTAAATGTATTAAAGACATTTTGAAGACAATCTATGATTAAATGTTGTAACTATCTTTAATTTATAATTGACTCTAAAAGGATTTTTTTTATATCATCAGGCTCATAAAAATTGCAGTGTTTCTACTCATCCCTGCCTTTCAAATGTTTAGGATAGAGCGTTTCTGCTAAAAGTTAATTCACAAAATCGCTTCGGATGCACGAAATTTATAAAGGTTGTATGTTTTCCTTTTATAGGAAATTTTGCCAAAATTTTATCCGCTGGTTAACTAGGCTTTGGTGTTATTTACACCCGGGGAATTAACCAATCAGATTACAAAGATTTTTGCGTCATAAGACATAAGTGCATGTTCACTTTATTTTATTAGAAATTCACACTTACCCGCTTAATATATGTAATTGTAAATATTTATTAATTTGTCCATTCAGACAACGGAACAAAAACAACTAAATGCTAGGTACATTTTACAACCTTGATTCAAATCAAAGAAAATTGATAGAAGTTTGTTTTGTTTCCGTATTTTGGATAATAATTACAACAAATATCGATTTCAGTTATTTTTACCTATATTTTGTGTAGATGATTATATTTAAATAATGGAGTGTTACAACTATCTTAAATGTAGAGTTTCAGTTAAAATGAAACTGAACAAAACGAAATTAACATTCTCGAATTGGGATGTAATTACTCTCATAAACCTTCTTGTGTGTCATAAAGAAGGTATAGAATAAAAATAACACTTTATAATATGAACTAGACATATTGATGTAAACTGTATACATTAAAGTATAGAACTGCTGAAGGAAATCATAAATTCATATTAATATTCAGACATTCATAATCTTTTCTATGTTCACATCTTATAAATCGATTTAGAAAATACAAATCTACGGTTACAAAACAAAAATAATATAGGAAATCGCATTAACTCCAAAAAAAGTGAGTATCGACAGTGTAACGACTCCTGTTATTCGTACATCAACCGGCATACAAAATCACACTAAGTCAAAACGTAACAATCGAGAAGAGCACATAATCGGTAATATTACAGATAATTCGAATATTCTGGTATCTAAAGAACTTCTAACTTAAAACATTTCCTTGTGAATTGAGACATAAATAGTCACCCAACTCGAGTTGGTGACTGTAAAACGGATGTACCGTCGATTTTATTTGTTCTTTCTCATAACTTTGTTGGAGTAGTGTTTGAGTTAAAAGCACATTCCGGTTAAACAATTTTCATATAGTGTTAACATGCACGCGCATAACAAATTAATAGAGATATGTAAACACTATTCCATTGGCTGCAGAATTTATGTTACTGCTGACAAAATGGGAAGTGTACAATTGCAAAATTGGCATCATCACGTGTGCATATATTCTGGTATTAAGTCGCCCATCAGTGTCAATATCAGGGACAATATAAAACGCAAACCTTCTAGTTTTGGTAAAACCTTTAATATCAATATCAAGTTCATTGGGATATATGAGATGTAAGTATTTATTAAAATGTGGGTTACTGACAGGACATCATCAATATACCTAAAGTGAAATTAAAGAACTTTGCAAGATACAAAAAATATTATCGTTAATGATACATGTATTCACGTTTTTATATTACATTTATGATAAACATTCGATAACTTTCCATGTATTTGTTTCATTTATCATGAACGGTTGCTTAAGTATAAAACAGTGCGTGTTAATGCTGTCACCACTAGAAAAAAGAATATATAAGGCTTTAGTTTTACATACAGGTTTATGAGTATGATAACACGTATCAAATGCACCTTTCTAAACGCTAGAATACAATGTGTGTCATACGTAACCATATAAAGACTAGTTGTGTGGTTTCGTTGACTAAATTAAAAATAACAAATGCCAATTGTATATAATATCTTCTAACAGGAAATTTGAGCGATCAGATAATATACGGAAGTAATAATATTACACAGTTGGGTGATTTCAACAAATGTTTGCGGTGATTTTCCTACCGTTTAACTGTTATACAATCAAACAGACGTGATATTATCGGAGAGGACAATGAAACGGGTCTAACACTTAGTGGATTGTTACCAAAAGGCAATACTATATGTACAAAGAGTTGATACTATATCGTATAAAAAGACAAAGATTTCGGAATAACAGAAAGCATTCGTCAGTATTTTTCAATGAGAGTAATGTCAATATGAAAAAGATTGAAGTGCTGAAATATTTGTCTTTATCACATATTTGTTACGAATACGTTGGGTTTTGCATATGTAATAACCTCAAAATTGCCCGGGGCAAAAAAGAGGTTATTGGTTATTGTGCCCTGATTCAAAATGACGTGACGTCATTGCGTCAATTGCAACCAACTGTTATCGATTTATCCCCAGTTATGCCAAATTCTCAAGTTTGTGTATTGCCTTATTCCAAAATAAGTGGAAATGTTACAATAAATTTCTGTGGAGTAAATGATAAAAACTAAATTTGAAAATGTGATAACACTTTTGTGATAAAAATTTAAGATTTTACCTGTTATTTTTCATTAAATTGTTATATTTGAACTTTTCTTCTCTTTTCTGCAGAACTTAAATATGTGATAAATAGATTATAACATGACCTTTTCCATATTGGCCCTGGTATCAATCCTCGACCCATATCCCTCGACTAAAGCCTCGTGCCGATATGGGAGTCTCGGGATGATATCAGGGCCAATATGGAAAAGGTCATGTTATAATCTATACATATATAACAGACAATATCACGTGTATATGTCTTGTCATTATCGTTGTATAAATCTTAAGAGATATCTTAACATATTTAAACAATCACATCAATGAATATGAATTTATATATATTATATAATGTTAAAATGATTATCAACAGTCCATTTCTACGTAATCGTGTACTATTTTTTTTTTTTAATATTGAAACACATTTGACAAAAAAATTGCTATTAATCGAAAGGACTTCGAACCCCTACAATTCGTAGTGCTGGATTTATATAGTTTAAAAAAGATGTAGTAAAATCAAATACAGGTCTTATGAACGTTAACATTTTAAACGTTTTGTTTTCAATCTCATCTACAAACAAATATATCATAGTAGATTAACATCTTCATTACGTATACACTTTGTGAATTTGTTTTCATTTAATTAATTTGCATGTGTTCGTACCCTATATAAAAATACAATGAACATATTTGTTGGCGCTGTGGATAATAAACAGTTGTTTGCTGTTTGAAATCAATTGAGCATCACAAGGTATATGTTGAAAATTTTAATTTGATTCATTTTATATATGAAGTTTAACGAAATTTTCAAATTCTTTTGTTATACTGCTGTGATGAGGTCATTCATAAAAATCAATTATTACGGAATCATTATTGAACGTTTGTGTGTGTTTCCCATGTAAAAGTTGTCATGGTTATATCTGATTTTTGTTGCACCTATCTTCTTTTGGCAATTATACCATTCTGCGGTAAGTTTACAATTGAACATATTTTTATGTAGTCTATTTTACCTATTACTGTTTTGCAATGCCTTGTTAACCTCCAATCTTACATGTATAATATTTCTCTGTGTTTTTTAAGGGAAGGGGGGTTCTATTTATTTACTTTGGGTATACGAAGCGATTCCAGTTAACGCTTTGATACTTATTATATTAAACGCTTTGTTTAACGTACTGACGTAGATTTTATAGTCAACCATCGCACAAATGTCGTCTCAAACAAATACTCTGACGAAACGATTTGAATCAAGCTTATTCATCCCTTATTTTTACTATGTATTTGCATTGTATCACAGATCAAATTTATTCGTTCATTGTGTGTTTATTTGTGTTACTACGTTTTTTGATTGAGTTAAGCCTTCCAATTGATATTTTATAGTGTGTTTTTCTATGTTGTGATGTTATACTACTGTTTCGGAAAAAAGAGAAGGTTTGGTACCATTAAAACGTTTAATCCCGCTGCAATTGTTTGCACCTGTCCTAAGTCAGGAACCTGATGTTCAGTGGTTGTCGTCTGTTTATGTGGTTCATAAGTGTTTCTCGTTTCTCGTTTTTATATAGATTAGACCGTTGGTTTTCTCGTTTGAATGGTTTTACACTAGTAATTTTTGGGGCCCTTTATAGCTTGCTGTTCGGTGTGAGCCAAGGCTCCGTGTTGAAGGCCGTACCTTGACCTATAATGGTTTACTTTTATAAATTGTTACTTCGATGGAGAGTTGTCTCATTGGCACTCATACCACATCTTCCTTTATCTATTAGCAACACTCTCTATTGTAGATGCCGTTTGCAGCTTTCCCGATGAATTACGAGGAGTTTGGATAAGTCTATATAACGGTCCAATGGTTTTTGGGTCTTCCTCTATCTCTGGATATAATACATCTATACCAAATATGCAGACGTTACATCTGAATTGTGTTGAAAGAAATTCTACATTCTATATATTAAAGTGAGTATATTCATTATACGCTTTCAAGATAATATGCTTTTTTACAAACGTATGCTAAAGTTTATCATTGACTGTTACGTCATATTTTCATGTACATTACAAATCATATTACTCATATATAATGTAAGACAATTATATTCAAAGAACTATCATATTCAAATATACATTGGTGTGACGCACAGTTCAAATTCTATTGTGCTGTATTTGTGTACTGTCGTAGATTAATTTTAGGTGTTCGTTGTTATTCTGTTGTTAACATGTCGAAATGTACTATCATATTATTTATTTATGTATTTTCTCTGTCCTGAGTGTTCTTGCATTTATTTGTGCTGTATTCCTGTCACGTTTTGTTGTCATTTTAACAGTATTTTAAACATTGTCATATAAGCGGAAGGTTTGGCTAGCCATATAACCAGGTTATAGATGACGTGTTTCCCTCGGTTTTAGTTTGTAACCCGGATTTGTTTTCTCTCAATCGATTTATGACTTTTGAACAGGGTATACTACTGTTGTCTTTATTTATGTATGGCGTAATTCGCAACTTCTTTAATACTTTCGAGGTTGACGCGTTTTGAAGAAACCTTGTAGGGTGGAAGGCTGTAAGTAGTCCTCCATATTTATTTTAGGAATTATGTTGGTGTTGGGTTGTTGTCTCATTAATTTTAACCGCATATCTATGTCATCTTCATTGAAAGCAACAACCTTATTTCCTAATTAGATGTATAGTTTCTCACATGTCAGTTATGAACAATACAATAACATAGGAACTTAGTACTATGTTCTTAATATTCTTATACACACACGCCACGCACAGAAAAATACCATTATAAAAGAATTTTTGTTTATCTTGTATTACTTATGAGAGCACATGATCCTTTATCAAAATTTTAAACATGTGTAAAACAATACTCATTACGTTTTTAATACATTTTTGAAACTTGATTTAAATTTGATGTTCGTATGAAATTAGTATGTTTCCAATTATAACATTGAACGAAAAGTATTTATTGTTTTGAATCTAGGGACATATGCTGGAAAATTGTTAAACTTTATGAAATCGTTTTCATTTTTAAGGCTATTCAGAGGCATATTGAATACCTGAAACAAAAACATGCAGACAATGAAAATATTTAGATGAGATATGTTATATGTTCCATTTGTCTTGGTGAAAATTTAGTTTGCCAGAGTTCGTGCTAACGTTATACCGAGAAATAATTTATTATATTACAGGCTTATTGGAGATGAAAACAAAGTTAAAAGCATGTTCCCTATTTTGCAGGTCTTCAAGCGTTTTTAAAGTATTTGGACATGAGGTACATATGTACATGTGTTTGGAAATGGAACAAAAGTCAGGTTTTGTTTTTCAATATTACATAAGAACAGGTGAGGCAACATTAAGGATGTTCGCTACTCTGTTTCAAAATAACAAGCCTTTTATAAGACTGTTATACATTGATAGTATATAAATAAAGAAACTAAAATAGCAGAAAAAATGAAGGGTCCGTGTGCTTGTTTTTGAGATATAAGCCATTTAAAATGTGGCGGGAAATAATTTTCTCCAGATTTTTCATACATTTAACATTGGCACCTTTTTCTTTAAAAACGATGAAAAATAACAAGGATTTTTAAGATTTTCAAAGATGACATTTTAAACTCTATGCAATCAAATTATGGAAAGAAAAGTAGGGGTTAGTGGGCAAAATTTTTTAATGGCACTACATGGATAAAACCAGAGGATTCCGAATATCTGACAAAAATTCATAAACAAGAGGAGCGAACATCCTTAATCAGGAGGAAAGAAGAAATAAATATAAAGAAAAGAAAATTAGAAGGTTGATAAGGTGTAATACCACCAAATCATAGTACGTCACATCCGGTTGCAAACGAAAAAGGGTAAAAAAAAAATATTCCCTTGAATTTGAAAGTTGAAGGAAATTAATCCTACATTTGATTGAAGTTTATAAGTCATAAACATATATCTAAGGTGTTTCAAATCACCATTCTTTTGTTTTTCTTTTTTTTTTTTTTTTTTGGTGTTTGTATGGAATACTTGGAAACTTTGGGTTACATGGTTACTAAAGCTTGTACACAAGGAAAAAGGGTGAACATTTGATTTGTTAACTTCAAGTGATGGTTATTATCTTATATGTAATAAAATGGTATGTGATATTTTGTCTGAAGTACTGGACAGGATAAAACTTTACTCATGCCAAGTATTTCTTTATTTGAAAAAAAAAATTCTACACATTTTTTTGAAACGTGCAAATTTAACAAAGACTATTAGGGGAAAACAATGGTAGTATTAGACAATAAGCATCTTGTTAGACCAGAATAACTAAAAAGTAAAATCATTCTACTTTTGAATTCTTATCGATAAAGTAAAGGATGATATAGTTTGGCCATTTTAATGCAAAAATGTATTTTTGTGATATATACATGTCATAACTGAAGTTTTTGGCCATTTGTCACCACTTAAATCTAGTTTTTGTTAAAATTTAAAATACATATGGCTGCATTTCAGGACAAAACTTATATTGAACAATGTCTTTTAATAGATTTCGACAGTTATTTGAACGAATTTATGAAAGGACATGTCAAGACCAATACTAGTACTTTAGACGAAGTCTGTGTTCCTGGTTTGGGAAATGAGATATTACTGATGCGAAATGGTTAGTATGAAAAATGAAATAAATCTTAGAGATAAAAGTCAGACAATGAAGAATAAATTCCAGTCAAATTTAACTCTACTAAGGAAAAACATATACTTTATCTTGATTAAAATTCATCAAATATATGCGCGTGTTATTGCAGATTGTTGAATATGAATGTACATGTACTTTGTGGATATCATGTACTGACAAAGATTAAATTGAAACAAAAAGCAAAAACGACTTTTAGAATAAAGTATACTGTAAACTAATCAAATGTTTTATATCTTCTTTTTCAGTTTCGTTGATGCAAAGTTCCATAGGGTCATTGTGTCCTCAGATTATTCAAGGTTACTATGGCAACATAACGCAAGACAGTACAGAGAATGTAATGTGCAGCGATGGTTATTTTGATTCTTGTGAACAGTCAACTCATTTTAAGTTGGATATTGACAATAACTGTTCAAATATGTTTGGTAATTACTATCTAAATATGGTTACGAATTGTTAGTTTGTTGATTGGTATACAAACATATGATAATGGTTTCTTTGTTTAAAAAATAAAGTTTCATAAATAACTTTAATCTGGTATGCCAGTGAGAAAGCATTTAGAAAGACTTTAGTACAGTATCAATACCTTAAAATGGCTTTTAAATCAAATGTTGTCTTGAGAGATGTAGCATAATTTAATACAATGATTATATAATGTTATTAATCATTTTATTGCAGTTTACGCAATGTAAAATTTTATTCGAGCATCTATTTCAACTTTTTTTTTAATTTGTGTTTTATTTTAATTAGGTAACAGCTTGGGTTAGTCGGAAATATGTTTTGTGATGATATTTAAAGAGTCCGTTTAGTCGATAAATTAAGCTGAAATTCTATATATTCATCAAAGGTCTGACCAGTTTATATAACTAATGATTTCAATTACAATATCTGTTATATAATTGTTTCTTAGGAAATACAACTTTTACTTGTGTTCATTATATCGAAGATAGTGGAAGTCATTTATATGCATGGACAAACAATGCAGAGCTTTACAAGTTTTCACCTTTTGGATTTTTCTGTATGGTAAGCGTTTAAGTAACTGATATAAACTAACCAGTTATAACGTATATCTTATTCAAATTTTAATGATATGAAACATAAAAGTGCCTATTTCTTAAGTTAAAAGATGGATTGTGGTGTACAAGAATTAGATGCCGACACAGAAAATTAAACATTACTCCCATCAATGAAGACTATAAAACAAATGAATATTCTGCTATACCATACATGAATAGAGAGGTTAACAAATAAACAGCAAGAAAGAGAAAAAACAAATCTTCTGCTTTTCGAGATAAGTAGCCAGTTAGTCAAATATAAATCAAAAGTTGTACATGTACATGCCATTAATGGTACCCTTAGTTGTACATGTATATGACTGTATGCGATATATATTATAAGTGTTTAAAGTGTAGTTAAACATATTTTACAGATTGTTTCACAAGCTGACGGTGTCGTTAGAATTTCCATACATTCTGATCTTTGTAGTATAGCTGATAATACAATTATCAGTTTTCAATTACAAGATGTATTTGGTAAGTTTTGTTTTGTCTTTCAACTATTTCTATTTTGTCCTTTCGCCAGGCATAAAATATAAAAATATTGAGTAATTAATTGTTGATTTTAACGCCACTTACATTACTCTATAAACTATAGCATGACGGTCAAACTAATTTTGGAGTAAACCGGAGTATCAAGAAAGGACCAGCGACCTTCGGCAGGAAAACTAACAGTCCTCACGAAAAGGAAAATGGGTGCTAACAGCATATTATTTCTGGAAAACATCGTATTAACAATATTTTTAGAATATAATTATTTTCAATGAACCTCACATTTACACTTAATTGGACGTTAAAGAAATATCATACACGTAACCAGTCATTAAACACGTAACTTTCGGATTTTACATGCTGTGATTATCTAAAACAAAGCTTTACAAATGTAACGCAATGGAACTTTCCATAAAAAATAGTTTGGCCTTGAGCATCACTGAAGAGACATTTATTGTCGAAATGCGCATCTAGTGCAGAAAAATTGGTACCGTTAATGGTATTCCATAAAAAAGGAGGAACCACTGTAGACATATTTCTGAAATTTTACATTAGTTTGAAATATGTCGTTCACAGAAAGAAATCCGAGGAAAGAACTATAAAATGAACAATACTAAAAATGCGTTCACATTTTATTCATCTGTTGCAATGTCAACTCGGTCAACTTTAGTACGAAATAAAATAACACATCTTCGATAACTTCGGATAACTGGACAGTTTCCGCTTCTTACTTGTTATAATACTATTTTTTATAGTTCAATATTTGTTTGTTAGATGAATGCTTTGAAGACAGTAAGTACAAATATTTGTGTAAACAAATGTATATGTAAAATCTCACCAAAGATATCACAGGCTTATAATTGCGTATGGCAGACGCGCGTTTCTATTAAATAAAACTCGTCAGTGGCGCTCGAATTAAAACAGTTGTATAGAATTGTTGGTGTTATAAATGTAACAAATCAAAAACCAATCCATAA
This sequence comes from Mytilus coruscus, assembly GCA_017311375.1. Taxonomy (NCBI): domain Eukaryota; kingdom Metazoa; phylum Mollusca; class Bivalvia; order Mytilida; family Mytilidae; genus Mytilus; species Mytilus coruscus. Next base: position 7,410,910 of record CM029597.1, on the reverse strand, counting down.
TTAAAAGGGTATAAATTAAATACGAACTGAACATTCACGCAGTGTTATGTTACTATAATTTAACATTTAACTGTGCGTAAGACACCATGTTAATATATTATTTATTTGTTCAAATGTCTTGAACCGAACAAGTATTAAATTATGTACGAAGATGTGTGTATTGGAAACGGATATTATACGACATTTTATAAATTTCTTTATGTTCAAATTACTTCACAAAATTTCATTTCTAATTTTTTTCAATAAAAGTAAGATTTGTTTGTTGATAAAGATATGAATACCTATAAAACTGTATACTCATTGTAAATGTGAAATTCAATACCATTTGTTTATACGTCTATAACAAGCTTCATTTACTGTGAAAGTATGTAAGAACTGACTAAGCATAACCATTCTTTAAACTGTTTATCATCGTTTTAAAGAAGACATTTGTTTCAAACAGAAATTTATCTTCTTGACTATATTAATTATTTTTTGATATTTGCCTTTTATTAATACAAACAATTTCAGTTATTGCAAAGAACTTACCCACTCTGCTTAATGTATTTAATACTGTAAATTAATTTCCTTTGTTTATATCTATATATTATTTAATATTCATAGTGCTTTGTTAACCCTTAACACCACTCTGCTTTTGTATATAATTTATGTGTTCTTTCATCTATTTGAGGTCACGTTAGTGCCAGAGGACGGATGAAAGTACTAATGCTTCAATGTACATAGAAGTAAAATTTCATCGTTGTATATAGTCATAGAATGCTTTCATCTATTCGAGGTCACGTTAGTGCCAGAGGACGGATGAAAGTACTAATGCTTCAATGTACATAGAAGTAAAATTCGTCGTTGTATCTAGTCATAGAATGCTTAAAACAGACACCAACTAGATGTGTTTACAATTTTAAAATTCGTCAATATGTTCGAATAAAAAAACAAAACTTGTTCATCATCTATTCGAGGTCACGTTAGTTTACTAACACCTGTCAATTGCCTTGTATATTAAGTGTTTTGTTACTTTTTCTTTAAAATGTATGATTTTCATTTGTGATAATGTTGTTGACTTATTTTCTTTTCATCTACATCTCAGTTTTATGAGTTGTTGTTTGTTGTTTTTACTTCAACTACATTAAGTTTTGTGATAAATTTCATAAATTTTATCGCCATTCATTTTTTTTTTTTTTTTCAAATATGCCTACATTTTGTATTGCTTTTCTGTCTTAGGGTTATATTGGTTTTTATGACATTTTTTCTCGAATTTTCTTTTTTAGCTACTAAAGATGTCAGGACTGTCATTAAAGATAAGAAGTTAGAAAGTCACATAAGCCCAGGTGTGATTGTAGTGATTTCATTGGTTGTTTTTATTAGTGTTACCTGTGCCATTATTTTCGTCATACACTGGCAGCGTAAAAGACTATGTCTTCATTGTACAAGACGTAAATCCAATGAGGATTATAGATTTGATGACGTTGCAACAAAAACGCAAGATATTGAATCTGTTCAATGATGTTTATGATAATTAGAAGCAAATGTGATTGAAAAGATTTTTTTTAAATAAAAGAATAAAATTGCAATCTTTTTTTATTTAAAAAAAAAGAAATAATAATCAACAGATTGTCCTTTTTCAAAAACACAAGATAAAGAGTACAAATAACAAAATCATAATTAATGGTATGCAAAAATCTCTCATATAAATAGTAAAAGAAAACTCAAAATAAATTAAAAACAAACAAACGCCATAACAATAAGACAACTGTACTAGGTTGTTGCTGCATTGGCAAAATCAGAATTGATATAGTTTCGGGAATATTGGTCGAAATAGAAATAAAACGATACATTATTTATCATTTCCTTTAAATCTGACATGTTTAGGCATCGAAAGTTTCGTCAATTTCTGCATTTCTTGAAATTTATTATCAGGAATAGTTTTCCTAGGTTCATACCACAATCGGTATACCTTTTCCCATAATGATCTAGCTGTTTCCTGTTCTTCTTTCTCTGGTGTCACCCATATAATTTTACTTGTACTAGTAATAGAATCAGTACTCCTCGCCGTCTCTGAATCTTCGTAACTTATAGATTTAGTCCAGTCAGGATCCTTGTGTTGTTCCCATCGTACCTGCCATTCCTTAAAATGTACACTGATCTATACTAGTGAGCAATTGTTTATGTTAATGTACACTAATCTATACTAGTGAGCCATTGTTTATGTTAATGTACACTGATCTATACTAGTGAGCAATTGTTTATGTTAATGTACACTGATCTATACTAGTGAACCATTGTTTACGTAATGTACACTGATCTATACTAGTGAGCCATTGTTTATGTTATGTACACTGATCTATACTAGTGAGCCATTGTTTATGTAATGTACACTGATCTATACTAGTGAGCCATTGTTTACGTAATGTACACTGATCTATACTAGTGAGCCATTGTTTATGTACCATGTACACTCAATGTCTCTTCATCTATACTAGTGAGCCATTGTTTACGTAATGTACACTAATCCAGCAGAACTGACCAAATCAGTTCTAACCGTAGAACTGTCAGCAGAACTGACTAAATCAGTTCTAACCGTAGAACTGTCAGCAGAACTGTCTAAAACTGTTCTAGCCGTAGAACTGACCAAACCTGTCAGGATTGTAGAACAGTTCTAAATGACGTCACTGCAGTTAGGGCATCTCACTGGTCACCATTCAGTGTTATTATTATCGTTGATAAAGCCACACGCAAAATGCCTCCTGTCAAAGTTAACAGAATTTCAATGTATTTGAGACAGCGAATAGTTAATCTTCGCCAAAGTGGAATGGTAGTTTGATTTCGTGTTCATCCGTGTTCATACCCCTTCACTATCATCTGTTAACAGGTTGAAATTAAAGAAAGATGCATATAACAGAGTTCATGGGAGTTTGTCCTCAGAGTCTGACAGATGAGGGGCCGATGGTTTATTTTTGTCCTTCGTGATCATGGAATTTTGCATTCAGTGATTTGTTTTTCATGAATGTATTATCAATTACTTGTGATTAGTGCATTTTCGTGACTTGTTTTCGATATTCAATTTGGCATGGACGTATATCACAGGCACTTGTTTACTATCCATGGAAAGGTCGAGTATCAATGTATAGTAGGAGCTACCTTCCCATGGATAGTAAACAAGTGCCTGTGATATAAGTCTTTAAATTTTATCAACGTTTTCCGTGATGAAGGTTTTAAATCGTCGTTTTTCGTAAACAGTGATGAAGGTGGTGTTAAACTATTGTTTTTCGTGAACAGTTTTGTTGTATTTCCTGTGAACTGTGATCAGCTAATTTAACATTTCGTAAACTCTGATGAAACATCCCTCTTCCCTACATTACACCCTCACAGATAGTTTGGGTGGATGTGGCTGAGATTACTATAACACATAGTATATTATTGTTATAGTAATCTCAGACCTGATAAAATAACTAACTCTACACAAGAAAGGGTTAAAAATAAAACAATTATGAAGAATGTAAACAAACTGTGACTTCGATCAAAACGGGAACAAGCATATTGTCAAAAAGCATGTTCCATCCACAAAAACGTGTCACCCTTTCCCGTCAGAATATCGCCAGTCGTTAAATAATGAAGTTTGGTATTTTCTTTACCTGTAAGTACAAATATTTCATAAAATTATTTGTTTTGCCACTCTTCTCCATCGACATCCATCGTAACAAAATTTCCGCTGTAAAAGCGACCGAGGAAACGGTTATGGATATTTTCCGTAACGAGAAATGTTAAAACAGTGCTTTCATTAGAATTTTTAATATACATGTATATTATATTCTTTTGACTTATTTATATTTAAGACAAAAAGTTCTTAAAACGGTTCTATGGATAGAACTGACTAAATCAATTCTAGCCGTAGAACTGACCAAATCAGGTCTAATCGTAGAACTGTTCTAGTCGTAAAACTGTTCTAGTCGTAGAACTGACCAAAGATTTGGTCAGTTTAGGTAGAACTGTCTAAAACTGTTCTAGGGTAGAACTGTCAGGATCAGTTCTAGGTAGAACTGACCAAATCAGTTCTAGGTTAGAACTGTTCTAGCTAGAACTGTCTAAAGGTGTCAGGATGACAGTTCTACATACTGTCCTAGAACAGTTCTCCTGACAGATTCTGACATTTGATGAGAGGTTAGAAGTGATCTCCACTGTATATACTAGTGAGCCATTGTTTATGTTAATTATTTATGATCTTTGCTAATTAATATCCTACCCTACCATGTTTTGTAATTTTAAATAGTCACATGCCGTTAGGTAAATTTTTGCATGCGAACATTTAAACATCCTTGTTTTTCCATTTTATTTTTTATTTTTTTTTTTTTTTTTGGAGGGTGGAGCGATCATGATCAAAGTAAATTTAGAAAAGCGCTTCGGCCGGACTGAATACATATACATACAAATCTACTTGTATAGCAATTGATTTGACTGTATGGTGCACTTTATATGTAATATTGACAATGTCATGCTTTTTATATATTGAATCCTCGTTGTATGTAATTTTTTTTTAATATTTTAGCTTTATGTTTTATTATGAAAATATTTAAATGAGGCTTTTTGTAGACTTATTTAGACATGGAGTTGTGATGTTTTTATTCTGTGGATTATGCTTTTCACGTTTGTTTTCTAAAGTTTTTTCCCATGTGTGAAAATTGTTGTTTAAATTTGAATTGTTCTAATTCATTTATTACTTTGAATCATGAAGATCTCATCTTCTGGTCATTTATGCTAAAGCTTTTAAACATATGCAGTATAATTGGTACTGTTAATGTTATTATGTATATCCATCATTAATATCCAAATTTCAGAAATGATTTTAGATTTACCGCATTGAAAGGTATATTATTACATGCATTACTCACAGGTTTATCAAAACCATTTACATTTCCACTGATACCAACAAAATCTGTCCATTTTAGTTTTGTTTCTTTAGCCTGTCAAATAATGAAATTATTGTATAAAATATGCATAATTGATTCTCACAACGGAACATTTTAATTTGAAAAAGGAATACCGTTAGATAAGTTGATGTTATGCGCTCTTTGGTCTTACTTTAAGGTTAAATCCTTTAGATCCTAACCTTCTTGGATAATTTCAATTATCAATGAAGACAATTAATATAGCTCTGTTCATTTGATGTGTTGGTTATTTTTTAAGTATTCAAATGTTGTATGAAGGTTTGAACACTTACGTCCACACACAGACATTTGGAATTGCATTTTTTTCTCAGACTGTTTATGACGTCTTTACACTAAATTCCTTCGATGTGTACTGAATATTTTTTAGTCTTGAAAATATGGTTTGTTTATTAGCAATGATTGAACTAGCTTTCTGTAACTGCGAGTACTCATAGATTCATACTTTGTACCTTTATTCTTTTTATTAGTTATTTTTTGTGCTTTGTGTTGAGCTGATGTGTCCAGCCTTTTTCAGCTGATTTCTAGTTTGTTCCTATGTTATGCTGTTACATCACTGTCCAAGGTGAAGGGAAGAGTTGAGCGCTCGCAAACATATTTAACCCCGACATATTCTGTATGTGCCTTTAGATTCCATATGGTATCATGACGTCACGTCTACTATTACTGTTATTGTATTTCATTGTTTATTTCTATACAAAAGTCCCGTGTGCGATAAATTCGTTATACGGTTCGCTACTGACCCCTTATGGATCCATAGAGGGTTAGTAAAATGCGTAGGGGATAAGGCTTCATCCCCTATGGATTTTACTAACCCTCTATGGATCCGTAGGGGTCAAAAGAAAACCATATAACTTATAATAGAGGACTGTACGGCCTTTAACAATGAGCAAAACACATACCGTATACATTTGTAGAAAGCTTTACATGACATGACAAAATTTGGAAGAATACAAAAGAAAACGCTGACTGCTCGATACATGTATGCAGACACATGAATCTTTAAAGTCATTTCAAAATGTAAAAAGTATGGTAGAGCTGTACTTGTAAATTAAAATGGGGATCACTGAAAACAGAAAAGTGTAAATCGTATCTGGTGTCGTGCACACTACAACACATTACTTACTTGTTCTTTCATTGATTCTGTTCGTCTTAAAGACGCATTCAGGTTATGGTTTTGATCTGTTTTTCGCTCATTGGTTATCTTCTTTTTTTTTCGTTTTTTTGTGTTTCTTCGTTTCGTCATGTTTTGCTTTTGTATCTGAAGACTTTGATTTAGATTCTGATTTGCTTTTTTTAATTTTTTTCTCTTCAACAATTCTGACTGCTTTATGTCGCATTTGTCTTCTCAGGAAAAGGATCAACAAAACAATTGTCAACACAATCAAGGCAAGCAGCAGTAAACTCAGTATTACACCAACAGCTATTTGACTACCAACATCTGGAAAAATATGTGTTTGTGTTATTTATACCCATTTTACATATGGGTTTCATTTTTTTCATTTATTTTTGTTATTGTGTGTGTGTTGGAGGGAGTAGTTTGTCAGTTGTATGCTCAGATGTATTAGCCAAGCCGATCAACGAATTCATTTTGATTGTTCAGGGAATGCAAAGCATATCAAACTGATCGCGGACATTTTCATCTCTGGTCAAAATCTTAGCTTTTAATCTCTGATACGATATCTCGTATTAGCCTAAGGTTTCGATAAGTGTCAAACTTAACTGTTTAGCTTATATGATAGCAATCAGAAATGTCCGTATTTGCTATTTATATAATTGAAGAGTTAAATATGCTGTCTCCTGAAGAGAGAGGGCCACACCCTTTGTTCGTAAAAGAATCCTTGTGACATCTCTCAAAGTGGTCCGCAGACGGCCTGTGGTAAGGCCAAATTTCTTCTGTCCCGATACAACATATAATCATTTACCAGTGGCAGTCCAAATGTCCGTCCTTCATTCTTGTCGGTCCATACCTTGCAGAACGAACTTATTGTTTTACTTGTTTAATTGTTTTTGTCTTGAAAGTGCTTGAAATATTTGCAACTGGACGTAAACCAAACAATAATCAATCAATTAGCATTATGTTTACTTTTACTTTTATTCTCAAAAACCAATTGACCACGATACAGAGAAGGTAACAGAATACATTTAACATGCAATGCATAAAGGTTATACTTACATGGAGAAAATGTATGCAAAATAAACAATACAAACAAAATTATAAAGTGAAATGATAAACATTATAAAACCGATTAACAAGGAGGAAAGAATTTTTCATTTATACTTTAATACATTTGCCCAGTCTATTAAACGTTGAAATCCGTTTTGAAAAGAAATAACTACAAATATCTTACAATGCGTTTTACTGGATGATGTATCATATCATGATGGTCGCCGGGTTTCTCTCATACTCCATATTACGGGGTTAACGTTCGGTTGTGTGGCGTTTTACTGGATGATGTATCATATCATGATGGTCACCGGGTTAACGTTTACAGGGCTAACGTTCGGTTGTGTGGAGTGTATAAATACACAGCCACGTTTGGTTGGAATGTGGACATAACATAAGAAGCCTCGTGATGTTTCACAATCTATATACTCTATGAATCATTGAAACAGTGATTTGTTGTGTGAAGTGGATCGCCTGTTGCAAGGAAAAGTTTGTTTTATCCGGCATACCCTGTTATTTAATGCCTGCATTTCATTTGCTTTTTGCAAAACCTAATTCAATTGGTCGCTAACTAGTTGTGTCTCTGGGACATAAAAATCATACCAAGTAGAGCAACAACGGTCACCCTATCAGTTTCTGTCATATTGTCGTCAGTGTGACAGTACACAATTACTATAGGTCAGTACAATTCCTAGTCAATTGGTCGCTATCTATTTTTGTCTCTGTGAATCCAAATTTTACTGAATAGAGCAACAACAACAACGGTCAACCGTTGTGTTAATGTGACTACATAATTCCTATAAGTGAGTACAATACCCTTGGCTATTCAATTGGTCGCTGTCTATTTGGGTCTGTGTGACATAATATTACATGTCTCATTGGCAATCATACCACGTCTCAATATCATTTTGTATTAATAGAACAACAACGATCACCCAATCAGTTTCAGTCAAAATTGTATGACAGTACATATAGTTACTATAGGAAGCCGTAGCAGATAGTTTAAAGGTCGCGCTGTCTTTTTGTGTCTGTGTGACGGTGATAGTAATACATGTACTAACAATATGTAGTCACAATGACCACCCCATTGATCGTCGCGTCTGTGTGACGGTGAAAGTAATACATGTACTAACAATATGTAGTCATAATGACCACCCCATTGACCGTCGTGTCTGTGTGACGGTAATAGTAGTACATGTACTAACAATATGTAGTCACAATGACCACCCCATTGACCGTCGTGTCTGTGTGACGGTGATAGTAATACATGTATTAACAATATGTAGTCACAATGACCACCCCATTGACCGTCGTGTCAGTGTGACAGTGATAGTAACACATGTACTAACAATATGTAGTCACAATGACCACCCCATTGACCGTCGTGTCTGTGTGACGGTGATAGTAATACATGTACTAATAATATGTAGTCACAATGACCACCCCATTGACCGTCGTGTCTGTGTGACGGTGATAGTAATACATGTACTAACAATATGTAGTCACAATGACCACCCCATTGATCGTCGCGTCTGTGTGACGGTGAAAGTAATACATGTACTAACAATATGTAGTCACAATGACCACCTCATTGATCGTCGTGTCTGTGAAGGTAACCAGCTAAACATTACAATAGGAAGGCATGCAAATTATTTGATTTTCGACTATAAGAAGCCACAACGGACACCTCCTCCTTAGATACCCTTAATACTGTTGTCTCTGTTACGTAGTTGCTAGAGGAGCCACAACAGACCGCTTCTCTTCATTATTTATTTGTGTTTGACATACTATACTTACTATTAGAAGCTACAACCGCCTCCCCATCAGTTGTAGTCAATATTGGTGTCTGCAGAGGTTGACAGATTTGGGGATGATATGTATAGTATGCAACGTGACCATAATTCCAAATTACCTAATAATGAAATATTCTAAATTTGAATGCACGTATTTCTTAGAAAAGATGAAAATTATTTGTTTTTAAACATATTATCGGGATTTCTTCCTCGTCATTTGTTTTTGTTGGGTGTTTTCTTTGCCATGGTGTTGTCTGTTTTGTTTTTGTTTTTCTCCGACTTATTATTTTTATTGTCCTCTTGTAAATTTAAAGAATGGTTGACCCGCAGTCTGACTTTTGTTTTCAAGTCTGGTGTCATCCTTAAAACTGTTATGATGTCTGCTTGCAAATTGAAAATCATGATGTGTTGGTATGGTTCATAGCAGGTTATAATCGTATAACATTGACAGCGGTTCTTTTCACAAACAATCTTACGACTAAAATTGATCCTAAGTTATACTGAATGTTCATGACTTACGAGTGTTTTTACTCTTTTTGTGAAATGAGTCCTGAATATGATTGGAAGGCTTCCTGCTGGAAATCCATTCCGGGTTCATTTGAATTTGTCATTTCTAGACAAGACTTAAATATATAAAAGCAAATATCCTATTATCCATCTGGTATTATAGTGAAACTGTGGTATATAAGTGGTTCTTCGGAAGAAAATTTTATGAAACTTCTTTTTTTGGAATTTTCGAACATAATCAGAAAATCGAAAATGGCAAGTTTGAAATTGATAATCGCTTTTCTTCTCATATTCTAACTGAACTAATAATTTGTGTTGCCTTCTGTCATATCTTGTATGTTGTCCTATAGGGAATAGTATATAGTCAGATCTTTGATGCAATTTGTCAGATTTATTCACCACTTTTCTAGACAAAGGATACTTAGGCTATCCGCTTCACATATTGTATAAACACTTTGACTTTCACGACTGAAGACCATATGTTGACCTCAAGGTATCTTTATTGTTTATGTCGTTTGGTTGCTGTTTCATTTGAAGTATATAATACCATGCCCCCTTTTATCCATAATAGGTTAATATTACTTACATAACATAAATATCTAAATGTTGAAGATTCATCAGCCGTTGTATCATTGTTAAAAACAGTCAAATAAGTATATGGTTCGTCTGTGACTGAATACATACAGTCAAATATACCACTAGCTATAAAAAAAATATTTTAAAATCATTGTTTTAAGCATAGGTATATTCATTTATGTAGATCATTTGTTTATATTGTTCTTTTCAACTTTTCTCTCCGAGTTTGTTTTATAAAGGTTTAGGTGATGGCCTGTGCATGTCTGTTCTGTAGTTTGATTGAAATTAAATGTTGCTGTGTAGCAAATGACTGATATTTGATTATTTTCAATATTTTTTTATTAAAATGTGGTGTTTCCGACGATTTCCTTTTTGCAATTTCATCAGAAATTGTGAAATTCGAAATCTGAGAGCCCGAAAAGTATAAATACATGACAAGTTATATCTCCAAAAAGAACATAAGGTATATATATTGCCTGGTATGTAAAAATTTTAAATAAAAAAAGACTTCCGAGCACGCGTTAAAAAAAACACAAAACTAGGCATTTCCCTAATCAAATCGAATATAAGATAGTGTATTTATAAACGAATTATGAATATCTATATGAAGATAACAGAAATAAGCCGTGTTTACGCAACACACCCATTACTGCTTAATACTCTAGATGATACACAAAGGATAACTACGCCTCGTTTACTATTAATGTATAAAACATTGCATAAAATCGAAAGAAGAATTAAAACTCAAAACACCCTCTCTTATATAACTTACACGTGAACTTTGATGTTACACATGATGCATATGTGTATGTATGTTGTGTAACTTTAGCAGTACCGTCAATGTAGTTCTCAATACATCCACTGGACTGAATAGTAGCACTTAAATAATACTGCATAGATGTTGGACAGCTTATAGCTGACGGAGAGACAGAATCTAGAATTAAATACTTTGTTATAAAACTGCGTAATATATGAATAAAAGGGATTAGTGTCAAACTCGAGCTAATAACTAACAAGAAAATGGTTAGGCAAGTTGTCAGTTTCTGTAAATCATATATATAGCTCTTCAACTGTTTCTGTTGTTATAATCCTTGGCTATCAAATATTCGGCTTTGAAAGTTCTTGATGAAGGTAAAGTCAGAAAAGCGTTTCAGACGCTTAAATTTATGAAGTGTTGTTTTCATCTTTTCAGTACTCTTAGTTGGTGACTATTTTTGGTATCGTTTTATCGTTTTGTTCAGGAAATAGAGATTTAATGATGCAATGTCATTTGAATTTAGTTTTACAGTTTACCACATTTTGCTGTATATAATGAGTTTTATAATCCAGAGAAAAATATGACCTTTTATTTATATTTTAAATCAGTTTCTTCCATCATATCGCGTTGACTTTGTTCATAGTTGAATTTTTGCGCTAAACATACCTGCACGAACCAGTAATTCCTGTGTACCAACCGGCTGTGAACTGGTTAGTGCGCATGCTTCACTTGGTGTGAGGGTTCCGGTGATATTGTTGATCACAACTACTCTAACTAAAGATGTACTATCAATGTCTGTCAAAAGAAACATTGCGACTTTATAGAATTACGATAAATAAACATATGCAATGTTCCCTCTCGGTACCCTGTCTTCAGTATACATGGACACAGTACAGGCGGTGTTGCCACGATGTTGCAGAAGCAAGGCTTCGAATCCCGCTGAGGGAAGGACAGAAAATTAGCAGATCGAACATTGTTGGGCTTTTGAGACGATATATATCGTTTTGTTCTTGATTTATATTGGCGAGTATAAAGACGGCTTATTTGAAATGAATTTGAGATAAACTGTCTTCAAAAGTTCATGGAGATTTATTCGTCATCTATGCACTTATAAGTTTGAACGATAGAATAATATGTTAGTTTGTAGACTCGATATGTTTAGTCTGGTGTTTTACATGCCTATGTAAATTAATTGATCTATACGAGGGAAAAATTAACACTGCGATGTTCAGTTTAAACTACCGCACATACAACAAAGTATACCTATGACGTTATTCTTCAAAACCTTTAAAATATATAATAGCATGTTACATTTTGATTAAAATTATAGTATTATATTAATGAAATCAGGTGAGCAGTAGACAGACGTACTTCATCACCCCAAATGTCACTGAAGGATACGGACGGCAAACATCGTGTACTCTTTATCATGCTCATTGGCATTAATATTTGTAATTCACCTCCTGCTCCATATATGGTATTTATTCATTGTTTATATTATCTCGTATATTTAACACAAAATTGAATGTGACTACAGGAAAATCTTTCATTATGTACTGGCTTGTACTTTTCCTATTTTAGTTGTGTATGCGTTCCTGGTTGTAAAAATTATTTAAAACATGCACTATGTCTCATATTGTCTCAGGAAATCAGAGGCATTTAAAGGGATAATTATCGATCTAAATATTATCACAGAAAGCATTAGACAAAGCTATACCTATGGAATGGGAATCTTTAAATATGTAGCTTTGATTTTGACTCTATTTTTTAAACACTTGTTTAATTTAATTACATTTATGTTTCTGTTATCGGTTTACTGTTTTTACAGTATCCTATAGGCACCTTTAATATCATAAAGTCGATGAATCATGTTGTTTATATATTGAAATGTTAATTCTCTATCCATATTATAATTATATATACCGACTCAACATGACACATAATTCTACAGCTATTCCTTTCTATGATATCTTCGACTGGCAGAGAGATACGGTTCCAGATTTAGTAACACTGTTGCTGTACATTATAATAGGTCTAGTTGGAAACACTATAGTCATTTTAGTTTACAAATTTCATATGAACAAGGCATCAGAAGAGAGATATTTCATACCAGTGCTGGCACTAGCAGATCTTATCGCATGTGTTGTGAGCTCCTCACTTGGAATAGTCTGGAACTACCAGCAAGCAAACTTTACAAATGTAGCGCTATGTAAAATAGTGTACTATTTCATAGGAAACACAACATACATGTCTGTTTTCTTATTGCTCTGCATTGCAGTTCAAAGATACTTGAAAATATGCCGGAAGCGTACTTTAAGTTTACGATGTAGGCGCATTATGATTTTTATATGTTTAGTGTGTGCAGTATGTTTAACTATACCGCTCTGTTTAACATACGGAATTGTTCACTTCAAGAAAAATGGACTAGTGATTACATCGCGCTGTAGTAAGTTAAAATACGGTAACAAAATATTTGGCGCCCTTTACGGAATTGTTATATCTTCATTTATTTTTCTTGTGTATTTATCCTTCATATTTCTATATGGGAAAATTGGATATGCAATTTACCATCACTTTAAAACCCATCCGTTCAAGCATGCACGTGCACAATATCCGAAAGATTCAACTCCAACAAATTCCAAACCGAGTAAAAGTGACGAGGAGCATACACAATCTGAAGACAGTGAGACTGGTAACAATCTTACGTTCCAATCATTTGGAGATACTAACAAAGGCCATGTCAGAAAATCATCGTTACACGAAATGATATCCGACAAAAATCTGAAGGCAAAAGGATTACAGAACATTGCGTTTCCAGATGTTGACTTAGTCAGATTTCAAAAGATTAAAAATAAATCTATGAAGGTAGACTTCCGAACAGTCGATAATGGAGTTATTACGGACGATCAATCTATTGACTCGCTTCAAATCACATGCCCAATGTCAGACGTATCTTTAGATTCTCTTTCAACTACAAGACCGGATACAACAACCATATCAAAGCAGACGAAGAAGAAACACCGGAAACGGAAGCGGAGCAGACGTCTAATGAACAAATTCTCGTTCATGTTTATGACAGTTACAACAGTGTTTTTAATATGTTTCATTCCTGTTTCAACTATTTTAACCTTGGAGGGATTTTATCCAGACTTCTGGGAAAAACTATCAAATTCACAGGTTAAATTAGTGATTTGGTTGTATCGCACATTTATCATAAACAATATTTCAAACCCGCTGATTTATGCCTTTATGGATACTGAATTTCGTAATGCAACAAAAAAACTTTTTAACCGATGCTTCGGCAGGATGTGAAAATTAAAGTGTCATTTGTTTGGAAAAACGTCTTACCAATCATCAGGTCAAATCATCCCTGATTACTAGCTGTAACTTAATGGGATACTGTTATTGCTTCTCTAATACATAACCAATACATAGTACTTTTCCTAACCGCTTGATTTCTTTTTTTTTTTTTGTAATCAACGTGTGGTTCGTTTGATCTCAGTTCTTCATCGTTCAAAAAACAAAAAGGGGAGCATGCCTGATGACGTCACATTTAAGGCATTTAAGGAACACATCTTTTTGCAGATCATTGAAAGATAGAGTGTGTCTACGTGTAGTCTATTTTTTTTTTTTTTTTTTTTTGCTGTGCATGTACTGATTTTGTGTCATGGTGGATACCCCATATCCTTTGTTTTTCTATAAAATCATTAGAGAATCAGTTTCCAACACCGAAACTCGTCAAATACGATATTTTTCCACCTTCAACGGTTAGATTCTAATTTTAAAAAACTGGCAATCCTTGTGTTTTAAATATGAAAATATAACTGTCTCGAGTGGAGAAATATCGTATCACACTCGATGTAGTGGTTGAATCTATATTTACCACCCAACACAATATCCACACATTGTATCCAAGTATGCATAATAAGCGTGTTATTTTAAAATCTTGGATTTTTTTTATCCCAATGTACTTGTCTATGTATAGCATTTTTTTTTTTTTATTATTATTATTAAAAATAGAAATCTAAGATTTTTGTAGTTATAGCAAATATATACAGTTTCTTTAATTCCTAAAAGAGAATGTGAGATATCTCCTCTTATCTGAATAGAGGTGCCCTTATGGCAATCATATTTCACCCCTTCTGTGTAACATACAGATATTATATATATATATATATATATATATATATATATATATATATATATATATAAGTGCCTAAGAATGTAACTTTAACACACTAATGAGTGTTATAAAATTAGTTGTTATATTTTATATTATTCACGCAATATTTCGCTAAACAAATTAGCGTCATCGGGCGTGTGCATCTCTCAAGGTGAAATCGGATGCATGACAAAAAATATTTTGTAGCTTGAACTACACAAAATTTGAGTAAAAGTTTAACAAAATTTATTGATGTTCTATAAAAAATATATGTTTGTAAATTGTCATTTTTGTAGCTTGAACTACACAAAATTTGAGTAAAAGTTTAACAAAATTTATTGATGTTCTATAAAAAATATATGTTTGTAAATTGTCTAGAATATATAAAATATTTTTGCCGCTTATTGTACATAGCAATTCTTAAATCAAAACAAATAGTTGTTTTAGTTAAATAGAATGAAGTTCAGGATTTATTCCTTTGGTTTTGGGTAGAACTGTTTTTCATCTCTCTCATTAAGTCCATCAGGTTCAAGAGTACGTAGCTGATGCATCCAGAACCTTTCTCTGTTTTCTCCTTTGGGAGTCCCAATTTTGGTTTACCTCAATTATTTGAAAGGTGATATTTTCAAAAGTATGCCCTGTTCTTAAGAGGTGTCTCGTAATTGGACAGTTTCTTCCTTTTGTATAAAAGACCGGTGATTGTTAAGTCTGATGTTGAATTTCGTTTCTGTTTCACCAACATACTGCAGCTTGCAAGTTCCACAAGTAAGAATATAAATACTATTTTCCGTTTTGCAATTAGATGTAACATAGATGTTGTATCGCTGCTTTGTTACTGTGCTACTGAAAGAGTGGTCAGTGTTGGCGACTTTACAGCACTTACAATTGGTTCTTCCGCATTTTTGTAACACCCAATTTTAGAAGTCTCTTGTTTCTTTACTTTAGATGTGACAAGTATGTCTTTGAGATTTTGGGTCTGCGATAGGCAATAACTGGAGGTGATGGAAAATTTCTTTTAAGGAAGAGTCATTTTCGATAAGACGCCAGTGCTTGCGGATAGTAGTAACTGCATCAGTTTATTTACAAACTGATCCACGCTAGATAGATTGAATGTTGATTGTTGCTATTTTAGACACTATATATATATATATATATATATATATATATATATATATATATATATATATATATATATATTAGTGCCTTTCAGTTATACCAATAAACATAGATCTTCTTAGGTATACATCACTAGGCCAGCAACCTAATGCCACAAATAAACAAGACATATTAAAATCAACAGGCAGTCCTCAGGTATTTGCAGATGTCTAATGTGCAGTCAGTCATTTTCACGGAGACTTTTATTTAAACGATTTAGACATCGCCCAGGAATTATATGCTTATTTAAATATCGTTTTCGTTAAAACGGTAACAAGTCCGTTTTTTTTTTTTTTTTTTTTTCAACCGTTTTCTTTAATTAATGTGTCATTTACTTTGTAGTGTTATTACATGATACTTGTACTGGAGCTTGCAGTTAAATTTCAGCCTGACAATTTTTCATTAGAACAGAGATCATAGAAAATGAAACATACATATTATGTCGCCCCAAACTCTGCCACATGATTAGGTGAATAATATCTTGGATGGGAGGTCATCAGACTTTGGTTTTATTTTGAAAATTATGAATAAAGGAGATAAAAAATTCGAAGCCCCCAAAAACACAATATACTAATAAAAACATGTATAGTAAACCCCCTTCTAATATGATAGGCTCTGAATTAGAGACAACAGACGTTTATAATTTTTCAACTATCGTGAAACGAATTGATTTAGAAACTACCCTCGTGAAATAAGGTTAAAAACGAATACTGGAGAAATCGCATGAAATCCAATCAAGTCCATGCGAAACCGAGTTCATCAAAATGGTAGGCGTATCGTGGTATATATGCACCACAAGCCATTAACAAAACCACACTCAGTAAAATTGTCATAATAGGAATTAAGTTCTGGTATCTACAGATATAAGACCGCGAAAACACATCAGTAATGAGATGAGACACATGCACTGCGTATCGGTAAAATTATTCGTGATTGTGACTGTAAAACTTTTAAAGGGTCGATTTTAGTAGTTTTGCCTCATTACCCCATTGGGGCAGTTTTTGTGTCAGAAGCACGTCCCTTTTCGTCCTGGAATGCAATATATTCTTGTTTACGTATGCTTACAAGGAACTGACAACACGTATTTCTGTTTCAGTAAATATTACATCAGCAAATGATTTTTTAAGGCGGATATCGTTACTACAATACCAGAAGATCCCGATAGGTATCTATCAGAGAAATTAGAACAGAGTGAAGTCAGATCCTTGTAACCGAAGCGTATACACAGGGTCTGTATTTCAATCAAATTGGTAACTTGTCTACTTGTTTTGTTTTGAATACACAGGCATTTGTCTGAGAGAAAAAATACATATAAACCTTAATATATCGTATATAGGGGTTTTTTCAGAGACGAATGCCTCTGACAGAATCGTTTTAAAACTCCACTTGTTCATTACAATATAAACTTCATTATATTAAAAATTTATTCTTAATTATTGTGTATTCTACGAAAGCCTATTAGGGTCACCAAAAATATTTTTCTCGTAATTACGAGATAAATATTTTTTTTGTGACCCTAATAGGCTTTCGTAATGACTGTCCGATAAAAAAAAACTGTTCATTTGTAAAAGTTTGAAAAATACGCAATTGTTTAGTGCTACTACAACAGATATTAAATATATGGAGATGAAATGAATAATACTCTTTCAAATTTGGACTGGCAATTGCATGTGACAAAAGAAAAAAATGTAAAGCAGGTTGACGGTTAAAAATCTTATATATAATGTACAATTGTTTAAAGTAAGATGCTAT
Organism: Mytilus coruscus; assembly: GCA_017311375.1. NCBI lineage: Eukaryota > Metazoa > Mollusca > Bivalvia > Mytilida > Mytilidae > Mytilus > Mytilus coruscus. Next base: position 7,393,104 of record CM029597.1, on the reverse strand, counting down.
TTCTGATGCTATTTCTGTACTGTTTTTCATTGGACGGTCTTGGGAATTTAGCTTTTGCTGTAGCATTGATTGAGGTGGTTTAGTCTATAGATATTACTGTAACCCCTCCTTATGTTCTATGGAATCGTGTCAACGATCTTTGTTCAAAATCAAGCATGTTTCGACAAATAACAAATCATTGTCAACATTAACATACTTTTACCGATCGCAGAAGAAAAATGAAAAAAGACATTAAATACCTATAGCGTATTAGAGACTTCAATAACCAGTTCATATATATATATACTGACGTTCATGTATATAGTCCGTTTGACTTCTATAAATCTTCAGAAAATAATTCTTAAAAATTCATTTTTACAAATAAACATTTTTTCTTGATGTATGTTAATGTATTATATATACGAACTCTGACTATAATTATCATAATTTTGGGCCAATAATCAAAACGTTACCCATCAGGTCTCTATGTTACTTCTATTTTTTGTTATATAAAATACTTGATGGAGTAAGTATAAATATTGTAACAGCCTTCCATTCAAAACAAAAACATTAGACATGTGCTTTAAACCTGTTTCATTGTACCATGTGACTTTTCTCATTTGAATAACTCTGACCATCAACAAACTTGGACTTCATTTAAGTTTTATGTCATGTGATTACTGAACTTTCTGTATACATGATTTTGTATTTTTCATTGTTCAATTTCTATGAGTAACCTTAGTAATATTTTTTTCTTCGTGTATGTTAATATATGATATATACGAACTCTGACTAAGAATAAGAATATTTACTGAATCCAATTAAAGGGCCCGTTTCGAGCATATACATATATATATATAGTATTAATTATACAGTAATTTTAAGATATATTACATTAAAATAAATGATAACTATACTCCATACCAGATGGTGTTTGAAAATAAATAAAATAGAATATGAATATCATAATTTTCATGCGTTAAGCATGATGACAGTATTATCAAAATGGAAGGGCTTCTTAAATGTTTTACCAATAAGTATTTACAGAATACATTTAATATTTACTTTTTCTTGAAAAAAACACATCTTATGACTTTCAAATATGAAAATAAAATTAGATAAAATATAACCATAAAGACCTTAATTGATGAAAAGGAGGACTTTTTAAATTTTTTATTTTTTTTTAATTATGCATTATCTCCCTTACTTATATGTAAAGAAAGGAATTAACATGCCTCCAAAAATTTCAAAAGAAAAAAAGGATATAATTCTGAAAGTGTTCAATTATTTTCTTGCCGAGTCAAAGCGGGGAGCTCCATTTCATTCATGGCATAATACCACAAAAAGAACTGCCCACTGTTTGAAAGTAAGTGAAAGCTTTATAAAAAAATGCTTGGATCAGAAGAAATCTTGAAGTCAAAAAGTGTGTCAACTAAAAAGGATAAAATTGATCAGTTTGACAAAGATCTGATAAAAACTACTGTGCATAATTTATTTCGGAAAAATGAATGTGTGACATTAAAAAATTAAAACATCTTTTGGAAAAAAATCATGATATTAGTTTATCAAAATACAAATTATGGAAAACTCTGCATGAGTTAGGCTTTAGATATAAGAAAGTAAACAGAAAAGGTTTAGTTGAAAGAAAAGACATTGATAACCAACGTATACAATATCTAAGAACAAAACGTGAAGAAGTTTATACTGTCGTATTTTTAGATGAAACTTGGGTTGATACCAACCATACTACTTCTCATCAATGGACTAGTTCAGAAAATGCAAAAAACAGAAAAATTCCCCAAGGTAAAGGCCAAAGATTCGTTGTTTTGCATGCTGGATGTGAAAAGGGTTTTTTTAGAAGGATGTGATCTAGTTTTTTAAAGGTATCAGTACGGACGGACGCGATTATCATACGGAAATGTAAAATATTTGAACAATGGATTGAAAAACAATTAGTTCCAGCTTTGCCAAAAAAAAAGTCTGATAGTAATGGACAATGCGTCATATCATAGTGTGCGTGTCGAGGGTACAAAACCTCCCACATCCAATTCAAGAAAAGGTGACATGGTTGACTTTCTGAACAAAACTTGGTGTTGAGTTTCACATGAAAAAAACGAAACCTAAGATATATGAAATTATTAGATCCAAAAAATTGACCCTGTATACAAGGTTGAGGAATTTTTGAAAAAGAAATGACAAAGTTCTAAGACTCCCACTGTGAGTTTAACCTTATAGAACTTATTTGGGGAAATTTAAAAGGGATTTATTGGTCAGGAAAACTCTACTTTTAAACTAAATGATGTTAAATCAAAAAGGGTTTGAATAGATCAATAGCACAACGTGGTTAAATTCATGCAATCATATAAAAAAACAACATTGAACCAAGATATTGGCATTTATTGGTCAGGAAAACTCTACTTTTAAACTAAATGATGTTAAATCAAAAGGGTTTGAATAGATCAATAGCACAACGTGGTTAAATTCATGCAATATATACAGGATGAAATTCAAAAATTATTATTCATATTGAATCAGACACTGAAATTGAAAGTGAAAGTGAGAATGAAAATTCAAGTGATAGAGATGAGTCTGAAGATTATGAATGGCCTTAATAATAAATTTGATGTGAGTACTTTGTGTTTGCTTTTCCTAATTTTAATCTAAATTAGTAGATAAAACTTTTCATAAACATATGAAGGTATAAATACCAAAAAAATATGCTTTATATTATTCATTTACACAAAATTTCATTTCTAAACTGAATTTTGCATAAATCTACTTTGTAGTTTTTAAAATGTAATACTAGCAATGTCCAGTGGAAAATATTACTAAGGTTACTCATAGAAATTGAATAATGAAAATACAAAATTATGTATACAGAAAGTTCAGTAATCACATGACATAAAACTTAAATGATTTAAGTCCAAGTTTGTTGATGGTCAGAGTTATTCAAATGAGAAAAGTCACATTGTACAATGAAACAGGTTTAAAGCACATGTCTAGTGTTTTTGTTTTGAATGGAAGGCTGTTACAATACTTATACTTACTCCATCAAGTATTTCATATAAAAAAAATAGAAGTAACATAGAGACCTAATGGGTAACTTTTATGAATATTGGCCCAAAATTATGATATTCATAGTCAGAGTTCGTATATATCATACATTAACATACATCAAGAAAAAAAAATGTTTATTTGTAAAATGAATTTTTAAGAATTATTTTCTGAAGATTTATAGAAGTCAAATGGACTATTTATATTACTAAATGAATAGAGTTGAAATTGGGTGTCACGTTTTCTTCTTTCACATAAAATCCACGAATATTGTTTTATATCACAAACGGGTAATGACCAGCGTAGTTTATTATGTGTTCATTTCAAGATCTTTTAGGGGGTATTTGGGGTTAAAATCGGAAAACAGCAAGTTCGGATCGACCGTCCTTCACGACGTTCGGCTCCGAAATTAACGTGCCGTCATCAATTCTGTCATTGCACATCTGCCCGGCAAAATTAAATTTTATTTCGTAGCAGATACGGTAAATATTGACCTTACACTGAAATACTTTGTGATACACATTCCCTTGACGCTCTCTGCAATTTAACAACAGATTTTTACAGGTCAAGAGCTTTTCCGTCCGGGAAACCGCATCAATTCAACATGAAAATATTGGGGAGATTACTTCAGTTTTCGGTTAACAATGGGAACCGAAGTGCGGCTGCAATGTGACCCACCCCATTCATATATTAATGCATAATATTTTCAGCCCACTAATATATGGGGGTGGTTCTGAGCACGGAAGCACCAGAAATCAGGTGCGGATCCAGGATTTAATGTTAGGGGGGTGCAAAAAATATTGTTCTGCGGAACGGACACAGGCACTTGTTTCTATCCATGGGAAGCCCCAGTATCAACGTATATTTACGAGAAGGTACCCAACTACTTTTTTCACCTCTCCGCTTCAAACCCTTATTTTGCTGTCAATTCATTCTCAAATTTATTGTTACATACACCATTCGATTCGTGAAAAGTTTTTCTTTCAGATGGTATGGATTGTATTTACCCTTAGGGTACCCTTACCTCCAAATCACAAGATTTGTCAATAAATTTTCATGTGATTGTTTTAGTCCTCCAATTAAAGGTATTATAAACACATATTATTTTGATCAGTGCAATGCATCCAGGGTATAACAATGACATATCCTATGATTAGATCACAAACGCCAATAGTTTCTGTCGGGAAGACTATTCTATTGGGTGTCATATTGAGTGGTGGTATTTCGTCTGTGACACGCTTCAAAAAGATTTAAGATCTTAATATCGCCTTACACCAAAACCGTATATCTTCAAATTATAAACCAAAGTATATTTCGCGGATATTTTCTAGTAATGTATAAATTGTAAAGGACGAAGTATCAAAGTTCGAATTGTGTTATCTCCCCTTTATCAGGAAACAAATATCAACTATTTCAATCAAATCTCATGAAACATGTAAGGAGTGTTGTTTCTTTTCTGGAGCGGAAGTTTTCCACCAACAACTGTGACTATCTTTGATAGCTTTCTGAAGTAGCGAGCACAGATTAACTTTGCATTCTAAATTAAGTGTCGTCTTTTATGTTCCTATAATGATAGAAGTATATAAATTACATGCTTTTGATGGACCTTTTGATTCTGTTGACAGTTTTGACTTTTAAACTCTTTACACAATACTTCCACACAATCTTTATATCAAACAAAAGTTTTCCAATATAAATAAATGGTCGTTTGATAAATCTGATTGCAAATATATTTGCTGCAACTCATTTAAAGCTAGCCTTCTTCTCTAATGAGAAAGGTAAATATGCTGGATATACTTATTGGAGGTGTGATGAGATGTTTGAAGATGGTAATTTTCTCCTTGATAATATTAATGCATGTTTCTGCAAAACAGTTTATCGACAGATTGTAGGTATTCCTATGGGCACCAATTGCGCCCTATTAATAGCAGACTTGTTCTTGTACTGTTATGAATCACAGTTTATGGCCAAACATAGGAAAGACCCGTCTAAATTGCATTTTATTGATAAATTTAACATCATTTATTGTTATCCTGATAATATTTTTCCGTCATCAAGAATTTTCTAAATATACTGACAAAATTTCCCAAAGGAACTTACTTTAAATAAATCAAATATAATTTACGGTAATAAATGTCCTTCCTAGATTTAGATAATTATTTCAGTTTTACACGGGAAACTCTACATCAAAATTTATGACGGGACGTTTATTCGTTCGCTTTTATTAATTTTCCTTTTTTGGACGGTGATATTCCTTTGGATATTATCTTACGGTGTTTATGTATCACAACTCGTTCGCTATGCCCGTGTTTGTAGTGACGTTTTGTATTGCAATAAGCGTTATCTATGTATTACTGGTAAGTTATTAATTCAGGGACTTCGTTACTACAAATTACTTATAACCTTTACTAAATTCTTCCATAGTTACAAAGATTTGGTTTGCAAGTTTGGCTGTACCTGTAGAAAACTTATTTCAAACGGGATAGCACATCTTAATTTTTACAGAGATGTGGTCTAACGAGCCGGAAATTTAGATACAATCCGGGTAAACTTATCGATCATATGAATAAATTAATTCTAAATGGTTACCAAATCAACACTGTAATTAGGTCTTTCAATATTGTTTTCATTGGTATAAATTTTGAATTTGTTATCAGTAAATTAAAATCAAACTAAATATTATTGTTATATACATATGGACATTGATGGCTCTACAATCTGTCGAGTACCTGTATCTTGGCAGTGCACAAGATCATGCTTTTCTCTGACTGTTAAGGACGTTTTTACACTAAATCCATTGGATGTTGGATGTGTACTGATTGATATATTAGTCTTAGATGCAGGAATTTTGTTATTGACTTTGAACTAAATGTCAGTATTTGCGAGAACTTTCAGTTCTGTACTTAGTGCGTTTTTTTTTTTTTTTTTTTTTTTTGTGGGGATGTATAAATACCCTACCACGTCCGGTCTGTGTTTTTGTTAGATGTTTTTCTGTTTTGTATCGATCTGATGAGTTAAGCCCTTTTCAACTGAGTTTGATAGTTTGCTCTTATGTTGAACTGCTACACCATTGTCCCAGGTTAGGGAAGGGTTTGGCGTCAGCTGTTCACTGTTTTGTACAGAAATCAGGCCGTTAGTTTTCTCGTTTGAATTGTTTTACATTTGTCTTTCGGGGCCTTTTATATCTGACTATGCGGTATGAGTTTGGCTCATTGTTGTAGGCCATACAGTAACCTATAGTTGCTAACTTCTATGTCATTTGGTCGCTGGTTGAGAGTTGTCTCATTGGCAATCAAGCCACATTTTCTTATTTTCATGTTACATAGTTGCTAGGAATTCTAAGACTACAAACTGTCACGGAGTCTGATTTTCGTATGTACACAACGGACAGCAAATTGCAAGTTCGGGCGAGAAATTCTGCATACAAACTATAAATTGATATTAAAATTCAATGTTGCAGATCTTGAATATTGCTTTAATTACAACTGGTATGCTAAGTAATATGATATTATCTATCCAAAATAGTTTTAATCCTTTTTGTTTTGGTCAGTTTCTGCCTTTTTGAAACGAGTTTTATAGTTGTGGGGTTAAATATGCACTGGTTAATTATTAAATGTTTTACCTTTGTAGTCACATGCTACGTTGAATGTTTTACCTTTGTAGTCACGTGCTATGTTAAATGTTTTACCTTTGTAGTCACGTGCTATGTTATATGTTTTACCTTTGTAGTCACATGCTATGTTAAATGTTTTAGCTTTGTAGTCACATGCTATGTTGAATGTTTTACCTTTGTAGTCACATGCTATGTTAAATGTTTTACCTTTGTAGTCACATGCTATGTTGAATGTTTTACCTTTGTAGTCACATGCTATGTTAAATGTTTTATCTTTGTAGTCACATGCTATGTTGAATGTTTTACCTTTGTAGTCACATGCTATGTTAAATGTTTTACCTTTGTAGTCACATGCTATGCTTAATTTTTTACCTATGTAGTCACATGCTATGTTAAATGTTTTACCTTTGTAGTCACATGCTATGTTGAATGTTTTACCTTTGTAGTCACGTGCTATGTTAAATGTTTTACATTTGTAATCACGTGCTATGTTAAATGTTTTACCTTTGTAGTCACGTGCTATGTTAAATGTTTTACCTTTGTAGTCACATGCTATGTTATATATTATAATGCACTGGTTTATCATTAAATGTTTTACCTTTGTAGTGACGTGCTATGTTAAATGTTTTACCTTTGTAGTCACGTGCTATGTTAAATGTTTTACCTTTGTAGTCACATGCTATGTTAAATGTTTTACCTTTGTAGTCACGTGCTATGTTAAATGTTTTACCTTTGTAGTCACATGCTATGTTGAATGTTTTACCTTTGTAGTCACATGCTACGTTAAATGTTTTACCTTTGTAGTCACGTGCTATATTAAATGTTTTACCTTTGTAGTCACGTGCTATGTTAAATGTTTTACCTTTGTAGTCACGTGCTATGTTAAATGTTTGACCTTTGTAGTCACGTGCTATGTTAAATGTTTTACCTTTGTAGTCACGTGCTATGTTAAATGTTTTACCTTTGTAGTCACGTGCTATGTTAAATGTTTGATCTTTGTAGTCACGTGCTATGTTAAATGTTTGACCTTTGTAGTCACGTGCTATGTTAAATGTTTTACCTTTGTAGTCACGTGCTATGTTAAATGTTTTACCTTTGTAGTCACATGCTATGTTAAATGTTTTACCTTTGTAGTCACATGCTATGTTATATATTATAATGCACTGGTTTATCATTAAATGTTTAATTTACCTTTGCAGTTACATGCTATGTTATATACATGTATTATAATGCATTCAATGAACAGAAAGGTAGAAATAAATACGGAATTACCACGGATGCATAACCAAAGTTGCAATCCTTATGGATTTGTTGTAGATTTCTGTTTATCCAAAGTTGCAATCCTTATGGATTTGTTGAAGATTTCTGTTTAACCAAAGTTGCAATCTTTATGGATTTGTTGAAGATTTTTGTTTAACCAAAGTTGCAATCCTTATGGATTTGTTGTAGATTTTTGTTTAACCAAAGTTGCAATCCTTATGGATTTGTTGTAGATTTCTGTTTAATAATTGCTCGCTGAAGGTCTTTGGCAAATAGTTCATGCATATTCAGAACGAGAACAAATTAACAATGAATAATATAGGTAGGTCGAATGAATGGAGGTCAGGTAATTTGATCTGTCACTTGAAAATGCATGTGTGTACGATAGGGAACAGACATTTTGCTTGGCAATTGGCCACATACGGAGTCTGAAGGGAGTAGTTATAAGGATAAATTAACGTGCATAGAGGGTGAAACTCATCCTACGATGGACATCACATTTAATGTTACCATTCTTATCGCACAATATAATTCTTTAGTATGGAAGAGTTACATCACGACAACGATTCCACTGTTTATACCTTTAGTTGAGGGGCTATTAGACTAATTGTTTAAGAAAGCATAGAAGAATGTATAATGATATCTCCACTGTTTCTTGGTGGATAAAGAAAAGTAGTTTGGATTCATGATATTGTAATGATTTTGTTTCATAGGTTGTATCATAGGTTCGATAGTTTACCTTAGTTACAGTTCGGCAGAAGCCTTATCTTATGTATTTGTATAAACTTTAATAAAACATAGAAAATAATAAGATATGTGGCGGGTAAGTCTTGGGTCAGGTCAAATGTGAAGGGGTGTTCCAAAGGAAACTCTAATACGAGTAATGAGGCACTTTGGAAGAACATCCCTCCCTCAAGGATGGTACGGCTACCATTGTGGTATATTAGCAGGAGCGATTTCTTGCTCATGGTCGATTGTCATAAGTCTACGAAGGCGAACACCTGAAATTACGGTACGTTGATATTTGAGATCGTTGTCTCTTATATATTAGATACTATTACATTAAGTGTAATAAAGAACAGGTTGGTGCCTGTTAGAAACATGAACTTGTACAACTTGGAGTTTACAAGTTACATAATTGTACCAAAAGGACAAGTTTGTTCCTGACCCAGGACAAATTTGTAATAGTACAAATGTGTACCAGTTGTATATATTTTTTTGTGAAGTAGAATAGTTATAGTTCATTATAGAACGCAAAGAGCATTTGTATATATTTTAGTTCATTGTTGTCACGTTCGATTTTTTGTAAATAAAACATTTTGGATACAGTATCAAACTGGTAACGAACCTATCCTAAAATAGAAATAGACACGCTTACCCTGTGCACACGTTACAATATTAAACTGCAAACAGTGTTTTAATTTTGCGCTTATCAAAACAATTGAATTTTCGTATCTTACGGCGTTCCAGCAAAGTGCACCGACCAATATCTTTATCAATGTTTTAAGTGGCGATTCGTCTAACTTAACGATGCATTTGTATAACTTTACCTGCTTTTACTATTTAACAATAGTTGTTCAAGACATTGACAGCATATTCAATTATTAGTCATATAAATGCTCAGTATATCTCTTCTACATGTGTCCCCTTAATATGAAAATTAGGGGATGTGGTATTATTGTAAATAGAACTACTATCACCAGAGACAACAGAACGAGGCTATTTTCCTATCAGAATAAATTTTACAAAGAAATACAGCAGCTGTTTTTTTTTTCCGTTATCTCTTAGTGTTATTAGTAAGCATGTTGGAAATCCATTTCATTGGTAAGTGCCTCATATATGTTTTGTTTTTACTGCTACATTAATATCGTCTATAACTGTTTGATGACAAGCTTATATGAGGTTATCTAAAATCTAAACTTCCGTTATCATTTTGGGTTTTATAATTAGTGTATTCACGTAATTAATACCCTATTGACTCGACAGTTTCCTTCACTGTGATGGTAAAACTATCATATATCAAATTCAATAATGAAATTACTAATTAATTGGAGTGTCACCTTTCTCTGACGTAAAGGATGGGAGGGTTATATAAGAGCAAAAGACAACATTTCTTCTCAAGAGGCTAACAGACTATAAACGTGATTAGATTAAGACGTCCGAAGGTAAAATATGTATATATAACTTTTAAATTTATCACATTATATAATTATTTTATATAATCTTACAGTACCTTATTCATTTTATAACTATTTTATTTTTGTCTTTGACATAATCTAATGTTCGTGATAAATTAAAAGCAGATAAGAGTTATATCCAAAGTTAGATTTCAATGAATCGTCCTGGTTATATTTAACAATTTGTCTTTTCTTAATTCATTTTACAGGACAGACTTATATATCGGTTATACATGTGGTATAAAATGAACACTTCTATCATCAAAGCTATTGACAATGTCACAGAATATATGCAGTCTAATGCAACAAACTACTTTCAAGACTGGCCAAAAACTGTGGAGACATACTTGATTGAAATAGCGTCTTTTAGCTGTCTGCATGGTTATAGGAGTTATAGGGAATGCAATTGTTGTGGCTGTGTATAAATTGGAAATGAAAGACACGTCTACAGAACGATACTTTATTCCAGTTTTAGCTGCGGCAGATATTTTGGCGACGATTGTTGGTTCTATCACTTGTACAATATGGAATTCCCTACAATCGAGTTTTACCAGTAATAGCCTGTGTAAAGTCATCCTGTTTTCAATTGCAAGCAGTGCATCATTCTGTCTTTTCCTTTTCCTGTGCATTGCATTCCAACGATATTTATTGATATGTCGCAAGTATCAACTCAACTTATTGCAGCGTCGAATCATGGTTGGTATGTCTGCCATCCTTGGGATATGTATGGCAATACCATTTACATTGACATACGGTATAAATGAGTTTTCTGTTGAAGGGAGGTCAGGTGGTCAACGATGTGGCAGACTTAAACGAGAAGATGTTTACCCGGTGGCGGTTGCACACTCTATTGTGTTCGGAATTATCATGCAAATGACGTGCACATGTCTAGTTTTTTCTATGGCAGAATTGGTTGTACAATATTTGGGCATTTCAAATCTCAGTCACAAAAGAAGAAAATGCAATTCAACACATTGTCTAGTGGGTCTTTGGGAAGTTCATCCGATACGAAAACAAACGAAAGAAAAGGCGACAGCTCAGCAGATAATTGCGGGAAAAAGAATAACTCAAGTAGCCAAGAAGACATCAACTTTCCGTCAACAGATATAAATCATCATAACGATGAAGCATTGCAGAGGCACATCAAGTCTGATAGAGGTTTAGGTACACAGAACAAGCTGAAATCAGAGTTACAAGAAACATCAGTGGAGTCTGCAGTTCCAAAAAGGAAAGCTTTTTCTCAGTCAACAACACGTGAGGGAAATGATAAACGTAACAAAAGAAACAAACGGTTTAAGACCAAGTTTTCTTTGATGTTTGTTGTAGTAACCAGTGTGTCTATAGTTTGTTATTTACCAGTTGGAGCGATCGTGATGTTAGAAGGGTTTATTCCGGAGTTCTGGGACAGTCTTACTCAAATGGAGCTCATTGTTGTGGTATGGTTCTACCGGTCGTATATCATCAACAGCATCGCTAATCCAATTATCTACGCTTTCCTTGATGTCGAGTTTTATAATGGACTACAAAGACTTTATCAAAGATGCTTCAAAAAATGATTTTGTTAAAAAAGAGACTAAAAGAAACCTCTCAAAATGTGCTTTGCTTGCAATGTTTTATGTTTATTCCATTTCAATTACAAGGTAAACTGTAAAAGTCCTTTTCCATCCAAAACAAGTTGTTATTCTAATTTAAACTAGCGATAATATTCAACAGAAGTTATATCAATATATCGAACCTCTTGACTTGATCTTAATCGTGTCATTTCTATAGTTATATTACAATAACTTCAATATACAAAAATATGTGAAACTTTTCGTTAATTCATTTTGAAGTAGTTCAATCATATATCATATATCTTAATTTTATTAATACCTTAGAATGTATTAAACATGATATTTCATTTGCATAAACACAAATTGGATAAGACACTTGTGAAGTCTACTCCATTTAATATATGTAACCATACAATTTTTAACAGCATGCATACATTACATATTATTTCAACATTGGTATAAATTGGACGGAAAATTAAGCTTGCTTCGTTTTTTTTTTTTTTTTTTTCTGAATATAATATACATTTAAAAAACAAATGATGCGAATCTGTGCGATACACACCGCAGCGGCAAGATGGATTAGAAATGATCAACGCTATGCAGATCATAATTTAAGAAGGAATATAAGAACATCGAAGTTGGGTAAGAATAATATTGAGTTTGCGACTTCCAAACTCATATTGTTTCGGCATGTATTTATAACTATTGGGATTTAAGTTTTTTAGTTTCGTTTTAAATGGTCTTCACGGGTTGAAGTATCAAGGTTATTCAACAAACGTATAGTTGATGGTATATATGATTCATTAGTTAATGCAAGCCTGCAGAATGGAAGTATTATATCGTTACCATTACGTAGTGGATAAACAGTTACACTTCGGATTGTTGGTGGAATTAAATTACTCAAATATTCTAGTACATTATTTTGTTGAATATCATAAAACATTTGAATTTTTCTTCTCTCTCTTCTTTCGGCAAATGTTTCCCATCCAAGTTCCTGGTAAATTATCCTTGAGCTTGTAAAAATAGGTAAACCCTAAATATTCGAGCAACTTGAAGCTGTAATTGCATTTGGTTTCTGCTGGATAGTTGTCTCATTGGCAATCATACCTCCTTATTTTTATATTATATACCAGTTTTCTTTGGTATTTAATTTTGTTATGATAACATTGTATTGTATTGTTTGTGTGTGTGTGTTGTGTGTTTTGTGGCTTCAAATTGGAAAATAAAACTTGTTATTCGTACTTTGTGTTTAGTTCTTTTTAACATAATGTATCGTGAAGATTAAAGGAGATATAGGGTATATGTGAATGAGACACCAACACAACGACACAAATATATCTTCAGGTCAACATAAGGTCTTTCACATTAGACAGGTGTCATAAAATATATCTTCACGTCAACATAAGGTCTTTAACATTCGACAGGTGTCATAAAATATATCTTCAGGTCAACATAAGGTCTTTAACCTTAGACAGGTGTCATAAAATATATCTTCATGTCAACATAAGGTCTTTAACATTAGAAAGGTGTCATAAAATATATCTTCATGTCAACATAAGGTCTTTAACATTCGACAGGTGTCATAAAATATATCTTCAGGTCAACATAAGGTCTTTAACATTAGACAGGTGTCATACAATATATCTTCATGTCAACATCAGGTCTTTAACATTCGACAGGTGTCATAAAATATATCTTCATGTCAACATAAGGTCTTTAACATTCGACAGGTGTCATAAAATATATCTTCATGTCAATATAAGGTCTTTAACATTCGACAAGTGTCATAAAATATATCTTCATGTCAACATAAGGTCTTTAACATTCGACAGGTGTCATAAAATATATCTCCATAACAACATAAGGTCTTTAACATTCGACAGGTGCCATAAAATATATCTTCATGTCAACATAAGGTCTTTAACATTCGACAGGTGACATAAAATATATTAGCAGCCAATCGGCCCAAGTCTAAACACATTATGACCAAATTTAATAGAGAGATTATCCTACATTTTCAATCAACACCAAATACCCAAATGACAAAAACATTGATGTGAATTGATTGAATGTTGTTTGGTTGATGTCTAGAGGCAATTAGTCATACACTTCAGTAATCAGTTTCACAAAAAATCATACGACTAAAGCTGATTGTAAGTCAAGAACAATTCAGTATATTTAAATCAACTTTAGTCATAATATTTTTTGTGAAACTGATCACAGGAGGAGATCTTCAAGTGTATGTTAATACAAGCAACATCACATTAAGGAAAATAACGAAATAGAAAGGGTTAATTGACTGTATTTACTTTTGCATATACTCCAAATATATTATTATTCTTAATCAACAACTAAGTAGTAAAGAGGAATCACCTGATAATAAGGGGATTAATGTTTCATGACGAAAAACTAGCACCAAAACTAGAACACATTCATATACCATATTGTACAAATAAGTACAACATGTTAATTATGATAAAGACATACCCACACACAAACACACACGCACAGATCTTTCTAACATAAAACCGCTTAGTGCCACGAAAAAAAAAACAAATGAGATCCCATTTAATGATAACAAATTTACATGTAGCGATATTATTATGTTACTTGCCATATTTTTTTAATTACCATGTTATATTGTTCTGACATATTATTAATGTAATTAAAGAAAAAGTTGATGTGGTATGATTGACAATAAAACCACTATCCATCAAACGACCACTACAGATCATCACACAGCATCCCATCTCGTTTAGCAAGCTGTTAAAGGTCCCGAACATTTATATTATATGTACCTTGTCGGAAAATATAGATTTATTTATACGAACTTTAAAAACAGGACGAAAAGCGAGGCTCGCCGAGCTTTTCTCCTCTTCCCTAGCGAGTCTTAAAAATTTTTGAATTTCCGACAACGAACATATATTATTTTAATCCGGTAATTTACACCGGCACTTTAAGGTTTATTTGCTTAAATATGGTGTACCATTTGGTTCAAAGGGTATTTTTATCGGTTAATCGCTATTTATATATCGATTAACCGCTAGCTATTTTTATCGGCCATCGCTGTTTTTAATGGTTAACAACTTCTTATTCGCCGATTATTTGAAATTGTCGCTTAACCTGTTAAAACAGTAATTTGGATTGCTTACTCCTTTCATATATCTATTTTATGTTGAAAGCAGGAATGTCTCCTTAATACTACACCATTGTTAACTTCTACTCTCAAACAACGTATATTTAGCAGATTCAAATCATTCTGGGGTATTGCTTCTTTTTACCTTTCTTATCACATATTTTTTTTATGTACCATCTAACTTGCATTAAAGAATCAATAGTTTTTCAGGATGACCAAAGTAGGTGTGAAAATATCTTTTGTTAAGCTTAAAGGAGATAATGCATACAGTTGATTTTCGTTTATGTACTTTCTCGGACATTTTTGTCAAACATGGGTCTTGCCTGTCATATAATAAGGTACTGTTACGTTTTATAAACTAGCATTCTGATGGTACTGAGTTTGCTATAATGTTACACTTCCTAATATATCGTAGTATGTTGATGCTAATGTAGAAAGGAATTTTTATCTTATCATTTTTGGGGCCAGAATATTCATTTAAAGATGCGGATATCACTAACAACTGCTGATCGAACCCAATCCCTGAGGCATCTGTTTTAAACTAAAAACAGTTTATTGTTACGAAAACTAAATTTGATATACTTTTTATAAGACCGGAAAAATTGATTCAGAAATCCTAAAAAAGTGGGCCAAAACATCAGCAAAAATCTTTCGTCCAGAAGAAACTCCTTGGTCTGTAACTTTTATGATATAAATGAGTATAAAAGTGCGGAAAATAAGATTTTCATCCAATTTTACATTTTCAAAGAACCTCAACTTAATAAAGCAATAATGCATATTTTGCACAAGGCGGAGATTTGTTATTGGAATCCAAATGTTTCTTCTATGATGAATGCAACGAAATCTTCATATGAAGCATAATGTTTTCGAACGAAGATTAAAACGAAGCTTCCGGAATATCGTTTCAGGTGTCGATTAAAAAACTATACATAATTGATGATATTTTGCGAGAAGTGAGATAGTTTTCCTGTAATCTAACCTCATGTCAAAACATAACCTTATAAATATAAAATAAGGAGATGAGGTATGATTGCCAATGAGACGACTATCCACCAAAATTATAGGCAACCGTACGGCCTTCAACAATGAGAAAAACCCATACCGTAAAGTCGGCTATAATAGGCCCCGACATTAAAAATATGAAACAATTCAATTGAGGAAACTAACGGCCTAATTTATAACAAAACAATTAACGAAAAACAAATATGACAGACATGAACTAACGACAACCACTGAACTACAGGCTCCTGACTTGGGACAGGCACATAAATAATTTGGCGGGGTTAAACATGTTTGTGAGCGCTCAACTCTCCCCTAACCTGGGACAGTGGTTTAGCAGCACAACATAAGAACTAACTATAAAAATCAGTTGAATAAGGCTTAACACACCAGATCGATACAAAGCAGAAAAACATCAAACATAAACACAGACCAGACGTGGCAGGGTATTTATCCATCCCTAACAACAAAAAGGACACTAAGTACAATTCTGAGAGTACTCACAGTTACTGACAGCTAGTTCAAAGCCAATAACAAACTAATAAAACAAATCATGCATCTAAGGCTAAAATATCAATCAGTACACACCCAACATCCAATGGATTTAGAGTAAAGACGTCATTAACAGTCAGAGAAAAACATGACTTTGTGCAATGGCAAAATAAAGGATCGACATAAAATCTATTATGACTGATGAATCTCTCTGAACTGGAGACATTAGACAGCACTACCACATTTAAACTCCATATCAATTTGATGGAAAAATATAAAAAAAAAAACAAAAACGGTTGAATTCCGGGTGCAAAATTAAATTAAGGGGAAAACATCTAGACTGCTTTTATTATTTATCACTTGATATTCCCTTCCACAAACAAACTTTCCAAGAAACTGTTTAAATATATTCAAGTTAACATTCGAGTTGTAAAAAATTATCCAGAACAACCATATTAAACAAATTGATCATATACTGTTGATAATCCCATCCCTTTTGAAGCGTTAGGGACTTCAGCTCTTCAAATACAATTCGACATAATTTACTTGTGTCTAGCCCTTGAATCCTAGTAAAATAAGACACCCTTTGTTTATCAAGAAAATCGTTTATTGGCTCCCATCCTTAGTCTAGGAAAAACTTCTAATGTTTCTACATACACCTTGACTTTCAAATGTTTGGATTTGAACGTTCATGATGAAGGTAAATCCAGAAAAGCGTAGGGGACGCCAAAAAATTATAAAGTTATTTTCGTTTAATACTTTAAAAATCTTATGATATTCTACACGCAACGATTTCCTGGGAATAAAAGGAAAACAATAAGAAAATGTTGTGAATACTCAACAAGACAGCAAAAGTATATATAAATTTCAAGTCTCGGGACCTTATAAGAGAGGGGATTTTTGAAATGATATTAAAAATGCAAAGAAGTCACTACAACGGGACAAGAAGAGTGTGACCTTACAAGGCAGATTTTCGTTTAAAAGAGGTCGCCTTAATAGCAGGTTTGGCTGTATTGAAGAATAATTGAAAAATATATGATTTGCAGAGGAAAATATTGTCACTGAAATTAATACCCTCAATCTTCAGTCCTCTGAAAGTTTTTGAAATTTTTCATCCGTAAATAAATAATCCAGCTATTCTTTTAGCATTTATATTTTCTGAGCTCTGTCAAATGCTTTGATATTATTAAGGAACAAAATTTAATCTTTCTATTCAATATCTGTATTTCCATCTGTAACACGAATTACCAGTCATTTGAATACATCACAACATCGATCCCCTAGGTTTTGAGTAGTATGAAAAGGCCGATTCTGCCGCACATGCAGAAATCCTGCCTAAAACCCCTACCCCGACGGCCAGATGCAAACGGACGGCATCCCTATTGAGCATAGGGTAAATACAAGAATGGCATATGTATTCGATGGTAGACAAGTCGCCCAAGAGGCCGTGGATAAGGACACCTTAAAGAGAGGTGTACTATCGTCCAAGATTGATATGAATAAAAGGATGGCATCCAGTAATCATAACATGGATCGCTATCGGGATTTCTTTCTGGAGAATGAGAAAGATTCGGAGGAGGAAAGCACCCAACCCCAAAAGGCAGCAGCAGTGCTGCAATGCCCCAACTTCGTGCAGATGGATGAGCATACCGAGATTTGTCAAAATTGTGGGGCGCAGAAAATCAAGCCGCGATTTGAGCATCAACCAGGGGAGCAGAAAACCGCCTGCGGCGTCCCACTCAAGAGGAAGAAGGGCAGTTCTGCAAGAGCAAGCCTGGAAGGATGGCCTCTGCTGGAGGCATAGCAATCAACCACGACAGCGGGAGGAGGAGGAGGTCATCCCAGTCGAGGGTAAAATGGTGGTAAAGAGAGCATGAAGACCCTCCGTCAAATAGCTAAGGATGAGGGTCTGAGGGGTCAGCAGGAAGAACAAGGAGGCCTTGGTGAAGCTCATCGAGGAGAAAACCACCCGTAAATTTACCCGCCAGGAAGTCTTCAGCAAGAAGCAGCTCAAAGCGCTTGCAAAGAATCGTGGTCTCACAAAGTACTCCCAGCTCAAAGAGACGATCTGCTCCAAATGGTGGAAGAGGACATCAAAATGCTCCAGTCGAGGAGGAGATCAAGGTCACCGATAGGCGACAAGCTCTGAATGGTGTATTTGGCACGGTCGTCATCGAACCTTTGAAGCCGCATGACGTAGCTACGTTTCTCAAGCTAAGTCGAAGCACGATTTCCACCACTATCTCAGATGCTCTCGCCAAAAGAAGGGATTACAGGTCCACTTAGTGCTTTTGTGGAGATGGTGAAAACGAGCCTCGCGAAAGGGGAGAATATCTACGTCACCACTCCTTTCAGATCACGGACGACAATGCTCATGGAATCTGACGACCTTGACCAGGAGATTGCGATCATGGTGGAGAAGGTTAAGGAAAGTATGACAAAGTACATGCGGGAAGGGAGTGGGTGGACTTTCAGCAGCGTCGAGAAGCTAGAAATCCATCTCAACCAATTCAAACCACTCAAGGGGGGTTCCTTCATATCAACACCATCGGTACTCGCGAAAAAGAAGGCGATCATCAACGTGAAGAACGAGGATCAGGAGTGCTTTAGATGGGCTATCCTCTCCGCGCTTCATCATGAGGAAGTGGATCAGAAGAGTGCAAATCGCCCCAGTCAGTACGCGAAGTGGGTGGGTGAGCTAAAATTTGAAGGCATCGACTTTCCCGTCTCGCTCAGGTCGATCGATAAATTCGAGAGGCAGAATCCCACCATCAACGTCAACATCTTTGGCTTCGATGGCATAAAGAAGGGTGAGGATGGGGAGGAAGATCTCCAGGTTTATCCCCTTAGAATATCTAAGAACACGGGTCTCACCCACGTAGATCTCCTCTTCCTGACTCGCGAGGGCAAGCAGCATTACTGCTGGATCAAGAGCCTCTCACGACTCTTGAGCTCCCAAATCTCAGAGCATGATCACGAGCTCTTCTTTTGTCGCAGATGCCTCTCCACTTCTCCAGACAGGATATCCTCGACGAGCATACGGAATATTGCAGCCAGAAAGATGCCGTCAGGATCGATATGCCGGACGAAGGGTCCGCCGTAGCCTTCCGCAACCACAAGAAGCAGATGAAAGTCCCCTTCGCAATCTACGCGGATTTCGAGTGCTTCACGGAGAAGCTCAATACCTGCCAGCCGGATCCAGCCCACTCCTACACGAAGGCCTACCAACTTCAGCGACCCTCAGGCTTCTGCTATCACGTGAAATATGCTCACGGCGACTACAAAGATCCAGTCGTCTATTGCGGGGAGGATGCTGCCAAGAAATTCGTGCAGTGCGTGGAGGAGGAAGTGCGAGCCATCGGTAAGCTATACAAGGAGAACAAGCCGATGGAGATGACGGACGAGGACAAGGCCAGCTTCGAAGCAAGCACGCACTGCCACATCTGCAGGGATGAATTGGGAGGGGATAAGGTCCGGGATCACGACCATCTTACCGGGAAATATCGCGGCGCAGCGCACAACGAGTGCAATCTAGGCTTCCAGCTCCCGAAGCACATCCCCATCTTCTTCCACAATTTGAGCGGGTACGACGCCCACATCTTCGTCAAGGAGCTTGGCCACACCAAGGGTAAGATCAACTGCATTCCCAATACCGATGAGAAGTATATCAGCTTCTCCAAGCAGGTAGATGATCTGGAGATGAGGTTCGTCGACTCGTGCAGGTTTATGCTGAGCAGCCTGGATACCCTAGCTAAGAATCTCACCCCCGACCAATTCGCGACCGTGAAGGCGAGATTCGGCGATCGCCACGAGCTGATGATTCGGAAGGGGGTATTTCCCTACGATTATATGGATGGGCCGGCCAAGCTTGAAGAGACTCAGCTTCCACCCAAAGAAGCCTTCTTCAGCACGCTCTCCGGAGAACATATTAGCGACGAGGACTACGCGCACGCTCAGAGAGTCTGGGAGACCTTCGAATGCAAAACCCTACGCGACTATCACGATCTCTACCTAGAAACCGACGTCTTACTGCTAGCCGACATCTTCGAGAATTTCAGAGATATCTGCATGGCCAACTATGGACTCGATCCCGCCCACTACTTCACATCCCCCGGGCTATCCTACGACGCCGCCCTCAAAATCACTGGCGTCAGATTGGAGCTTCTCACCGATCCAGACATGCTGATGATGTTCGAGGGAGGGACGAGAGGAGGGGTCGCCATGATCTCCACCGCCATGGCAAGGCCAACAATCCCTACATGAGCACGTATGACGCCTCCCAGCCCACCAAGCATCTCGCCTACCTCGATGCCAATAATCTCTACGGGTGGGCGATGGCGCAGCCCTCCCACGGGAGACTTCGAGTGGATGGAGCCGGAGAAGATCAACGAGATTCTGAAGTATCCGACGACCACGAATATGGCGCCATGGTAGAATGCAATCTCGAATATCCGCGCGATCTTCACGATGCCCACAATGACTACCCTCTCGCGCCCGAGAACGTGGAGATCGGCAAAGTCCGCAAGCTCGTGCCTCACCTAGGCAAGCGTGAAATATACCCTTCACTATCGAAATCTCAAGATGTATCTGGAGAGGGGGATGAAGCTCACCAAAGTCCATCGCATCATCGGATTCAGCCAATCTCCATGGCTCAAGAAATATATCGACCTAAATACCGCTCTCCGCGCCAAGGCCAAGACCGACTCCGAGAAGGACTTCTTCAAGCTCATGAATAATTCGGTCTTCGGCAAGACCATGGAGAATATCCGGAAGCGCGTCGACGTCAGGCTGGTCACCACCGAGAAGCAGGCCCTGAAGCTCGTGGCCAAGCCTAACTTCGATCGTCGGGTCGTCTTCACCGAGAATCTGGCGGCCGTCCATATGAAGAAGACCAAGCTCAGGTTCGATAAGCCCGTCTACCTGGGAGCGTGCATCTTGGAGATCTCGAAGCTTCTGATGTACGACTTTCACTACGGATTCGTGAAGGAGACGTACGGCGATAAGGCCCGACTGCTTTTCACCGACACCGATAGCTTGGCCTACGAGATCCAGACCGCCGACTTCTACCAGGATATCGCGCCGCACGTGCAGGAAAAATTCGATACGTCCAACTACCCGACCGAGCATCCTCCGGCATCCCCATCGGCGTGAATAAGAAGGTCATCGGAAAATTCAAGGACGAATGCAGCGGTAAGATCATGACCGAATTCGTGGGGCTCCGGGCAAGCTATACGCCTTCAAGATGGACGACGGTCAGGCCACCAAGAAGGCGAAGGAGTCACCAGGAGCGTCATCAAGCGCAGCATCGCCTTCGAGGACTATAAGCGATGCCTCACCACCCAGCAGGAGATCCACCGACCGATGAGCATCCTCCGCAGCCATCTCCATCAGATCTACGCCGAGGAGATCAACAAGATCGCTCTCTCCGCCAAGGACGATAAGCGCCACATCCTTCCAGACGGCGTCAGCACCCTCGCGCACGGCCACTATCGAATCGCTGAGCACTAAGCAGGCTCTGACGGGTGCGGATGCCCATCCAATATCTAGATAAATGAGCAGCATACGAGTGCACGGCATCCTCCTCCCCCACAAGCCCCTCTCGAATCTAGAGCTCGAGGATGCTGCATCTGCCCTGAAAATCTCTCGATTCAGAGGAATATTCATGCGCGATGCCCTACCACCCACCCCACGCCCCATCGAATGCGGCATCCTGAATCACGACGACTTCCATGGCCCCGGCACGCACTGGACGTGCTGGCATAAGCGCGGAGGACTCAAAGTTTACTTCGACCCTACGGCCTGCCTCCGCCCGACGAGATGATCGACTATCTGAGACCGGAAATTCGATATAGCACCGATGAGCTGCAGAGGCGTGGGGATGTAGTATGCGGACACTTTTGCCTCTACGTGCTGAAGATGCTTGCGGATGGGCGATCGATCGACGACGTGATTTTCTCACTATAGATAAATGGATAAGTTCGGTTCACATGCAGGAAAAAGTATCGCTCTGGCGGATGATCCAGGATCTCGATATGAACGATCATCGCATCACTAGCCTGGGATTGCCTCAGGAGGGTCGGATGCTGTGACGAAGCGCTGGGTCAACCTGCAATTGAAAGATGGTATGAAAGATATCGATGATCTGAGGCTGCGCTCGAAGTAACCTCGAAGGCGTTGGAGGTTGAGAAGAAGCGGCTGGACCGTATGGAGAAAGAAGTGGCTAAGTGCCTACCCATGGTCGGAGGTGCGATGATTGGTGATATAGATATGCGGGGTCATTCGATCGTGAATCTCCCAGCACCGGCGGCGGCGGATCAGCCGGTGACCAAAGGATGGTATGCCCAGAGCTGGCAAGACCTAGCCATGGCGATGCAGGGTAAGATCGACGTCCTCGAGGAGAAGGTGAGATCATATCATACGACGGATAGATCCAAGCGCGCCTCGCGAACGAAGACATAGTCGAATCGACCCGTGACGCAATCGAAGCCTTGGAAATGAAGATAAATTCCTACCATGGTTAATCCTGCAACCTTTCCCCATCTCGATTGAAAGGATGGGAAAAGCTTGAAGAAATTACTTGGATAACCTCTGAGTCTGACGGGTGCGGATGCCCATCCCTCTTTCCCACCTTAACGGAAATTTTCTCGAGCAAAAGTCCTCGGAAAATCTTTTCTACCATTCTGGGTTCGTCACGACCGACCCTACCCTCGGCGGCCGTGGTTGCTATCACCCACCGCAGCATGCAATCTTTCCCGTCCTGACTGAGAGGACGAGAAAGCCTACTGGGGGATCATTGCCAGTCGGAATCCTTGACCCAGGAATTAAAGGTGGCGGGATAACCTCTCCACTTGACGCGGATTTCTTTCTTCCCACCCGGATGCGTCGGCCCAAGATTTTCTCGATGCGAAAGATATCCTGGTCGGTGCGCTGAAGCTCGGGCTCGTAAAGGACCCTGGATCTCTTCACCGTTGAAGTCTTTGAGGTGATAGGTGGGAGGCTGCGTATTCAAGGTCTGGGAGATGGTGAAGACTTCCTCCGTCCAGCGAGGCGTATAGCCCTTCTCGAAGGTGCCTTTCTTCTTGGTGATCCGAACCCTATCTCCGACCTTGAATCGTGGCAGCTGCATGGTGGTAGGTCCCCATAGAGATTCCAGAATACCTTGGCCTCATTCTCCTTCTGGCTGGCGGCGGTGGGCGTCATCTTGATGGATCGATGCTTGGTGGTATTATACTGGCGGACGAGATCGTCCAAGACGGGAAGGTAGGCGCGCGTGGAATTGGCTGAAAAGTATTTGAACATTTTCTCCTTCATGGTACGATTCCAGCGCTCCACCACGCTCGATTTCTCCTCATTCTCCGTGGAGTAAATCTCGACGCCATGCTTCTGGAGCAGCTCCTTCACCTCCCGATTATAAAATTCTTTGCCCTTATCGGTCCATAGTTTCTCGGGCGTGCGATCCTTGAAGACGGTCCGGAAGGCATCTCGCACCGTAGCACCCTTCTTATCTTTCAGCGGCACCAGCCAGCCATACTTGGAGAAGATATCGATGATGCTCAAGAGAATTTGAAGCCTCGATTATCGCGGAAGAAGGCACTCATATCGACGAGATCGGCTGCCCAGGTCTCGTCCACCCACCCACCACCACGCGACGCTTCTGGAATTTGCGTCGGACTGGCTTATGCAGCTCTTCGGCTAGCTCGTCCGACCAACGAAATTTTTTTTTTAACCCCCAGCCCAAATCGAGTCTTGGTGCCGATGATGGGCTTGACGATGCTGCGGTCCATGAGCTCGCGGACGGTGGGATTGGGAATGGTGTCCAGTGAGGCTAGCATGGCCTTATCGCAGATAGAATTGCGTGCGGCAGTATCCTTATGCTTGGCGTAGCAGAGATCGTGGCGATAGGCGGCCTGATCCACCCGATTGATGGGCTTCGACCAAGCCTTGGGGGTACCATCTGCATTTAGACGCTTATGGAGCTGGGTGCCCGGCCGGTGAAATTA
This sequence comes from Mytilus coruscus, assembly GCA_017311375.1. Taxonomy (NCBI): domain Eukaryota; kingdom Metazoa; phylum Mollusca; class Bivalvia; order Mytilida; family Mytilidae; genus Mytilus; species Mytilus coruscus. The sequence continues at coordinate 7,368,841 of CM029597.1, read as the reverse complement.
TGCCCCGGCAGATGCATTTCCACCGGCAGCCGATTGATCATTTTATTTACGAGCCCCGCTCCTTGCTCCCTCGGAGAAACTGAGACTTCCTTGCCCGCATACGACGCATAGCCCACCCGTCCGCCGCCTCCCATTGCTGGTGGTGGTCTCATAGCGACCTTCCGTCTCGGTTGGCCGCTTGCACTTCAGGCAGAAAATCATTCTTTATCTATATAAATGGACGTCGAAAATATCTCCTATAATGAGGTGGCTGCAGCCCGACGCAATCACTTCCTCCTCCCGCAGCGTTCGATCAGAGGCCTGATCATCGGAAGTCGGACTGCGGCAAGACGACGCTGCTGAATAACCTCCTCTTGCGCGATGGGTGGCTGGACTACGATCGATTATACGTCTTCGGAAATCCTTCACCAACCCATCTACCAGCTGCTGCAGCGGGCACTGGGAGAGGGTTCTCGAAGGAAGATATCCGATCCCTACTCTCCGTCAAGGATGCCTACCCCACTCTTTGATTGACGTGGTGGAAATGCTGAAGCCACCTCCCGGCCTGCCGATATCGAAGCCTTCTTCTTTGAGCAGGGTGACGAGGTGCCGGATCCTCGAGACCTCGACCCCGCCCGCAAGAATCTTATGATCTTCGACGATTTGATGCTGAGCAAGCAGTAAGTGCGAAGATTACTACGTGCGCGGCCGCCATAATAACGTGGACTGCTTCTATCTCTGCCAAAACTATTTCAAGCTGCCGCGGCAATCGATCCGGGAGAATGCTAATTTTATATGCCTCTTCGAGCAAGATGCCAAGAATCGCGATCATATCCGCCGGGATCACTGCAGCGACCTCACCTCCGCCCAGTTCGATGCCCTCTGCGACCGATCCTGGGCCGAGCCGTACGGATTCGTGACCATCGATCTCACGAGCCCCAAGGCGGTTGGAAAATATCGATGCAAATTAGAAGATTTCTATCGAGTCTAAGATAAAATGATGAATGAAGAATACGCATTCTTGAATCAGATCGAGCTGGAGATAGGTCGATCTCCATCCATCGCCGAGGTAAAGGATACCTCATAGATATGCTCTTCAAACCTCCTCGATGGCTTGATAGGTGCGAGGGTGCTCTGCGGATCACTATTTTGGCCGGTACGGGAGGAGTGCAGTGCAAGCTTCTCGGCAACATTTGCCACCCCTGCATCCGCCAGCGTCTGGGGGAATTCGGAGAGTGCAAGTGCTCCTGCCGCCATATTCTTGAGGATGGCTTCTGCAATAAGTGCGGACTCCAGCTCATTCGCCCCATCCATAGAGGCGAAGGAGATTTCGACGCTTTGAATTCCGGTCGCTATACCGGGTTGAAATCCTACGCCAAATCCACCAGACCGCAATGCTCGGTCGAGACGCAGCGAGGCCCTCGATGTACGTTTAGATGCCAGCCAGGTCGAGATAAATGCAAAGGCACTCAAACCTATCGATCGACCCTTATCATCTTCCTCCACGCTGGCAGACGATATTCAAACGCTAAGGGGCGTTCGCCCAAACGCTTCAGGGCGTTCGCTCAAACGCTTTCCAACGCTTAGGGCGTTCGAAAGCGTCCGATGCTATAAATAAATGACCTTCATCAAAATCACCGACCCCAAGCAGCGTGAGGCGCTCGCTGAAATTCAGGAAACCAAGCGTAGCATTCAGGCTAGCAATATGCAGCATCGCCTCGAGAAGATGGGGCTCGACCGAAACCTCTCCAAGATATTCAAGCCCGTGGTGGAAGCCCAAAGGAGGCCGCCTCGAAGATCACCAAAACGATCGAAGATATCCCGATTGCGCTGCCCACTCCAGTGCCAGCCCTTCCCCTCCTGCCGAATTTGCCGATCCACTACCCATCGAACCACCCCATGGCACCCACCTCGGCCCGCGGGCGACTCAGTATCTTAAGCTCAGCATGACTCCTCACGCCGACCATACCTTTGGATTGAGGGTGGAGGACGACGTCTTCATGATCGGAAATTCGCCCGTCTCCTTCGATGGGGATGATATCTTCGTCGATGGTGTGCACCATAAGGGTACCCCGGCCTTTGGGAGCTCATGGTTAAGAAGCGCCCCGAATCTTTCGATCCCGAAGACCTGATGACCTACGGCGATATCCTACGAGCCTCGGGAGCCATGTATCAGGAAATTCCGTCCTCTCGCGGACCCCAAAATCCAGCCGAAGCTATAAATGGAAAGAGATCGTCTCGGGCATCTACCAGCAAGATAAGTATGGTTCTGGGCTGCAGACGGTATTCCTGCCGAAAGACTTCGATTCGCTGATGGATCGTCTGGAGCTTTGCGCTGCCGCCTATAGGGCTGGAAATAATGGGGTGCACAACGAGATCGTGGCCATCCTCGATGCCTTGAGGAAATTTGGTCATATCGACGACCAGAAATATAGGCAGCTGCATCGTAGTCTCCTATAAATAAAATACGATGCCATTAGTGATGAAACGTGGTTATCGCCGCAAATATGCGGTCGGCGGGCGGGGACTATTCGATGCGGTCGCCAATTTAGCCGGGCGCATATTCACCTCCTCTGCCGCGAAGACGCTGGGCAGCAAGGCCATGAGCGCCGCTACCAATGCAGCCCTGAAAGGGGTCGAAAAGGGAGCCTCCAAAGCCGTGGACCACGTCGTGGATAAGGTGACCCGCAAGGTCCGGAAGCCCCGCAAGCCCAATCAACCTAGCAATCCCAGCATTCCTGCGAAGACCTCCCAGCAGCAAGCCAGACTGAATAACCTCATCTCGGGCGGCGGCATCGCCACCATCCACGACTTCGTCCGGCGCTATAAATAAATATATGATGTCAGAAATTCTCACCATCACCGAAGGATTGACCTTCGATGAAAGTCTTCAGGAATATGAGGTTCACGAATACGAGCCTCAAGCTGGGGCCCAACTGAATAATGCCGGTGCGGAAATACGTATCAATATCGAAACCCAGGATCTCTTCCTCCACCCGCCGAGAGCTATCTCTTGGTCGAAGGACGGCTCCAGAAGAATGATGGTACCGCCTATGACGATGGAGATCTGGTCTCGCTCGTCCATAACGGTATCATGTATCTTTTCGGACGATCAGCTACCGACTCTCCGGCCAGCAGATCGAGCATATCAACGATCCCGGGATCGCCACCACCATGCTGGGGATGCTGACCTACCCCGACGATTTCTCCAAATCTCAAGGTCTCAACCAGCTATGGTATAAGGATTCCTCCGCCGCTGCCCATGCAGATAATACCGGCTTCTCAGCTCGCCACGGCTATATCATCACCAAGCCTACCAATAAGGGGTCATTTTCCTTCGCCATTCCCTTGAAGCATATCTTCGGCTTTGCGGACGACTATGGCAAGATCGTCTACGGCTTCAAGCACGAGCTTTCCCTCGTGCGCGATTCGGATGCCAATGCCGTGCTGAGGGCCGCCGCCGTCAACGACGTGGCGGAAATCATCCTGAGTAAGATCTCCTGGTTCGTCCCCCACGTCAATCCATCCGACCAGGAGAAAATGCGGCTTTATAAGACCATCCAGAGCAAGGGTAAGATCGACTGCGGCTTCCGGATGCGACAGTGCGACTCCTTAGCCGTCCCTCAAACCTCCCAATTTAACTGGCGGCTGGCAGCCAAGAGCGGTCGGGAAAAGCCCAGATATATCATCGTGGCCTTCCAGACCGGCAAGAGCAATGACCAGACCCAAAATGCGGCCGTATTCGATCACTGTCGATTGCGAAATATCTACGTCACCCTCAATGCAGACCGCTACCCTGCCGTAGACTTCAATGCCGGCTTCACCCAAAATAAGATCGCCAGAGTCTATAAGAGTGCTGCTGATTTCCGGAAAAAATATTTCAGCATGGACCGCCTCATCAGCAACTGCAATATCAATCCTCCGACTTCATCGATCTCTACCCACTCTTCGTCATCGATGTGAGTCACCAGTCCGAGCGATTGAAGGAGTCGACCGTGGATATCCAGATCCGGGCCGATTTCGATCGCAATGTGCCCGCCAATACCGAAGCCTTTGCCCTCGTGATCTCCGACCGGATCCTCCGCTTCGAGTCCGACGGCCAGAAGATGAACGTCGTCTTCTAGAGGCGACCGCCACCATTGGTAGGTTTTCAGTGCCTTCGGGCACCCAAAATCTGTCGATACCGCCGACCCTATAAATAAATGGACCAAGCTCTGCTTCAACGGATCGCCGATAATTCCGACCCCAAGCAGGATTTTCCTTTATAGTGTCCGGTAACCAAAGCCGAATCCTCACCCGCTTCAACCCGCCTCTGCATCTGAAGGAGGAAGGAGCTATGAGATGGCATTGGTGAATCTGGAGACTTACTACTCGATCCCCAATATCCATGCAGGCAATAATTCCTTCCGCTACTCTCCCGACGATGGCGCCAACTGGTTTCCCATCGCGCTGAGCACCGGCTCTTACGGCATCGAAGATATCAGCGATGAGATTCAGCGGCAGCTGAGGCTCAATAAGCATAAAACCAAGATCATCCTCGACGCCAACCGTGCGACCCTGAGAGCGACGCTGACCCTCGCCCACCACTATCAGGTGGACTTCGACGTCCCAAATAGCATCAGCAGCGTGCTGGGCTTCGAGCGGCAGATCTATACGTTCGACCGAGCCACGAATGGCTACTCAGAAGGGAGCATATCGTCAATATCATCAGCATCAATAGCATCTTGGTGAATAGCGATATCATCAGCGGAAGCTATGTGGACGGAACCCAGCAGTCCACCATCTATAGCTTCTTCCCGGCGTGGCCCCAGGCGAGAAGATCCTTCAAACCCCCAAAAATTTAGTATATTTGCCCGTGACCTTGCGAACCATCAATCGCATGGAAACGTATCTCACCGATCAGAACGGTACGCCCATCGATCTCAGAGGCGAGCATCTCACCATCCGCTTTCATCTTCGCGAAGTATAAATAAATGACGTATCAAGAATATGGTTTGAACTTAACGAAAGGTCAAGCCGATAAGCTCCAGCGGGCGGCAAAGAAAGGCTGCCCAGTCACCATCCGCTTGTCCCACGCGAATTTGAGAGGCGATCATAAGATGCTGCTCACCTCCCGACAGGTTCAAAAGATCACCAAGCTCCTGCAGCAAGGCACCGGTGGTATGAATCTGGAGATGAGCAGTGCCCAATTGAAGGAGAATATGCAGAAGGTGGGAGGCTTCTTACCCATGCTGGCCGGGCTGGCTATGAGAGCTCTTCCCATGTTGGCAAAGACCGTTCTGCCGGCCCTGGGAGTGGGTGCTTTGAGTGGTCTGGGTAGCACTGCCATTTCCAAAGCCATCGGCTCTGGGTTATACTTGAAGCGTGGTGGGTGCGTCTGCTCCGTGAAACCTAGCGGAAGCGGTCTCTCCCTCAAACCTTCCACCGCCCGCATTGTCCAGGGCGATGGGCTCTACTTGAAGACCGGTCAGAAATTTTACGATGGATCCGGTCTGATCTTGGGAGCCAACAGTCCATTCAAGAATATCCCTCTCCTAGGTATGCTCCTATAAATAAATGACCGATCAAGTGGATGCTAGTTGTGTGGAATCCTTGGAAGAAGAGCTCACAGCAGAAATCCTGAAATATGAGCATACCTTAAAGATCTACAACCGTGTTGATAAGGTCATCTCCATTGCCCTGGGTGGGTGCTCCGTCGGCAGTCTCCTGCTGACTAGTGGCACCATAGGGTCTGCCCTGACTGGTGTGGGTGCTGTGGCATCCATCCCCATCGGATCCTAGCCTGCCTCTGTACCACAGGTACCTTAGTCCTGTCCTTGATCTCGCGCCGAGTCGTCAAGAAGAAAAAGAAGCATCGAGATACTGTGCGATTAGCCAAAACCTACAAATCCCTGCTGGCGGGTGAAGACGGTGCTCCTGCGATCTGCCTGAAGAACTACTACGACGAGAAGGATCATCTACGCCGGCCTTCTACCCCATTTAGTGAAGAACTGAATGCGCATGCGCCGTAGGAGGATTCTTCCATCGCGCATCGCTCGGCTACGCCTCGCTCCCCGCTCATTCCCGAACCCTCCATATCAAAGTGCTAAGTGACCAAAAAAATTTCCCAATCCTCTTTGGATTGAGAAATTTTACGCCCCAAGATTTTTTTTTTTCACTTTCTCACCAGATCGTATGAGAGGTACTGCTGATTAGATTTCTTGCTCAGCTTGAATCCGGTGCTCGAACAGCTCCTTGCAAAGGACCCTTCTCTTTGTTAAGCGTGGGCAAGCCCATACTCTGGCGGTTTCTCCTTGTCTGTCTTTCAGAGTGAGAATCCTGCTTTTGCCATACTTACCTTCCACTTCAATCACCTCCAAGATCTTATAGATCATCCCAATAGGTAAATCCTTCCATTTGATGGCTTCCTGATTCTGGTCCTGCACCTTTTCCTGGAAGGCATCTTCGCCGATGAAGTCGTCATCTCCATCTTTGGGAATGTCGACGAATCCATTGTGTACGAAAGTCATATTCTTGTATTTACCCTATGCTCAATAGGAGTGCCGTCCGTTTGCATCTGGCCGTCGGGGTAGGGGTTTTAGGCAGGATTTCTGCATGTGCGGCAGAATCGGCCTTTTCATACTACTGTTTTGTTTAAAGTTCTGGCCTTGCGGTCATAAAAAAATCAAGCACTATTGTCAGAAATCAACCAATCTAAAACAATGATGGTATTTTTTAGCACAAATTTTGTGCTCCGAGTGCTGAGTAAAGTTTTATGACCGAGAGCTTAGAACCTTAACATATATAAATGAAATGTATTATCATACATGTTGAAGTCGTTTAAACTTGCTATTATAATATATACATATATATATATACTTTTATAACTCTTTATGTTTTTTAGAGAAAACTATATTTGAAGTATAATTGTGCCGCTCTTAAAACTGTAGATTTGTTTGTTTTTTACTGTTCACGAAAGCCAAAGGACTAATATTATGTAAATATTAAGGACGATAAAATCGCACGAATATATACAAGAATATTTTATGGGCTGACAATTTAATAGTCCACAGTGTCACAGTCTCGAGTAACTTACCATGAGCAAACAAATTTTTGCTTTTTCTCATAATATCAATGGTTGTAGCGAAATATTGAAAAACATATCAATTTCAAAGTACATATTTGGTTTGATCTATCGAGGATCAAACTCACGAACTCCCTAATATCCAAGATGAGCACACAGAGCTCTACGCAAATCACAGATGAAGTGTTCAAGACGCTTAAAAAGCCAAAGACAACCAGTACATAATATTTTTTCCAATGCTTTGTAAAAAGAATGTACAAAACAAGCAATTATAATTATTCATAAATCGATTTAGTGAATTATAATATGAAAATTAAGCTGGATTTATTTAGAAAAAAAAGTGAGGAAAATTGTACAAACGACAACGTAACCATCGTTTTTATGCAACCATCAGGGAAAGCGTCTACCACGTGGTTATGTCGGCGTAAATATGAAAAAGGAGATAAGGGCGGGAGAAGAGGAGAAGCTGAGGGATAAATAAATCCATGCTTTGGTGTTTAATACATGCAAACCAATACATTTTGTCGTAAATATGTCGTTGCAATATAGTGTAATGTGCTATAGAATTACCACGTGTTCAACACTCGATACATGTGGGCGTTTGTCAAACAATTTTATAACTTTGGTGGAATGATTGACCAAAAATAGATATATGGAAGAAGTAAGCAATCCAAATAACTGTTTTAACAGGTTAAGCGATAAACTTCATCCATCAATCACTTACTCGTATAAGTTGTTTTGTGCATAGTCGATAAATAAGAAGTGATTAACAATTAAAAATAGCGGTTAACAGATATACGATATATAAATAGTGATTAACCGATAAAAAAGCGGTTAACCGATATATATAGATTCTACCACTGCATCGAGTGTAATACGATGTTTATCCACTCGAGACAGTTAAATTTTCAAATTTAAAACGCGAGGCTCGCCGAGCGTTTTAAATATTGAAAATTTAACTGTCGAGAGTGGATAAATATCGTATTACACGAGATTTGGTGGTAGAATCTGTTTCTCTAATGATTTTCAAACAATATGCAGGCAAACTTATTCTTTCTTTTCGACTGATCTGCAAAATGATGTGTTCTTTCTATGTGACGTCATCAGGCATGGTCGCCTTTTTTCATGACGTCACAATAAGAAATTCAGAGGAAAGCAAGAAAATTCGACGTCATAATCGGATTTTAACCAATGAAGAACTGAGATCAAACTGACCACACGTTGATTAATTTTTTTATACAATGGGTGCAGAAAGGGATAAATTGACGAAGAATTCGAGAAATATAAATATCGGTTAACCGATAAAAAACCTTTTGAACCAAATGGTACACAATACTTAAATCCAAATAGTTGTCTCTGATTTTTCAAAGAAATCGACATACTTTAAACGCGGACCGCCAAGAGGACCACAAAATGAACTGTTACGCAAAAAGACGTATTCACATTACCGTTTGCTCAGCATTGAAGCGGAGTAACAGGAGATTTTACTTGTACAAGTACACATAGAGCAAAAATGTATTTGTGTACCTGTTATTTGTACAATAGTTGACTGATTGCAGGATAAAACAAGATGTGAAATGAAAATTAAATTAAGTGCATGTTTCATTAGAATCCGTAAATTTGACAACAGTAGTGAAGCACTCGAATATCAAATTTTATTTCCGTATAAAATACAACAGCTATGACTGCACGTGCTATCAGTGACAATGTTAAAACAATGCTAACATTGATTGTTGTCACTTTGACACATTCCCCGTTTCCATTCTCAATTTTAACATGTGTATATAGAAAGCAAACGGAAAGCTTGATATAACTCTTAATTTCATGGTTGTTGTATAAAAATGTAATTATAAGAATTGAATGCTTCTTTTTTATAATTTTATAGGGTTGTAAAAGCGTTCATCGTGTGCACATTTTTTTTAATGAATCGCGGAATGTGCTTTGGTCAACGTTTTTTACACCCTAATAAAATTATAAAAAGAAGCATTCAATTCATAAATAAAACACAAGTAAACGGGTTGTCAACAAATCTATTGTTTGGCAAAATTTGATCCGAGCCCGAAACGAAAACAATTAATAAAGACAATCGATGTGTGAGAGGATCTTCCGGAGTTCAACTACTGTAATCACTGTGTATCATCGCCACCGGAAATTGGGTACTAACGAAGCGGAGAAATGGAAAAAAAAGTAAACAAGGTAAGAATTCATTCAATTTGAAGCATTTCTTCTGATTTGACGAGGTACCGCTTAAGAAATGATTTTCTGATATATAATTCTTGAAATTATTAGGCCGAAAAGTACAATATTAAGACAAGATTGTGTGTTATACTCAAGAACTTGCCACTTAGTACCTGAAAATTTCGAGGTCGATCGTCCTCTGTCGCCCCATTGGCAAGATATTCAACTGTTTTCATTATTTTCCAGACACTTTTTAGATTATTATAGTGTGGCATCATATTTACTGAAATTTGTTGTCAAAATGATGGTTTTAAAGAATATAGACCATAAAAAATGGTCATTATGTGACGAGTAGGAAATGAACAAGCTCGGTGGCTAATACTGTTTGAATTTAAAAAAATATTGACCTTAGATTATAATCATTTTGGAAAGAATGAAAGAAGAATCCGATACAAGGGATACAAATCCGGCTGTGGCTAGCGCAAACTATTTATATAAACTTTCTGCTTGAGAATAAAGATGACCTTGTATGAAGTTTTTGGTTGTCATCTTAATATTATATACTTATTAATACAATTTACAAAAGCTAGCATCTTCGACTTGTAAGTTTAAAGAATTATAATAAAATAACATCTAATAAGGACAGGTTGAAATATTTTGAATCCTGATGGTGCATACTCATAAATTCTTTTGGAAAAAAACCCATGGTGGCGGGGTTGTCAACAAATCTATTGTTTGGCAAAATTTGATCCGACCCCCTAGTATGATAAATAATGAATGTTCCCGAAACGAAAAACAATTAATAAAGACAATCGATGTGTGACAGAGGATCTTCCGGAGTTCAACTACTGTAATGCTGCTCTCGATATCAAAAACTATTACTAAATTTTATCATCGGTACAAGGACATCATTCTTAATATAAATCGACGTGCAGACATCTTATACGTTCTGGTATTTCACATCCAATCTTTTATGGTAATATTTTATACAAAGCACAAAATGTCGTCATTCACCTCAAAAATTAACCAAACCTTTAAATCGACTTTTTCTCAAGTGATATACAGATGACGAGAAGTTACGATACTGTTGTCAAATCATTAAAAATGGCATTTTTCGGAATTAATATCGATTCACTCATATGGTCTTTGCATCGGATATAAACACATTTATTCTAAAACCAGTCAGTGTTGCCATGGTACGGGTTATGTTCTTTCGTATAATCTATGATGGCATGATACTAATAGCAGGGATTGTAGTTGATTTTCATATGATGAAGACATTATCTTTCAATCAGTTTAATTGAGGTCTGGAGCTGACATGTCAGTAACTCCTAGTAGTTCTTTGTTAATTTATGTTGATTATTGTCATTTTGCTTAGTTTCTTCTGTTACCTATTCTAACATCGGACAAAGTGAGGGGGGTTTGAAATCTCACAAAACATGTGTAACTCCGCCGTATTGTTTTGTGCCTGTCCCAAGTCAGGAACATCTAGCCTTTGTTAGTCTTGTGTGTTTGTGTGTGTGTTTTTTTTTTTTTTTTTTTTTTGGTTCATTTTTATGTTTCGGTGTTAACTGTGACGTCCATTTCGCTGAAATGTTGATGTTTGATACTAAGACTTTAATCTTGTAGAACGTATAATTATAACTGGAGCTATTGCAAATTAGAATTTTAAATCAGAGTTAAAACATAGACTGAAGATCAATGCAACAGGCCAATAATCTGTTACTGGAAACATACATATTTTCATATATATATTCTTTCTTTGGACATGCACACAGGACATTACAATGTCTAGTACAATAATATGTTATTGGAAACATACATATTGTAATATATATTATTTCGTCGGACATGCACACAGGACATTAAGTCTTTAGTACAATAATCTGTTACTGGAAACATACATATTGTTATATATATTCTTTCTTCGGACATGCACACAGGACATTTCAGTGTCTAGTACAATAATATGTTACTGAAACATACATATTGTTATATATATTCTTTCTTCGGACATGCACACAGGACATTACAGTGTCTAGTACAATAATATGTTACTGAAACATACATATTGTTATATATATTCTTTCTTCGGACATGCACACAGGACATTACAGTGTCTAGTACAATAATATGTTACTGAAACATACATATTGTTATATATATTCTTTCTTCGGACATGCACACAGGACATTACAGTGTCTAGTACAATAATATGTTACTGGAAACATACATATTGTTATATATATTCTTTCTTCGGACATGCACACAGGACATTACAGTGTCTAGTACAATAATATGTTACTGAAACATACATATTGTTATATATATTCTTTCTTCGGACATGCATACAGGACATTACAGTGTCTAGTACAATAATATGTTACTGAAACATACATATTGTTATATATATTCTTTCTTCGGACATGCACACAGGACATTACAGTGTCTAGTACAATAATATGTTACTGAAACATACATATTGTTATATATATTCTTTCTTCGGACATGCACACAGGACATTACAGTGTCTAGTACAATAATATGTTACTGAAACATACATATTGTTATATATATTCTTTCTTCGGACATGCACACAGGACATTTCAGTGTCTAGTACAATAATATGTTACTGAAACATACATATTGTTATATATATTCTTTCTTCGGACATGCACAGGGACATTTCAGTGTCTAGTACAATAATATGTTACTGAAACATACATATTGTTATATATATTCTTTCTTCGGACATGCACAGGACATTACAGTGTCTAGTACAATAATATGTTACTGGAAACATACATATTGTTATATATATTCTCTCTTCGGACATGCACACAGGACATTACAGTGTCTTGTACAATAATATGTTACTGGAAACATACATATTGTTATATATATTCTTTCTTCGGACATGCACACAGGACATTACAGTTTCTAGTACAATGATATGTTTCTGGAAACATACATATTGTTATATATATTCTTTCTTCGGACATGCACACAGGACATTACAGTGTCTAGTACAATAATATGTTACTGGAAACATACATATTGTTATATATATTCTTTCTTCGGACATGCATACAGGACATTACAGTGTCTAGTACAATAATCTGTTACTGGATTCATACATATTGTTATATATATTCTTTCTTCGGACATGCACACAGGACATTACAGTGTCTAGTACAATAATATGTTACTGGATTCATACATATTGTTATATATATTCTTTCTTCGGACATGCACACAGGACATTACAGTGTCTAGTACAATAATATGTTTCTGGAAACATACATATTGTTATATATATTCTTTCTTCGGACATGCACACAGGACATTACAGCGTCTAGTACAATAATATGTTACTGGATTCATACATATAGTTATATATATTCTTTCTTCGGACATGCACACAGGACATTACAGTTTCTAGTACAATAATATGTTACTGGAAACATACATATTATTATATATATTCTTTCTTCGGACATGCACACAGGACATTACAGTTTCTAGTACAATAATATGTTACTGAAACATACATATTATTATATATATTCTTTCTTCGGACATGCACACAGGACATTACAGTGTCTAGTACAATAATATGTTACTGGATTCATACATATTGTTATATATATTCTTTCTACAATAATATGTTACTGAAACATACATATTATTATATATATTCTTTCTTCGGACATGCATACAGGACATTACAGTGTCTAGTACAATAATATGTTTCTGAAACATACATATTGTAATATATATTCTTTCTTCGGACATGCACACAGGACATTACAGTGTCTAGTACAATAATATGTTACTGAAACATACATATTGTTATATATATTCTTTCTTCGGACATGCACACAGGACATTACAGTGTCTAGTACAATAATATGTTACTGGATTCATACATATTGTTAAATATTCTTTCTTCGGACATGCACACAGGACATTACAGTGTCTAGTACAATAATATGTTACTGGAAACATACATATTGTTATATATATTCTTTCTTCGGACATGCACACAGGACATTACAGTTTCTAGTACAATAATATGTTACTGAAACATACATATTATTATATATATTCTTTCTTCGGACATGCACACAGGACATTTCAGTGTCTAGTACAATAATATGTTACTGAAACATACATATTGTTATATATATTCTTTCTTCGGACATGCAAACAGGACATTACAGTGTCTAGTACAATAATATGTTTCTGAAACATACATATTGTTATATATATTCTTTCTTCGGACATGCACACAGGACATTACAGTGTCTAGTACAATAATATGTTACTGAAACATACATATTGTTATATATATTCTTTCTTCGGACATGCACACAGGACATTACAGCGTCTAGTACACTAATGTTTTTTACAAATCAAATTAAAAGAAATCGTAAGATTTTTCGTGATTCTGGCAGTTGAAATACATTATGAAATATCAAAGTTTCGTCCCCGAAAATCCATTTAAAATGGCTTTTAATCCCGCATGTATTATTTCCTTTTAACTTTTTTCAAATTATTTATTAAATTGTTTCTTCAAACTTATAAGTAAATGGATTGTGTGAAAAAATTAAGTAATAGATAAGTTTTTATTTGGTTTTACAATGTGTTATTCAAAATTAACTAAATAGAATTGAGCAGTTGTCTAAGCCTATGGAGGCCCTCTCTACACAACAAGGTACAATATAGCATATTCAATTAATGCAACACATACACAAATATATTAATAACACAAAGTTATTCATTTCAAAACTGCGCATGACTTAATAACTTTATTTGGTTTTAGATGATTAACATTTGAATCACAAACTTTTCAGTAATTTTTACAATTTTTAAAGGATTCTATTTTTGAAAATGGTGCAAGTTATATTATTAAACCATTACCAAACAAAACAAATATGTTTCTGTTGGCGAGAATAAAAGCAACAGTAGTATACCGCTGTTCAATAGTCATAATTCGATTAAGCAAAAACAAATCCGGGTAACAAACTAAAACCGAGGGAAACACATCAACTATAAGAGGAAAACAACGGAACAACAGAAACGCTGAACTACAACATAAGCAAACGCCAACATACATAGAAACGGACTGTCTGATTCCTGACTTGGTGCAGGACATTTTAAGAAAAAATGGTGGGTTGAACCTGGTTTTATGGTTAGCCAAACCTCCCGCTTACATGGCAATGACATACAAACGCAAGAACACTCAGCACAGTGAAATGCATAAATGAATAATATAATAGTACATTACAACATGTAAAACGCAAAATAACAACGGACATCTCCCATGAATGATGAACGTGAATTTGGGGATTTTTGAAGAACGTTGACTGGCTTAGTCAGTAGAGGACTGAGAGACCTCGAAGTGTTCTGAGCACGGAAGGATTTCAGATGAAGAAAAGTACTTCATCCAGGCCTGTGAGATCAACTTTAATGTCAATATTGCTGACTTTGCAGAAGGCATGTGATATCCCTATCCTTTTCAACGTCGGTAGATACCGGCACGAAAAACACGCGTCTTCTTCTTTCCAGGCATAAGAATTTTTTTGCTACTGATAACTCATCCAACATGAACACCATTTTATTAAACCAGCCGAAAAAATAATTGAATAAATACGCTTCAAATCTTGTTTGGTTAACAATGTCCCCATTATCTGGAAATAAAAGTGTGATCACATGAATTTTGATTGGCTAATTATCAATGGTTTTTTGTCCATTGTTTAATTTTTTCCGGTTAGATTTTCACAAAATCGTGTTTTGGGGCTATTTTCATCTTCTTTTGTTTACCGTGAGTAGTTTATCAAAAAGTCTGTTGATTAATTACTTCATCACGATTTACATACACGATCACGATTATGCAAAGGAATAGCATATAGTTTTCATGTACATTTACTCCATAATAATTTTCTATGTTTTCTATGTATTGTGTGCGATTTTGTCCCATGTACATTTACTCCATATCCTTTCATTTTCTATTCATATATAGATATAAGAAGATGTGGTATGAGTGCCAATGAGACAACTCTCCATCCAAGTCAAAATTTATAAAAGTAAACCATTATAGGTCAAAGTACGGTCTTCAACACGGAGCATATAATCATATCCTCCATCAGGAAAGAGTTTTTCTTTTCATTTGCAATAAACAGGAAGATCTAATAATGTTACTAATGACATGTTTTATTTAACTGAAACCTTATATGTAATTGACATGATGGAATTATTAAATAACAATAAGACAGGAAATAATACAATCACGCCAAAGGACACACGATAGATACTCTGGCAAAAATTCAAGTCAATTCGACAAAAAAGGACCGCCATTTAATTTCCGAATGGTTCGATATACGCGAATTTGCTGTAACGTCTTGGATTTCATTTTTTTTTTTTTTTTTTTTTTTTTTTTATTTTGACAGCATATAATACATGAAATTGGCCGCATTTTTGTTTTCTGAATTTCATCCCAAATTAAGAGAATGTATTGTCGAGGAATTATTTATGATTCAATCTGAAGAAATACCATTAACGGTACAAATGTTACTGTACCAGATGACAATAAATTTCTTTTCAGTGATGTTAAAATATTTGAAAATCCAAAGCTAATTAAAAAAAAAAATCACGCATTTTTTTACGATTGAATTGTTCATTAGGTTAACAAGTTCAAAAATAGCTGTGGAATATCGTCTTGCTTTTAGTGTTATCGACTAAATGATAATAGTAAACTGGTGTTGTTCAATCATTGCATATGTGTTTATTTTTAATCAAACGCATCATGAAACACACATATCATGAAGCATACACATCATGAAGCATACACATCATGAAGCACACACATCATGAGGCATACATATCACGAAGCACACACATCACGATGCACACACATCATGAAGCACACACATCACGATGCACACACATCATGAAGCACACACATCACGATGCACACACATCATGAAGCACACACATCACGATGCACACACATCACGATGCACACAATCATTTCCTAATTTGAAAATTGAATCATGACTAAAGAAGGTTTATTTTGCATTAAATATTCTGGTATTCCACAATCGACTCAAATGTGCATGTTTGGCTGAATGTACAACACCTGTGGTATGAGTTAATTGCAAAAAGTGTGCCTTGGTAAGCTTGTGCTATAAGGAAACAATATTTACAATAATAAGCTCATTATCCGATTTCTGAAACTGTGACTTGAAAGTTAGATAAATTATAAACGGCTTTTGGCCGTGTTTAACTTCAAAATTCTAGCATACTTTAATCATACTACATCTTCTTATTTTAGTATTGAATATTTCGCCGTAAAATGCAATATTGTATGAAGGGAAATCAAGAAAAGCGATTTATACGCACTATATTTATGAAGTGTTATTTTCATTTACTAGCACTGGCGAGATACCACTGATGGTGAACCACACACTAGCACTGGCGAGATACCACTGATGGTGGACCGCACACTAGCACTGGCGAGATACCACTGATGGTGAAACACACACTAGCACTGGCGAGATACCACTGATGGTGGACCACACACTAGCACTGGCGAGATACCACTGATGTTGGACCACACACTAGCACTGGCGAGATACCACTGATGGTGGACCACACACTAGCACTGGCGAGATACCACTGATGTTGAACCACACACTAGCACTGCCGAGATACCACTGATGTTGGACCACACACTAGCACTGGCGAGATACCACTGATGGTGAACCACACTCTAGCACTGGCGAGATACCACTGATGGTGAACCACACACTAGCACTGGCGAGATACCACTGATGTTGAACCACACACACTAGCACTGGCGAGATACCACTGATGTTGAACCACACACTAGCACTGGCGAGATACCACTGATGTTGGACCACACACTAGCACTGGCGAGATACCACACACTAGTACTGGCGAGATACCACTGATGGTGAACCACACACTAGGACTGGCGAGATACCACTGATGGTGAACCACACACATTTGTACTGGCGAGATAACACTGATGGTTGACCACACACTAGCACTGGCGAGATACAACTGATGGTGGATCACACACTAGTACTGGGGAGATACCACTGATGGTGGACCACACACTAGCACTGGCGAGATACCACTGATGGTGAACCACACACTAGCACTGGCAAGATACCACAGATGGTGGACCACACACTAGTACTGGCGAAATAGAACTGATGGTGAACCACACACTAGCACTGGCGAGATACCACTGATGGTGAACCACACACTAGTACTGGCGAGATAACACTGATGGTGAACCACACACATTTGTTCTGGCGAGATACCACTGATGGTTGACCACACACTAGTATTGGGGAGATACCACTGATGGTGGACCACACACTAGCAATGGGGAGATACCACTGATGGTGGACCACACACTAGCACTGGCGAGATACCACTGATGGTGGACCACACACTAGTACTGGCGAGATAACACTGTCAGATGGTGGACCATACACTAGTACTGGGGAGATACCACTGATGGTGGACCACACACTAGCACTGGGGAGATACCACTGATGGTGGACCACACACTAGCACTGGAGAGATACCACTGATGGTGGACCACACACCGGGTATCCGGATCCATAATCCTCCGTGGGAATCGGATTCAGATTTTACTTCTCTACCGTATGCGGTCTAAATGCTCCGGAAGTGTATCATTAGCTCAGGTCTCGTGAAAAAAACTCCGGGAGTGTATTATTAGCTTAGGTCTCGTGTAATTGCTGCGGGAGTGTATTATTAGCTCAGGTCTCGTGTAATTGCTCAGGGAGTGTATTATTAGCTCAGGTCTCGTGTAATTGCTCCGGAAGTGTATCATTAGATCAGGTCTCCTGTAATTGCTCCGGGAGTGTATCATTAGCTCAGTAGTCTGACTATGTTTATGTACAAAACAATAAACAAAATATGATACACAGCAACAAACGACAACCACTGAATTACAGGATCTTGAATTGGGACAGGCACAGACAAAATGTGGCAGGGTCAAACTAGTTTGCTGGCGCCAAACCCTTCCCCTCAACAGCAGTGTAACAGAACAACGTATTTTTCAAAAACGACCCGTTGATAAATTAAGAACTTACAACGACACTGAGGTTTCAACTCTCTCCGGTAAAGTTGACCTTATAAAGTTGAAAATGGCTACTAGTATTCTTTTTACGTTTCTTTTGGTTATTTAGTTTCTAACATCCGGGGCTTTTAAATGTTTGGGTTTGAGTGTTCCTGGTGAAAGTAAATCCAGGAAAGCGCTTCGGATGGACGATTTTTTGTTTTTGTTTTTTTTTTTAATCATTTGTAGACGCATTGCAAGGTGCAAATGTGTATATAAAATCGTTGTTGACCTTAACGAAACTCAGGTTAAACTCAAAGTACTACTTGGTCATTTCCTCTCGTGAGTATATATAAATCGAAGCTGACATTACTTTCTCAATCCGATTGACTAAACTTTTGTAAAACACAAAAAATAAGTCTTTTATCGTTATACAAGTCATCAGCTGTTATAATGTTCTGTTCAGTCTTAAGCTGTTTAGAACAACTGCATAATACAAACCAATACCAGTATGTGAATCAGTAAATTAAAAAAATATATGGACATGCATGTGAAAATCGGCACAAAGAAATCACATTATGGTTCCACTGTCTACTTTTTCAGGCTGAATCAAATATTAGTGATGGTATAGTTAAGAATGATGGAAAAGGGTGCTGTTTGCCTGGCCTTTAATTGGACCAGCTTGAAATTAACATATACACCCACGATTCAAGACGGAAATCTTTTATTACATAGCCTAAGACAAAGAGTAAGCCTATATCGCTTAACTCGGTATCTGTGCATCTTTAACCACGAACACTCTCCAACTTTGTGGACAAGAATAGAATTCGTGACTCAAAGTTCTCTTCTTTTTTGGGGTGATCTTGTATTGCTGGTCATTTTTTCCGTTT
The DNA here is from genome assembly GCA_017311375.1 of Mytilus coruscus. NCBI lineage: Eukaryota > Metazoa > Mollusca > Bivalvia > Mytilida > Mytilidae > Mytilus > Mytilus coruscus. The sequence continues at coordinate 7,349,610 of CM029597.1, read as the reverse complement.
ACAGTTTCTGTCTACCTTCTTTAGTTTTTGTCTAAAACAGAAAAAAGGATTAAAAAAAATGTCATCTAAGGGTAAGCACTCCAATAAGGGGTTGTCAGACAATTTCAACAATGTTGCCTTATTTTTAGATCTTGTCTTGCTGATCATTTTTGCTTATTTAAGTTTCTATCCATCTATTATATTGTTTTCAGATATTTGGCAAAAGCGCAAAAATTTGGTAAAAATCGTCATTAAAGGGGAAAAACTCCAATAAATGGTCGTCAGACGATTTCAACAATGTGAATTTATTTGTAGATCTTGTCTTGTTTATCATTTTTGCTATTCAAGTTTCTATTTATCTAAGTTGTTCTTATATTAGGCAAAATGCTAAAAATTATAAAAATCATCATTAAAGGGCAATAACTCCAATAAGGAGTCGGCTTATGATTTCGACCATGTTGACTTATTTTTAGATCTTGTCTTGCTGATCATTTCGCTGTGTATCTATTATAATTTTCAAGATAATTGGCAAAAATGAAATAAAAAAATGGTAAAATTCGTCATTTAAGGGCAATCTCTCGTATAAAATGTCGGCTGACAGTTTTGATGAAAATGGGCAACAGGTAGATCTCAACATTTTAATCATTTCTGCTCAGTCAGAGTTTCTCTATGTTTAGCGGTTTTTAAGATAATAAACAAAACTTGCATGTTACCCCTATGTTCTATTTTTAGCCATGCCGACCTTGTTGGTTGGCGGGCAGGCTCATCGAACACATCTTAAAACTAGATACCTTAATGATGATTGTGGCCAAGTTTGATTAAATTTGGCCCAGTAGTCTCAGAGGAGAAGATTTTTGTAAAAATTAACTACGACGGACGACGGACGGCAAGTGATTAGAAACGCTCACTTAGAACTTTGGGCCAGGTGAGCTAAAAAGGGATGCAAATACATGTTCTTTCAGCTGTAATAAATCGAAATATCGAAACACCTGTCAGGTTAATTAATTTTCAAATCAAGTACTAAGTAGTTATTAATGAAGTATACATTTCATATAATTGTTCCCTTTATTTTTCGTATAATTATTTCCTCCGTCAGGAAATGGTTCCCATGTCATCTTGAAATGAATAGGAAGACCGCATTATGTTAGTAATGACGCGTTTTATTTAACGGAAACCTTATACATGTAAGAAGAGAAAATTAACATAATCAAATTACAAAACGACCGTTTACATTTCTGAGTTAATTCGAAATACGAGACACAAAAAACACAGGAACATAACTTAACTTTCTTCTATTGTTTGAATGATAACACCTCACAAGTATATATTTCAACACAAACGTAGCGAGTAATTGTCGAAGAGAAATTAATATTTGATACACAATTGTTAACGGTTAATTATTCCTTAGGCTGACAATGTAAAAAAAGGATATGTGGTATGATTGCCTATGAGACAACTATCCAATATAAATGATATAATCGGTGCTGAAAAAGGTTGAAATTAAATTATTGTTGTCCAGTCATTGCATTTGTATATTTAAACGAACATCAATTCCGTAATTTAAAGATTAATAAGTTAAACAAAACTAAAATATTTGTTCAGTGCTGTATGTAATCTACTTCGCACAATAAAATAATAGTCCAGAGGCTTTAAAAAAATACCATAGTTGTAAAAGAGGGACGAAAGATACCAGAGGGACAGTCAAACTCATAGATCGAAAACAAACTGACAACGCCATGGCCAAAAATAAAAAGACAAACAGACAAATAATAGTACAGATGACACAACATAGAAAACTAAAGACTAAGCAACACGAACCCCACCAAAAACTGGGGGTGATCTCAGGTGCTCCGGAAGGGTAAGCAGATCCTGCTGCTTCACATGTGGCACCCGTCGTGTTGCTTATGTTATTACAAATCCGGTAAATGGTCTTAATTCGGTAGGTCACATTCGTGAAAAGGGAAGGGTTTTGTAGTTACGACATAAGGAACATATCCGATATCATATGTGAAACGATTATTCCATAACGGTCAACCAACTCGTGATGTCGTCCGTAAAATTTACAAAGGGATGATTTCAACTTCACCATTTGGAACTCTTGGTTTAATAGCTTCCTTGTGAGTAGCAATCCTCTATCAAGGAAATCATGATAGGAAATACAGGCCCGGGAATATTGTATCAATTGGGAGATATATACTCCGTATGCAGGCGCTGCTGGAATGTTGCTACATAGAAATGGAAAGTTCACAATTGGGAAGCTGAAATCATCTCTTTTGTCGTAAAGTTGTGTTTTTAACCGACACCTCATTGTCAATTTCTAGATGTAAGTCAAGATATGAAGCAGACTTAACTGTATCTGTAGTATCCTTTATCTCTAGTTCGATGGGATAGATTCGTTCAACATAGTCACCAAATTTTGTATTATTTAATGAGAGAACATCATCTATATAGCGGAACGTAAAGTTAAAGGATATTCCTAACTTCTTATCTTTCTTCCTAAGAAGTTCCTGTATGAAGTCAGCCTCATAATAATAAAGAAACAAGTCGGCAAGAAGAAGGGCACAATTGGTACCCATTGGAATTCCGACAGTCTGTTGAAAAACACGTCCTCCAAACGTAACAAATATGTTGTCAATCAAGAAATCAAGCATCTTGATAATGTCAGTTTCAGAGATTTTTGTTTGAATCAGAGTGATTCTTAACAAAGTAGGATTTATCCTCCCAAGACAAGATACTTATATCTACGTTTGCCATTCTTTTTAATGAAACAAAGTAATACCAACTCTTTCAATTTGTCTTTTAGTTTGGAATGGGGAATACTTGTGTAAAGTGTAGAAAAGTCAAATGTTTTAATACTATTGCAAGATGAGAGAGTCTTATATTGTATGTACTCTAAAAGATCTTTGGAATTTTTTAGTATCCACATCTGATTAACGCCACCTCTAAAATAGGCAGTTTCACAATAACTTTGGAGCCCGGCTTTAAAATAGATGTTAATAATTTAGAAAGAGGTTTCGTGGATCACTTGGAAGACCCAGCAATATACCGTTGTTTGTAAGGACACTTATGTAGTTTAGGTATCCAATACAGTGATGGAAGATCCAGTTCTTCATCTTTGATTGAAATTCCAAAGGAACATAGAACAGACCTATGATTATCCAGGATTTCCTCTTTGGTAAGTGTCGTGAGGGTATATGTTGAGTTTCCAAGTGAATTGTCAATACCTAATTCATTTATCAAGCAGATTATGTAATGATATTTACACACAAAACGATGTTGTTTTGGGCTTTATCTGCGGGGACAACAACATATTTGTCATGGAGGTAGGACAAGTGTTTTGCAACATTTGGGTCTTTAAAAATTGACGTAGCGTGGGTATTGATAGACCCATTTAGTTTCTTAATTCGGATTTGTATCAACGACCTCAATCCATTCGGAAAGAGTATCTACGTTTTCTTTCTCGCGTTTAGCCCATTGCCTGGCATAATCCTAGACTGAATTCATCAGTATTTTGAAGTTGTATTTCCAATTGATGGATTTAGGCTCACGATATTTCGGACCTTTGGATAACAAATTTCGCAGGGAAGTGTTATTGACAATGTTGAGGTCTCTGGTAATAACGTGGTCAGTCTACGTCATTTGGTCTCTGGTGGATAGATGCCTCATTGGCAACCATACCAAATCTTATTTTTTTTTTTTTTTTTCATATTCAAGAAGTCACTGAAAGTTAATTTCTCTACACACAACGTTTGTAAATTGAAATATTACTTTAACATATTATGTTAACAATATTCTATATGCAGATTGATACCAGGAGTCGGTTTCACAAAAAACTTACGACTAAGATTGATCGTAAGTCATGAACAATTCAGTATACTTACGATCAATCTTAGTCGTATTATATAAATTTTTATGGGAAGTGCATGTATATTAAATGCCGCTGAATAAAAAGAATTAGGCATGCATATGAATAAGGGAGATGTTTGATATCGTCAAAGATATAGAAAATTTACGACAAAAATAACCAATTACAAATGACTAAAGAGGGCGATATGCATTCTTCAACAAGAAGATGATAAGATAATAATGTGTAAAAACTGAAATTAGGTCTACAGAAACAGCTAAAGATTTACAATGAAAAACCAATTCCCAACAATGTAGTTAGGCGCAAGCATGCTTTTGCAGAACAATTAAAATCATGGTATCTATGATGAGTTTATTCAAAAGGAGAATGTAGAGTTTGATAAAAAATATTGTAATTTACCACATGCAAGTACTTTTTTAATTCTCGTCTACAAATGACAATACATAAATATGCATGAAAGAATATCCCCCTTCTCTGAAACACATTATTACATAGTACATTTTCAATAGCTAATTTTTGTACAGTACATTATCAGTTTTGTTTTGCTTTATCTATCTATTTATTAGAACATGATCCCTATTTGAAAGATAATATGGTTGGGGATGGTACAAACTCGGCTACTTTTAACAGCGTGTGCAGCAGGACATTAGCCAGTCGAACTTTCATTACATTAGTTCGAGATGGTAGGTATATATTTTGCTTGTGGATAATTAAGACAGAATGCTCATAAATCTTGTTTCCTATGTTTCTAATTACAGTATAAACCCAATATATAACCTTTATATTCCATTGAGTATATTGTCTTCTAAAAAACGAAACGCAATTACAATATGACAATCTCTTTTTCGAACGGTTCTTGAAAACTCCGATAAAACAAGTAGACTATCAGCACTCTTTCCTAAATTTCCAAAAAACTAGGCAGAAACAAATAACATCAAAATATATCTAAAACAACCACTGACAAGGGAACCAGTTTGAAGTGCATTGTGCGTAATTCATGCACTAAAGGAGACGTATACACCGTCGATGCCTTCGATTTAACTTCTTATAGAGTTTAAATGAATCTCACAGTTGTTTTTCTAAGATGGTCCGTCTATTTGAAAAGAAAAGTATACGTATGAGCTTCGAACATTAGTTTATCAATGTTGCCTTCAGTTTATTTAGACAGATACCCACACATTGACTTTGACATATAGTCAAAATTAAACAAGTGTAATAGCACTGTACTCTCTCTCTCTCTCTCTCTCTCTCTCTCTCTCTCTCTCTCTCTCTCTCTCTCTCTCTCTCTTAATATTGCTTAATTGGTAACAAACTGCAATTAAAAGAACTTCTATACAAACGTGTAATAAAGAACACTCAATTCTTTAATACTGGCATAAGAGATGAAAACCAAAGTTTGTTAAACAAATAAAAAGAGTGTGAAAGAATCATCGCTGTCTATAAAAGCAAACTTCAATTACTTAAAATGCTGAAATAGACGAAGATCAGGAATATATAAACCATACATTTGAAAGTCAAGGATGTCAAAATACATGAGATGGTGAAGAGCTGTATCACAAAAAAAAACGGAGTTATAAAAAAGAATGGTCACAATAATCTATCGATAGTACCTGAGGGAATTGGAACCTAAGTTCTTAATAATTGTTATATTTGTCAATATCAAATTTAAGAAAGGTAGGTACTAAATCATGCCCGTACCGGAACAATGACTATTGAGCTTATGATACCTCCTAAGACTATCGGTCTTCCAGCAGCTGCATCAAATAGATAATTTATGATTTACATACTAAGTACACAAACTTTCAGTTCCTTTTTATACCATATACCCGTTATCAGAAATACTTAAACCTTACATTTGAAAGTCAAGGATGTAAAAATACCTGAGAAGGTGAGGAGTTGTATCACAAACACGGAGTCATAAAAAGAATGGTCAAAATAACCTATCGATAGTGCCTGAGGGAATTGGAACCTCAGTTCTTAATAATTGTTATATTTGTCAATATCAAATTTAAGAATTTCAAGGAAGATTAAATGACTTATTGAAACTTTCCATTATGTCAAAAAGGAAATTAATTGCTCTACCAATGTATCCAAAACCAGGCAACCTCAAATCTTATTTAGATTTAAACTAAAGAATGAGCAACACAAACCCTAACAAAAACTGGGTGTGATCTCAGATGCTCTTGAAGGGTTATCAGATCCTGCTCCATATGTGGCACCCGTCGTGTTGCTCATGTAAGTACAAACCCGGTGATTAGTCACATTCGGGGAAAATACGACGGGCGGCATTTGTAGAGCAGGATATGCCTACCAATACGGAACACACTGAGATCACTCCCAGTTTTTGTTGTGGTTCGTGTTGCTTGGTCTTTTGTTTTTTATGTTGAGTTTTGTGTACTGTTGTTTGTCCTTTTTCTGTTTTTTTTGCCATGTCATCGTCAGTTTGTTTTTGCCATGTCATCGTCAGTTTGTTTTTGACTTATGAGTTTGAGTATCGCTTTGGTATCTTTCGCCTCTCATTAAGATTAGATTTGTTTTCTCAAACTTTGTTTTAAGACCTGTTATAAATATAATCGTTCTGGAAAACATAAGTAATGTGTTAATCTCTGATATAAATAATGCCAAAAGTATGCTCGTAAAACAAATGGTTAAATAGTAATCTTATGTATGCCATAATAGTTATATCGAGGTTGAAAAGGTTCCATTTACGCTGACGTAGATCACAATAGCCATATCACAGCGAAAAATGGTGTAGAAACTTTACAGTTGAATTTACTACAATTGATTTTATTTAAAGAAAACAAACAGGGAGGTTTGAAGGATAATGGAAACCATTTACGGTGTAATAACAAACAATAGTTACATATATGTTATTGGTCGAGAAAAGATGACAATTAGCAAATACATATTTCATGTGATTTTGAAAAGGTTCGACAGCCGATGGCGGTCTTAGAAAACCTGTCCAGAAGACCTGCTAGCCAAGTTCGGTAATGTTTCCATTCAGCACTATGACAACGAAAACGCATCGACATGCTCTGATACTGTATTTTATGCCTGTACAGATGACACTTTAATCAACATAACCTATACTGACACGTGTACAAATGCGTCGACAGACAAAACATTATCAGGTTTATATCTTAAACAGTGTTTATATATATTAAGGGTAACTTTCAGAATGGAAGGTTCCGTTTCATTTACTATTAAAAATTTGGTTAATATTATCTGAATCCATACACAAAAGTACGAATCGACAATTATCTATTCCTGTTTCGGAATTTCGTTAAATTCATATTGTTAACTGGGTTTGTCTTCTGTTTTAAATAAATACTTTCTTCCTAACTATGCCATTTTGATACTTGGTAAATACATGTATATAGCCTTCGCTTTAAACTTGTTGTTTTATTTTATATAAAAATATAAAAATCATTCGAAACACAATTGTTTTTCTACCACAAGGCATAAATTGTCATAGTTTATTGGAATAAAATGTTTTCAATACTCTCTAAGTCCGTAATTCATATATACTTCATAATGTTTTGATTCGATACTCTTTTATTCTATTGCAATCATTTTGTGTCAATGGCAGGCATGGGGCGAATTACATTGCAATGTAATGCATTATATTACAATTACTTTGACAAAACCATGCATTAAATTAAAATTACAATTACATGCATTTATCAAAGTAATGCATAAAATTACAATTACTTTTGCAAAGTAATGCATTGAATTAAACATTACATTTGTAAATTTTATTATCAAGTGAAAAGAAAAATCAAACATTTTGAAAAACAACATGAAGTCACAAAAGATTCGACATGTCTCTTCAATATAAGTTTGGTTTTAATGTTTCAAGGTATACATCTCTGTGTTTTCTCTAAAAAGAAAATTACAGAGATGAAGTTTAATACTAATTTTAACTTAATGTAAACTTTACTTTTATATATATACATTTGTTTTTTTTTTTTTTTTTAATTTCAATCAAAATATTTACTGAGAATTTCTTTCCTAATTAGATAATAAACAAAGAGCTTAATTTATGACTAAGTGTCAAAATGGTGAAAAGGTTGATTGTAAAACAAACTAATTAATGTTTTATGACAATGTTCAATTATCTGTTACTTAATCATGACAAGGTATTCATTGATCTTTTGACAACAATGGAACACTTTTACAGTAATGCTTATCAAATATCAATCTTTTTATGCAGGAAAATGTATGAAATATGGAATAAATTCAAATGATTATGTTCCAAGTTAATCACGAAATCTTAAATTCTGCTTTAGTTAAATCTCCAACAATCTGTCAAAGCCATGCATTACAATTACAAATTTGCATTACCCCATGCCTGGTCAATGGTTCTGATTGGATTGCAACAAGCGTAAAATCCTCTATCTACCTGTCTATAACTAAGGGAATTCAGGAATGTATTGACATGATATGTTTTTCAATAATAAATAAAAGACTCACATTTTTCACTTAAAAATGTTCCTGTAATAGAATTTCTACATTCTGATGCGTAGAAGAACTCTAAAACGCCCGTTGTTTACATTTGACGTTTGAGGCATACATATGACGTCACCTGGTTTAGTAGCTAAAGACGATAACATCATTTCGCGGAATGTTCGTTTTATCAAATTTTACTCCGACAGAATGACTTAAATTGATTGATCTGTTTAATTTGCATTATAATTGAGATAACCGTATTGTATTTGCAGCTTGGCCTACATAAAACTTGGTTTTACTGTCGCAAATATCCGTTGATCAGCTCCGTTACGCGTCGCTAGGTAAAATCAATTTGCGACAGTAAAACCCTCGTTTCACGTAGACCAAGCTTCAAATACAATACAATTATCTCTTACTTAGTCTGCAGTAGAATTAAAGTGCGTCCTTATATCTACGATCTTGGTAATGCCATTCAGGAAGTGAACAATAAGCGCCTCTGGTGAACTGTGTAATAAGGTGAACTTAATATATATTAATACACTATATTTTCTTATTTCACGCTTATTTTGAAGCATAATTGAGTATACACAAAACTATGTAAATAGGAAAACGTTTTTTTGTTATTATAAATACGAAAACTAAAAAAAATTTAATTTAGAAATAATTTCACATTAAAGCCATATTAGAATTATGATTTCAATAACATAACTGGAAATACGTGTATACATTTATTATTTAAATAACGATTCCTAGTTCGTCATAAGGTAGATATGAGATTGCGAATCCCTTATGAATAACACATCCTTTTTCACAAATGATCAGATCATTAGTTTCCAACGTTTAAAAGATCTGCTTTCTATATATGTAAAACAATTATGCCTGAAAATATTACTTATATTTTGGAAAAAAAAGTTATTCAATAAATGATCTGATGACACTAAGAGATGACAAGGAGCAAGTCGCAATACCACATAGAAAAGACGCTATAGTCGAGTCGTAATAAATGAGAGTGCATATGTTCTGTTCACCGTATGTTGTCTGAAATGATATCTGATCTAATTTCAGATCTAGGAGTATATATTTATACACTATATTTTCTTATTTCACGCTTATTTTGAAGCATAATTGAGTATACACAAAACTATGTAAATAGGAAAACGTTTTTTTGTTATTATAAATACGAAAACTAAAAAAAATTTAATGTAGAAATAATTTCACATTGAAGCCATATTAGAATTATGATTTCAATAACATAACTGGAAATACGTGTATACATTTATTATTTAAATAACGATTCCTAGTTCGTCATAAGGTAGATATGAGATTGCGAATCCCTTATGAATAACACATCCTTTTTTACAAATGATAAGATCATTAGTTTCCAACGTTTAAAAGATCTGCTTTCTATATGTAAAACAATTATGCCTGAAAATATTACTTATATTTTGGAAAAAAAGTTATTCAATAAATGATCTAATGACACTAAGAGATGACAAGGAGCAAGTCGCAATACAACATAGAAAAGACGCTATAGTCGAGTCGTAATAAATGAGAGTGCATATGTTCTGTTCACCGTATGTTGTCTGTAATGATATCTGATCTAATTTCAGATTTAGGAGTATATCGTTGTATACATGAAATAAAAGACGGATTAGATACCTACTTGGCAATATGGAACGACGATCCCGGTGTTGCAAATCCGTATAATTGTCTGGTAAATTTATGTTATGGTATTTATAATGTACAGACAAATGAAAATGGTCAAATTCTTCTGTTGTTAAATTGTTTCTTAATAATTATAGCTCATAACTTTAAATAGTACTACTTCTTTTACACTAAAAATGTCATCACTAATCTTACAAATGCGGAAATACTGAATATGAAAACAAAATAGTGTGGGATATATGTGAAAGAGAAAAACAAACTAAATTTGACCTCATGATTTTGTATCGTCTTTTCTTACTGGGCAAGAATGAATTTTCGTGCTCAATGTAAATAATAAAAGCTCTATCGCTGTCTTTTGTAATGTAATTATCAAATTTTCTGAAACTTGCATAACTAGATTTCAGTTATTGTTTATACACTTTAATCGATTATTTGTGTCTTTTGACATTAAGTATGTTTTATCCTTTTTGTGCCTAATACCGGTTAGACACGCACATGTACTGCAGTGGTTGTTGCAATATTCCATGCTTGTTTTTCGTTTGATATTATTATCTTTAACCATGCCGTTGTTTTTCTTATCTGAATTGTTTTACATTTTGTTTTTCAAGAACCTTTTATAATTTCATATACTGTATAGGCATATATCCACTAATTCAGCCCTGTCAGAAAGAACATACATACAAGAAAGTAGTACATATTGAAACAAAATAATTCCTACGCATAGCTGTATCTTTGTCAATAGGTAAAATATTTATGTAATTTTGGTATCAAACAAAAGATTACGGACTTAGGATCACAGTATAACAGAACCCTTGTTGAAAGTTTCTTCTGAATAATAAAAAAAAAACAATATAGGAAATTTGAATATAAGTGCATATTTGCCCTATTGCTTAGATCAGAATTATCTCTTTTTGTACTACCAAACGTCTGGGAACAAGTACGTTCTAATATGCAATTAAAGGTATAATGAATTTATCAGCACAAGTCAGGATAAGGTATAGCTGTGACATGAAATGACAGTCACCTTATTTGAACTTAAGACAACACTGCTATGAATGCTTGAAATTGCAGAATTTAACATAGAAAGCAATTGGGCTATGCAGGAGTTGTTTTATTCCTGTAGTTTTCACATCCTCGTCGTTTGGTTAATTTATTGATACGTGTCTGAATAGTTGTGAATTATGTTTAAGATGGTTAATAAGTACAAGTTTTTTTAATCTTTTGATTTGTCAACTTGTATGAATATTTATAAAACGTTAACGGTATACATTTAACAAGTCTATAAAGTATGACAAAATTGCATATTTATACAAACATTTTTGACTTGCAAGTATTGCGAACATCTAGATACCACACAATAAATAACATGTGAGGTTTAATAAATTCATTTAACAATCGGTGTACAACTTTTTAGTTGGTTCTATCGTGTGCTCTATATTAGCGGGTCCTAAAAATATTTAAAAAATGGTCCAGCATCTCTTTTGTTTCATGAAACATGTACTTTTCCTGGACTTCATAACTAAAGGAGAAGGGGCTCTAAGGGGTAAAATTGGCCCCACTTCCGAATCTATTGATATTTCTTTCAATTGATATCTATGATATGGAGCTTATAAAACATCAAGGATTTAATAGTTATCTCTTGCCGTTTTCTTGTTATGACGTCATAAAAATGGTATGCCGACTAAGCTTAAATATCAGCTTTTTACATATTTTATCCTTTTTTTATGTATTGTGTACTTTTTACAATAGATTACACCTTAAATAATCAACGTGAAAACATTATTACTAGTATAACATTGTATTAATATAATGAAGAACAAAATTGAATAAAGTTTAACTATTTGATATCAGCAATATAGTTGCTATGGTAACAACGAAGTTAACATTTGTTCTATGTATGACTAAATTACAGAAATTTTTCACAAGAGGGAATCTACAATTATTGTTTGTGTTTTCTTTTACCTTGAATTACCAAAATGAGTATTGTGTGTACTTTTATGTAGTCTGCTGATAAAAACACAAAGAAGGTATAACATATTACGTACTAGTATACAGATAATATATGAATAAAGTTCGCAATTTCATAAACTATACATTTCAACAATTACTCAACCTTATTAAAACTGAAATATTCTTAGCACGTTTATCTTTATAAACTTTTCACATGTTCTTCATATCAAATTAAAATATATAATGCGCAACCCCCCCCCCCTTTTTTTTTTTTAAACCTCAACCTTCCTTTTTCAAATGTTGCCAAGGTTACAAGTGCTACATCAGGAGATAGTGTATCAGATCAGCCAAACTGTTGATTAAGAAACATGTCTTACTAGACTTTGATTATAATTTTTTTAAACAACAGTTATCAAAAATTCAGGTATTATGTTATCAATAATAATTATGCCAGTTTGGTGTGACAATTCAGTGTTCGAATTTACCAATTAAACTATTGCAATAAATGTCTTCCCTTCTGTATTCGCCATCTGCAGATACACATGAAACTTGAATAAAAATCATTTCAATTGTTGTTTAAGATTTTCCGTATTGAAATTTTTAAAATTAAATTTCCAAATATTAGAGTTAAAACCTTATTCATTTATTAATGTGTGAAAGGGAAAACAAATATACGAGAAATGAAATGAGGATAATTAAGCATGATTGAATATTATATATATTGAAAAAACGTCTGAAGTATCGCCATTAAAATATTTTGAAAAAATCTCAGTCAAGCCATCAAATTTGACATGTGTTTTTGCTTAAGAAATGTTAAAAGAAGTAGATATTAAATCAGGCAAAAACACTTTTACTGCTTTTGTTTTTTTTTTTTTTTTTTTTTTTTTTTTTTTTTTTTTTTTTTTTTAAATGACAGTTGTTGCTAATATTCCACATAATGGTACCCTGATATCGATTTACGTCAGTTTTATTCCCAACAATGACATACAAAACAAAAATGACATTATACTATATGACCTATATGCCCAAGTAATTGTTCAGTAAAATACAAATGTTTAATATTTACTCCTCCGGTTCACGGTTACTATCATCAATGACTTCCGGCTGATTAGCATCATGGATATAGTCCCTCCATTGCTTTGCTTGATTTCCTTTGCAACTTTGATGCCGGTAAAAACTTAGAAACCATATCACTGAGGAAATATGACTACAAGTGCCAACAATTCGAGCACCGGCCTTGCAAGTACAGTACCAAGCCTTTATGCAGCAGTCATCGTATGTAATCCAAAGATTATGCGATTTGCTGCTTGTATGCCTGCTTGCCATTCTAACCCTAATGATTTGATGTCCCTGTTGCATAACTTCATAGTATTCGTCATTTTCTAAATGTTCCTCGGTATAACTCTTAGCTAGTTTAAGCTGGTATACACCGAGCGTTATGTCCTTGATAGCTTCAGAAAATCTTCAACTGAATCGTTACCATCTATTTTTTGCCACCTACCACTTCTGGAATGTAAGTTTTCATTTGATACCCGTTCCATGAGTTCATTTTTCTTCTTTGACATGTGAAGCATTTTTGCACCTAAGAGAAGGTCTTCAGTTTCATTACCAGCATTAAGTGGTGGTCTATACTTATTACATATGGCACTGACAAAACGTGTATATTCACCAGCATACGGTATAAGGGAATTGGGTAATACTTTGTCAAGCAATCGCCACTGCTTGATTCTACCATTAACGGACTCAACAACCCAGCGGACCTTTGTTACTAGACGTGTTGTGTTACCGTCTTCAACCGAAAGTTGCTTCTCGTTACGTTTAAGAAAGCTTGGCATTTTAATTTGAATACCAAATTCTTCCAAGAGGTCGATACTGTCTCGAAATCCCCGATCAACCACAACAACATCATTTGTTTCAAACCATTCCTTAATTTTCTCCAAGTTATTTTTGAAAATTGAGTTCAAAATTTTGGCATCATTGTTTTTGCTGTTACAAAGGTAGGGTCCAATCACACTTACAATATATCCTGTAGTAGTGACAAACATCATTGGCTTAATCAGGTTGCGGTATTTGTGCATGCTATATGTATTACGTTGAAATTTAAATTGTCCATTCTTTTGTATGTAAATATAAGTACCATCAGTTACGAGTATAGCAGTTGTGTTTGTGATATCACCAAATAGTGTTTGTGCCAGTGGACGAGTGTGGTTTTGTATAACACTTTCTCGGGATATATGATCAAAACCTAAATACTTTGGTGTAAAGTGCTGTTTAACTGCATCTCTTGCGGATGATATAGCTTTCCTGATAGAATCTTTGCTTATATTAAACAAAGTTGCTAATATCTTATTGGACATCCCCGAACGAAGTTTGGTCAAAAATATACCAATGCATGTTCTCATGCTTCGTACTCGGGTATCTCTTACAGCTGAGTTTGGAATGTGGGAACATAAGTCTTCAAAATCTGTTATTGTTAAGCCAGTCAAATTTCAAAAGTCTGTGTCGTTTAAAGAAGAAGATTTGTCAAAGTCAATTCTAGCGTTTTTATTTTTTAATGCATGTTCTCTAAATTTATCTATCAATTCAAGTAGTCCGCTGCGATTGAAGTCAGAAACAGTATACACACTTGTTATGTCTTCGTACGCTTCTTTTGTAAATCCTTCAGTACATAAATGACGAGGACAGCACCGTGATCCGGCAGGAATAATTATATTCTTTTCCAAAAATGTGTTAAACCGTGCTTCTTGGGGAACAACCATGAGTTTTGGACCACGCTTTTTGCAAAGACAACATTGTGCATGACCTTTAATTGTTAAAGAAATAGGAAGCGATATTGATAAAGGAGAACTTAATTTTGCTCTTTTAGGTGCGGATGGTGGCATAAAATCAGGATCATTTGTATTTGTATCAGTTGTAAGAACAGTTGGTGTATTTACTTGTGCTTGCTCTTCTCTGTAGTATTTCCGTCGACAAGTATCACAGATAACGTCATCATCATTAGATAAAACAAGGAAACTTTTACTGAGAAAATTGCGCAGATTTTCATTTGCTTCTCCACACAAAGGTCTTCTTTTTCCGGGTTTTGTTCTTTTTTCACACAATATACATTTAAAATCTTTTCGTCCCTTTCTTATGTTGTCCATTCTGAAAAAAAAAAAAAAAAAAAAAAAAACATAAGAGGATACAATTGATATTTGGTACATTCAATTGCAAAATCTATTCAACTCCTAAACAATTTCATTGCAATCTTTTTTTGTTAAATATATATGTGTTAACTGTATTTCAAAATCTAACGTTAGCCTGTGCTAAAAGAATATTGGTGAAATAACATGACTAAACTTAGTAATTATAATTGTAAAGAAGAAAATAGAAATAACCATGTTTATGAATATAGGCGGAATATATTTTACAATGTGTTGTGCAGAATAGCCATATTAAATGGGGAAGCGAATGAATAAGACACAAAACCAACTACAGAGAATACCAGAATATTTTCGACATGAGACAGGCCCGGCATTATAATGACTGTTCAACTTAAATTGCTTTTTTAAGTAACAGTCATGTTGAGGTTTTATGTTTGATGTTTGTTATTCACATAAAACAAAATTTGGATCAAATATAACTAATTCCTTTTAAGATGAAACTCTGTCTTTCACTCTTCTTACTAGCGTAGATTATGCAAGCCAGTGCATCAAGATTTTCCACAGTAGAAATAACATTCTAAGTTGTCAAATTCATTTCTGTGTTTGGTTATATGAATATTAAATGAATGTATTGATGTTTAACATCCAGTGGCAAATATTTCATACATTTTCAGACAATAACATAATATGTTCCATATTTTGTACTTTTACTTCTGGCTACTGTGCATAAATGTCTAATTTTAAATCTGGTTTCGCAATGTTTTAATTGAACTATGAATCTTCTGCACTCAGTGTCAAATAATCAAATGCATAAAATTATATAGATACTCACTCATTTTTAATTCTACAAGGAAATTATCATGTAATAATTTAGGTCCACTGTCTGCAGAATCCATTTATGTCTAAAATTAAAAAAAAATCACGTCTTAATGTATATTGATGCACGTTGATTTTGTTTGTTTTTTTATATCTATCATGAAAGTCAACAGACAGAACTTTCCTCTTTAGCACATATACCATTTCTTCATGGGTAAAACACATGCAAATCTATCGATAATGATAGTACATGTAGCTTGAGAGTACATGTAGCTTGAGAATTAACAATTAACAAAGTTTGTTATATACTTTTATTTATCTTTTTTTTTTTTTTGTTGTTTAAGGTTTCTCTACAATATTATTGATAAATGATAATATGATTTGAAACGACAAATGTAAAAAATTACGAAACGAGGGGGAAAAAATGGTCCTGATGAGACTCGAACGTTATTCCTTAGCATACTGACATAGCGTGTAGGCGATATGAACCACATTGACACAGCAACTAAATGACGTTAATAACTAATTAATAAATTTGGCGTATTTACTGTCTTCTGATTGGTTAAAAGTATACTTTTATTTTCAATGTTGTCAATTTTTATGGCTACACGCCCACTCTGACGTTGTATATTCATACGCCAACATGTGTGTACGTTGTTATTGTTAATATAAATAATATAAAAAGTTCTTTTAGCCTTATTTTGGATAGAAATTTATCTATAATGAATGGCAATATTTTATTTTGAATTTATTGAACCATAAAATTAATTTTTGACTCTTCACATTTTACATAATCCGCTTCGCGGATTATTCAATGTGAAGAGTCAAAAATTAATGTTATGGTTCAATAAATTCAAAATAAATAATAGCCATTCATTAAATATTTATAATTTTGATTCATAAACGGACGGAACAATATTATTTCGTTTTCATTTCTTTACTACTTATTTACGATTCCAGTAAATTGTTTATATCATTGATATGGCCATTTCATTATTGTTGATTATGTCATGGTCTAAATTATTTTTGTTTTACCAAACAGACGCGCAAAATGGAAAATGAAGTTTTCGTCTGCTGTGCCGTGGAATTTTATACGTGTTTTGTAATTTGTGTTCCGTTTTACTTAATTTTGAATATTTTTGAAGCAATTAAAAGAAAATAAATCATAGAATTAAAATTTTGTTTTATTTCGCTTTTTCTTCAGAGATAATAATATGAAAAGACGGAAGAACTTTTTACGCGACATGTTCATGGTGTAGTTTATGCATAACTTACCTTTCACAAGGTACGAATTCCACCATTTTCAAAAATATGATCACATCTTTTAAATTATATTAAGTGTTTTCAATTCTGTCTGGTAATATCAAGTATTTAACGAATGATACGCTGATTTCTATTCCGCTATAAAAAGCTTCTTAAAAACAGCACCAGTAAAATTCCGTGCGTCAGCTCTGTAATCACTTACAACAAATATACGCAAGGGCTAGGCTATGCTTGAGAGGCTATGTTATACTTTAATATGAAGAAAACACTTTGTTATTTACTGATCTTTACTATCTATAGCCAAACTTTATTGTTATCAACCATTGACCAAAAAATCTGTTAAAGAAAATACATCTGTTCCTGGTCAACTCTTAGTCTGACAATTGCGTACCGGTATATATGAAAAACGGACGATAATTTTAGAATTTTGATGCTGGTTTGAGCAAGTTTTTAATTAAAATTCAGTATGAGCGCAGCTTTGTCCCATGAAAATATTTTAACATAAGATGCTTTTTGTTGATATTATTGCTCTGACAAAATATTTTGTTGGGGCAAGAATGCGCTGGTACTTTTTTCGTAAAAAAACTTAGTGAAAATGAGTACAAAATTGTGAAAAGCCAGCAAATATGCACGTAAAGTGATGTCAAAACACGGCATTGTGACGTCATAACTACAAAAAAAAACATTTTTTTCATAAAATGAATATGTCCAACGGAAAAAGAAGGCCATATACATACGAATAAGTAGAATTTGAAAAATTCTCAAAATTGAGGCCAATCTTGGCCATTATAGCCCCTTCTCCTTTGTTGTGATATATTTGATTGCAAGCAAAGTTTTTGTTTCATATTACACCAATTATTTAAAAGACAAGATTGTTTATCTTTAATTAAGCTACGAAATAAAACTTAAGAAATAAGGTTCATTATGGCTCCGTTTATGTGCCTGAACATGATTCTTATAAAAGTTTTAATTATTATGTAGTTATAAACTGTTCATTAAATTAGAAAATGCATTTTGAACCTTACTCAATAAATGTATTGCAACTAAATTGTCTTTATTGTAATTTGTCGGAAGTTCATCATGCATTTTGACTTTAATCGAGTCCAAATAGTTAAGCTATCATAAAAATGTTTGTCTTATAAAATTTTCCATCAGTCCAATGCTTTTATAAATTTAAAGGAGTCACGTACTAGGGAATATGCCTCTGATCAGAAAGAGTTCTAATTGCCAGAGGCAACGTATACCTTAGCTGAAATTGGCTATTCTTTTCAGAGTAATGTTGTACATATAGTTTCTGACGTTTTCAGGTATTTATATATCATTGGCTTTTATGTGTGTTGGGTTTCAGCGTCTCTGGTGAAGGTAAATCCAAAGCGTAGTGCTTTGGAGGCACCAAATGTATAAAACGTGTATTCCGTTCGACCGACAACACTTGGTCATATTTAACGAATATTTAAAAGCCAAGAGCAACACAAAGATTAAATTGTTCATAAAATATGACCAAGTATTGTCTGACATAAGTATAATATATGCACATCTTCGAGTGACAAAACACATGTATCATGTCCAAATAGTATTTATCAAAACGTAATATTTTACTGAAACAGTGTTTATAAAATAAATGTTATTTTTAAGTGATTTGAACAAATGGAATAAAATAGTGTTGCAATAGTTTTAAGATATTGATTTTATTTGTGCCTACTTCATGTAACATTGTATACTAGTTCTTGATTTCTAGAATTGTTTTACTTTAACCCTTCATAATACTAATAATAAACTCAGCCAATACATAGATGATAAATATACGAAATTCAACATTGGCACCTGAAATCATCAAGGTTTTTGGTGTGGTTTGTATTGTTCAATTTTTAGTTATCTATGTAGTACTTTATGCACTTGTTTGTCTTTTCGTAGTCTTTCATTTTTTGCCATGACTTTATTAGTTAATATCGATTTGCGTTTTCATACCCTCTGACTCATCGTATGGTGTTTGCTTACTTCAATTAATACGTTACTCTCGTGCATATTTGTACAATACGGACTTCATTAGCAGGGGTGTGCTATTTCACATAAACTGCCCAAACAGTGTAATGAGGAAGAGTGACTGAAATGAATACTACATAAGTTTTTCGATAACCATCATGAATTGGTTGACCTATCTGATATGCCTGTGTCTCAACTCGCTAGTGACATGTTTTCGTAGTTTTGGATCTTTATATTCATGGTAGTTGTGCAATCCGTAATTTTTCCGATCGTTTTATATTCCCGATTTTGTCATTTGAACTGAGTGTCGATTCGCAAGGTGGGTGATGCATAGGTAGCAGGAAATACTTACAAACGATTTATGATACTTGAACTCCTGTAAACTACTGTTGTCTGAATTTTTCATACCCCGCGAATAATTGTTTAAATAGAAGGTTGTACTGAAACCTCTAGATTCATGTTTTGATTTTATTGTTGTTTGTTTTACTATTAGCTTCAACCCTACATGTCATGTTGCATACTAGTCGTATGTTTATCTTATATTTTTGTATTGATTAGGCTTTTAGAAGAAGTGGTGATATACTTTACGCCACAGAAACTCCAAAGTTCTGCAGTAATACAACAACATCTTCTGTAGCTGAAACAGGTGGCGTTAAACTTGTTATATGGGATGTGATATGTACGTTTATATTTACAATTTTCAACCTATTTTATCTTCTTATTTAGTACACATAACTGATATTATGTTACTGTTATAATGTTTTATCGCATGTATATTTTCTTTACAAATCAATGATATTCAACCGTTTAGATGTTCAGATTCAGTTACTATACAATTTCTAGATAATGTGTGAAAAAGGTGCGGCATCACTGAAATTTTAAAAAAGTTTTGCTGGAATAACATTGAAAGTTTTAATAAACAACGCCTTGACTATGTAAGAGAAATTTTATTAATTTTTAAGACATATAACAAACAACAATACACAATTTTTTTTTTTTTTTTTTTTTTTACGATAACAAATATTTTTATTCAATTATTTCCTGATATATAAATACCTAAGTAGCCCAGGTCGCATACTTAGGGACCCCTGTATTTTAACAGCCTCACTTGACCAGGGAAAAAATCAAATGAGTTTAAACTTACAATAATTTGACATACATATATTTAAATAATCAATACAATTGATTTTACCTGATAAGCATCACTGTAATACATTTATCATTATCGTATATCCGGTTCACTGACTAACATCATACATGTTTTGATTTAAACTTGAAAACTATATATTTGATTGAGAAAATGATAGTGATAGTTAGAATTGGAAATTATTGAATAAATGTGATAAAAAAATTGAAATTATTCTGTAACTTACGTATGGATTATAAAAGGATAAAGCACATGTGGTGAGTACTAATGTATTACGAAGCATGATGTATGTAATTTACTAATATACATATTAAAATATGCACAGACATAGGTTCAAATATCGATTACAATACAAATATTTCTTTCTGTAAAAATAACATATTGTACACTACGTTCTTCCTAAGATATAATAAGATTATTATATATGGAATCGAACACACCTAGTAGGTATATTCCTATATTTTTTCGATAAAGAGTTCAATGTTTGATCTGCATATATACTTTATATCCGAGCGTAGCAAGAGTAGTTTTAATTCGTTTTTCATATGGAATTTCAACAAAGCATGTATAGACTGCATATTCAGTTTAATTTTGTCGAATTTGCATTTATTACGTATTTTCCAAATAGCCCATTTAAAATAAAGTATTATTGCGTTAACAATTGTATTATTCGGATTATCTAAACAGATTCCTAATAGAATATCTTTTTCAACGAGTGCCTCGTTATTTATTAAGTTACAAAGTTGTAAATTTCTGATAACAGTTTCTATCAATGGTTTAACATTGTTACATTGGTAAAATAAATGCTCAAGAGTTTCAATATTATTATTTTCATCACATAAGTGACATTTTCCATTAGACATATGCATTATTTGCAGTCTGTTTTCGGTATATATAATCCTGTGTATACATTTCCATTGAAATTCTTTAACTTTTCTATTAATATCCATTTTACTGAGATTAAGCCAAATTTTTTCCCAATTTATATACTCGCTATACAAATTTTCCCATTTTGTTTGACACTTAGGGGTGTCAGTTTTATTTAAGTTTAACTGAAGATATTTTAATGTCAAATCTTTGATTTTAATGATTTTATTATCTGGATTTAGAAATTCAAGGTTTTCAGAAATTTTAATTTTGTGGCTTTTTAAAGTGCGTTGAACATCGTTATTTTTTAAAATCTGTACGAATGTTTGTGGTATGGAACTTTTAATTCGTGAATATTCCGAAATACAATTACGTTTATCTATAAGTTGTTGATATATTTCATTGCACGATTTAAAATCGTTAGTATTATCGTCCCATATATCGCCAATAGTTTTTATTTGACTTTTTGAAAAAGAAGAATAAAATAAAGATTTGCTCTGAAATAAAATATTTGAGTTTCCAAATAATGGCTATTTCTTTATACCATGTGTGGTCCTTGTCAATTTTGACCACGACTGTAAAGCGCTTTTGTAATAATGTGGTAGGTTTTTGATCTCAAGACCTGAAAGGTCTGAACATCTACACAGAAAAAGTTTATCTGCAAATTTCTTATCATATTTTTTTAACCAAAATTTACCTATTGCATTCCAACTAGATAATGGCTTGTGTATTATCGAATATAACGATTTAATATATTTACTTTCTATCCAATTATCCAAATTTACCATCCCCATGCCCCCCTTTTTACCGTCTAAACAACAAACCTTCCGGTCTACTTGATTCACTTTACCATCCCAAATAAATTTCCATATTATCTTATTCAAATCTTTTTTGTATTTTTCAGGTATACCTCTTATTTCTAACTCATAACCACACACTGAAATAATTAAATTTTTAACAATAAGGACTTTTCCAGAGTATGTCAATTTTCGACTTTTCCAGACGTGCACACAATTTTGTACTTTTTCTAATATTGATTTCCAAATTTTGTCATTATCAATGTTATACCCATGGTGAATACCTAGTGTTTTTATGTTATCTGTTGTCCAGCTTATCTTTTAAAAGTAGGCCGTCTGCGTTTATTTGCGCCAATATTTATTCCTTTAGTCTTTTGTAATTAATTTTAGAACCTGAGGCCTTTTCATATTTGTCTAATATTTCAAAAGATTTTCTAACAGAAATTTCATTTTTATTAAATAATTGCGTGTCGTCTGCAAACATATTCAATTTGGTTTCTATTAGCTCCCCAATTTCTTCCCCAGGCAATATAATGCCTTTAATGTCTTTTTCTGCCCTTATTGCACAGGCCAGGGGCTCTGCCTGTAGTATATATAAAAAAGGGGCTATAGGACACCCCTGCCTGGCTGATCTAGAAATTGAAAAATATTTAGAGACGTAGCCATTTGTTTTAATACACGTTTTTGCACGTTTTAATAGCATTTGAACCCAACCACGAAAATTGTCCCCAAAATTAAATTCCTTCATAACGAAGTCAAGCCATCCCCATTCCATCCTATCAAAGGCCTTTTGTTGGTCTAAAAAGACAATTATACCCTCTTCATCTTCACCATCAATATATTCTATGATATCCTGTATCATTCTATTTGCTTCCGTTATATGTCTGCCTTCTACAAACCCTTTTTGGTCGGGATGAATAAGCTTTGGAAGGACTATTTTTAATCTTTCTGCTAATATTTTTGCTATTATTTTATAATCGCAATTCAGTAGTGTAAGAGGGCGCCAGTTTCGTATATTTTCTCGTTCCCCGCCCTTAAATAGTAATGTTAAAACTCCTTTATATTGTGAGTCCGACAATGTTTTTTTATTAAATATTTCTTGCAATAACGTACAAAATTCTTCTTGTATGATATTCCAAAATATTATATAAAATTCAGATATAATCCCGTCCTCCCCTGGGGATTTATTTGTTTTTATAATTTTTAGAACTTTCATTATTTCCTCCGCTGTAATATCACGGTCTAGTAATTGTTTGTCGTCGTCATTTAGTTTGTTTTCGATGTGGCTTGTTAAATATTGAGCACTTTCCAAATGCCATCCCTCAGAGCTAAATAAATTTGAATAAAATTTAACTTGTTCATTTAGTATTTCGTCTATATTGTATTTATAATGCCCATTTTCTGTTTTTATTCGACTCCATAATTTATTTTTCCCATTTTGCTTTTCGAGATTGAAAAGTAGCTTGACGATTTTTCCTTCTTCCGCCCATTTTACACGCGCCCTTATTTTTGACGCCTCTGATTTGTTTTCATAGTAGTTTTAATTAGAGATTCTATTTCTGATATCTTATTTTCAACCTCACCAGACTTAATACTATTTAATTTGAGTTTTCTAACTTCTGCTCAAGGTTAATAATATAACTTTTTGAGAATTTTGTTTAATGTTTTACTTACTTCCATTGTTAACTTTTTATTTGTGATTTTGTGACATCCCACCAATCTTGAATTTTTCGAACCTATTTTTTCATTTTCCAGGTTTCCCACCAAATTTCAAATGCATTCTTAAATTCTTCACTTTTATTGTATTTATATTCATTATCCATATACCCGGGCCTCTTTGTATTTCATCAAGTTTTAATTTGAACGACACAAGATCATGATCACTAAAAGGACAATGCGAGATACCAACATTGTAGACTTTATTTGAAAGACTTTTATCACAAAAGATATAGTCGATTCTAGACTTAGAATTTCCTCTCTGAAACGTGTATCGTTTGTCCTTTGGATATCTGTCTCTCCATATATCTGTTAGATCATATTGTGACAATAAAAAAAGTAATTCCTTTGTACCAATATCATCAAGAGAATGAGAAGGATTTCTATCAATTGTTTTGTCAAGAGTACAGTTAAAATCACCTACCAAAATATTGTAATGATCTACACTATCGTCTGTAAAATTACCAAAAAAATTATGAAATGATTCAAACAGCTGTTTCCTCTCGATGCCACTATTGTTGGCATATATGTTTGAAATATGATAAATCGCACTTTCCGTTTTGATGCTACATTTTATTATTCGACCGTTTTTCGAGCTAGTATTATCAAACATAACTTCGCCGGGACAATTTGTGGTTTGTAAAATAGAGACACCTCGAGAATCACTGGTTCCGCAATTCCAAACACTTTTATTGCCCCCATTTATTTTCCATTCATTTTGCCATTGCATTATATCATTTACTGTGCAATGTGTTTCTTGTAGACAAATTAAATCATATCTTTTGTTAGCTAACCAATTAAAAACTAAATTACGTTTCTTTTTATCACGTAAGCCGTTTACATTCAAAGTTATGATTTGGATCGACATTTTTTTTAAAGTACATGATTTGATTTACATTTTGACATCGCTATGCCTCGTTGATTTATTTGAAAATTCACGATCAACGCCACCGTGTTATGTTTACTTTCAATTTTACGAGTCATTGACCAATTATAACAATACACTATTAGTGAACACATTTCAAATTGTCTATATAAAATATAACAATACAGATACATCGATTCAGTTTGAAGTACAATAGATTGAAAATAATCTATAATAATAATTCAAAACTGCAATTCAGTAAAATAAAACATATGTACAAATAACATTTTCGGATTGATTTGTTTTTATAGTTTTACATAAAAAATCACAAATAAGATAGTAATTTCGGTTTGTGTATTATCACTCATATTCATCTGAGGAACCTGGTTTACTTTGTTTACTGTCTTTCTCTGCAGACATTGGCGTCAGCGATATGTCACTAAGTTTGCGCTTGGTGTCACCAGGACGAGGAGTGTGTTAGATTTGTGACAGCTTAGGGTGAAGAAATTCACGTAGTTTGACTCGTATTGTTTGAGCCCCTTCAATTGTGATATGAACTCCACTAGTGTCTGTTTTTTCATAAAGCGACTTAACCACGCTACCATTTTTTGTGAATATGTGTTCCACGTCAATATAGGTCAGCACTTCATCTTTGAGACATAATTTGTCCAAGAATTTATTCACATTTGTAGCTGTTTCATTTACTGTGTGAATATGGTTACTGTTCCCTTTTCTCGGAATAATACCACACACACCAATATCCGCATTCGGAAATGCTTGTTTGACTTTTACTATAGCTTGTGTTGCAAAACATTCACCTGATCACTGTCGTGGTTGTTTTTACTCAAGTCATTAGTACCTAAGCTTAAACAATACACAATTAAAATAATAGATTGTACACATTATTGATGTGTTCTTAGATAATTCTAAAGATCAGGCAATTTTATATTTAAACGTCAAACAAATTGAAATTAAAAAACTAGAATTTAGATATTTCAAATCAGCTGAAATACGATAAACCTCGGGGAAATTAAAAAAATTACATACACATATATCATGTGTATATATATATATATATTATATATAAAAAGTGACGACAATCTCTAATGACTTTTAAATCAAGAAGAATAGTTAATTTCAAAAGTCAGAAAAAAAAATATTCTTCGATAATACATAAAATGTGAAACTGGATTCACCAACAAACATTGCACAGTTCAACCGACAAATCTAACTACCAACATATGATATTCATATTGTGATTAAAGTGTTAAGTGATTCTTTAAAATTAAAATGTATTTTACATTTTAATTCATTGAAATATTGTAGCAAAACCAAGTCTTCCTGTAGTGACAACAGACGCTCCATCCAGTCTTGTTGTTCTATATGCATTGCTAATTTTTCCATTTCTGCTGGTGCTTTTTCTGGCGGCATTCTTTGGAAGATATTGGTATCGAAAATATGGATGTGCATGCAAGAAACTTAAGTTTCATCAACAAAAAATAGAACCTACCATCAATCATTAGCAAAGGGACTGGATAAACTGTTATAATAAAATATCATTGATCCAAATGTCATATTTTACATATTAGCAAATGATTGAGAAAGTTGAGCCATCGTTCAACGATTCATTAGATGATATGTTGAAAGGGAGACTACCTCGTATGTCGCCTGGTGTTAGTTTATACAGTTTTTCATTATGGGCTAGTTCAAAACTGGAGTTTCGTTAAAAAATTTTATGACATCTAAACTGTATACTGTTTAATATTTTATTGTACCTTGATTCGTTGCCCTTGGAAAATTTTGTATTCACATTACTTAGAAATAAAGTATATTTTGTAGAATGTATTGTTTTGTGAAACACTGTGAAGGCCTTTTTTTTGCAACAAATATAGTTTGAAATTTCGGCTGTATCCAGTTTTATTCGACTCATTACAAAAATGAAGGGGGAAATAGAAAGCTTGATAATCTGTGTTTTAAATTATATTGTAAGTCTCTCATATTTAAGAACAATTATTTGTAGGTCATTGATGCTAAAATAAAGTTGAAAATCATGAAGCGACTATTATTTCACATTTTCGACTTAATTTTGACTTGACTTAGTATAAGGTGTGGTCCGCATCGCCGAATCCAAGCAGAATTGCTCCTGCGACATATAAATAAGACGAAAAGGAAAAACAAATACGATAGACAGCTACCAACGACAACCATTGGAATACAGGTTCCTGGATTGGTACAGGCACATACAGAATGTGACTGGGTTAAACGTGTCTGTTAGCACTATCCCACCACTATCAAAGAACAGTGGTGTAACATTACAAAATAAGAACAAACTGTAAAACTCATTTGGAAATGGACCATTAAAGTTATACCGGGTAGAAAAATGCTGTATGATCGATCATTATAAATGGACGCAGGAAGTTGATCTGAATTATGCCTTCGGTCGTTAGTGTATTTACGACTTCTTGAAGACATTCTACGATTAAATGTTGTAACTATCTTTAATTCATAATAGACTCTAAAAGGGAATCTTTTTTATCATCAAGCTCATAAAATTGCAGCGTCTCTTCGCATCCCTGGCTTTCAAATTTTTAGGATTGAACGTTCCTGATGAAAGTAAATTCATCAATGCGCTTCGGACGCATGAAATTTATGAAGTGTTTATTTCATTCAAAAATGCATTAACCGGGATTTATGATATCAGTAATCTTTGCATCATCAGGGGTGTACAGAATTTTACACCGGTGTTAAACATTCATACATCCTGAGGTGCAACCAAAGGCTGTATGCATTTCTTTTACAGGAAATTTTGCCAAAATTTTATCCCCGGGTAGGGTAGGTTGTTGTTTATACCCGGGTAATTGACCAATCAGATTGCAAGATTCTTGCTTCATAAGACATAAGTGCATGTATATTTTGTTTTTTTATTAAAATTCACACCTACCCACTAAATATGTGTAACCGTAAATATTTATTAATTTGTCCAATCAGATCCATCGGAACAAACACAACTAACTGATAGGTACAATTTACAACCTTGATTCAAATCAAAGAAAGGTGATCGAAGTTTATTTTGTTTCCGTATTTGTTAAATAATTACAACAAATATCTATTGTAGTTATTTTTACCTATATTTTGTGTAGATGATAATATTTAAACAATGGTGTGTTACAACGTTTTTAAATGTAGAATTTCAATTAAAAATGAAGCTGAACGAAACGAAATTAACATTCTCGAATTTGGATGTAATTTACCTGGATGGAATTACGTTTACGAACCAATTCTTGTCTATGACTGTGAACACATTATTTTTTTTCTCCGCGAAACTAATGTTATGTTATAAAGGAAAATTGTACGTTAACGGCAATATATCACTGAAGTGAATAAGATTATATTTATGGCTCATAAAACTTCCCGTGTGTCATTATGAAGGTACAGAATGAAAATAACACTTGATAATATGAACTAGACATATTGATGTAAACTGTATACAGTAAAGTATAGAACTGCTGAAGGAAATCATAAATTCATATTGATATTCAGACATTCATAATCATTACAATTTTCCCATCTTATCAATCGACTTAGAAAATACAAATCTACGGTTAAAAAAAAAACTGAAGAAATCGCATTAACTCCAAAAGGAGCAAAACCGGGAATGTCGACAGTGTAAGCGTCTCCTGTTATTCGTACATCATCCGGCATGTGATTCCACACCCAGTCAAAACCTTACGATAGGCAATAGGACATAATCGGTAAAATTACAGATCTGACGACTATTCTGGTATCTGAGATATTATACCTCAAAAACATGTCCCCTGTGAATTGAGACATAAACATAAGGTATTGGTCACCCGACCCGGTTCGGTGACCGTAAAACTCATGTAATGTCGATTTCAGTTGTTCTTCCTCGTAACTTTGTTTGAGCAGTGTTTGTGTAAGAAGCACAATCCGGTTAATGATGTTCGTTTAGTGTAAACATGCACGCGCGTAACGAATTAATTGAGATATGTAAACATTATACGATTGGCTGCACAGTGCATGTTACTGTTGCGAAATGGGAATTGTAGAATTGAAAGTTGACATCATCACGTTTTAATAGATTCTAGTTTTAAGTTGCATATCCGTTCCAATATCAGGGACAATATTAGAAGTAGACCTTCGAGTTTCATTAAAACCTTCAATTTCAAGTTCATTTGGGATATATGAGATGAAAGTATTCACTAAAATGTGGGTTATTGACAGGATATCACATAATGCAAAAAATATTATCATTACTGTTATTAACGTTTTTATATTACATTTATGATATACATTCGGTAACTTAATATTTATTTGTTTAATTTGTCATGAACGGTTGCTAAAGTACAAAAACGGTTTTAATTAATGTTGTCACCACCAGAAAAAGAATATTACAAGCTTTAGTTTTAATACAATTAATACAGGTTTCTGAATAAAATAACACATATCAAATGTACATTTTTTAAAGCTACAAAACAGGAATTGTCATATGTTACCGTATAAAGGCTAATTGTGTGATATCATTCACTTAATTAGAAATAACAAATGCCCAATGTATATAATATCCTCTAAAAGGAAATGTTAGCGATCAGATAATATAGGGAAATAATGAGCTATAATAAAACACAGTTAAGTGATTTCAACTACTTGCGGTGGTGGTCCTACTGTTTAACCTTTTATACTAATAAACAGATGTAATATTTATCGGAGCGGGCGATGCTACAGGACTAAAACTTTGTGGAATATTACCAAAAGGCGGTACTATATATACAAAGAGGTGATATTATATCGTATAAAAGATAAATATTTCAGAACAACAAAAATCATTCGTTAGTATTTCCTCGTGTTTCTAAATGAGAGTGATGTCAATATGTAAAAAACGAAAATTGTCTCATCGTGAAAAAGATCATTGTCGAAGTGCTGAAATATTTGTCTTTATATACCAGACAATGTCATGTGTATAGATCTTGTCATTATCGTTGTATGAATCTGTAGAAATGTCTTAACATATTTAAACAATCTCATCAATGAATATTAATTTATATATATTATATAATGTTAAAATAAACAATCTATAGTCCATTTTATGTAATCATGTATTTAATCAAACAGTTTATTGAAACATTAAAGAATGTTATTGATAAAATTGAAATTAATCCAGAGAAGGACTTCGAACCCTACAATTCGTAATGCTGGATTTATATAGTTTAAAAGATGTTGAAAAATCAAATGCAGGTCTTATGTTATTATTATTAACGTTATTGTTTTCAATCTCATCTACAATTATTATTATTAACGTTATTGTTTTCAATCTCATCTACAAATAAATATATCATAGAAGATTAACATCTTCATTACCTTTGTGAATTTTATACATTATAAATACATTTGCATGTGTTCATACCCTGTATAAAAATACAATGAACATATTTATAGGCCATGTGAATAATAAACAGTTGTTTGAAATCGATTGAGCATCACTAGGTATGTGTTGAAAATTTTAATTTGATTCATCTTATATATGAAGTTTATCGAAATTTTCAAATCTGCTGTTATACTGCTGCGATGAGGTTATTCATAAAAATCAATTATCACGGAATTATTATTGAACTTTTGTGTGTGTTTCCCATGTAAAAGTTGTCATGGTTATATCTGATTTTTGTGGCACCTATCTTCTTTTGGCATTTATACCATTCTGCGGTAAGTTTACAATTGAACATATTTTTATGTCGTCTTTTTTACAGGTTACTGTTTTGCAATGGCTTGTTAACCTCCAATGTATAATATTTCTCTTTGGTTTTTTTTTTTGCGGGGGGGCGGATGTTTTTTTTCCCTATTCATTCAATTTTGTGTATACGTAGAGAATTAATTTCAGTTAATGCTTTGATTCTGATGAAATTCAACTCTTTGTTAATCGTACTGACGTATATTTTATGGCCAACAAACGCACAAATGACGTACTATAATATCGTCTCAAACAAATATTCTGACGAAAAGATGACGATTTGAATCAAGCTTGTCGACACTTTCTACTGTAGATGCCGTCTGCATTTTTCCCGATGAATTACGAGGAGTTTGGATTAGTCTATATAACGGTCCAATGGTTTTTGAGACTTCCTCTATTTCTGGATACAATACATCTATACCAAATATGCAGACGTTACATCTGAATTGTGTTGAAAGAAATTCTACATTCTATTTATTAAAGTGAGTATATTAATAAAACTTTTTAATAAAATTTGCTTTTTACAAAGTAATGTTGAAGTTTAGGATTGCCTGTATATTTTCTTGATTGTTGTATTTGACAAATAATTTTACACTTGTAATTCAATCATATTCAAAGAACTATTATGTATGGAAGGTTTTGTTTAGGGGTCAATATCGTCTTGAAAAAGAGAGGCGAAAGATACCAGAGGGACATTCAAACTCATAAGTCGAAAATAAACTGATAACGACATGGCTAAAAAAGAAAAAAGAGCAACAGACAAACCATAGTACACAAATCACAACATAGAAAACTAAAGACTGAGCAACACGAACCCCAACAAAAACTGGGGATGATCTGAGGTGCTCCGGAAGTGTAAGCAGATCCTGCTCCACATGTGGCACCCGTCGTGTTGCTCATGTTAGTATAAACCCGGTAATAAGTCTAATTCTGTAGATCTTTGGAATTTTTTAGTATCCACATCTGATTCACACCACCTCTAGAACAGGTAGTTTCACAATAACTTTTAAGCCCGGCTTTGATTGCTGATAAAATTGATGTTAATAATTTAGAAAGAGGTTTCGTGGAGCACTTGGAAGACCCAGCAATATACCGGTGTTTGTAAGGACACTTATGTAGTTTAGGTATCCAATACAGTGATGGAAGATCAAGTTCTACATCTTTGGTTGAAATTCCAAAGGAACATAGAACAGACCTATGATTATCAAGGATTTTCTCTTTAGTAAGTGTCGTAGGGGTATATGTTGAGTTTCCAAATGAATTGTCAATACCTAATTCATTTATCAAGCAGTTTATGTAATGTGATTTGCACACATAAACGATGTTGTTTGGGGCTTTTTGGGCGGGGACAACACATTTGGTTCTTTGAAGATTGATGTAGCATGGGTATTAATAGACCCATTCAGTTTCTTAATTCTGATTTGTATCAACGACCTCACAGCCTTAATCCATTCGGAAAGAGTATCTATGTCTTCTTTCTCGCGTTTAACCCATTGCCTTGCATAATCCTCGACTGAATACATCAGTATTTTGAAGTTGTGTTTCCAATTGATGGATTTAGGCTCACGATATTTCGGGCCTTTGGATAACACATTTCGCAGAGAAGTGTTATTGACAATGTTAAGGTTACCGATAATAACGTGGCCAGCTGGATTATATATGAATGGGGAACTAGCACAGGTGCAATCAGGAGGTTTTGACTTGTAGTCGTCATTATTTAGATCCTGCAACACGTGTTTGTAATTGAAAATTTTAGTTGCAATTGGTTTGGTATAGGTATAAGAAATGATAGGTACAGACTGATCTTTAAAATAGGGAGGTATTTTCGAGTGAACTGATTTATGATGAAGGGTATTGCCCAAGTTAATGGCATCGAGACTTTTGTTGGCAAAGGAACGTTTAAGAAAGGATCTTTTCTCTTTTTCATCTTTTCCAATGCGAACTGGTTTAAAAAGTCTGTGACTTGTAATATCCGAAATGATAGCTGTAAGTTTGTATAGGTTTGAATGAGGGTTTATAACAGTGGTTTCCAAACATACGTTGTACAGAAAATGAAGTTTTGAAAGGGGTAATGAATAAAGCTTCGTGCGAATGTGATGAATACCTAACGGCTTTTGTATAAATGGCAGCAGGTCATTAATAAAGACATCATGGAGAGTAGGTGATGTTTAATGACGATGACCATGATTGCGTCTTCGTCGAGGAGTAGAGTTGAAAATGTTCATCACATTCGCCGAGCTACAGGAAGGACTAGATGGAATACCTATACCATCAATTTTGTCATTGCAACCATATGGTGTCGCAGTTCCCAATTGTCGAATCCAGTAGTCTTCTTTTTGTCTACAGAGAGGTGTTGCAAGATGATGATTGTTAGTCCTGTGGTAAGTTAAAGATTTTTACCGTTATTTTGATACATCTTTACTTTCATGTGAAGTGTCTTTGCCTTTCTCTTTTTCAATTATATGGCGATGGCGATGTCGGTCTCTCTGAGACTGATGGTTTGAATAGCGTCTAGTTATCTTTGTTATCTTTTAAAAAGGGTTTATTTTGAACTAAATGTAAAGGAACCTGTGTGCTCATGATTCCAACACTTATTGCATGAATGTGCATAAGGCACACGATCTGCAAATAAGCTGCTTTCGTACTAATAACAAGCATTAGACGATCCTATGGAAAAAACTGTTTCCCTTTTCAACATAACTTAATTGGCATTTTAGAAATTCGGTGTTGATTGCAGATCTTCGAATTATTCACCACTTCTTCAATACGTTGGCGGTTGAAATATTTTGTAGATACCTTGTAGGGTTGAAGGTTTTTTGTAGTTTTCTGTATGTATTTTGGGGAGTTTTGTTGGTGTTGGATTGTTGTCTCATTAACTTGAACCGCATATATCTGTTATCTTCATTGAAAGAAACATCCTTATCCTAATCCGATGTTTAGTTTCTCACAAGTTAGTAATGAAGATACAATAACATAAAAGATAGTTACCAATGTTTTCTTTATATTCATACACACACACGCACAAAATAATTGCCCGTTAAAAAGGAAAAAAAGTTATCTCGTATTACTTATGAAAACACATGAACCTTCATCAAAAATGTTAAATGTGTAAAACAATGCCCATTACGTTTTTAATACATTTATGAATCATGTTTATATTTGATGTTCGTATAAAATTAGTATTTTACCAGTTTTACCATTTTGAATCTAGGGACATAAGCTGGTAAATGAAAGTATTTTCAATTCTTAGGGCTGTTTAGAGACATAATGATTAACAGTAAAAAAATCATAGATACAAAGAAAATATTTAGATGAGATCTGTTAAACGTTCCATTTGTCTGGATAAAAATTTAGTTTGTCAAAGTTCGTGCTAACGTTAGATCTAAAAATAATTGATTATATTACAGGCTACACTTAGTGGCGATGAAGAACACATTAAAAAGTATGTTTCTCTATTTTGCAGGTCTTCACATGTTTTTAAAAATTTGGAACGGAGGTACATATGTACATGTGTTTGGAAATGGAACAACAGTCAGGTTTTGTTTTTCAATATTACATAAGAACAGGTGAGGAAACATAAATCAACAGGAAGAAAGAAGAAATAAATATAAATAAAATAAAATAAGAAGCTTGATAGGCACCTTGTTAAACCCCAAAAATAACTCAAAAGCAAATTCGTTCTGCTCTTTGAATTGTTATCGATAAATTAAATGATGATATTGGTCACTTTAATGCAATAATTTCATTTATTTTGGTGATATATACATGTCAAAATTGACGTCTTTGTCCAATTATCACCACTTAAGTCTAGTTTTTATTGAAAATTAAAATACAATATAAAAATAAGAAGATGTGGTATGATTTCCAATAAGACAACTCTGCACAAGAGATCAAATGACACAGAAATTTACAACTATAGGTCACCGTTCGGCCTTCAACAATGGGCAAAGCCCATACCGCATAGTCAGCTATAAAAGATATGACAAATGACAAATGTAAAACAATTCAAACGAGAAAACTAACGGCCTTATTTATGTACAAAATAATGAACGAAAAACAAATATGTTACACAGCAACAAACGACAACCACTGAATTACGGGCTCCTGACTTGGGACAGGCACACACAGAATGTGGTGGGGTTAAACAAGTTTGTTGGCGCAAAACCCTCCCCTAACCTCGGACAGTGGTGTAACAGTACAACATAAGAACAAACAATAAAAATCAGTCGAAAAGGGCTTAAATCATCAGATGGATACAAATAGAAATACATCTAACAAAAGCACAGAGTGAACGTTGACGGGTACTTATACATCCACACAACAGAAAGACATTAAGTACAGATCTGAAAGTACTCGCAGTTACTGACAGTTAGTTCAAAGCCAATAACAACTAATGAAAAAATCATGCATCTAAGACTAAAATATCAATCAGTACACATCCAACATCTATTCAATTTAGTGTAAAGACGTCATAAACAGTCAGAGAAAAACATGACCTTGTGCAATGCCAAGATATAGGTATTGACAGATTGTATAGCCATGAATGTGCACATGTATATAAAAATAATATTTAGTTTGATTTTAATTTACTGATAACAAAATCAGTATTAATACCAATAAAAACCATATTCAAAGATCTAATTAGGTAACCTTTTAGAATAAGTTTATTTAAAGGATCAGTAAGTTTACCCTGATCGTTTCCAAATTTCCGGGCTCGATAAACAACATCTCCCTTAAAATGAGGATGTGCTATATCCTGTTTGAAATAAATTTTCTACAGGTACAACCAAACTTCAAAACCAAATCTTTATATCTATGGAAGAATTCGGTAATACATAGATTATGTTCATTGAAATCCAAAACGTTACAACTGACACGGGCATAGCGAACGAGTTGTGATATATAAACACTGTAAGATGGTTCCAAAGGAACATCACCGTCCAAAAAAGGAAAATTAACAATAGGGAACGAAAAATCGTCCCTTCTGTCGTAAATTTTTAGTGTAGAGTTTCCCGTATAAAACTGAAATATCTAAATCTAGGAAAGGGCAGTTATTATCGTATATATTTGATTTATTTAAAGTAAGTTCCTTTGGGTAAAGTTCGGTAGTATATTTAGAAAATTGTTGATTATTTAACGAAAAAATATCATCATAATTAAAAATTAAACTTGTGCTGGGTTTTTTGTAAGTATACGAAATAATAGGTGGTTCTGTGTTAATAAAATAGGGAGGTATAAAGCTTTGAATGGTAGAGTCATTAAATATACTCGATAAGTTGATGAAATCAATACGGTTGACCTCTGTCAATAAATTCAATTTTCAAAAAGTGCCGTTTATGATCTTCAGGTTTATCGATACGCGGGAACAGCCTATGGTGGCAAAAAGCTGTTATTATACGCGAATATTCATAACACGTGCTGAAGAACGAGATTGTGTCACACTCCTGGAAAATTTCATGTAATATACTAATTGGTATTTTACCCAGTTTACATAATAATTGATGCCTACCATTGTTTTTAAATATAGATAGATCAGCAAGTGTATAATTTATACGATGTTTAATTCGTTGATTTCGATTGATATGCCTGCATCTCAGGACCAAACTTAAATTGAACGATGTCTTTTCACAGATTACGACAGTTATTTGAACGAATTCATGAAAGGACATGTCAAGGTCAATACTTTAGATGACGTCTGTGTTCCTGGTTTGAGAAATGAAATATTACTTGTGCGGAATGGTTAGTATGAAAAATGAAATATTTCTTAAAGATAAAAGTCAGTAAATAAACAATAAAATGCAGTCAAATTCAACTATACTAAGGACAAATATACACTGTATCTTGACTAAAACAAACAAACTGGCTGACTTTTTTTCTTTTTTTTTTAGCAACCCATGTCTTTATATCGTGTAGAGATGCTCAAGCTCTTAATTGGCACGTTCAATAAACATTTGAACTAGTCTCTAAGGGTCCAGTAGGCGGCCTGTTTCAAGGATAAATGTCTTGCTTTGTAATTTCCATTGGCAGTCCAAATTGTCCGTCTTTACCCCCGTTGCCCTGCTTTTCAGAACATATCTTTTGTATTGAACGTTAAATTGTCCCGTCCTGAAAATGCATGAACTATTTCACAAAGGACCTTTAGAAAGCAAAAGTCAATCAATTAAGCATTTGTATATATATTTGAAAATAATCCAATTCGTCTTGATTTAATAATAAAAAAAATAATTTTGTATTGCATAAAATTCATCAAATATATGCGCGTGTTATCGAAGCTTGTTGAATATGAATGTAGTCCGCTTGTTGCGGCTCCTGGTTGCTTTTTTTATAGTCAAGCTATTATATACTTAGCATGTAACACTTTGTGGATATCATGTACTGACAAAGCTTAAATGACTTATTAGAAATGGTTCTAATACACTTGGATTCTCCTTTTGTATCTTGAAATAAAGAGTAAAAGCTACTTTTAGAATAAAGTATACCGTAAACTAATCAAATGTTTCATTTGTTCTTTTTCAGTTTCGTTGATGCATAATTCCTTAGGGTTATTTTGTCCTCAGATCATTCAAGGTTACTATGGCAACATAACACAAGACAGAACAGAGAATGGAATGTGCAGTGATGGCTACTTTGATTCTTGTGAACAGTCAACTCATTTTAAGTTGGATATTGACAATAACTGTTCCAATATGTTTGGTAATTACTATCTAAATTTGGTTACGAATTGTTAGTTTGTTGATTGGTATACAAACATATGATACTGATTTCTTTGTTTAAAAATTAAGTTTCGTAAATAACTTTAATCAGGTATGCCTGTGAGAAAGCATTTTGGAAGACTTTAGTATAGTATCAAAACCTAAAAATGGCTTTTAAATCAAATGTTGTCTTGAGAGTTCTAACATAATTTAATACAATAATTATATCACTTTATTAATTATTTTATTACAGTTTAAGCAATGTAAAATTTTAATCGAGCATCCATGTCAACTTTCTTGTTTTTTTTTGCTTGTTTTTTTTTTTCTTATTTGTTTTTTTCTTTAAATTAAGCAACAGTTGGAGATAGTCGGAAATTATGTTTTGTCATGAATTAACGCAAACCTCGGCGTAATATTTAAAGATTCCGTTTAGTGGATAAATTAAGCCGCATTTCGCTTTCTTTTATTCATAAATCCAATAATTGTATATGTCAAAGGTCTGACAGGTTTAATGATTTCAATTACAATATTTGTTATATAATTGTTTCTTAGGAAATACAACTTTTACTTGTGTTCATTATATCGAAGATAGTGGAAGTCATTTATATGCATGGACAAACAATGCAGAGCTTTACAAGTTTTCACCTTTTGGATTTTTCTGTATGGTAAGTTTTTAAGTGACGTTTAATTGAAACATTTTCTCAAAGCGTTAATTCTGGTTCAGGTTGATTTATTAACTGCTATATAATTACCAGTTATAACTTATACCGTATTAAAATTCGTCATGATATCAAACATTAAAGTGCCTATTTCTTAAGTAAAAAAGGGGGGTTTGGGATATAGGACTTAGATGCTAACCCACTCCCATCAATGATGATTAGAACACATGTGAATATTCTGTAATACCATTCATAAATAGAGAGGTAAACAGATAAACAACAAGAAAGAGAAAAACAAATCTTCTGCTTTCAATATAAGTAACCATTTAGTCAAATAAACATCAAAAGCTTTACATGCCATTAATGCTACTCTCAGTTGTACATGTATACATGACTGTATGTGATATCTTAGTGTTAAATGTGTAGTTATTAAACATATGTTATAGAATGTGTCAGAAGTTGACGGTGTCGTTAGAATTTCCATACATCCCGATCTTTGTAGTATAGGTGATAATACAATTCTCAGTTTTCAACTACAAGATGTATTTGGTAAGTTTTGTTTCGTCTTCTTACTATTTCTATTTTGTCCTTTCGCCAGGCATAAAAAGTAAAAATACTGAGTGATTGATTATTGATTTTAACGCCACTTTCATTACTATATAGGCTATATCATGGCGGTCAAACTATTTTTATTGTTGGAGTAAACCGGAGTGCCCGGAGAGAACCACCG
The DNA here is from genome assembly GCA_017311375.1 of Mytilus coruscus. Taxonomy (NCBI): domain Eukaryota; kingdom Metazoa; phylum Mollusca; class Bivalvia; order Mytilida; family Mytilidae; genus Mytilus; species Mytilus coruscus. The sequence goes on along the minus strand of CM029597.1, from coordinate 7,311,281 downwards.
ACCTTCGGCAGGAAAACTAACAATCTTCACAAAAAGAAAAGGATGCAAACAGCATATTATTTCTGTAAACCATTTTATCAACAATGTTTTTAGAATAAAATAAACATTTATATATTTAATATAATTATTTCCAATGAACATCTCTTCTGCATTTATTTGGACGTTAAGGAAATATCAATCAGTTGATATAAATGTAACCAGTCAATACACATGTAACCTACGGATGTGACATGCTATCATTATCTAAAACAAAGCTTTACGAATGTAACGCAATAGAACGTTCCATAAAAAATAGGAGGAAGCACTGTATACATATTTCTGAAATTCGTACATTAGTTTGAAATATGTCATTCACAGAAAGAAATCCGAGGAAAGGAACTCTAAAATGAATAATAATTAAATGCGTCGACATGTTATTCATCAGTTGCAATGTGAATTCAAACTCGGTCAACTTTAGTACGAAATAAAATAACACATCTTTGGTAAGTTCGGATAACTAGACAGTTTTCCGCTTCTTACTTATTATATTATTATGTTTTATGGACCTTTTATTTTTGTTAGATGAATGCTTTGAAGACAGTAAGTACAAATATTTGTGTTAACAAATGTATATGAAAATCTCACCAAAAATACCACAGGCTTATAATTTTGTATGGCAGACGCGCGTTTCTATTAAATAAAACTCGTCAGTGGCGCTCGAATTAAAACAGATGTATAGAATTGTAGGTGTTATAAATGTAACAAATCAAAAACCAATCCATAATTCAAAGGGGTATAAATTAAATACGAACTGAACATTCACGCAGTGTTATGTTACTATACTTTAATATTTAATTGTGTTTAAGACACCCAGTTAATATATTAGTTATTTGTTCAAATGTCTTAAAACCGAACAAGTATTACATTATGGACGAAGATGTGTGTATTGAAAACGGATATTCTACAACATTTTATAAATTTCTTTATGTTCAAATTACTTCACAAAATTTCATTTCTTTTTTTTTCAATAAAAGTAAGATTTGTTTGTTGATAAAGATATGAATACCTATAAAACTGTATACTCATTGTAAATGTGAAATTCAATACCATTTATTTATACGTCTATTACAAGCTTCATTTACTGTGAAAGTATGTAAGAACTGACTAAGCATAACCATTCTTTAAACTGTTTATTATCGTTTTAAAGAAGGCATTTGTTTTAAACAGAAATTTATCTTGATACTTTCTTAAACTTTTACAATACGAAGTAGAGAGTTGACTATATTAACTATTTTTTAATATTTGCCTTTTATTAGTACAAACAATTTCAAAGTTATTGCAAAGAACTTACCCACTCTGCTTAATGTATTTATTACTGTAAATTAATTTCCGTTGTTTTTATCTATATATTATTTTATATTCATAGTGCTTTCTTAACCCTCTAACACCACTCTGCTTTTGACTATAACGTATGTGTTCTTTCATCTATTCGAGGTCACGTTAGTGCAAGAGGACGGATGAAAGTATTAATGCTTCAATGTACATAAAAGTAAAATTCGTCGTTGTATCTAGTCATAGAATGCTTAAAACAGACACAAACTAGATGTGTTTAAAATTTTAAAATCCGTCAATATGTTCGGATAAAAAACAATAACTTGTTCACAAAAATACCACACAACTTTTGAGTTTATGTCACCATATTATTGTTGACTGTTTTGAAGAATTGGTCTTCCTTTATTTAAGTCCCTTGCATTGTCGAAATGACAAATCCTTCAGCGTTATTGTAAAATACTAACACGTCTATGTGAATATATTTTATGTTATGCTATTACCACAATCATATTCCGCATTCATTTACTAACACCTGTCAATTGCCTTGTATATTACGTGTTCTATTACTTTTTCTTTAAAATGTATGATTTTCATTACCGTGACATTGATGAAATGTAAAATGCTTTTATGTATGTATTTTCTTTTTTATATGTTTTGTGATAATGTTGTTGACTTATTTCTTTTTTATCTACATCTCAGTTTTATGAGTTGTTTTTTTTTTTTTTTTTTTTTTTTTTTTTTTTTTTTTTTGTACTTCAACAATTTAATTTTTCGCTTTTAGAAAACTAAATTAAGTTTTGTGATAAATTTCATAAATTTAATCGCCTATCATTTCTTTTTTTTCAAATATGCCTACATTTTGTATTGCTTTTCTGTCTTAGGCTTATATTGGTTTTATGACATTTTTTCTCGAATTTTCCTTTTTAGCTACTAAAGATGTCAGTACTGTCACAAAAGATAAGAAGTTAGAAAGTCACATAAGCCCAGGTGTGATTGTAATGATTTCATTGGTTGTTTTTATTAGTGTTACCTGTGCCATTATTTTCGTCATACACTGGCAGCGTAACAGACTATGTCTTCATTGTACAAGACGTAAATCCAATGAGGATTATAGATTTGACGACGTTGCAACAAAAACGCAAGATATTGAATCTGTTCAATGATGTTTATGATAATTAAAAGGAAATGTGATTTTAAAATTGAAAAGAATTTTTTTTTTAATAAAAGAATAAATTGCAACTTTTTTTATTTCAAAAAAGAAGAAATAATAATCAACAGATTTTCCTTTTCAAAAACACAAGACAAAGAGTACGAATAACAAAATCATAATTAATGGTATGCACAAATCTCTCATATAAATAGTAAAAGAAAACTCAAAAATAAATTAAAAAACAAACAAACACCGTAACAATAAGACAACTGTACAAAGTTGTTGCTGCATTGGCAAGATCAGAATTGATATAGTTTCGGGAATATTGGTCGAAATAAAAAAAAAAGATTAATTCATTTATCATTTCCTTTGAATCTGACATGTTTAGGCATCGAAAGTTTCGTCAATTTCTGCATTTCTTGAAATTTATTATCAGGAATAGTTTTCCTAGGTTCATACCACAATCGGTATACCTTTTCCCATAATGATCTAGCTGTTTCCTGTTCTTCTTTATCTGGTGTCACCCATATAATTTTACTTGTACTAGTAATAGAATCAGTACTCCTCGCCGTCTCTGAATCTTCATAACTTATAGATTTAGTCCAGTCAGGATCCTTGTGTTGTTCCCATCGTACCTGCCATTCCTTAAAATGTACACTGATATATACTAGTGAGCAATTGTTTATGTAATGTACACTGATCTATACTAGTGAGCCATTGTTTATGTAATGTACACTGATTTTTACTAGTGTAGCCATTGTTTATGTAATGTACACCGATCTATGCTAGTGAGCCATTGTTTATGTAATGTACACTGATCTATACTAGTGAGACAATTTTTATGTAATGTACACTGATCTACAGTGGAGATCACTTCTAACCTCTCATTAGAACTGTCAGAATAATCTGTCATAGAACTGTTCTAAACTGTCCTAGAACAATTCTACCCTAGAACTGTTCTAAGTAGAACTGTCAGAATCAGTTCTAGGTAGAACTGACAGGATCAGTTCTAGGGTAGAACTGTCTAAATCAGTTCTAGCCGTGGAACTACCAGCAGAACTGACCAAATCAGTTCTAACCGTAGAACTGTCAGCAGAACTGACTAAATCAGTTCTAACCGTAGAACTCTCAACAGAACTGTCTAAAACTGTTCTAGCCGTAGAACTGACCAAACCTGTCAGGATTGTAGAATAGTTCGAAATGACGTCACTGTAGTTAGGGCATCTCACTGGTCACCATTCAGTGTTATTATTATCGTTGATAAAGCCACACGCAAAATGCCTCCTGTCAAAGTTAACAGAATTTCAATGTATTTGAGACAGCGAATAGTTAATCTTCGCCAAAGTGGAATGGTAGTTTGATTTCGTGTTCATCTGTGTTCATACCCCTTCACTATCCTCTGTTAACAGGTTGAAATCAAAGAAAGATGCATATAACAGAGTTCATGGGCGTTTGTCCTCAGAGTCTGACAGATGAGGGGCCGATGGGTTATTTTTGACCTACGTGATCATAGAATTTTGCATTCAGTGATTTGTTTTTTCATGAATGTATTATCAATTACTTGTAATTAGTGCATTTTTCGTGACTTGTGTTCGATATTCAATTTGACAGGGACGTATATCATGTATATATTCTTTATAAGTCACAGTCCGTGATGAAGGTTTTAAATCGTCGTTTTCGTAAACAGTGATGAAGGTGGTGTTAAACTATTGTTTTCGTGAACAGTTTTGTTGTATTTCCTGTGAACTGTGATCAGCTAATTTAACATTTCGTAAACTCTGATGAAACATCCCTCTTCCCCACATTACCCCCCTCACAGATAGTTTGGGTGGGATGGGGCTGAGATTACTATAACACATAATATATTATTGTTATAGTAATCTCAGACCTGATAAAATAACTAACTCTACACAAGAAAGGGTTAAAAAATAAAATAATTATGAAGAATGTAAACAAACTGTGACCTCGATCAAAACGGGAACAAGCATATTGTCAAAAAGCATGTACCATCCACAAAAAAACGTGTCACCCCTTTCCCGTCAGAATGTCGCCAGTCGTTCATTATAAACTCTAAATAATGAAGTTTGGTATTTTCTTTACCTGTAAGTACAAGTATTTCATAAAATTATTTGTTTTGCCACTCTCCTCCATCGACATCCATCGTAACAAAATTTCCGCTATAAAAGCGACCGAGGAAACGGTTATGGACATTTTCCGTAACGAGAAATGTTAAAACAGTGCTTTCATGAGAATTTTTTAATATATATTATATTCTTTTGACTTATTTATATTAAGACAAAGAGTTCTTAAAACGGTTCTATGGATAGAACTGACTAAATCAATTCTAGCCGTAGAACTGACCAAATCAGGTCTAATCGTAGAACTGTTCTAGTCGTAAAACTGTTCTAGCCGTAGAACTGTTCTAGTCGTAGAACTGACCAAAGATTTGGTCAGTTTTAGGTAGAACTGTCTAAAACTGTTCTAGGGTAGAACTGTCTGGATCAGTTCTAGGTAGAACTGACCAAATCAGTTCTAGGTTAGAACTGTTCTAGCTAGAACTGTCTAAAAGGTATCAGGATGACAGTTCTAAATACTGTCCTAGAACAGTTCTCCTGACAGACTCTGACAGATTTGATGAGAGGTTAGAAGTGATCTCCACTGTATAATAGTGAGTCATTGTTTATGTTAATTATTTATGATCTTTGCTAATTAATATCCTACCCTACCATTTTTTGTAATTTGAAAAAGCCACATGCCGTTAGGTAAATTTTTTGCATGCGAACATTTAAACATCCTTGTTTTTCCATTTTTTTTTTATTTTTTTTTTTTGAGGGGTTGAGCGATCATGATCAAAGTAAATTTAGAAAAGCGCTTCGGACGGACCGAATACATATACATACAAATCTACTTGTAAAGCAATTGATTTGACTGTATGGTGCACTTTATATGTAATATTGACAATGTCATGCTTTTTATATACTGAATCCTCGTTGTATGTAAATTTTTTTTTTAATATTTTAGCTTTATCTTTTATTATGAAAATATTTCAATGAGGCTTTTTGTAGACTTATTTAAACATGGAGTTGTGATGTTTTTTATTCTGTGGATTATGCTTTTCACGTTTGTTTTCTTAAGTTTTTTCCCATGTGTGAAAATTGTTGTTTAAATTTGAACCGTTCTAATTTATTTATTACTTTGAATCATGAAGATCTCATCTTCTGGTCATTTATGCTAAAGCTTTTAAACACATGCAGTATAATTGGTACTGTTAATGTTATTATGTATATCCATCATTAATATCCAAATTTCAGAAATGATTTTAGATTTACCGCATTGAAAGGTGTATTATTACATGCATTACTCACAGGTTTATCAAAACCATTTACATTTCCACTGATACCAACAAAATCTGTCCATTTTAGTTTTGTTTCTTTAGCCTGTCAAATAATGAAATTATTCTATATAATATGCATAATTGATTCTCACAACGGAATATTGTAATTGGAAAAAGGAAAACCGTTACATAAGTTGACGTTATGCGCTCTTTGGTCTTACTCTAAGTTTAAATCTTTTAGATCCTAACCTTCTTGTATTATTTCAATTATCAATGAAGACATTTTATAAAAGCTCTGTTGATTTGATGTGTTGGTTATTTTTTAAGTATTCAATTGTAGTAGGAAGTTTGAACACTTACTTCCCGTTCACACACAGACATTTGGAATTGCATTTTTTTTCTCAGACTGTTTATGACGTCCTTACATTAAATTCCTTCGATGTGTACTGAATAATTTTTTAGTCTGGAAAATATGGTTTTTTATTAGCAATGATTGAACTAGCTTTCTGTAACTGCGAGTACTCCTAGATCGATACTTTGTATCTTTATTCTTTTTTGTTTTGTGTTGAGCTGATGTGTCCAGCCTTTCTCAGCTGATTTCTAGTTTGTTCTTATGGTATGCTGTTACATCACTGTCCAAAGTGAGGGGAAGAGTTGAGCGCTAGCAAACATGTTTAACCCCGACATATTCTGTATGTGCCTGTAGATTCCATATGGTATCATGACGTAACGTCTAATATAACTGTTATTGTATTTCATTGTTTATTTCTATACAAAAGTCCCGTGAGCGATAAATTCGTCATACGGTTCGCTACTGACTCCTTATGGATCCTTAGAGGGTAAGTAAAATGTATAGGGGATAAGGCCCCATCCCCTATGGATTTTACTAATCCTCTATGGATCCGTAGGGGTCAAAAGAAAACAATATAACTTATAATAGAGGACTGTACGGCCTTTAACAATGAGCAAAACACATACCGTATACATTTTGTAGAAAGATACATGACATAACAAAATTTGGAAAAATACAAAAGAAAGCACTGACTGCTCGATATATGTATGTAGACACCTGAACGTTTAAAGTCATGCAAAATGTTAAAAATGTGGTAGAGCTGTACTTGTAAATTAAAATGGGGATCACTGAAAACAGAAAACGTGTATCGTATGTGGTGTCGTGAACACTACAACACAATACTTACTTGTTCTTTCATTGATTCTGTTCGTCTTAAAGACGCATTCAGGTTTTGGTTTTGATCTGTTTTTTGCTCATTGGCTATCTTCTTCGTTTTCGTTTTCTTGTGTTTCTTCTTTTCGTCATGTTTTGCTTTTGTATCTGAAGACTTTGATTTAGATTCTGATTTGCTTTTTTTAATTGTTTTCTCTTCAACAATTCTGACTGCTTTATTTCGCCTTTGTCCTCTCAGAAAAAGGACCAACAAAACAACTGTCAACACAATCAAGGCAAGCAGCAGTAAACTCAGTATTACACCAACAGCTATTTGACTACCAACATCATTTGACATATCTGGAAACATATGTGTGTGTCTGTTATTTATACCAATTTTACATATGGGTTACATTCTTTTCATATTTTTTTGGTATTGTGTGTGTGTTGGAGGGAGTAGTTTATCAGTCGTATGCACAGATGTATTAGCCAAGCTGATCAACGAATTCATTATGATTGTTCAAGGAATGCAAAGCATATCAAACTGATCAAGGTCAACATTTTAATCTCTGATACGAAATGCAAAAATATAAACCTTAGCTTATATGATAGCAAGCAGAAATGTGTATCATTTTTTTAATTGAAGAGAGAGGACCACACCCTTTGTTCGTAAAAGAATCCTTGTGACATCTCTCAAAGTGGTCCGCAGACGGTCTGTTGTAAGGCTAAATCTTCTGTCCCGATACAACATATACTCATTTACCAGTGGTAGTCCAAATGTTCGTCCTTCATTATTGTCGGTCCATACCTTGCAGAACGAACTTATTGTTTTACTTGTTTAATTGTTTTTGTTTTGAAAGTGCTTGAAATATTTGCAACTGGACGTAAACCAAACAATAACCAATCAATTAGCATTATGTTTACTTTTACTTTTATTCTCAAAAACCAATTGACCACGATACAGAGAAGGAAACAGAATACATTTAACATGCAATGCATAAAGGTTATACTTACATGAAGAAAATGTATGCAAAATAAACAATGCAAACAAAAATATAAAGTGAAATGATAAACATTATAAAACCGATTAACAAGGAGGAAAGAATTTTTCATTTATACTTTAATACATTTGCCCAGTCTATTAAATGTTGAAATCCGTTTTGAAAAAAAATAACTACAAATATCTTACAATGCGTTTTACTGGATGATGTATCATATCATGATGATCGCCGGGTTTCTCTCATTCTCCATATTACGAGGTTAACGTTCGGTTGTGTGGAGTGTATAAATACACAGCCACGTTTTGTTGGAATGTGGACATTACATAAGAATCCTCGTGATGTTTCACAATCTATATACTCTATGAACCATTGAAACAGTGATTTGTTGTGTGAATTGGATCGCCTGTTGCAAGGGAAAGTTTGTTTTTATCCGGCATACCCTGTTATTTAATGCAGGCCAATATTCCTGCCTTTCATCTTGGGTTATTTGCTTTTGGCAAAACCTAATTCAACTGGTCGCTAACTAGTTGTGTCTCTGGGACATCAAGATCCTACCAAATAGAGCAACAACGGTCACCCTATCAGTTTCTGTCATATTGTTGTCAGTGTGACAGTACACAATAGACTATTTTCATATTACCGACTTTTGACTCCGGATTATATAATTTTTCGACAGGTTACCTTTTCTGTGGTAAGACATCCTGGTACTCGGTCAAGTAAGAGCAACCAAAATTATTAAAATCAAGCATATAATCGGTGTAATTTGAGGGGAAAGTTTACTGTTTTCCGATGATTTTGTCGTGTAAAGAAAATATGAAGCAGTTAATTTTCCCCAAAAATTGTACCGATTGAAAGCTTGATTTTACTTCTTTACGTTGCTCTAACTTGACTTGGTACCAGGATGTCCTACCACAGAGTAGGTAACCTGTCGAAAAAAATAAACTTGAGAGTCAAAAGTCGGTAATATGAAAATAGTCTATTACCACAGGTCAGTACAATTCCTAGTCATTTGGTCGCTATCTATTTTTGTCTCTGTGAATCCAAATTTTACTGAATAGAGCAACAACAACAACGGTCACCCTATGAACATTTTTGTAAATGTGACTACATAATTCCTATAAATGAGTACAATACCCTTAGCTATTCAATTGGTCGCTTTCCATTTGGGTCTGTGTGACATAATATTACATGTCTCATTGGTAATCATACCAAGTCTCGATATCATTTTGTATTTATAGAGCAACAACGATCACCCAATCAGTTTCAGTCAAAATTATATGACAGTACATATAATTACTATAGGAAGCCGTAGAAGCTAGTTAAAAGGTCACTGTCTTTTTGTGTCTGTGTGACGGTGATAGTAATACATGTACTAACAATATGTAGTCACAATGACCAACCATTGATCGTCGTGTCTGTGAAGGTAACCAGCTAAACATTACAATAGGAAGGCATGCAAATTATTTGATTTTGGCTGTTAAGTTCAACTATAAAAAGCCACAACGGACACCTCCTCCTTAGATACCCTTAATAGTGTTGTCTCTGTTACGTAGTTGCTAGAGGGAGCCACAACAGACCGCTTCTTGTTCATTATTTATTTGTGTTTGACATACTATACTTACTATTAGAAGCTACAACCGCCACCCCATCAGTTGCCGTCAATATTGGTGTCTGCAGAGGTTGACAGATTTGGGGATGATATGTATGGTATACAACATGACCATAATTCCAAATTACCTGATAATGAAATATTCTAAATTTGAATACACGTATTTCTTAGAAAAAGATAAAAATTATTTGTTTTTTAAACATATTATCGGGATTTCTTCCTCGTCATTTGTTTTTGTTGGGTGTTTTTTTTTTTTTTTTTTTTTTTTTTTTCTCCGACTTATTATTTTTATTGTCCTCTTGTAAATTTAAAGAATGGTTAACCCGCAGTCTGACTTATGTTTTCAAGTCGGGTGTCATCCTTAAAAACTGTTATGATGTCTGCTTGCATGTTGAAAATCATGATGTGTTTGTATGGTACATAGCAGGTTATAATCGTATAACATTGACATGATCTTTTCCTGTGGCTCTTTTCACAAAAAATCTTACGACTAAAATTGATCCTAAGTTATACTGAAATGTTCATGACTTACGAGTGTTTTTACTCGTAAGATTTTTTGTGAAATGAGTCGCTGAATATGATTGAAAGGCTTCCTGCTGGACATCCATTCCGGGTTCATTTGAATTTGTCATTTCTAGACAAGACTTAAATAAATGAAAGCACATATCCTATTATCCATCTGGTATTATAGTGAAACTGTGGTATATAAGTGGTTCTTCGGAAGAAAATTTTATGAAACTTCTTTTTCTGGAATTTTCCAACATAATCAGAAAATCGAAAATGGCAAGTTTGAAATTGATAATCGCTTTTTTTTCTCATATTGTAACTGAACTAATAATCTATGTTGCCTTCTGTCATATCTTGACGCGTGTGTTGTCCTATAGGGAATAGTATATCGACAGACCTTTGATGCATTGTGTGAGATTTATTCGCCACTTTTCTAGACAAAGGGTATTTAGGCTATTCGCTTCACAGATGGTATAAACACTTTGTCTATTACGATTGGATTCCATATGTTGACCTCGAGGTATCTTTATTGTTTATGTCGTTAGGTTGCTGTTTCATTTGAAGTATATAATGCCATGTTCCATTTTATCTATGATAGGTTAATATTACTTACATAACATAAATATCTAAATGTTGAAGATTCATCAGCCGTTGTATCATTGTTAAAAACAGTCAAATAAGTATATGGTTCGTCTGTGACTGAATACATACAGTCAAATATACCACCAGCTATAAAAAAAAATATTCTAAAAAATCATTGTTTTAAGCATAGGTATATTTTTTAATATAGATCATCTGTTTATATTGTCCTTTTCAACTTTTCTGTCAAGTTTTTTATAAAGGTTTAGGTGATATGGCCTGTGCATGTCTGTAATGTAGTTTGTTTGAAATTAAATGTTGCTGTGTAACAAATGACTGATATCTGAGTATTTTCAATTTTTTTTTATTAAAATGTGGTGTTTCCGACGGTTTTCTTTTGATGCAATTTCATCAGAAATTGTGAAATTCGAAATCTGAGAGCCCGAAAAGTATAAATACTTGACAAGCTATATCTTCAAAAAAATATAAGGTATTGCCTGGTATCTAAAAATTTCTAATAAAAAAGACTTCCGAGCACGCGTTAAAAAACCCACAAAACTAGGCATTTCCCTCATCAAATCGATTACAAGATAGTGTATTTATAAATGAATTATAAATATTTGTCAGAAGATAACAGCAATAAGCCGTGTTTAAGCAACGCACCCATTACTGCTTGATACTCTAGATGCACTAATGATAACTACGCCTAGTTTACTATTAATGTATAAAACATTGCATAAAATCGAAAGTAGAATTAAAACTTAAAAAACCCTCTCTTATATAACTTACACGTGTACTTTGATGTGACACATGATGCATATGTGTATGTATGTTGTGTAACTTTAGCAGTACCGTCAATGTAGTTCTCAATACATCCACTGGACTGAATAGTAGCACTTAAATAATACTGTATAGATGTTGGACAGCTTATAGCTGACGGAGAGACAGAATCTAAAATTGAATAAAAGGGAATTAGTGTCAAACTCGAGCTAATAACTAACAAGACAATGGATTGGCAAGTTGTCAGTTTCAGTAAGTCATATGTATAGCTCATCAACTGTTTTGGTTGTTATAATCCTGGGCTTTCAAATATTCGTCTTTGGGCGTTCTTGATGAAGGTAAATTCAGAATAGCGCTTCAGACGCTTTAAATTTATGAAGTGTTGTTTTCATCTTTTCAGTACTCTTAGTTGGTGGCTATTTTTGGTATTTTTTTATCGTTTTGTTCAAGAAACAGATTTAATGATGCAATGTCATTTGAATTTAGTTTTACAGTTTACCACGTTTTGCTGTATATAATGAGTTTTGTAATCCAGAGAAAAATATGACCTTTTAAGTTATATTTTAAATCCGTTTCTTCCATCATATCGCGTTGATTTTGTTCATAGTTGAATTTTTGCGCTAAACATACCTGAACGAACCAATAATTCCTGTGTACCCACCGGCTGTGAACTGGTTAGTGCGCATGCTTCACTTGGTGTGAGAGTTCCGGTGATATTGTTTATCACAACTACTCTAACTAAAGATGTACTATCAATGTCTGTCAAAAGAAACATTGCAACTTTATAGAAATACGATCAATAAACATATGCAATGCTCCCTCTCGGTAACCCCTGTCTTCAGTATATATTGACACAGTACAGGCGGTGTTGCCACGATGTCACAGAAGCAAGGGTTCGAATCCCGCTGAGGGAAGGACAAAAATTTAGCAGATCTAACATTGTTTGGCTTTTGAGACGGTATATATCGTTTTGTTCTTGATTAATATTTGCGAATATAAAGACGGCTTATTTGAAATAAATTTGAGATAAACTGTCTTCATCAGTTCCTGGAGATTTAATTGTCATCTTATAGTTTGAACGATAGAATAATATGTTAGTTTGTAGACTCGACATGTTTAAGTTTGGTGTTTTACATGCCTGTGTAAATGAATTGATCTATACGAGGGAAATATACACACTGCGATGTTCAGTTTAAACTACCGCACATGCAACAAAGTATACCAATGATGTTATTCTTCAAAACCTTGAAATAATATAAGAATTTAACAATTATAGCATGATGCATTTTGATTATAATTATAGTAGTATTTTAATGAAATCAGGTGAACAGTGGACAGACGTAGTTCATCACCACAAATGTCACTGAAGGATACGGACGACAAACATCGTGTACTCTTTAGCATGCTCATTGGCATTAATATTTGTATTTCACCTCCTGCTCCATAGTTATTATTCAGAGTTTATATTATCTCGTATATTTTACACAAAATTGAATGTGACTACCGGAAAACCTTTCATTATGTATTGGCGTTTACTTTTCCTATTTCAGTTGTATATTCTTTCCTGTTTGTAAATAAATTATTAAAAAAAATAAACAAAGCATGCATTATGTCTCAGGAAATCAGAGGCATTTAAAGGGATAATTATCGATCTAAATATTATCACAGAAAGCATTAGACAAAGCTATACCTATGGAATGGGAATCTTTAAATATGTAGCTTTGATTTTGACTCTATTTTTTAAACATTTGTTTAATTTAATTACATTTATGTTTCTGTTATCGGTTTACTGTTTTTACAGTATCCTATAGGCACCTTTAATATCATTATGTCGATGAAACATGTTGTTTATATATTGAAATGTTAATTCTCTATCCATATTATAATTATATATACCGACTCAACATGACACATAATTCTACAGCTATTCCTTTCTATGATATCTTCGACTGGCAGAGAGATACGGTTCCAGATTTAATAACACTGTCGCTGTACATTATAATAGGTCTAGTTGGAAACACTATAGTCATTTTAGTTTACAAATTTCATATGAACAAGGCATCAGAAGAGAGATATTTCATACCAGTGCTGGCACTAGCAGATCTTATCGCATGTGTTGTGAGCTCCTCACTTGGAATAGTCTGGAACTACCAGCAAGCAAACTTTACAAATGTAGCGCTATGTAAAATAGTGTACTATTTCATGGGAAACACAACATACATGTCTATTTTCTTATTGCTCTGCATTGCAGTTCAAAGATACTTGAAAATATGCCGGAAGCGTACTTTGAGTTTACGATGTAGGCGCATTATGATTTTTATATGTTTAGTGTGTGCAGTATGTTTAACTATACCGCTCTGTTTAACATATGGAATTGTACACTTCAAGAAAAATGGACTAGTGATATCATCGCACTGTAGTAAGTTAAAATACGGTAACAAAATATTTGGCGCCCTTTACGGAATTGTTGTATCTTCATTTATTTTTCTTGTGTATTTATCCTTCTTATTTCTATATGGGAAAATTGGATATGCAATTTACAATCACTTTAAAACCCATAATTTCAAGCATGCATGTGCACAATATCCGAAAAATTCAACTCCAACAAATTCCAAACCGAGTAAAAGTGACGAGGAGCATACACAATCTGAAGACAGTGCGACTGGTAACAATCTTACATTCCAAACATTTGGAGATACTAACAAAGGCCATGTCAGAAAATCATCGTTACACGAAATGATATCCGACAAAAATCTGAAGGCAAAAGGATTACAGAACATTGCGTTTCCAGATGTTGACTTAGGCAGATTTCAAAAGATTAAAAATAAATCGACGAAGGTAGACTTCCGAACAGTCGATAATGGAGTTATTACGGACGATCAATCTATTGACTCGCTTCAAATCACATGTCCAATGTCAGACGTATCTTTAGACTCTCTTTCAACTACAAGAACGGATACAACAGCCATATCAAAGCAGAAGAAGAAACACCGGAAACGGAAGCGGAGCAGACATCTAATGAACAAGTTCTCGTTCATGTTTATGACAGTTACAACAGTGTTTTTAATTTGTTTCATTCCTGTTTCAACTATTTTAACCTTGGAAGGATTTTATCCAGACTTCTGGGAAAAACTATCAAAATCACAGGTTAATATAGTGATTTGGCTGTATCGCACATTTATCATAAACAATATTTCAAACCCACTGATTTATGCCTTTATGGATATTGAATTTCGTAATGCAACAAAAAAACTTTTTAACCGATGCTGCGGCAGGATCTAAAAATTAAAGTGTCACTTGTTAGGAAAATTTGGAAAAACGTCTTACCTATCATCAGGCCAAATCATCCCTAATTACTAGCTGTAACTTAATGGGGTACAGAACACCTAAGGGACTTAACTCTTTAAAATCAGCTGAACGTTTTAATTGCATACTATGAGAAAAAAGAAATCAAGCTTCTCCATTATCAAAATTAGTGTTTGTCAAACTATTGTGTATCCAATGAAAGTATTCCTGTAAATTGTGTGGTTCAAATTTCTTGAAATTTTTATATTTTTGTCAACAGGTAAAAGTAAATATTTTGTCAAATTTTCATGAAAATTAAACGAGCCAAATCTATTTTAGTCAAAGTGTTTGGTACCCCCTTAAACACCTAATGAAGTTTTATGAAATTTGTATGAAGATATCAGTACATCCAGGATTTGTAAAATACTTATAATACATTTTGTTATAACTTTTTGCTTACATATTTGAGATATTTTCACGTATTTTGATGCTGGTCGAGTCTTTGTTATTGCTTCTCTAATACATAACCGATTCATACTTTTCCCGACCGGTTGATTTTTTTTTTTTTTTTTTTTTTGTAATCAACGTGTGGTTCGTTTGATCTCAGTTCTTCCTCGGTCAAATTACAAAAAGGGGAGCATGCCAGATGACGTCACATAAAAAGGGGAGCATGCCAGATGACGTCACATAAAAAGGGGAGCATGCCAGATGACGTCACATAAAAAGGGGAGCATGCCAGATGACGTCACATAAAAAGGGGAGCATGCCAGATGACGTCACATATAAGGAACACATCTTTTTGCAGATCATTGAAATATAGAGTGTGTCTACATGTAGTCTATTTTTTTTTGTGTTTTTTTTTTTTTTGCTGTGTATGTACTGATTTTGTGTCATGGATCGATACCCCATATCCTTTGTTTTTCTATAAAATCATTAGAGAATCAGTTTCCACCACTGAAACTCGTCCAATACGATAGTTATCCACCTTCAACAGTTAAATATTAAATATTTAAAAAGGTCGGCAATCGTTGCGTTTTATGAAAATATAACTGTCTCGAGTGGAGAAATACCGAATCACACTCGATATAGTGGTTGAATCTATATTTACCACCCAACATAATATCCACACATTGTATTCAAGTATGCATAATAAGCGTGTTATTTTGAAATTTTGGATTTTTTTTTACCCCGATGTACTTGTCTATCTATAGCATTTTTTTTTTTTTTTTTTTTTTTTTTATTATTATTAATTAAAATAGAAATCTGAGATTTTGTAGTTATATCAAATATATACATATATATACAGATACTTTCATTCGTGAAAGAGAATTTATCTCCTCTTATCTGAATAGAGGAGCCCTTACAGCAATCATATTACACCCCCTTCTGTGTAACATACAGATATTTTAGTGCCTTTCAGTTATACCAATAAATATAAATCTTAAGTATACATCAATAGGCCAGCAACCTAACGCCACAAATAAACAAAAGACATATTAAAATCAACAGGCAGTCCTCAGCTATTGACAGATGTCTGATGTACATTCAGTCATTTTCACGGAGACTTTTATTTAAACGATTTAGACATCTCCCAGGAATTATATGCTTATTCAAATATCGTTTTCGTTAACACGGTAGCAAGTCCGTTTTTTTTCAACCATTTTCTTTAATTAATGTGTCATTTACTTTGTAGTTTTGTTACATAATACTTGTACTGGAGCTTGCAGTTAAATTTCAGCCTGACAATTTTTCATTAGAACAGAGATCCTAGAAAATGATACATACATATTATGTCGCCCCAAACTCTGCCACCTGATTAGGTGAATAATATCTTGGATGGGAGATCATCAGACTTTGGTTTTATTTTGAAAATTATGAATAAAGGAGACAAAGAATACGAAGCACCCAAAAACACAATATACTAACAAAAAACATGTATAGGTAAATCCCCTTCCAATATGGCAGGCTCTGAATTTGTGATAACAGACGTTTATAATTTTTCAACTATCGTGAACTAATTTAGAAACTACCGTCGTGAAATAAAGTTAAAAATGAATCCTGGAGAAATTGCATGAGATCCAATCAAGTCCATGCGAAACCGAGTTTATCAAAAGGGTAAAGGGCGTATCTTGGTATGTATGCATCACAAGCCATTAACGATACCACACTCAGTAAAATTGTCACAATAGGAATTAAGTTCTGGTATCTACAGATAAAAGGCCGTGAAAACACATCACTAATGAGATGAGACACATGCACATCGTATCGGTAAAATTATTCGGGAGTGTGACTGTAAAACTTTTAAAGTGTCGATTTTCGTAGTTTTACCCCATAACCCTGTTGGGGCAGTTTTTGTGTCAGAAGCACACCCTCCCTTTCGTCCTGAAATGCACAAGAACCTGACAACACTCCGTTCTTATTTCTGTTTCAGTAAATATTACATGAGCAAATGATTTTTTAAGGCGGATATCGTTACTACAAAACCAGAGGATCCCGATAGGTGTCTATTAAAGAAATTAGAACAGAGTGTTGTCAGATCCTTGTAACCGAAGCGTATACACAGGGTCTGTATTTCAATCAAATTGGTAACTTGTCTACTTGTTTTGTTTCGAATACACAGGCATTTGTCTGAGAGAATGTTTGTGCAAGTGTGTCAGAAGCACACCCTTTTCGTCCTGGAATACAAAACATATTAATTATGAATAATACCTACACACACACTTACACACATACACAGATCTCTTTAATGCCACGCAAAAATAGAATCCCATTTTAATAATATAACATGTAACGACATTATTATGTTGCATGTCAATTTAAATTATCATGTCATTGTTTTGACATATTATTTATTGTATTAAAAGAAGATGTGGTATGATTGCCAAAAGACAACTCTCCATCAAAAGACCAACTGAAAAGTACGTAAACCACTATAAATCATCGCACAGCATCCCATACCGTATAATTTAATTTTGGATGTAACACATCTTCTGATTGGCTGAAAGGTTTTTGTCTATCAGCTCAAAGACATAATTTTGTCATGTGACCGTGATGTTATCAACGCTTTTCATGATTTACTCCTTAAAATGGAATTTAGAATTAATTTATAGTGGGTTATTCAAAAGTGTGCACCAAATTTTGAGGTTATTTCGAATAGACAGAAAAATATTACAGTCATTCCTTAATAGCAAGCTGTTAAAGGTCCAGGATATCTATATTATATGTTACATTGTCGGAAAATTTTTTATTTATTTGTACGAGCTTTAGAAAATGGACGAAAAGCGAGGCTCGTCGAACATTCCTCCTCTTCCACAATGAGTACAAATAAATCTTATATTTCCGACAATGTACATATATTGTTTAAATCCTGTAATTTACACCCGGCACTTTAAGGTTTTTTGCTTAAATTCAAATGGTTGTCTCTGATTTTTCAAAGAAATCGAAATATTTTAAAGGCGGACCGCAAAGAGGACCCCAAAATGAACTGTCATCCAAAAAGAAATATTCACATTAACGTTTGCTCAACATGGAAGCTGAGTAACAAGAGACTTTATTTGTACAAGTTCAAATAGAGCAAAATATTATGTGTGTATAGATATAAAAAGATGTGGTATGAGTGCCAATGAGACAACTCTCCATCCAAGTCAAAATTTAAACCATTATAGGTCAAAGTACGGTCTTCAACACGGAGCCTTGGCTCACACCGAACAGTAAGCTATAAAGGGCCCCAAAATGACTAGTGTAAAACCATTCAAACGGGAAAACCAACGGTCTAATCTATATAAAAACGAGAAACGAGAAACACTTATGAACCACATCAACAAACGACAACTACTGAACATCAGATTCCTGACTTAGGACAGGTGCAAACAAATGCAGCGGGTTTAAACGTTTTAATGGTAACAAACCTTCACCCTTTTTCTGAAAGAATAGTGTAACATCACAACATAGAAAGTATCTGTTAATTGTACAATAGTTGACTGATTGCAGGATAATACAAATATGAAACGACAATTACATTACATGTATGTTTCATCAGAATCGGTAAATTTGTTTGGCCCACAACAATCGTGAGTCACTCGAATATCAAATTTTATTTCCGTACAAAACACAACAGCTATGACTGCACATGCTATCTGTGTCAATAGAAAAAACAAACGGAAAGCTTGCTATAACTCTTAATTTCATGGTTGTTGTATAAAAAAGTAATTATAAGAATTGAATTTTATAGGGTTGTAAAAGCGTTCATCGTGTGCACATTTTTTTTTAATGAATCGCGGAATGTGCTTCGGTTAACGTTTTTACATCCTAATTATAATAGAATTATAAAAAGAAGCATTCAATTCTTAAATACAATATACAAGTAACGGCCTGGTCATTATGTGACGAGTGGTGGCGAGGTTGTCAACAAATCTATTTTTTGGCAAAATTTGATCCGACCCCATTGGATGATAAATAATGACTGTTCCCGCAACGAAAAACATTTAATAAAGACAATCAATGTGTGACAGGGGATCTTCTGGAAGTCACTGTTTTCGATATCAAAAACTTTTCAAAACTTTTACTAAATTTTATCATCGGCACAAGTACATCATTCGTAAATATAAATCAGACATCTTATACGTTCAGGTATTTCACATTCCATCGTTTATGGTTATTCTCTATGCAAACGTCATTCACCTCAAAAGCTAACCATACCTTTAAACAGTTTTTCACAAGGAATATAGTTACGATACTGTTGTCAAGTCATTAAAGATGGCATTTTTAAAAATTAATGTTGAGTCACCCATAGGGTCTTTGCATCGGAAATAAATACATTTACTCAAAAACAAGTTGTTGGCATGATACGGGTTATGTTCCTTTCGTATAATTTGTGTTAATATTATACTTCACGTTAAAATGCCAGATTTTGATTGGCTAATACGAGGGAGATAATTTACTCTATCCCATGGCTCAGCGGGAGACAATTTTTTTAATGTCGCCCTCTCGTGCAGAACAATCAAAGATCGATAATCTAAAGGACAATGAATTGAATTTACATCAATAAATTTAAGACAAATTGAATGCTCAAGTTCTACGTTTTGGCCTCAGAACTTTTTTCATACACTGTCAAAATTAGAAAAAAAAATATATCTTGCTTCACTTCTGTTGGTAACGTTGTTATGTACATGACGTCGTAGGTAAGTACTTTCAATTCAAAATTTAATAGTACTTGAGACAATAATGATAGAATATTCAGTATAATAAATTAAATAACACATAGCTGAGAGGGTGATAGAGCAGATTGGTACCCCTCGAAAGAACATTGTCAACCTCGGCTTCGCCTCAGTTGACAATGTTTCCTCGGGGTAACAATCTGCTCTATCACCCTCGCAGATATATAAGTTATTTATAGAATGGCATGATACTAAAACCCTAACGGGAGGGACTGTGGTTGATTTTCATATGATGAAGACATAATCTTTTGATCAGTTTAATTGAGGTCTGAGGCTGGCATGTCAGTAACTTCTAGCAGTCTTTTGTTAATTTTATATAGATATAAGAAGATGTGGTATACGTGCCAATGAGACAACTCTCCATCCAAGTCAAAATTTATAAAAGTTATGTTGATCATTGTCATTTTGCTAAGCTTCTTCTGTTACCTATTCTAACATCGGACTTCTTTTAAACTGAGTTTTACTGTACGTATTGATGTGTGTTTGTTTATTCCACATTGGCTAGCAGTATTGAGGAGGGTTGAAATCTCACAAAACATGTGAATACCCGCCACATTTTTGTGCCTGTCCCAAGTCAGGAACCTTTAGCCTTTCATAGTCTTGTGTGTGTGGGTTTGTTTTTTATTATTTTGGTTCATTTGTACTTTGTATGTGTCGGAGTTATTTTATTAAGTGTGACGTCCATTTCGCTGAACATAGTCCATACACGTTATAATTGTTATGGGCCCAGCTTAAGCCCACCTCCGGGTGCGAGATTATCTCGCTGCGATGAAGACCTATTGGTTGCCTTGGGCTGTTTTCTGCTCTTTGGTCGGGTTGATGTCTCTTTGACACATTCCACGTTTCCATTCTCTATTCTAGTACTAAATTAGCCCTCTATTTTCTGAAACACATCTACTAACAATGTGTTTCGATAGTTTGAATAAGCAATACAGTCAAAAGAACGATGCTTTTTCATAGAAGGCCTACTTTTACAAAATTTTCTTGGTGTTGATTGGTTGAAATGTTGGTGTTTGTTACTAAGACTTTTGTAGAACGTATATTATTAGTGGAACTATTGCAAATTAGAATGTTTAAACCAGAATTAAATGCAACACGCCAATAATCTGTTACTGGAAACATACATATTTTTATATATAGTCTTTCTTCGGACATGCACACAGGACATTACAGTGTAGTACAAAATGAAATTTTAAAAATCGTAAGATTTTTCGTGATGTTGGCAGTTGAAATACATTTTGAAATATCAAAGTTTCGTCCCCGAAAATCCATTTAAAACGGCATAAATCCCACATGTATTATTTCCTTTGAACTTTTTTTCAAATTTTTTATTAAATTGTTTCTTCAAACTTATAAGTAAATTGATGGTGTAGAAAAAATATTGAGCAATAAATACAAGTTTTTATTTGGTTTTACAATGTGTTATTCAAAATTAACTAAATTAATTGAGCAATTGTCCAAGCCTATGGAGGCCCTCTCTACACAACAAGGTACAATATAGCATATTCAAATAATACAACACATACACAAACTTAATAATAACACAAAGTTACTTATTTCAAAACTGCGTATGACTTTATAATCTCATTTGGTTTAAGAAGATTAACAAGTGAATCACAAACTTTTCCGTAAATTTTTAAGGACTTGTTTTTTGGAAATAGTGCAAATTATAGTATTAAACCATTATCAAACAAAACAAATATTTTTCTATTAGCGAACGGACACGCGATGAATGTGATTTTGGGGATTGTGGAAGAACGTTGACTGGCTTAGTCAGTAGAGGACTGATAGATCTGGAAGTGTTCTGAGTATGGAAGGATTTCCGATGAAGAAAAGTACTTCTTTGAAACTTCATTCAGGCCTCTGAGATCAACTTTAATATTGTTGACTTTGCAGAAGGCATGTGACATCCCTATCTATTTCAACGTTGGCAGGTACACCCGTCTTATTCTTTCCAGGCATAAGAACTGTTTTGCTACTGATAACTCATCCAACATGAACACGATTTTATCAAATAAGCCGAAAAAATAATTGAATAAATACGCTTCAAATCTTGTTTGGTTAACAATGTCCCCATAATCTGGAGATAAAAGCGTGATCACATGAATAATCCGATTCTGATTTTCACAAAATCGTGTTTTGGGGCTATTTTCGTCTTCTTTCTTTTAAAGTAGTTTATCAAAAAGACTGTTGATTAATTACTTTATCACGATTTATATATACGATCACGATCATGCAAAGGAATAGCATATAGTTTTCCTATGATTATATCCTCCATCAGGAAAGAGTTTTCCTTTTCATTTGCAATAAACAGGAAGAACTTATAATGTTACTAATTACATGTTTAATTTAACTGAAACCTTATATGTAATTGGTAAGATGGAACTTTTACATAACAATAAGACAGGAAATAATACAAGCACGCCAAAGGACACACGATAGATACTCGGGCAAAAATTCAATTCGACAAAAACAGATGACCGTTTAATTTCCGAATGGTTCGATATACGCGAATTTGCTGTAACGTCTTGGGTTTCAAAGAACACATATTTTTTTATTTTGACAGCATATAATACATGAAATTGGCCGCATTTTTGTTTTCTGAATTTCATCACAAATAAAGAGAATGTATTGTCGAGGAATTATTTATGTTTCAATCTGAAGAAATAACATTAACAGTACAAATTTTACTGCACCAGATGCGCATTTCGACAATAAATTTCTCTTCAGCGATGCTCGAGGCCAAAATATTTGAAAATCCAAAAGTAATTCGAAAAATAAAATAACACATTTTTTACGATGAAATTGTTCATTAGGTTCACAAGTTCAAAAATAGCTGTGAAATGTTGCCTTGCTTTTAGCATTTATACTAAATGATAAAAGTTAAAGGTAAACTGGTGTTGTTCGATCATTTCATTTTTGTTTATTTTTAATCAAACGCATCATGAAACACACACATTATGAGGCATACATATCATAAAGCACACACATTACGATGCACACACATCACGAAGCACACACATCATTTCCTAATTTGAAAATTGAATCATGACTAAAGAAGGTTTATTTTGCATTAAGTATTCTAGTATTCCACAATCGATCTATTCACACGTGCATGTTGGCTGAATAGGTACATCTGATATGTACGACACCTGTGGTATGAGTTAATTGCAAAAAAGTGTGCCTTGCTAAGCTTGTGCTATAAGGAAACAATATTTACAATAATACGCTCATTATCCAATTTCTGAAACTGTGACTTGAAAGTATTAATAAATTATAAACGGATTTTGACCGTGTTTAACCTCAAAATTCTAGCATACTTTAATCATACTACATCTTCTTATTTTTTTTTTTTTTTGTATATTTCGCCGTAAAATGCAATATTGTATGAAGGTAAATCAAGAAAAGCGATTTATACGCACTTGTTTATGAAGTGTTATTTTCATTTTCTAGCACTGGCGAGATACCACTGATGTTGAAGCACACACTAGCACTGGCCAGATACCACTGATGTTGAAGCACACACTAGCACTGGCGAGATACCACTGATGTTGGACCACACACTAGCACTGGCGAGATACCACTGATGGTGAACCACACACTAGCACTGGCGAGATACCACTGATGGTGGACCACACACTAGCACTGGCGAGATACCACTGATGGTGGACCACACACTAGCACTGGCGAGATACCACTGATGGTGAACCACACACTAGCACTGGCGAGATACCACTGATGGTGGACCACAGATCACCACACACTAGTACTGGCGAGATACCACTGATGGTGAACCACACACTACCACTGGCGAGATACCACTGATGTTGAACCACACACTAGTACTGGCGAGATACCACTGATGGTTGACCACACACAAGTACTGGCGAGATACCACTGATGGTGGACCACATACTAGCACTGGCGAGATACCACTGATGTTGGACCACACACTAGTACTGGATAGATACCACTGATGATGGACCATATACTAGGACTGGCGAGATACCACTGATGGTGGATCACACACTGGCACTGGCGAAATACCACTGATGGTGGACCACACACTAGCACTGGCGAGATACCACTGATGGTGGACCACACCCTAGCACTGGCGAGATACCACTGATGGTGGACCACACCCTAGCACTGGCGAGATACCACTGATGGTGGACCACACACTAGTACTGGCGAGATACCACTGATGGTGGACCACACACTAATACTGGCGAGATACCACTGATGGTGGACCACACAACGGGTATTCTGATCCATAATCTTCCTTGGGAATCGGATTCAGATTTTACTTCTCTACCGTATGCGGTCTAATTGCTCCGGGAGTGTATCATTAGCTCAGTAGTCAATGTTTCGGTACTGATATGAATTATATATGAAAATAAGAAGATGTGATATGATTGCCAATGAGACAACTCTCCACCAGAGACCAAATGACATAGAAGTTAACAACAATGAGCAAAACCCATAACGCATAGTCAGCTATAAAAGGCCCCGAAATGACAAATATAAAACAATTCAAACGAGAAAACTAACGGCCTGATTTATGTACAAAACAATAAACAAAATATGATACACAGCAACGAACGACAACTACTGGATTACAGGATCCTGACTGGGGACAGGCACAGACAAGATGTGGCAGGGTTAAACTAGTTTGCTGGCGCCAAACCCTTCCCCCTAACCTTGGACAGTGGTGTAACAGAACAACGTATTTTTCAAAAACTACCCGTTGATAAATTAAGAACTTACAACGACACTGAGGTTAAGAATGACAGAAAAGGGTGCTGTTTGCCTTGCTTTTAATTGGACAGGTTTAAAATTTACATATACACCAACACGATTCAAGACTGAAACCTTGACATTTTATTACATAGCCTAAGACAAAGAGTAAGTTTCCATTGTAAAGTAAGCGAAAGGTTTTGCAACACGAACCCACAAAAAACTGGGACGAAGTTATTTCCAAAGGGTAAACAGTTCCTGTTAATCAAATTAATCCCGGCGTGTTACTCATGAATGTAAAATTCCTAATATGATAAGTCGCCAAAGTATAAATGCTATGTAAAAAGTACTTTGACAACAATACCGAGCTCGAAGGTATATTAAAAAAAGGGAATGTCCATAAAAGCTGACAAAATCAAACGCTCGACTATTTCGACCAATGGTACGAATGGAAAACAACTGCAATATCCCTGAATTAGTACAGGCATTTTCTGAAGAAAATGGTTGGTTAAACCTGGTTTTATTGCTAGCTAAAATGTAATTGTAAGCTATAATAAATAATTAACACACATATAACAGATCATATATCGTAACATGCAGGTAAGGAATAAATGATGGATGTGATGTTTTTGCATTTGAAAGCAAGTATTTCTTTTCTATAAAGTAGAAAACCCATGCTTTTGTCTATTTCGAAATAACCACATTTGTCTACTGTTAAAGACAATATGAAAGTATTACATATAAGTTTGCTTCATAGAAATTTACCTACCTATTTACATACGTTATATTCTTATTAATATAATGTAACTTAATCAATGTTTTCTAACAAGAGGCTCTAAAGAGCCCGTGTCGCTCACCTCGGTATATGTGCATATTTAACCATGAATACTCTCCAACATTGTGGACAAGAATAGAATTCATGACCAAAAAAAAAATCAATTTTTTTTTTTTTTTTTTTTTGTTGATCTTGTATTGCTGGTAATTTTTCTGTTTACAGTTTCTGTCTACCTTCTTTAGTTTTTGTCCAAGACACAAAAAGGAAAAAAAATCATCTAAGGGCAATCACTCCTATAAAGAGTCTATTTACGATTTCGGCAAAATTTGTACTGATTGTAGATCTTGTCTTGCTGATCATTTTTGCTATTTAAAGTGTTTATCTATCTTTTATAATTTTCAAGATAATAGACAAAAACATAAAATATTGGTAAAAATCATCATTAAAGAGTAATAACTCCAATAAGGAGTCGACTGACGATTTCGGCTAAATTGGCTTATTTGTAAATCTAGTATTGCTGATCATTTTTGCTTATTTAACTAAAGTTTCTATCTATTTATGATAGTTTTTTCAGTATAAGGCAAAAACGCAAAAAATTGGAAAAATCGTCATAAAAAGGTAACCACTCCAATAAGGGGTTGTCAGACGATTTCAACCATGTTGCCCAATTTGTAGATCTTGTCTTGCTGATCATTTTTGCTTATTTAAGTTTCTAAATCCATCTATTAATTATTTTTCAGATATTTGGCAAAAACGCAAAAATTTGGTAAAAATCGTCATTAAAGGGCAATAACTCCAATAAATGGTCGTCAGACGGTTTCAACAATGTAAATTTATTTGTAGATTTTGTATTGTTTATCATTTTTGCTATTTAAGTTTCTATCTGTCTATCTATTAAGTTTTTCCGATATTAGGCAAAATGCTAAAAATTATAAAAATCATCATGTAAGGGCAATAACTCCAATAAGGAGTCGGCTGATTATTTCGACCATGTGGACTTAATTGTAGATCTTGTCTTGCTGATAATTTTTGCTGTTTATCTATTATAATTTTCAAGATAATAGGCAAAAATGAAAAAAAATGGTAAAATTCGTCATTTAAGGGCAATCTCTCATATAAGAAGTCAGCTGACAGTTTTGATGGAAATGGGCAATTGGTAGAGCTCAACATTTTGAACATTTCTGCTCAGTCAGGTTTTCTCTGTGTATATCGGTTTTCAAGATAATAGACAAAACTTGATTTTACCCCTATGTTCTATTTTTAGCCATGATGGCCTTGTTGGTTGGCGGGCAGGCTCATCTGACACATTTTTTTTAACTAAATACCCTCATGATGATTGTGGCCAACATTGGTTAAATTTGGCCTAGCAGTTTCAGAGGAGAAGATTTTTGTAAAAATTAACGACGACGGACACCAAGTGATGAGAAAGGCTCACTTGTAACTTTGGGCCAGGTGAGCTAAAAAGGGATGCAAATACATGTCCTTTTAGCTGTAATAAACCGAAATATTGAAACACCTGTCTGGTTAATTATTTTTCTCAATTTTCAAATTAAGTACTAAGTAATTGATGAAGTATAAATTTCATATACTTTTTTCCCTTTGTGTTTCGTACAATTATTTCCTCCATCAGGAAATGGTTTCCATGTACAGTTGAAATGAATAGGAAGACCGCATTATGTGAGTAATGACGCGTTTTATTTAACTGAAACCTTATACATGTAAGAATAGAAAATAAACATACTCAAATTACAACACGACCGTTTACATTTCTAAGTTGATTCGAAATACGAGACAAAAAAACACAGGAACATAACTTAACTTTGTTTTATAGTTTCAATGATAACAACTCACAAGTATAAATTTCACCACAAACTTAGCGAGTTATAGTCGAAGAGAAATTAATATTTAATGCACAAGTGTTAACGATCAAATTATAATTCCTTAGGCTGACAATATAAAATAAGGATATGTGGTATGATTGCCTATGAGACAACTGTCCAATAGAATCCAAAATAGGGTGCTTAATCGACTAAATGCTAAAGGTTGACATTAAATTATTGTTGTCCGGTCATTGCATTTGGATATTTGGAACGAACATCAATTCCGTAATTTAAAGATTTATAAGTTAAACAAAATTAAATATTTTTCAGTGCTGTATGTAATCTACTTCGCACAATAAAATTATAGTCCAGAGGCTTTAAAAAATACTATAGTTCTAAACTTCTATGTCATTTGGTCTCTTGTGGAAAGTTGTCTCATTGGCAATCATACCAAATCTTCTTATTTTTATATTCAAGAACAGTCACTGAAAGTTGATTTCTCTACACGCAAGAACAGTCACTGAAAGTTGATTTCTCTACACACAAGAACAGTCACTGAAAGTTGATTTCTCTACACATAACGTTTGTAAATTTAAATATTACTTTAAAATATTATGTTAACAATACTAGTATATTATGTTAACAATACTAGTATATTATGTTAACAATACTAGTATATTATACTCAGATTGATACCAGCTTCTTGTGCAATGTCGAGGAAAATAATATGTTAACAATACTAGTATTTTATACTCAGATTGATACCAGCTTGTTGTGCAATGTCGAGGAAAATATTATGTTAACAATACTAGTATATTATGTTAACAATACTAGTATATTATGTTAACAATACGAGTATATTATGTTAACAATACTAGTATTTTATACTCAGATTGATACCAGCTTCTTGTGCAATGTCGAGGAAAATATTATGTTAACAATATGAGTATATTATGTTAACAATACTAGTATATTATGTTAACAATACGAGTATATTATGTTAACAATACTAGTATTTTATACTCAGATTGATACCAGCTTCTTGTGCAATGTCGAGGAAAATATTATGTTAACAATACTAGTATATTATGTTAACAATACTAGTATATTATGTTAACAATACTAGTATATTATGTTAACAATACTAGTATTTTATACTCAGATTTATACCAGCTTCTTGTGCAATGTCGAGGAAAATAACACTTTATAATTTTTTTTCTGAAAAACAAATGCACTGAAGAAAAAAATTATCAAAATAATGGACTACTTGATAAACATTATACTAATTCCGTTTGCTGAAATGATATTTAAACAGTCAATAAATAATCCGATAGGTACTAGCTGTATGTACCTGCTGTCCCAATTTCGAAAACCTATATCTATTTTTTACGTATTCAATCTGTCTTACTATTTCAAAAATTGAGATCAATGGCTTGAGTAGAGATGTCATCAATCTTATCTTGTTTGGTGAGTCATACATTGACTGTAATGTCATCAATTGTGATGCTGAAATCCTGCATTTAACATGTTAATACATTGTATCATAAATTGGGAATCAAATTTATATCATAAATTTTTCAATGAATTAAGTCATCAATTTACAGGTACTATAAAGTTTCTCTGATTCTTGGTCTGTATTACTACAGGGAAAACAAGCTTTTACCAAGAGCGGTGATTTACTGAAATCAATTTCATTAATACCAATATTCATTTACATTATAATGTCCATAGAGAAAACAAAATTAATTTTCTGATTCAAATTCAGCTACCGTTTCGAAAGTGTGGATGATTGTTCGAGGCCATCATGTAAGTACTTTTTATAACATAAAAATAAGGAGATGTGGTATGATTACCAAAAAGACAACTATCCACCAAAAGTTCAAATTAAGTGGATGTACGCAATTATAGGCAACCGTACGGCCTTCAACAATGAGAAAAACCCATACCGTATAGTCAGCTATAAAAGGCCCCAGCATGAAAAAATTAACGACCTAATTTATAACAAATCAATTTATGACAAAAACAAATATGACAGACATGAACCAACGACGACCACTGAACTACAGGCTCCTGACTTGAGACAGGCGCATAAAGAATGTGGCGGGTTAAATATGTGTGTGAAAGCTCAACCCTCACCTAACATGGGACAGTGGTGTTACAACATAAGAACAAATCAGTTGCAATTGACTTAACTCAAAAGATCGGCACGAGGAACAAAAACCACTAACATAAAAACAATAGGCACAAAGCACCGAAATAAGATTACTCGCAGTTACTGAAAGTGAGTTCAAAGCCAATTACAACTAATAAATAAAGCATGTTCTCCATATAAGACATAGTGTCCTTATTTTTTTACATATAAATATCAGTGAAAATCTGTCAAAACTAAAGTCTGTAAAACATGTTGTAAAAATTGATATTCAGAGTTACACAAACTAGGTAATATTTATTAATTATAAAGGCATACGAGTTAAGAACATGTGGATAAATTGTACATGTAATGAGGCAGAAAACCAAACGATAAAGACAATGAAAAGTAATTTAGTTTTCTCCTAGGGTGTGGAACAAACATGTCTAATGATTAAAACAGTAAAACCGGTGTAATTTTTAATTCTCGGTGTGTGTTTTCATTTTTTTTTTTTAATCTCAGTGTGTCTTTTTTGAAATCTCAGTGTGTAATTCTTAATTCTCGGTGTGTGTTTTCATTTTTTTTTTTAATCTCAGTGTGTCTTTTTTGAAATCTCAGTGTGTAATTCTTAATTCTCAGTGTGTGTTTTTCATTTTTTGTAATCTCGGTGTGTCTTTTTTGAAATCTCAGTGTGTAATTCTTAATTCTCAGTGTGTGTTTTTCATTTTTTGTAATCTCGGTGTGTCTTTTTTGAAATCTCAGTGTGTAATTTTTAATTCTCACTGTTTGTCTTTAAGTTTTTTAATCTCAGTGTGTAAATTTTTCGAAAAATTGCTGAAACATAGTTTTGACATAACGGCTTGCAATACCCTAGCACTGAAAATGTCATGTGGCGAGGAACATGAAATGGACGATATAAAATAAAGAGAATGAAAAAAAAAAGAAACTGGACGCAAAAGGAGGAAATTTTCCTTCGCTAGAATTACATAAAGAGCTGCGTAGGGTCGGCAAATGTATTCTCAGCATCGCCCACAATGAGAAATTTCCAAACGAATAATGCAGGATGAATCATTACTTCGTGCTCAGAGAACAGTCACTGAAAGTACTACCAAAGTAAAATCATGTACCTCCCTCCCGATGGAAGGGTTACGTATTTGATGCATCTCGTGTAACCTTGAACGACCGTGTCGGGGAGATGTACACATAGATCAGATAAACTAAATCATTATCGATAATCGGTTGACCCTCTGGGCATAAATTGATTTGAAAGTTAATGAATGTTTAAATTTTTTTAATTAGTTTGAATATTGGTCATTAGTTCTTCACGTCAAATTAAAAATTCAATAAATTAATATAACTTTCAAATAGTTTAATAGATGCTGTCCAGCAATATATAAAAAATACAATGTCAATGATCCTGGAATTTGTTAATTATATGTGGACAAAACTAACATATTAAGATTTGAAGAAGTGCATATTGATATGAAATTGAAAAAAAAGATATGCGGTTTTGCGCACGTGCACCTACCTTATTACAACGTTCACGTTTTACATTTAATTGCTTCTTTTCATATATATGTATAATTGTGATGTAATGTTCTTATGTTTCTAGGACACTGTCGGCCAACGTTACCATGTGTTCATTGACAAATGGCAGCGGAAGCATTCCAGAGAATTCAGAAGCAGAAAAGCTCAATATGACAGAGAGAATTGTAGAAGACTGGATAAAGTTAGTTGAGAGAAACATTATACCTGATATGGCATTACTTTTTCTGTATATCATCGTTGGTATTGTTGGAAATTCCATAGTTCTATTGGTCTATAAATATGAGATGAAAGTTACTTCAGATGAAAGATATTTCATCCCAAAGTTAGCAATTGCAGACATGTTTGCGTCAGTTGTGTGTTCGGTGGCAGCTATTATCTGGGACATAATGCAGATTAAGTTCTCGCATAACATTTTATGTAAACTAACATTCTGCTGCTTAACCATACCGGCCTCCTTATCCCTATGGCTTTTGCAATGTATTGCTGTACAAAGATATTTTAAAATTTGCAGAGACCATACACTGAGTTTAAAAGTTAGGCGGATAATGGTTGTATCTATTTGTATTATTTCTGTTATTCTTTGTTTTCCGTACCTTGTCTTGTATGGTTCGAATGAATTCCTTAAAGATGGAATTAAATATGGAAGCCGTTGTGGTAGACTAAAAGATTATGATTATTACGAGGCTGGATTTGCGTATGCGATATTGTTTGGAGTTTTGATGATTCTAACTGTTGTTGCACTAACATTTCTCTATGGCAAAGTTGGTTTAAAAATATTCCATCATTTTAGGTCCGATAAATGCAAGAGTACAAAACCGCCAAAAAGCACTACCACAAATTCAGGGTCTGAAGAAAACACCAATACTACTATAGCAGATAAGGATGTTGTGTCAGATAGTCAGGTTAACATAGATATAGAAAGCACAGAAAATGAGAATAATCCAGGTACAATGGGTAAGGCTGAAAATACTTCTGACGTGAACTACAGGAAAGGAAACCCTACAGAAATGAATTCAACGAACCAGCATGAAAAAACATCCAATGTATGCACTGATTCTAGCAGTGGACAAAAAGGAGGTGTTATTGTCAGCAAAGAAGTAAAGGAAGATCCTTTCGAGAAAAGAAACAGACGTGTTAAAAGAAATTTCTCCATCATGTTTATTGTCATTACCTCGGTTTCTCTCCTATGTTATTTCCCCGTTGGATCAATTGTTGTGTTAGAAGGTATATTCCCAACCTTGTGGGAGGGTCTAAATCCAACAGAGCTGGCTATCGTCATTCCATTTTACCATTTATTCATTGTCAACAGTATTGTAAATCCCTTTGTCTATGCTTTTTTGGATGCAGAATTCAATGCAGCCCTGGTGCGTCTTTTTAAAAGATAGATATATCAAACCAAATTAAATTTAAATGGAAGCGCTTTGTACTTTTTAACATATAAACTAAGGGCTTGTGGTATAATTGTCAATAGGACAACTACAATCAGAGCCAAATGATGTTGATTTTTTTAACACTATTAAGAATTTTCTACGCCGGGCATAGATTGCCTTGGTCGTATTTGGCACCATGTTTTGAAATTTTCGGCTTTTGTTGTTTTCTAACTTTGTACATGCATTTTGTTTTTCCTGTCAACTGTTTTAATAATTCACATTCCATGTCCACGTTTCTGGATGTGTTACCTTAATTCATTAGGAACGCGCTCAAACCCCAAATGTGAAAGCCTAGGATCTAGTACTACTTGACTACGTGAGGAGTTACATAGCAAGAAGGGGTCTAAAAGAATAAAATAAAAACAACCAATCAGCCTGAGTGAGTTGGAACCGTTGTTTCTAAATAATTTCTTAATTTATCAACAGTGAATTTAAGAAAGGTATCCTATAAATCATGTCCGTACCGAATCACTGACTACTGAGCTAATTATTTAAGAATAATCGCCAGATCTGCCAGTAAATGTCAATAGTACATGTACCCGGGTTCTACCTCTTACATTATAAGAAACACGTGGAAAGAAAAAGAATACTATATTTAGTTTGTTTTAAAAGTTCTCCGTGCCTCATAAGGTGAACTCATAAGTTAAAAAAAAAAACCAGAGAACAAAGCTTATTTTTATTTACAAATTTTTTTAATGTTTAATATAACAATATATTTATACTTACAACCAGTCATTTATAAGGAGATTGATATCCAAGTTCTTATTTACAACTATATATAACTCCGGAAAACGTCACTTTTGAGATCCATTATTCTATTATTCATCACCAGGACAAACAAGGGTGGATAAATAAAGACATGAAGATATCCTTATACATTACAAGAGAGACACGACAAGGAGTTTATCAATATGTTAATATTATTTTCTGGTCTTTTTGTAGTACAAGGACTGTTCTTGTCTGTTAATATATCTTTTGGGGGTATTTAGTAGTTTAATATCATGAGAACTTGTTTTGTATGGATCTATGTGTACTATTACATAAATTAAATGACCTAATGTTGCCTTTCTGTTACTATTCTCCCAGTTTATTGTCATAATTAAAGTACTTTAGCCAAATATGTACATCTTGATTTATATTAATAAATATATATATATATTTTGGGAGGAAGTAAATCTAACATTGTTAGGTTAATTTTTTAGGCACTTTAAATTATATTGAGGTTGATTTTTAGGCACTTTATATATATATTGCTTAACTGATAAAACAATGCTCTAGTGTTAAACTTAACACCTCATTAGAAAATATGGCAAATAGAAATACAACAGAATTCTGGATAACAATGGTGGTGCTAGATATTACAATAATGTCATTGTATATGATCATTGGGGTCATAGGAAATACCTTAGTTCTCGTCGTTTATTGGAAAGGCTTAATGAACATCTCCGAGGAACGATACTTTATACCAATATTGGCAGTGTCAGATTTGATAGCATGTATTGTATGTTGTTCACTCAGCACAACATGGGACCTGATGCAGATTACTTTCACTAACACCGCTTTATGCAAATTTATATATTACATCATTGGTAATACCACTTACATGTCTGGATTTCTGCTTCTGTGTATTGCAATTCAAAGATATTTGAAAATTTGTAGAAAACGGACACTTGGTATCAGATGGAGAAGAAGACTAGTTTTGATGGCATTTCTTTTATCAGTTGCATGTTCAATACCACTGGCCCTTAAGTACGGAATTGTTGACTTTTACAGCGACGGAGAAATTATCGGGAAAAGGTGTGGAAAACTGAAACTTGACAGTAAAATTACAGGGGCCGCTTATGGCATTGCTTGTGCCGTTGTTATTGTATTCAGTGCCTCTGCTTTCATAATTCTCTACGGCAAAATTGGTTGCTTTATATTTGGACATTTACGAACGCAGACATTTAAAAAAGCAATCGCACGTTTATCGAGACGTTCAATTCCATTTTCTATCAAAGGAATCAATGATTCAACAGGTTTACGCTTCGCTGATAGACATATACATGTAGAACAAAAACACAACGATATATATAATTTCAACGACAGCGGAACGTCTCTTTCGAGCAATACTTTAGGGATCAGTGAATCATCCGGAAGCTTGACGTCAAAAGCGAGATTAGAAACCAGTTCCTCCGAACAAAAAGCACATTTCTTGGCAGAACTCTCAAAATCTCAAAAATACGTCAATGAAATGGAAATTACTTCCAAAAATTCAATTGAGACCCAGAATCCAGATGAAACCCAATATTCGGAAAGGCGAACAGAAAACAGTTCTAACAACAAACTTCACATGTGGAGAAATAGACGACTTAAATACAGATTTACTATTATGTTCATGGTTATTACAATTGTATTTTTATTGTGTTATTCGCCAGTAGGAACTTTATTATTGTTGGAAGGATTTTTCCCTGATTTCTGGGAGAGACTCACTAGTACAGAAACGTCCGTAATATTGGTTTTGTATCACTCTTATATAATAAATAATATAGCAAATCCATTCATCTACGCCTTTATGGATCCCGAGTTTTACAAAAAGGCTAAAACAGTTCTATAAAGATGTTTTTGATAAAAATCAGACTTTTTAATTCATGTCTACTGATTTCGCATGAAAAAAGCTTTATAATTAATTCATAATTAAACAGGTTCATTGTTGTTATCTTATTGCATTACTAAAACCAAATGCTCGAACTAGGCTCCTGACTAGGGACAGGCACATTCAGAATGTGGCGGGGTTAAACATGTTTGTAAGCGCTCAACCCTCTCCCTAACAGTGGTGTTACAGCACAACAAAAGAACAAACTGTAAAATTCCGTTGCAAATATGGCTTAACTCAATAGATCGGTACGAAGCAGAAAAACAACTTATATAAAACCAATAGACACAAAGCGTCGACAATTAATGAAAGTTTGTGCAAAGCCAATTTACAACTAATAAATAAATCCTGCTCTCCAAGACTTAAGGTGGTATGGGAGTCTAAAATAAAAATGATAGAATTTGTTCATACTTTGCCAAAACGTAGTATCTATTGATATATGTTCAAAATATAATAAAAAGATAGGTCACCGTGCATTTTTCAAGCTACAGGTTGTGACAAAATGACACATTTTGTATGGATTATACAGGAAAAACACCATTTTGTGATTAGAAACTAAACAAAATGATAGAATTGTAAAATAAATTAGGAAAAGGTAGCTTTCAGACAATGCTTTGAGAATATCAAAAGAAAAGATAGGGTCACCGTACGTTATTTCCGGCTATAATACAAAATAGGAAAATTCCATGTAGAGTCCTTCAGAAAATGTACTGTTTTAGAGTTACCTCCCTTAAAATGCCAATTTAAAACATTTAAAACAACCAAAAATAATCTACACTTGTAAAATATTAATATTTATAAGTTATATTCTTATAAATTGGTTCTTTTAAATGAAAATTCACATTAAATATCTGCATTCCTGCATCAAATTTTGCTAACTTGATAAAAATCTGGACCTTAGGTTCTCTGTTTTTAACAATCCAAGATGGCGGAAGACACCCATACCACCTTAAACAGCAATCAGTACACATACAACGGATTTAGTTAAGACATCACAAACAGCCTGAGAAACGCACGACCTTGTGCAATGCCAAAATACAAGTAAAGAGTATCGACAGGATGTAGGATCATAAGTGCTCATAACTTTACATATATACTATATATCAATATATATTTAGTTATGTTTTGATTATTTAAGGCTATATAAGATACAAAATGTACAAGAGAGACAAAAGATACCAAAGGGATATTCAAACTCATAAGTCGAAAATAAACTGACAACGACATGGCAAAAAAGAAAGAGATAAACAGACAAACAACAGTACACAAAACACAACATAGAAAACTAAAGACTGAGCAACACAAAAACCGGGGGTTATCTCAGGTGCTCCGGAAGGGTAAGCAGATCCTGCTTCACATGTGGCACCAATCGTGTTGCTCATGTTAGTACAAACCCGGTAATAAGTCTAATTCGGTAGATCACATTCCGGGAAAAGGGGACGGGATTGTAGTTACGACAATTGGAACATATCCGCTATCATCCGTGAAACGGATATTCCATAACGGTCAACCAATTCGTGATGGAGTTAGTAAAACTTACGAAGGGATGATTTCAACTTCAGAAATACTATGATATCAAGTAGGATATGCTACATAAAGTGTTTCATGTGGGATATGCCACGGTACCAAGTAAGATATACTAGGGTATCATGTAGGATATGTCAGGGTATCAGGTAGGATATGTCAGGGTATGAAGTAGGATATGCTTGATATCATGTAGGATATACCACGTTATCAAGTATGATATGATTTATCCGGGTCTCATGTATGATATGTCACGTTATCAAGTATAGTATGTCAGGGTAGTCAGGGTATCAATAAGGATATATATACTAGGTTATCATGAAGGATATGCCACGGTATCGAGTAAGATATACAAGGGTATCAGGTAGAATATGTCAGGATATCAAGTGTGATATACTAGGGTATCATACAGAATTTGCTTGGATACCATGCAGGATAGGATATTGTATCTTGTAGATTTCTATATGGAATCGTCTTGAGCATGCCAGGGTATCATGAATACAAAGAAAAACATATCTTTACTACAAATTCAATATGTCTGAATGTGCGAACGAACTTACCGCTGTCATACGTCATAATATACTTCATTGATGTAATCTTTGTAAACTTCATACAGAAAAAGGCTTTGAGATTATCCACTGCACTGAATACTTTAAAGGTTGCGCTGAAATGAACATTGTGATGGATATTTGATATTTGCATGCATGAGAAAGTATTGGTATAACAAATGCTTAACATATATCTTAAAACAATTAATATATATATATATATGACCGCATTGTCTAAAATTCTGGGATAAAAACATGAGGTTTTCTTTTTATTCTATAAACGCCAATATAATACACTAAATAATAGAACTTCTTTATTCTTTAAACCGCCTCGGTAGTCTCGAAGTAGTAACTGCTGCAGTCCAGTGCATGAGGTTGTGGGTTCGAATCTTGGCCGGTTAAACAAAAAACTTAAAAATTAATATTTGCTGATTTTTCGCTTAGAGCGTGGCATTTAGAAGAAAGAGCAAGACTGGTCGGCTCGGAGTCAATGTAATGTGGCCAGTAATGTCTTCCTGTGTCAGCTCGGAGTTAATGTAATGTGGCCAGTAATGTCTTCCTGTGTCGGCTCGGAGTCAATGTAATGTGGCCAGTAATGTCTTCCTGTGTCGGCTCGGAGTCAATGTTATGTGGCCAGTAATGTCTTCCTGTGTCGGCTCGGAGTCAATGTAATGTGGCCAGTAATGTCTTCCTGTGTCGGCTCGGAGTCAATGTTATGTGGCCAGTAATGTCTTCTTGTGTCGGCTCGGAGTCAATGTAATGTGGCCAGTAATGTCTTCCAGTGTCGCCTCGGAGTCAATGTAATGTGGCCAGTAATGTCTTCCTGTGTCGGCTCGAAGTCAATGTATTGTGGCCAGTAATGTCTTCCTGTGTCGGCTCGGAGTCAATATAATGTGGCCAGTAATGTCTTCCTGTGTCGGCTCGGAGTCAATGTAATGTGGCCAGTAATGTCTTCCTGTGTCGGCTCGGAGTCAATGTAATGTGGCCAGTAATGTCTTCCTGTGTCGGCTCGGAGTCAATGTTATGTGGCCAGTAATGTCTTCCTGTGTCGGCTCGGAGTCAATGTAATGTGGCCAGTAATGTCTTCCTGTGTCGCCTCGGAGTCAATGTAATGTGGCCAGTAATGTCTTCCTGTGTCGGCTCGAAGTCAATGTATTGTGGCCAGTAATGTCTTCCTGTGTCGGCTCGGAGTCAATATAATGTGGCCAGTAATGTCTTCCTGTGTCGGCTCGGAGTCAATGTAATGTGGCCAGTAATGTCTTCCTGTAGACAGTTACCGTGTGAACTAGCACATTAAAATTGTGTCTCAGCGTGTCAGGTTAGTTCAAAGCATGGTTCATATTCATTTCACTTTAACATGTCTTCGTCCTCATTCATAAAAAAAAACTCAAACTATTGGTCTTTGGAAATATAAGCCTTAAACCATGAGCAGTTAAAAGGCACAGACTTCTTTGTAGATCACACCCCTGGAGACCAAGTCGATCTATTAATGGTAAAGAAATGTATATGGCAAACCGAATCTGCTGTGTTTAAAGCGCAATGGAGAGCCAAAACTTTATACATGTAAATGTAAGAATTGCACAAATTAAACAACCGAGAGCTAACAAGGATTCATCCTTTAATAGATTACACGAACAAGTAAAAATACGGATTTAAGAACAAAGGTAAATTACTAGTATATGGTGTATGTATGGATTCCACACCTGTATACGTACATTTGGGTCTATCCGACATGTCTGCGCCAACGAATTACGTAAGGTTATTACTTATATTTCGTGTATCATATGGCACGCTCAAGCATATTCGAGAAATCCAAACATAAGTGTAAAATCAGTGTGGGTTCCATGATATGTTCGTATATCATAGGGCGCGCTCAAGCATGTTGGATGAATCCAAACATTCGTGTACAACCGAGTTCACTGATATGTAAGTGTATCATAGGGCGCGCTCAAGAATATTCGATCAATCCAAACATAAGTATAAAACCCAAGTGGGTTCCCTGATATGTTCGTGTATTATATGGCGCTCAAGCATACTCGATCAATCCAAACAGAAGTGTAAAACAAGCGTGGGTTCACTAATATGTTCGTGTCTCATAGGGCGCGCTCAAGCATGTTAGATCAATTAAAACATACGTGTACAACCATCGTGGGTTCCATACAGTGTAATGAGGCCCGACAATTTCTATCCTATTCGGAAACACCCAATAGTGTATTGGATTAGTGAATTGAATTACGTAAACATTTTTCCATATATATGATTTGTATACCTTAGAGAACACATTCTACTCACGTGCTAATGTAACGATCTGTGTCGTTGTCATATTCTGAACAAGTTAAAGTAAGTGCTTCCCCGCTCTTTATTGCAGAGATAAAGTTTCCTATAGTACTGCCATCAGACGGTATTGTTACTTTCCCATTACTAGTCGTGTACCAATCATATCCTCTCAATTCAGAGGGAAACTCACAGGCGCCCTCTACAAAATAAAGAAATATGTATCTGTCATATCCTCTAAATTCAGAGGGAAACTCACAGGCGCTCTCTACAAAATAAAGAGAGATTTACCAATCATATCCTCTCAATTCAGAGGGGAACTCACAGGCGCCCTCTACAAAATAAAAGAAATATGTATCTGTCATATCCTCTACATTCAGAGGGAAACTCACAGGCGCCCTCTACAAAATAAAGAGAGATTAACCAATCATATCCTCTAAATTCAGAAAGAAACTCACATGCGCTCTCTACAAAATAAAAGAAATATGTATCTGTCATATCCTCTCAATTCAGAGGGAAACTCATAGGCGCCCTCTACAAAATAAAGAGTGATTTACCAATCGTATCCTCTAAATTCAGAGGGGAACTCACAGGCGCCCTCTTTAAAAACAAAAGAAATACGTATCTTTAATTTCCTCTCAATTCAGAGGAAAACCCACATGCACTCTCTACAAAATAAAAGAAATATGTATCTGTCATATCCTCTCAATTCAGAGGGAAACCCACATGTGCTCTCTACAAAATAAAAGAAATATGTATCTGTCATATCCTCTAAATTCAGAGGGGAGCTCACAGGCGCCCTCTACAAAAAAAGGAAATATATATCTGTCATATCCTCTCAATTCAGAGGGAAATCCACAGGCGCCCTCTGCAAAATAAAAGTTGTATCTATCATCTCCTCTCAATTCAGAGGGCAACTCACAGGTTCCCTCTACAAAATAAAGAGATGTCTCTTTCATATTTGAGAAAGGAATGATTTAAACAAATATGGCTTAAATCTGCTTTTGTTGCTGTCGAAAAACATCTTGTAAGATTGAATAGCTTTTTTAAGGATCCATTTTTCCTCAATCATTTGAGACGAGGTCAACATAATATTAAACATTATGTTTTATCAACAAACAACATTATATAACATATTTTTTTGCATGAATTAAATGAGGTATGTTGCATACGTCAATGAGACAGCAACTCAACGACACAAAATACCAAAAGACATCTAAAGAGCAAACATACAGTCTTAGGCAACATACAGGATGTCTATACCATATACAGTATGTAACGTACTAAATCGTCCTGATTGTAACACATGTACGCTATGAGCATGTTAGATATGTTATAGATGTAAATATTATTGGCCAGCTTATATTGCAATGTAGAATTTTGTATATTGAGAGCCGCCTTTTAATGGTTTCTATTACATATTTTAGATGTTTACTCTTTTGAGCAGTTGTCATTTTTATGTCGTGTGCCTTATAGTGACATGCATCAATTTCTGATTTCTATTGTATATAATAATTATATAATAGATGTTAATCATATTGTCAAATTGTCATATGAGTGTTTTAAGTGACAGCCAGCTGCTAATGCATTATATCTTCATAAGTGGCTAACTCACAAGTGCCGTGCATTATGTACAAAATATATGCACAGTTGCCTAAATAATATATATATAAATGATAATAAAATTGAGAATGGAAATGGGGAATATGTCAAAGAGACAACAACCTGACCAAAGAGCAGATAACAGCCGAAGGCCACCAATGGGTCTTCAACGCAGCGAGAAAATCCCGCACCCGGAGGTGGGCCTCAGCTGGCCCCTAAATAAAAATGTGTACTAGTTCAGTGAAAATGGACACATGCATCTATTGATATAATTGCAGACCAGTCGTAGAGAATTTTATGTAGTGTCTTATGTCGATCTCAATGTATACTTACCAATTAATACAAGAGCCAGACTGGCTAATAAAAAATATGTGAGCATCATATCCATGCATAAATGTTTTTCGTCTTATCCATAACCATTGCTGGATAGTGTCAATGATTTACAAAAAACAACATGTGCACAATTTTTAATTAATTATTAAATCACTTTTTGTTTGTACTCCTCCTAGCGACTTAATTGAAATTTAGGTCTGATATAAGTAACAATGGAAGTAAATCGACCAGTTCTTGTGTATTGCTTTAAATAAAGTCAACCTGAATACAACCATGTTTCGGAAGAGTTCCTTTGCATATACAAGTGTAAAATTAGATATGATACAAAGTATTGAATTAACTCATATAGACAGTAGGAAAAGGTCGAATAGAAATAACTTTATTTATGATATGTATACGATAAAAAATAGTCGGTGTATATTTTGGAAACCGCGTGTTGAAATTTCAATAGTTTCATTCAAATAAATGTAAACAGTTGGAAAAAGGGTGAAGGTTTGGTACCATTATAACGTTTAAACCCGCTGCATTTGTTTGCACCTGTCCTAAGTCAGGAATCTGATGTTCAG
This sequence comes from Mytilus coruscus, assembly GCA_017311375.1. Classification (NCBI taxonomy): domain Eukaryota; kingdom Metazoa; phylum Mollusca; class Bivalvia; order Mytilida; family Mytilidae; genus Mytilus; species Mytilus coruscus. Next base: position 7,269,424 of record CM029597.1, on the reverse strand, counting down.
TAGTTGTCATTTGTTGATGTGGTTCATAAGTGTTTTTCGTTTCTCGTTTTTATATTGATTAGACCGTTGGTTTTCCTGTTTGAATGGTTTTACACAAGTAATTTTGGGGCCCTTTATAACTTACTGTTCGGTGTGAGCCAAGGCTCCGTGTTGAAGACCGCACTTTGACCTATAATGGTTTACTTTTACAAATTTTGACTTGGATGGAGAGTTGTCTCGTTGGCACTCATACCACATCTTCTTATATCTATCTAGTTGATAAAAAAACTTACAACAACAATAACAGAATAATATATGTGGTACATGTACATGTATGCAAATACCATTTTTATTTTTTTTTCGGTAGACTATAACAACATCCTATTTCATTTATTATACTTATTTAATATTATTATGATTATTACTATTATTATAACTGTCGTTGCGCATGTTCCTCAACGACAAGAAAATATCGTTTGCATCGAAAACGAACAACTGGTGTTCTTATTCTTGAAAGTCACAAGATCATGTATACACTTGGTTATTGTTGACTTGTTGTTGTATCATGTATACACTTGGTTAGTATTGACATCTTGTTGTATCATGTATACACTTGTTTATTGTTGACATGTTGTTGTATCATGTATACACTTGTTTATTGTTGACATGTTGTTGTATCATGTATATACACGTGTTTATTGTTGACATGTTGTTGTATCATGTATACACTTGGTTAGTATTGACATGTTGTTGTATCATGTATACACTTGTTTATTGTTGACATGTTGTATCATGTATACACTTGTTTATTGTTGACTTGTTGTTGTATCATGTATACACTTGTTTAGTATTGACATGTTGTTGTATCATGTATACACTTGTTTATTGTTGACTTGTTGTTGTATCATGTATACACTTGTTTATTGTTGACATGTTGTTGTATCATGTATATATTGACTTGTTTATTGTTGACATGTTGTTGTATCATGTATACACTTGTTTATTGTTGACATGTTGTTGTATCATGTATATACATGTTGTTGTATCACTTGTTTATTGTTGACATGTTGTTGTATCATGTATACACTTGTTTATTGTTGACATGTTGTTGTATCATGTATACACTTGTTTATTGTTGACATGTTGTTGTATCATGTATACACTTGTTTATTGTTGACATGTTGTTGTATCATGTATACACTTGTTTATTGTTGACATGTTGTTGTATCATGTATACACTTGTTTATTGTTGACATGTTGTTGTATCATGTATACACTTGTTTATTGTTGACATGTTGTTGTATCATGTATACACTTGTTTATTGTTGACTTGTTGTTGTATCATGTATACACTTGTTTATTGTTGACATGTTGTTGTATCATGTATACACTTGTTTATTGTTGACTTGTTGTTGTATCATGTATACACTTGTTTATTGTTGACATGTTGTTGTATCATGTATACACTTGTTTATTGTTGACTTGTTGTTGTATCATGTATACACTTGTTTATTGTTGACATGTTGTTGTATCATGTATACACTTGTTTATTGTTGACATGTTGTTGTATCATGTATACACTTGTTTATTGTTGACTTGTTGTTGTATCATGTATACACTTGTTTATTGTTGACATGTTGTTGTATCATGTATACACTTGTTTATTGTTGACATGTTGTTGTATCATGTATACACTTGTTTATTGTTGACATGTTGTTGTATCATGTATACACTTGTTTATTGTTGACTTGTTGTTGTATCATGTATACACTTGTTTATTGTTGACTTGTTGTTGTATCATGTATACACTTGTTTATTGTTGACTTGTTGTTGTATCATGTATACACTTGTTTATTGTTGACTTGTTGTTGTATCATGTATACACTTGTTTATTGTTGACATGTTGTTGTATCATGTATACACTTGTTTATTGTTGACATGTTGTTGTATCATGTATACACTTGTTTATTGTTGACATGTTGTTGTATCATGTATACACTTGTTTATTGTTGACATGTTGTTGTATCATGTATACACTTGTTTATTGTTGACATGTTGTTGTATCATGTATACACTTGTTTATTGTTGACATGTTGTTGTATCATGTATACACTTGTTTATTGTTGACATGTTGTTGTATCATGTATACACTTGTTTATTGTTGACATGTTGTTGTATCATGTATACACTTGTTTATTGTTGACATGTTGTTGTATCATGTATACACTTGTTTATTGTTGACTTGTTGTTGTATCATGTATACACTTGTTTATTGTTGACTTGTTGTTGTATCATGTATACACTTGTTTATTGTTGACTTGTTGTTCATGTATCATGTATACACTTGTTTATTGTTGACTTGTTGTTGTATCATGTATACACTTGTTTATTGTTGACATGTTGTTGTATCATGTATACACTTGTTTATTGTTGACTTGTTGTTGTATCATGTATACACTTGTTTATTGTTGACATGTTGTTGTATCATGTATACACTGTATACTTGTTTATTGTTGACACATGTATACACTTGTTTATTGTTGACATGTTGTTGTATCATGTATACACTTGTTTATTGTTGACTTGTTGTTGTATCATGTATACACTTGTTTATTGTTGACATGTTGTTGTATCATGTATACACTTGTTTATTGTTGACATGTTGTTGTATCATGTATACACTTGTTTATTGTTGACATGTTGTTGTATCATGTATACACTTGTTTATTGTTGACTTGTTGTTGTATCATGTATACACTTGTTTATTGTTGACATGTTGTTGTATCATGTATACACTTGTTTATTGTTGACTTGTTGTTGTATCATGTATACACTTGTTTATTGTTGACATGTTGTTGTATCATGTATACACTTGTTTATTGTTGACATGTTGTTGTATCATGTATACACTTGTTTATTGTTGACATGTTGTTGTATCATGTATACACTTGTTTATTGTTGACATGTTGTTGTATCATGTATACACTTGTTTATTGTTGACATGTTGTTGTATCATGTATACACTTGTTTATTGTTGACATGTTGTTGTATCATGTATACACTTGTTTATTGTTGACTTGTTGTTGTATCATGTATACACTTGTTTATTGTTGACATGTTGTTGTATCATGTATACACTTGTTTATTGTTGACATGTTGTTGTATCATGTATACACTTGTTTATTGTTGACTTGTTGTTGTATCATGTATACACTTGTTTATTGTTGACATGTTGTTGTATCATGTATACACTTGTTTATTGTTGACTTGTTGTTGTATCATGTATACACTTGTTTATTGTTGACATGTTGTTGTATCATGTATACACTTGTTTATTGTTGACTTGTTGTTGTATCATGTATACACTTGTTTATTGTTGACTTGTTGTTGTATCATGTATACACTTGTTTATTGTTGACTTGTTGTTGTATCATGTATACACTTGTTTATTGTTGACTTGTTGTTGTATCATGTATACACTTGTTTATTGTTGACTTGTTGTTGTATCATGTATACACTTGTTTATTGTTGACTTGTTGTTGTATCATGTATACACTTGTTTATATCATGTATACACTTGTTTATTGTTGACTTGTTGTTGTATCATGTATACACTTGTTTATTGTTGACTTGTTGTTGTATCATGTATACACTTGTTTATTGTTGACATGTTGTTGTATCATGTATACACTTGTTTATTGTTGACTTGTTGTTGTATCATGTATACACTTGTTTATTGTTGACTTGTTGTTGTATCATGTATACACTTGTTTATTGTTGACTTGTTGTTGTATCATGTATACACTTGTTTATTGTTGACTTGTTGTTGTATCATGTATACACTTGTTTATTGTTGACATGTTGTTGTATCATGTATACACTTGTTTATTGTTGACATGTTGTTGTATCATGTATACACTTGTTTATTGTTGACATGTTGTTGTATCATGTATACACTTGTTTATTGTTGACTTGTGTTGTATCATGTTACACTTGTATCATGTATACACTTGTTTATTGTTGACTTGTTGTTGTATCATGTATACACTTGTTTATTGTTGACATCATGTTGTTGTATCATGTATACACTTGTTTATTGTTGACATGTTGTTGTATCATGTATACACTTGTTTATTGTTGACATGTTGTTGTATCATGTATACACTTGTTTATTGTTGACTTGTTGTTGTATCATGTATACACTTGTTTATTGTTGACTTGTTGTTGTATCATGTATACACTTGTTTATTGTTGACATGTTGTTGTATCATGTATACACTTGTTTATTGTTGACATGTTGTTGTATCATGTATACACTTGGTTAGTATTGACATGTTGTTGTATCATGTATACACTTGTTTATTGTTGACATGTTGTTGTATCATGTATACACTTGTTTATTGTTGACATGTTGTTGTATCATGTATACACTTGTTTATTGTTGACTTGTTGTTGTATCATGTATACACTTGTTTATTGTTGACTTGTTGTATCATGTATACACTTGTTTATTGTTGACTTGTTGTTGTATCATGTATACACTTGTTTATTGTTTCATGTATACACTTGTTTATTGTTGACTTGTTGTTGTATCATGTATACACTTGTTTATTGTTGACTTGTTGTTGTATCATGTATACACTTGTTTATTGTTGACATGTTGTTGTATCATGTATACACTTGTTTATTGTTGACTTGTTGTTGTATCATGTATACACTTGTTTATTGTTGACATGTTGTTGTATCATGTTTACACTTGTTTATTGTTGACTTGTTGTTGTATCATGTATACACGTGTTTATTGTTGACATGTTGTATCATGTATACACTTGTTTATTGTTGACTTGTTGTTGTATCATGTATACACTTGTTTATTGTTGACATGTTGTTGTATCATGTATACACTTGTTTATTGTTGACATGTTGTTGTATCATGTTTACACTTGTTTATTGTTGACTTGTTGTTGTATCATGTATACACTTGTTTATTGTTGACATGTTGTTGTATCATGTTTACACTTGTTTATTGTTGACTTGTTGTTGTATCATGTATACACTTGTTTATTGTTGACATGTTGTTGTATCATGTATACACTTGTTTATTGTCGACATGTTGTTGTATCATGTATACACTTGTTTATTGTTGACATGTTGTTGTATCATGTTTACACTTGTTTATTGTTGACTTGTTGTATCATGTATACACTTGTTTATTGTTGACATGTTGTTGTATCATGTATACACGTGTTTATTGTTGACTTGTTGTTGTATCATGTATACACTTGTTTATTGTTGACTTGTTGTTGTATCATGTATACACTTGTTTATTGTTGACTTGTTGTATCATGTTTACACTTGTTTATTGTTGACTTGTTGTTGTATCATGTATACACTTGTTTATTGTTGACTTGTTGTTGTATCATGTATACACTTGTTTATTGTTGACTTGTTGTATCATGTATACACTTGTTTATTGTTGACTTGTTGTTGTATCATGTATACACTTGTTTATTGTTGACTTGTTGTATCATGTATACACTTGTTTATTGTTGACTTGTTGTTGTATCATGTATACACTTGTTTATTGTTGACATGTTGTTGTATCATGTTTACACTTGTTTATTGTTGACATGTTGTTGTATCATGTATACACTTGTTTATTGTTGACATGTTGTTGTATCATGTATACACTTGTTTATTGTTGACTTGTTGTTGTATCATGTTTACACTTGTTTATTGTTGACATGTTGTTGTATCATGTATACACTTGTTTATTGTTGACATGTTGTTGTATCATGTTTACACTTGTTTATTGTTGACATGTTGTTGTATCATGTATACACTTGTTTATTGTTGACATGTTGTATCATGTATACACTTGTTTATTGTTGACATGTTGTTGTATCATGTATACACTTGTTTATTGTTGACATGTTGTATCATGTTTACACTTGTTTATTGTTGACTTGTTGTTGTATCATGTATACACTTGTTTATTGTTGACTTGTTGTTGTATCATGTATACACTTGTTTATTGTTGACTTGTTGTATCATGTATACACTTGTTTATTGTTGACTTGTTGTATCATGTATACACTTGTTTATTGTTGACTTGTTGTATCATGTATACACTTGTTTATTGTTAACATGTTGTTGTATCATGTATACACTTGTTTATTGTTGACATGTTATTGTATCATGTATACACTTGTTTATTGTTGACTTGTTGTTGTATCATGTATACACTTGTTTATTGTTGACTTGTTGTATCATGTATACACTTGTTTATTGTTGACTTCTTGTATCATGTATACACTTGTTTATTGTTGACTTGTTGTATCATGTATACACTTGTTTATTGTTAACATGTTGTTGTATCATGTATACACGTGTTTATTGTTGACTTGTTGTTGTATCATGTATACACTTGTTTATTGTTGACATGTTGTTGTATCATGTATACACTTGGTTAGTGTTGACATGTTGTTGTATCATGTATACACTTGTTTATTGTTGACGTGTTGTTGTATCATGTTTACACTTGGTTAGTGTTGACATGTTGTTGTATCATGTATACACTTGTTTATTGTTAACATGTTGTTGTATCATGTATACACGTGTTTATTGTTGACTTGTTGTTGTATCATGTATACACTTGTTTATTGTTGACATGTTGTTGTATCATGTTTACACTTGGTTAGTGTTGACATGTTGTTGCATCATGTATACACTTGTTTATTGTTGACATGTTGTTGCATCATGTTTACACTTGTTTACTGTTGACTTGTTGTTGTATCATGTTTACACTTGTTTATTGTTGACTTGTTGTTGTATCATGTATACACTTGTTTATTGTTGACTTGTTGTTGTATCATGTATACACTTGTTTATTGTTGACTTGTTGTTGTATCATGTTTACACTTGTTTATTGTTGACATGTTGTTGTATCATGTATACACTTGTTTATTGTTGACATGTTGTATCATGTATACACTTGTTTATTGTTGACATGTTGTTGTATCATGTTTACACTTGTTTATTGTTGACATGTTGTTGTATCATGTATACACTTGTTTATTGTTGACATGTTGTATCATGTATACACTTGTTTATTGTTGACATGTTGTTGTATCATGTTTACACTTGTTTATTGTTGACATGTTGTTGTATCATGTATACACTTGTTTATTGTTGACATGTTGTATCATGTATACACTTGCTTTGTTGTATCATGTATACACTTGTTTATTGTTGACATGTTATTGTATCATTTATACACGTGTTTATTGTTGACATGTTGTTGTATCATGTATACACGTGTTTATTGTTGACTTGTTGTTGTATGATGTATACACTTGTTTATTGTTAACATGTTGTTGTATCATGTTTACACTTGTTTATTGTTGACATGTTGTTGTATCATGTTTACACGTGTTTATTGTTGACATGTTGTTGTATCATGTTTACACTTGTTTATTGTTGACATGTTGTTGTATCATGTATACACTTGTTTATTGTTGACATGTTGTTGTATCATGTTTACACTTGTTTATTGTTGACTTGTTGTTGTATCATGTTTACACTTGTTTATTGTTGACTTGTTGTTGTATCATGTATATACTTGTTTATTATTGACTTGTTGTATCATGTATACACTTGTTTATTGTTGACTTGTTGTATCATGTATACACTTGTTTATTGTTGACATGTTGTTGTATTATGTATACACTTGTTTATTGTTGACATGTTGTTGTATTATGTATACACTTGTTTATTGTTGACATGTTGTATCATGTATACACTTGTTTATTGTTGACTTGTTGTATCATGTTTACATTTGTTTATTGTTGACATGTTGTTGTATCATGTATACATTTGTTTATTGTTGACATGTTGTTGTATTATGTATACACTTGTTTATTGTTGACATGTTGTTGTATTATGTATACACTTGTTTATTGTTGACTTGTTGTATCATGTATACACTTGTTTATTGTTGACTTGTTGTTGTATCATGTATACACTTGTTTATTGTTGACTTGTTGTTGTATCATGTATACACTTGTTTATTGTTGACTTGACTTGTTGTTGTATCATGTATACACTTGTTTATTGTTGACTTGTTGTTGTATCATGTATACACTTGTTTATTGTTGACATGTTGTTGTATCATGTATACACTTGTTTATTGTTGACTTGTTGTTGTATCATGTATACACTTGTTTATTGTTGACATGTTGTTGTATCATGTTTACACTTGTTTATTGTTGACATGTTGTTGTATCATGTATACACTTGTTTATTGTTGACATGTTGTATCATGTATACACTTGTTTATTGTTGACATGTTGTTGTATCATGTATACACTTGTTTATTGTTGACTTGTTGTATCATGTTTACACTTGTTTATTGTTGACATGTTGTATCATGTATACACTTGTTTATTGTTGACTTGTTGTTGTATCATGTATACACTTGTTTATTGTTGACATGTTGTTGTATCATGTATACACTTGTTTATTGTTGACATGTTGTTGTATCATGTATACACTTGTTTATTGTTGACTTGTTGTTGTATCATGTATACACGTGTTTATTGTTGACATGTTGTATCATGTATACACTTGTTTATTGTTGACTTGTTGTTGTATCATGTATACACTTGTTTATTGTTGACTTGTTGTATCATGTTTACACTTGTTTATTGTTGACATGTTGTATCATGTATACACTTGTTTATTGTTGACATGTTGTTGTATCATGTATACACTTGTTTATTGTTGACTTGTTGTTGTATCATGTATACACTTGTTTATTGTTGACATGTTGTTGTATCATGTATACACTTGTTTATTGTTGACTTGTTGTTGTATCTGGTATACACTTGTTTATTGTTGACATGTTTTTGTATCATGTATATACTTGTTTATTATTGACATGTTGTTGTATCATGTTTACACTTGTTTATTGTTGACATGTTATTGTATCATGTATACACTTGTTTATTGTTGACATGTTGTTGTATCATGTATACACTTGCTTATTGTTGACATGTTGTTGTATCATGTTTACACTTGTTTATTGTTGACATGTTGTTGTATCATGTATACACTTGTTTATTGTTAACATGTTGTTGTATCATGTATACACTTGTTTATTGTTGACATGTTGTATCATGTTTACACTTGTTTATTGTTGACATGTTGTTGTATCATGTTTACACTTGTTTATTGTTAACATGATTTTGTATCATGTATACACTTGTTTATTGTTGACTTGTTGTATCATGTATACACTTGTTTATTGTTGACATGTTGTTGTATCATGTATACACTTGTTTATTGTTGACATGTTGTTGTATCATGTATACACTTGGTTATTGTTGACATGTTGTTGTATCATGTATACACTTGTTTATTGTTGACATGTTGTTGTATCATGTATACACTTGTTTATTGTTGACTTGTTGTTGTATCATGTATACACTTGTTTATTGTTGACTTGTTGTTGTATCATGTATACACTTGTTTATTGTTGACATGTTGTTGTATCATGTATACACTTGTTTATTGTTGACATGTTGTTGTATCATGTATACACTTGTTTATTGTTGACATGTTGTTGTATCATGTATACACTTGTTTATTGTTGACATGTTGTATCATGTATACACTTGTTTATTGTTGACATCATGTGTTTATTGTTGACATGTTGTTGTATCATGTATACACTTGTTTATTGTTGACATGTGTGTTGTTGTATCATGTATACACTTGTTTATTGTTGACATGTTGTTGTATCATGTATACACTTGTTTATTGTTGACTTGTTGTTGTATCATGTATACACTTGTTTATTGTTGACATGTTGTTGTATCATGTATACACTTGTTTATTGTTGACTTGTTGTTGTATCATGTATACACTTGTTTATTGTTGACTTGTTGTTGTATCATGTATACACTTGTTTATTGTTGACATGTTGTTGTATCATGTATACACTTGTTTATTGTTGACATGTTGTTGTATCATGTATACACTTGTTTATTGTTGACTTGTTGTTGTATCATGTATACACTTGTTTATTGTTGACATGTTGTTGTATCATGTATACACTTGTTTATTGTTGACATGTTGTTGTATCATGTATACACTTGTTTATTGTTGACATGTTGTTGTATCATGTATACACTTGTTTATTGTTGACTTGTTGTTGTATCATGTATACACTTGTTTATTGTTGACATGTTGTTGTATCATGTATACACTTGTTTATTGTTGACATGTTGTTGTATCATGTATACACTTGTTTATTGTTGACATGTTGTTGTATCATGTATACACTTGTTTATTGTTGACATGTTGTTGTATCATGTATACACTTGTTTATTGTTGACATGTTGTTGTATCATGTATACACTTGTTTATTGTTGACATGTTGTTGTATCATGTATACACTTGTTTATTGTTGACATGTTGTTGTATCATGTATACACTTGTTTATTGTTGACATGTTGTTGTATCATGTATACACTTGTTTATTGTTGACATGTTGTTGTATCATGTATACACTTGTTTATTGTTGACATGTTGTTGTATCATGTATACACTTGTTTATTGTTGACATGTTGTTGTATCATGTATACACTTGTTTATTGTTGACATGTTGTTGTATCATGTATACACTTGTTTATTGTTGACATGTTGTTGTATCATGTATACACTTGTTTATTGTTGACATGTTGTTGTATCATGTATACACTTGTTTATTGTTGACATGTTGTTGTATCATGTATACACTTGTTTATTGTTGACATGTTGTTGTATCATGTATACACTTGTTTATTGTTGACATTGTTGTTGTATCATGTATACACTTGTTTATTGTTGACATGTTGTTGTATCATGTATACACTTGTTTATTGTTGACTTGTTGTTGTATCATGTATACACTTGTTTATTGTTGACATGTTGTTGTATCATGTATACACTTGTTTATTGTTGACATGTTGTTGTATCATGTATACACTTGTTTATTGTTGACATGTTGTTGTATCATGTATACACTTGTTTATTGTTGACATGTTGTTGTATCATGTTTACACTTGTTTATTGTTGACATGTTGTTGTATCATGTATACACTTGTTTATTGTTGACTTGTTGTTGTATCATGTATACACTTGTTTATTGTTGACATGTTGTTGTATCATGTATACACTTGTTTATTGTTGACTTGTTGTTGTATCATGTTTACACTTGTTTATTGTTGACATGTTGTTGTATCATGTATACACTTGTTTATTGTTGACTTGTTGTTGTATCATGTATACACTTGTTTATTGTTGACTTGTTGTTGTATCATGTATACACTTGTTTATTGTTGACATGTTGTTGTATCATGTATACACTTGGTTATTGTTGACATGTTGTATCATGTTTACACTTGTTTATTGTTGACATGTTGTTGTATTATGTATACACTTGTTTATTGTTGACATGTTGTTGTATCATGTATACACTTGTTTATTGTTGACATGTTGTTGTATCATGTATACACTTGTTTATTGTTGACATGTTGTTGTATCATGTATACACTTGTTTATTGTTGACTTGTTGTTGTATCATGTATACACTTGGTTATTGTTGACTTGTTGTTGTATCATGTATACACTTGGTTATTGTTGACTTGTTGTATCATGTATACACTTGGTTAGTGTTGACATGTTGTATCATGTATACACTTGTTTATTGTTGACATGTTGTTGTATCATGTTTACACTTGTTTATTGTTGACATGTTGTTGTATCATGTATACACTTGTTTATTGTTGACTTGTTGTTGTATCATGTATACACTTGTTTATTGTTGACTTGTTGTTGTATCATGTATACACTTGTTTATTGTTGACATGTTGTTGTATCATGTATACACTTGTTTATTGTTGACATGTTGTTGTATCATGTATACACTTGTTTATTGTTGACTTGTTGTTGTATCATGTATACAGTTGGTTAGTATTGACATGTTGTTGCATCATGTTTACACTTTGTTATTGTTGACTTGTTGTTGTATCATGCACTTGGTTAGTGTTAACGACCTTATGTTGACCTCTAGATGTTCTCTGATTTCTTTTGTATAATTGTTTTTGTCTCACTGACGATTCCCCATTCATATAGTTGTACAAATAAAAGATGAAAAGAATAGGAAAGCTAGACTACCAATTAATGGTCTTAAATTACAAGATCAAATAAGCAACCAACAATCTATCAGTCAAATAAATGAGCATGACTTTTGTCATTGGTCCTCTCAGTTTTCTAAGTTCAATTCCGAGGATACCAATTATTAAGACCCCTGGACCTTTTAACTATCCGATGCGTTGGACAAAAAAATAGGATTAAATGTGAAATTACATGTACGATAATGTAAATAATAGCACAAAGTAAATATAAAAGCAGTGACTAGATTAGATTGAAATCAATGAACAAAAATTCATAAAAATTCAATTCACTTATAACGAGTTAAATATGCTTCCATAGTGATAATGGAAAAAAGCCACTAAAACAGATTTACCAAACTTAATACTTCTACTAATACTACTACTATACGGGTGTTTACACAGTTTTTGGCGACATTGTCTACCCATGAGAGTCTCACACGTACGGGAAACAACTTACAATAAAGCGTGATAAAATGATAATAACAAAGTACTTAGTTCCAAGACAGATTGTATATCTATTTTTATGCAGAAAGATTGTATATCTATTTTTATACAGAAAGATTGTTTCAGATAAAGATTACCATTAAAACTGAGACTGTATTATATTTGACAATCCAAAAAAAATACACAAAAAACAATTCTTTGCAAAAACAATTAAAAAAACAACAAAGAATTACATATTTAATAAAATTGTAAAAAAATAAATACTCAAAATTATGACCAAATGAACAAAAATATACTTAAAAATTATGTGTCTTTGTTAAAATCCAACCATCAATCCTTTTAATATTTTTTTTTGGAAAATGTGTTCTTGACGATCCTAAGCTGAATGGCAACATATTATAACAATTTTTTTTAAAGTACTTAGCTCCAAGACAGATTGTATACATAATGTATATACCGAAATAAAGTGATACTATTAAATTAAATGTAAATTATTTTTGATAATGTTAAGTACAAAAAAAAATTTAAAATACAACAGAACAAAAGAAAAAAATCAACCAAAAAAAAAAACATAAAAAGAACCCCACCCCCACAAAAAGTAACACAACCCATGTACTACAAACAAACAAAAAAAAGACATTGTATTGACATTAATTGCAATAATTGCATTTCTTTTTTTTTTCTATTTTATTTTCACAGAAGCTTCTGTCATATTCCAATCATTATCATTTTTTCTGGTGTTATATTCTTATCCATATATTTAGATATAATTCTGATTGTAATTTGTTATATGCCGCATGCGAGTCCTTGAAATGACAATAAAACAACATAATTTAAAGAAAACAAGGCAGTACTTTGACCTACAATGGTTTACTTTTACAAATTGTGACTTGGATGGAGAGTTGTCTCATTGGCACTCATACCACATTTCCTTATATCTAACCAATAAAACATATTAAAACAAAACATGAACCTTTAACACATAATTAAAATAAACCAAATAAAACAAATATAAGACAAGAATGTGTCCATAGTACACGGATGCACCACTCGCACTATCATTTTCTATGTTGAGTGGACCGTGAAATTGGGGTCAAAACTCTAATTTGGCATTAAAATTCGAAAGATCATATCATAGACAAGACAAGACAAGACAATATTTTATTTAAGTCTCACCTCTTACAAACCATTTACATAATATTAAAACTTTACATATAAAACAAGAGTTACTCTTAAAAGAGTTATGAGAGACTATAAAATTATATATAAATTCGCATATATATACACACATAAAATATAAAACATAAAACATAATAAAAATATATATTTTAAGAATATAATAAACATTTTCTTTCGTAAAACATCATAGCAGATTTTGGCAGTATAAAAGTAAACATTTTCATCACTAAATAAAAATACAAATTTATCACCCTCTGACATACTATTAAAATCATGACAAAAAGAATTAGCATGACTAAACAAAACAGCACGAAAATCTGCATATAGTGGACATTTCAAAATTACATGTTTCTCATCTTCAATTGTATTATCGTTACAATTAAAACATATTCTATCATTAATAGGTAAGTTCTGATACCGGCCCGTTTCAATTTTTAGGGGCGCAACACCACAGCGAAATTTTGCAAAAGCGCTTCTATATTTCCCTGCAATATTTCTACAAATATAATTTCTACCTTAAATTCTGTTTTAAACAATTTATAAGTACGTAGTTTGATTCATTCGAAACCAACTTATTATGCCATTCATTTTATATAAATCAATAGCTAAGCATTCTATATCCTTAATTACATTTTTAGTTAACAATATATCACAATTACAATATGGTTCAAGATTATACTCTTTAAACTTAGTCATTACTCTGAAGCACCAATTTTTAATTGGTTTATTTCCATACTTATACGACCACATAAATACTCGTTTGTTCAATCTATCATTGTCCATTTTACAAAATCTGGACCATAATCTAAAAACAGCTGTCCATTGCTTTACATTGCATGGAATCTAGCCCATATCACCATACAGAGATAAGTTTGGTGTATATTTTCCTACACCCATAAAAAATCTCATCGCTCTGTTTTTAACTGCATTTATGCAAGAGAATTCTCTTGTTCCCCATATTGAAGCACCATAATCGATGACTGACCATACAAGTGTGTCAAAAAGCTTTGTATAAGTAGAGTAACAAAAACCACCATTTGATTTACATTTGGCGATCAATAACCCAAGAGCTCTACTTGCAGACTTGGCAATAGCTTTTGCCATTAAATCATAATTTAAAATTCTGTAAGATGTAAACCAAGGTAAGTATATTGTGTAACAATTTCAAGATTATCACTACCAAGCATAAATTTATTAATAGACCTTGGAGATGAAGGTGTTCTAAAATGAATAATCTTAGATTTATTTAAATTAACACTAATATCATTTATATGACACCACATATGTAAAACATCTAAGAGCATTTGTAAGTCTGATTCGTTTTCAGCAAGTAAAACAATATCATCAGCATATAGCAAAATACATATTTTCTCTTCCTCTAGCGGAATACCAACATCTAAACTTTTAACCTCATTTACTAAATTATTAATAAAAGTATTGAATAAAATGGGCGATAACACACACCCTTGTTTAAGACCACATTTAACATCAAACCATTGGGTTAAATTCCCATTAACTTTAACACATGACTGTACTTTATGGTATAAAGATTTTAAAGCATTTCACATTTTACTACTAATTCCTATTGACTCAAGTTTACAAAATAATAAGAATCTGTTTACAGTATCATACGCTATTTTGAAATCAATAAAAGCTGCAAAAGTTGATAATGTACACATTTTTCTCGTTTCAATAATACCAGTAATTGTTGACAAATGATCAACAGTACTACGATTAGACCTAAAACCATTTTGTTCATCATGTTTAAAATTTAGTTCACCAAGCTTTACAGTTAATCTTGAATTCAGTACTCCGCAATACAGTTTATATGAAGTTGGCGCCAATGTTATTCCTCTGTAAGACATCGGGTCTCGAGGGTCGGAAGTCGAACTCTTTGGTATCGGGGTGATTATTCCTCTACCCCATAGCTCCGGTATCATTCCGGTATTATAACAAATATTGAACACATGAGTAAGGGCGTTTATAGCTGTCGGATTTTTATACATCTCCATCGGAATTTCATCACAACCAGGAGATTTTCCCGCTTTGGACAATTTTAAAATATTGAGAACTTCTTCTTTCGTAATTTCACTATCAAGAAAATTATCGGTTATTATACAACTGCTAATACCATTTTCGGTAGCTTCATATAAATTTCCAGAATTTAACATATTTGAAAAATCACATTTCCATTTATCTAAAACAATTTTCGGATCGGTACATTATCTTCCATTTTTACTTCCATTGGAATACTTTGTCTGTTGTTTCCTACTCCAATTTTACCGATTTTCCTCCAAAATTATTTTGGATTATCTTCTGAATTCTTTAATTCCTCTCCTATCATAGGGAACATGTGTACTAAGTTTCAAGTTGATTGGACTTCAACTTCATCAAAAACTATCTTGACCAAAAACTTTAACCTGCCCACTCGCATTATCATTTTCTATGTTCAGTGGACCGTGAATTGGAGGTCAAAACTCTAATTTGGCATTAAAATTAGAAAGATCATATCATAGGGAACATGTGTACTAATTTTCAAGTTGATTGGACTTCAGCTTCATCAAAAACTACCTTAACCGAAAACTTTAACCTGAAGCGGGACAGACGGACGGAAGGACGAACGAACGGACGCACAGACCAGAAGACATAATGCCCCTACTACTATCGTAGGTGGTGCATAAAAACCAATAAAACTTTATCGAACAAAACAACTGATAAAACATGATTAAAAAAGCAACCAAGTTCAAGTTCAAGTTTAAAAGCTTTATTTATAGACGAATATCAGTATACAGAAAACATAAGCTCTATTGAGCTTTTATATCGTCTTAATACAAACAAAACATTTAAAACAAAGCAAGCATACAAACACACACAAGACCTACACAATCAAAGCAAATCATTACATGCAGCATACATATACGATATAAATGACATGAAGAAGTTAAATATCTTATACTATGCAGAAATATTAGAAGTACTATAATCAATCATTATTAAAAGCATATAAAACGTTTAAACCCGCTGAATTTGTTTGCACCTGTCCTAAGTCAGGAACCTGTTGTTCGGTGGTTGTCGTTTGTTGATGTGGTTCTTAAGTGTTTTTCGTTTCTCGTTTTTTTATATAGATTAGACCGTTGGTTTTCCTGTTTGAATTGTTTTACACTAGTCATTATGGGGCCCTTTATAGCTTGCTGTTCGGTGTGAGCCAAGGATCCGTGCTTAAGGCCGTACTCTGGCCTATAATTGTTTACTTTTTACACATTGTGACTTGGATGGAGAGTTGTCTCATTGGCACTCATACCACATCTTCTTATTTCAAAGTACTTTAAAACACATAAACAGTTACAGCACATTAAACACTATAAATTAAAGCATTAATTATTTGCAGGCATTGCAGTGGCATGAATTACCATTCCAGTTAACAATAAGTTTAGAAAATTGGTTAAAATTGTTTTCTTCTCTAAAAATCTGGTGTAGTTCATTCCACTATTTTGCAGCTGTGTAGCGAAAAGAATTGGTGCCATATATTGTTGTTCTTACCTGAGGCTGTTCAACTGTATTTCTATATCTGAAGGAATATTTGTGATCTTTTATGTTAATCTAATCATGTAAATATGATGGACTCTTTTTATGAATAATTTTTTAAATTTCTATAACTATTGCTCGTAATCTTCTGACTTTAAGAGACGGAAGTTTCGACTAGTGTAAAAGATCTTTATATGAGCTGTCATCATCCTCGTAAACAAATCTCAAGGCTCTCTCTTGGATTTTTTCCATCTTAACTGTGTTTTTTTCACTACACACAAAATGTCAGGTGACTGGGCAGTAATTAAGATTAGATACAAAAACAGAATAATAAATTGTTAGACGACAAAGTCTATTCAGATATCTACCAATACGCGTAAGAACATTACGTTGACGAGAGGCCTTCTTACAAATCTCAGATATATGTTTATCGAAATTTAATCTGTAATCTAGTGTAACTTCCAATAGCTTTACCTCATTTTCACATTCTTTTCTATTTCCTTTAAGATTAAAAACAATATCATGATTAAAAGTTGGTTTGCCAATTGCCAGAGCTTGGAACTTATCTGGATTAGCTTTCACTAAATTGTAATCAAACCAGTCCAGCATTTTGAGACTATCACTTTCTAAATTTTTTATAACATTCTGTATATCAAAATCAGTATAGGATAAGGTGTTGTCATCAGCATAATCATATATAGAACTATTGTCAACTACACCAAAAATGTCATTTATGAATATCATTTATGGATATATTAATAAGCATAGGTCCAAGTATGGAACCTTGCGGAACATCTTTGAACATAATTTCAAAATTACTACAAATATTATTAATCTTTACACATTGTTTTCTGTTTTGTAAGTAGCTCTGTAATAAATCTATAAAACTATTTGATAAACCATAAGTTTTCATTTCTAATGATAATAACTCATGCGGCAAATAGTCGAATGCCTTTGATAAGTCCATCAATATTGCTGCGACAAATTTGTTATCGTCCAGTGCTTTCTTCCAATCCTCGATAACTTTAAGGAGAGCAGTTTGACAACCATATCTTGATCTCAATGCAGATAATAGGGGTCAAAATGTTGGGTTTTTTTCAAACACAGCTAGTTGATAAAAATAGCACGTTCGTAAAATTTGGAAATACTGCTTGGCAACCCACTAACTGGGCGATAATTTCCTTTGTCCAGCATATTGTTTTTCTTAAATAGTGGTAACCTGGGCGACCTTTAGCTTATCTGGAAAAACTGATGTTTTAAAACTCTTATAATAAGTATAGGTTTTGCCAATTTTAACATCTTAGCGGAAATACCATCATACCCCTAAGCCTTTTTAGCATTAAGTTTATCTATTTGCTTTCTGACAAAGTCATCTGTCACGTCTGGAGGGTTAGTTCTTCGCCCTCCTGTTTACAGCGTTTAATTAACTCAATACTAGGATGATTTTCATCAATGACAGTATTAACATTACCAATATTTTTGCCACATCAATGAAGAAGTTGTTAAATACCTCAGATACTCTATGTGGATCATTTATGATTTCATCATTTTCGCAGATTGTAATGCAGTTTACGGATCGCGATCCCTTATTAGACAACAATGGATTGATAGTTGGCCAGAAATCGGTTGATTTTGGTCCGCCAATATATCGTTCAAAAAAAATAATTTTGCACCGACTTCTTTTTATTTTTTGTTACCAAGTTTCTTTGCTGTCTGTAATTCTCCCAATTTTTACTCGATCTTTGTTTTAAAAATTTAGTATGTAGCATTTTTTTTTTTTTTTTTTTTTGTATATTGCCCAAGTAGTCGTAAGATTTGATCATAAAAGGGGCAGGATTTGGTCTAAATTTTCTTGTCTTTAAGGAGACGTGCTTATTGACCACTTTTGAAAAAGATTTTCAAAATTTTCATATGATGTATCAGTGTCAACAAGTTCAATGATAAGTTCTAATTGTTAAGATTTGTTTAAGATCCTCCAAAACATTTTCATGACCAAAATTTCTAAAACTTCTATATTTAACAGTCATTTTTTATCTTGGGAACTTGTCCTGTTATCTGTACTGGTACTAAGTTGTGCACTCCACTCAAGCCGCATTTAAATTTGATACATTTTGATAATTTTTAGGCTTGTTTGTAAGGATTACATCATTTAATATTGGCAATGCATCTTTAGTAAAGCAGGTGGCATTCTTTACTAAGCAAATACAAATAACTGAAAAAAACCCAGTAAAACATGATTAAAAAGAAAAAACCATTAAGCCATCATTAAAAAACAACCAATACAGAATGATTTAAAAAAAACAACCTGTAAGATCTGATTGAAAAAAAAACAGCCAATAAAACATAATTAAAAAACAAAAACTATCAATAGAATATGAATACATCCTCCACATTCACACATTCGAATCGGTATAATCTGCTAAACACCTTGATATTACACTTCAATCGAATCTTAAACGGGACAAACTTATAAATATAACATTTTGAAGTAACAAAACTGTTGTTTTTTTCTATAACGAATATCAAACCATTAAATCATCATATCAAGAGTTAGGCATACCAGTACTTATCCGCGCCAAACTAGAGTACACTTGCTCAGTCTGAGACCCACACACCGCAGAATCAATATCAAAGATTGAAATGGTCCAAAGGTATGTTTTCATACACTACAAAAGTCAAAAAGTCTGAAAAGACCAGTTTTGTCTGAATTTGCATGAATTTTACTCGACATTCTTAATTTGTCTAAATAATTTTAAAAATTCTTGACATAGTATGAATTTGTCTAAGAAGGTTCTTGATTTTTCTTGACAAGTGTCTTGACAGTATGAACATTGTCTTAAAATTTCTCGACACTTCCTGTATCATCTGATAAGAGTCTGGATTAGTCTCGACCAATTCTTGACTGTCTTAAATTTGTCTCGATCTGTCTTGACATATTCTTGACATTCTTAATAATGTCTGAATATGTCTCGACATATTCTTGACATTCTAAATAATGTCTGAATATGTCTCGACACATTCTTGACAGTCTTAAATATGTCTTGACACTATCTCAACAGTATAAATTTGGCCTGAAATGTGAACAGACTTATTCTGCACTGTTTATGACATTCTATTGCTGTTATTCACTCCTTTTATTATGGCTAAACTAAACTTTGAAGAATCAAGGATCAATTTGGTATAGTAAGATACCCTTTTGGTGCAACTAAGTTGGAATACCCTGAATAATTCCCATGTAGTTTAATTTTGATTTATTTTAATTAAATATTTAATTAATTGTTTTCACTTGGAATATAAGTCAAAGTTACTAACAAACAGCATTTAGATTTTGCCGTTCGCAAAACTGCCAGTCAAATTTGCTTTACTAAAATAGGTGTCTTATAGGCAGTTTTAAATGTGACCATGCATGTGTCTCTTTTGGACCCCACAATTCCTCTTTTGGGTTTATGTGGATAAAAAAGAAGGGGGGCTTTAGGTCAAAGAATTTGTTCCCATCTTGATTCAAAACCTTATT
This sequence comes from Mytilus coruscus, assembly GCA_017311375.1. Classification (NCBI taxonomy): domain Eukaryota; kingdom Metazoa; phylum Mollusca; class Bivalvia; order Mytilida; family Mytilidae; genus Mytilus; species Mytilus coruscus. The sequence goes on along the minus strand of CM029597.1, from coordinate 7,248,565 downwards.
CATTTTTAGAACAACCCAAAACATTTTTATTCAAATTTTAGTGTTGAATTTTATAATTATTTATCAAAATAAATATTTGTGACAACTCCTTCCTGAAAAGAAAACGAATGTTTAGAACTATATTGTGCATGTCTGTTTGAGATCAATTTCATAAGACCAATGATTTCTATAGAAATCATTGATGGAACCCATTATAAATACATTTTTTTATTATTCCTGGAGTAGATAATAATTTTCTTTTAATATTTGGGAATTATATATTCAATTTGTTTTATGTTAAAATAATTAACTTCATAATTTTGATGAAAAATCCATTTTAATTCAATTTTTTCATCAAAATGATGATTTTCATTTTCATCTATCAACAAACTTTTAAATTGAAGTGGCTTTCGGTCAACTGATAAGTTGTATGGCTGATTACAGGTAAAGCAGTAATTTCTATTTGACAGTTGCGTGTACTCTTGGGTGTGGAATACCTTAATTTTAGGGGGAACATCCTGTCCATGTGTAATACTTAATATATATATTCCAACAGATGACATTACACAAATTTTTCTTCTGTTAAATGAATGATTTGTATATCATCATAATTTGCTATTTATATAAACCACATTTTGGTATAATAATTATTTACCATATCAACATTGAATATGATGAATGTAGAATGAAATATGTCTACAGTATGATTGGTTTTAATCATTTAATTTATAAGATTTAGGAATCAAAATTTGTAATTATTTAAAACCCACATTCAAATTGTTTTATATCAACACACCCTCATTTGAATTATTTTATACTTTAGATTTCATAGCCATATTTGCATTTGTAAAATATTTATATACCCAAATTTTCAATTATTTTACATGCCCAACTTTTATTTTTGTTGTGAGAAGTGTAACTTGGAACAACAGTATATCATATAAAGAGAAATAAAGATTAAAGTTATATCATGAATATTGGTCATGATTTGTAAAACTCAGAACTGTCAAGTAAATTTAAGACACAATTCAAAATGTTCAGAATGTGTCAAGCCATACTGAGAAAAATAAGAATGTCGAGAATATGTCGAGAAATATCAAGACAGTATTCAAATGTCAAGAATTTGTCAAGAAATTTTAAGACCATATTCAGAATGTCGAGAATATGTCGAGTAAATTTCATACAAATTTAATATAAATGAGAATTTGTCAAGAAAAATTAAGACATGAGTCATACTTTTAGAGAATGTCGAGTAAAGTTCATGCAAATCAAGACAAAACTGGTCTTTTCAGACTTTTAGACTTTTGTAGTGATAGGTATCAAAATACGAGTAGTGCTGAAAACATTTAATTTGCCATCTCTATCAGTCTGTAGACTACGAAATAGACTTGTTATTATGTATAAGATCTCCCATCATCTAGTCGGGATTCCATCAGACACCATTATTACACATGCAGATCCACAGCTCACTTTAAGACACATATATACATCTAAAGATACAAACAGGCACTCATTTTTCCGTTTACAATACTGCAATGGAACATATTACCCATTTCAATAATTCAGTCTCCATCAGTAGACATCGTTAGAGAACCGCTCACGTCTGCTGTTCTCCATACTCTCATTTGAATATAAATCCTCTTGTACATAAGGCAGCAACCATTTTTTTCTGAGACAAACTTTTTTTTTACATGAGCCAAAATAACTTGTAATTTTTTCCAGGACCAATCAAAAACAAATAATTTTTTCACCATCTATTGAAAACAATCTTTTTTCTATTCAATCTCATTTTATAAATTTGTAAGGACATGAAAATATTCGGTGAACCAGTATATAATTCTGTTTAAAGAATAGGGACCATCTTCAGCTTACCCTTTGGTATGAAGGTGCCATGGCCGTTGATGTAAGAACCATGGATCATGACCCTTTGGTGATATTTTATCCTCATTGGATTGTTGTCTCTTTGACTTAATATTCACCTTTTTTTTTTTTATTTCATCGATCATTTATAATTTTGCCTTTGTGTCTCTGAATAATCATGAATTGTTTTAGTTGAATGCAACTTCATATTGAGTATGGTCGAACTCCTAGGTAGATGACTATTGGGTTGCTAATATTATAAATCATAGAAATTTTATACTGATAGTGATACTATATACATTTGATGCAACTATATATGCTATTAAATGATTTAATAATAGAAACAAATTTTATACTCCCTGTCACTTTTCAGTCAGAGTTCTTTCTTCTCTTTCAGTTGGTAAAAATACACGATGTCCAACTTTTTTTTCATGTTTTAAATTAGGCAACAATTAATTTTTTTTTTTTTTGTCATTTTTTTAAAACAAACTTTTTTTTCTCTTCAGTGATCAGTCAAATTATTTTTTTCCACATTTACCAGAAACAAACTTTTTTTCAAAAAAAATCCATGTAGTTCTAAATATTTTCTTTTTAAAACGATTTTTTATAGAAAAATAAGTACCAAGCTTCCCTTTTCAGAGTTAATTGTTTGATACTTCAGCCTATTCCAAAATGCTAAATAACTTTCACATAGTTTATTTTTAACATACTGACATAAAGAACCAATTGATTGGTCAAAATTTGGTAAATCAATCTCTCTGAATATAATCTATACTAGAGTACCATGTATTTACATTAGAAATATGTAATTGTTTACAACATATGAATGCATCAAATAATAAACCTTCTTTCAAACCTTCCAGTCTATGACAATATTTTAACATTGATAAAATTATAGTAAAATAAATAGAAATCTACCAAGCTCTGACATCACAGCTATGTTACTGGACTTTCTGTTTACACCAAGAATATATTTCATAAATTTGTTAAGAGTTTTTCAGAGGAATCCTGACCAAAACTTTTCCAATATATAATCATTATCTTTTTACAAGCAGCTGAATCAGTACGAAACATTCCCCATATTTCACTGCCATATAATAGTATGGGTTTAATTGTATGATCATAAAGATGTAAAAAAGTGGCAATACTAGGGTTAGATGATGACAAGCATCTCTGTAGCTTAAAACAGGCTTTTAAAGATTTGTTGTATAATTCATCTTTACACTGCTTGAATATACCACTAGATGTAAATGTGATTCCAAGATATCTATATAATTTTGCACATTCTATCTCTTTACCTCCAAAATGTAAACAGCATTTTAAAAATTTACCTGGCTTGTTAAAAGTTGTACTTTTTCTTTTTTAGATTAACATCAAAACACCATTCTAAACAATATTCATGTAACATATTAATTCTCTTTTGCAAGCCTTCCTGTGTTTCTGAACAAAATACTACATCATCAGGATACATAAGACAATCTACTCTACGGTTATTAATATTTACTGGATCAGGACATGACAAAAACTTGTCAGGTAGATCATTAATAAATATTTTGAAAATATTTGGGCTTAAAATATCACCTTGTCTAACCCCTATAAATGATTTAAAACACGGGGTCATTTCATTATCAATTTTAACACATAGGTCACTTTTATTATACATATCTTTAATGATAGAATAAAACTTTCCAGTAATATTGTTTGTTAATAGCTTATATCTGATACCCTCAGATATACATACTGAAGAAGAATATATATTCTTATTCTGGTTGGAGGTGCTCCTACAACATTGAGATTTCAGAATACGGAGCAGTAAGTTTCTTTCCCCATAACTATATTACCCTTAGCCATACGCTCAGCGTTGCCTACATTGTACAAAAGTTCGCATACATTCTGATTCTTTAGTGCAGAGTGCAGGAAGATTATAAGATTTACCAGAATTGAAAGATCTTAAAACGAATTTTAAGTCACAGTTGGGCAGGTATTGATTGAATTCATTCATTACATAAGTAAACCAGAGGTCAATATCTAGAATGTTTTTATGAATTCAATCATTGAGGTAATTCTTTCCATGTGTAAACAATTTTCAAGTAAACTTTTCCAAGCGCCCTATACATTTTTTTTTTCATTTTCGAATGAAAAAGGTCTAGTCGAGATATGGTGCTAATGGGTTTTAATTTTTACAGTTTATACTTGTGTTATGCTGTTACACCGTGTAGTTGTAGTTGCTTAAAATCTTAGGCTAGGTCTTTCTGCCCTCAATTCTATTTTCCCAATGTCATATTGCCCTTGCACTTATCCTACAGATATGAGATCATGCCACCTTAAATTGTGATCTTTTGAGAAGATTTCATGAATTTTCCATTTTATGAAAAGTGGAACTAGACTAAGTACATGTAGACAACTAGAGATAAAGGATGTTTACTACTGAACATAAAAATAACAAATTTCATTAATGATGTCTTTTCAGAACTATTGATAACTTTATAAGTGGTCTATTAATTGTTCACCGGTGCCTTTTCCTTTCCTAAATATTTAATAAACTGGCCCTCCGTACATATTTGCTGCGCATAGGCGGATTTACCGGACAAACACATTTCCGATAAAAACACAGATGACCCACTGGTTTTGTTGATTTTAAAATTTATTTCAGATATTTTTTTGTGAAATGAAATAAATTAATCAAAATTGATTTGTCAGTGAATCAATTTATATTAAATTTGATACAATTTGTATATAATTAAGCAGAAATACATACGATATCAAAGCCTTATGTGGGCGGATTTACCGGACTGCATTGTATACGAGAAAGATTTTTTTTCAAACCTTGAGAAATACAAGATTAGCTAGGCAAGATGTTATAAAGAAAACCCAGGAAAAAGCAAGATGTTTTAAAAATATTGAGGAGAAAATAACCATGCCGAAATTTGGTAGTAAATATATTATTAGCTGTATGACCAAATGAGACCTGAAGAAAACATCAAAAGCATTTCTCTATTACTTGTAACTCTTATCATGAACAGTTTGAGTTTATGACCAAAAACAGTCAATGATGTATAGAAAAAACTATCTTGTGTCAACTTTGCCAAAATACATAAATGTAAGCAACTATAGGTCACTGTATGGCCTTGAATCATGTTTGTTTTCACAAATAAATTATTTAACCTATGTTTTGGTAAGTATATAGCTCTAGATAATTTTGAAATAGATTTTATATTAAGTCCCTTCTTCTGTATTAGTATTATTTACATATTCCCTAATTTGCCTGATACAATGTTTTAGCCCTTTTATTTTTTATGCAAACACCTCTTTAGAAAACTTATGTTTAAAATCTAACTTGAAAGGCTTCTTTATATATTTTTCCTCACAAAAAATGTCTTTTGTAAAATATGTACACTAAAAAAACTTTGAAACTCAGAAATCAATGTAATGATAAAAAATTGGCAGAATGAATTCTGTAATAATAGTCCATTTTCAAATTCAAGATGAAATTGTTTTAAGTTTTCAAATTTTTTGCAAAGGAAGACAACCCTTAAGTAGCACAAACTGACTCTGTTCCCTGTCAATACAGAGCATGTTTTGATGTATGTGAGATTTTAAAAAATTTCATTTGGAAACCACCAGTTTGCAATTCAGATTTTACCATAAATGTGTGACACATAATATTATTGTCAGATCCATACAAAGCACCCTGATAGTGTCACATGATGTATATACATATATATATATATATATAGACTGGTACACAGTTTGGTCTGCCGACATGGCCTAAATTGGGTTACCCTTTGCCAAAAATCTTAAATTGAAGTTTCTTATTTGATGATAAAATTTTGTCTTTAAAAACCCCTGAAACCGAAAGTTTTGTGAAACCTAAGATTTACGCCTTACTTCCTATGGCTACATATTTAATTTGGGTTTTTTTAATTCACCATGTACAAACTAATGAAGCCAATGCAATTATTACTTATGTAATTTCTTTAAACAATTATTCATTTCTTAAGATACACACTCATGCTTTTTTCAGATGTAACAGGAACATGCAACAGTTTTGAAAAGCCTGATTATGAATACACATGTATGCATCAAATGTAAAAATATATCCCTGCTCAAACAGTTGCAAGGGATCAATTATTATAATAATAAAACCATGTCTACTGTATCTACAATCAGAGGATTAATAGGACACAGTAAACTAACCAGAAGTTGTAATACATCAGCTTTTTCTACCTCATGTAGAATTTCAGTTACCAGGCTCAATATAAATGGAAAACAAAAGTGGACTTCAAATTCAGTATTGTCAGTATTTATACCTGTGTTGGGAGCACGATTCAGGACAGATGTCTTGCCATTGATTGGTGTAAGAAAAATGAGTACAGGACCTGATACCATCTTACCTGCTGGCCAGGTAGACAAACACAATGGTTTGACTGTTGACCTCGGTGACCTATCTCAAGATTGTAGTGATTTACAATTCAACTCTCTACTTACTGGTAAGTATAAAAATAATATTGACATGCATATTTCTTTACAGTACTGACAAAGGAGGTAATCTTGTATTACCTGCCTAAAGTGAGGAAGATAAAACTTTACCCAGTACTGAACAAACGAGGTAATCTTGTATTACCTGCCTAAAGTGAGGAAGATAAAACTTTACCCAGTACTGAACAAACGAGGTAATCTTGTATTACCTGCCTAAAGTGAGGAAGATAAAACTTTACTAAGTACTGAACAAATGATCTTGTAGTAGTTTACCTGCCTAAAGTGAGGAAGATAAAACTTTACCCAGTACTGAACAAATGAGGTACATTGTAATCTTGTAGTAGTTTACCTGCCTAAAGTAAGGAAGATAAAACTTTACCCACTACTGAACAAACGAGGTAATCTTGTAGTAGTTTACCTGCCTCAAGTGAGGAAGATAAAACTTTACCCAGTACTAAACAAATGAGGTAATCTTGTAGTAGTTTACCTGCCTAAAGTGAGGAAGATAAAACTTTACCCAGTACTGAACAAAGGAGGTAATCTTGTAGTAGTTTACCTGCCTAAAGTGAGGAAGATAAAACTTTACTCAGTACTGAACAAACGAGGTAATCTTGTAGTAGTTTACCTGTCTAAAGTGAGGAAGATAAAACTTTACTCAGTACTGAACAAACGAGGTAATCTTGTAGTAGTTTACCTGTCTAAAGTGAGGAAGATAAAACTTTACTCAGTACTGAACAAATGAGGTAATCTTGTAGTAGTTTACCTGCCTAAAGTGAGGAAGATAAAACTTTACTCAGTACTGAACAAACGAGGTAATCTTGTAGTAGTTTACCTGCCTAAAGTGAGGAAGATAAAACTTTACCCAGTACTAAACAAATGAGGTAATCTTGTAGTAGTTTACCTGCCTAAAGTGAGGAAGATAAAACTTTACCCAGTACTGAACAAATGAGGTAATCTTGTAGTAGTTTACCTGTCTAAAGTGAGGAAGATAAAACTTTACCCAGTACTGAACAAATGAGGTAATCTTGTAGTAGTTTACCTGCCTAAAGTGAGGAAGATAAAACTTTACCCAGTACTAAACAAATGAGGTAATCTTGTAGTAGTTTACCTGCCTAAAGTGAGGAAGATAAAACTTTACCCAGTACTGAACAAATGAGGTAATCTTGTAGTAGTTTACCTGCCTAAAGTGAGGAAGATAAAACTTTACCCAGTACTGAACAAATGAGGTAATCTTGTAGTAGTTTATCTGCCTAAAGTGAGGAAGATAAAACTTTACCCAGTACTGAACAAATGAGGTAATCTTGTAGTAGTTTACCTGCCTAAAGTGAGGAAGATAAAACTTTACTCAGTACTGAACAAAGGAGGTAATCTTGTAGTAGTTTACCTGCCTAAAGTCAGGAAGATGAAACTTTACTCAGGACTCGGAGTACAAAATTTGTGCTCGAAATACCAACTCCAGTTTATTGATTGGTTGATTTCTGACTTTAAGTACGATAGTTGTGCTCAAAATTGTTATGACCCTAGGGCATGGTTCAGATTTCCTACGAGTAAAATCAAAGACATTTAATTTTAATGATTGCTTTTAAATTTGGTGAACAATCAATGGTTTTCAGTAAGAATGCAGACTGGTCAGTTAGGGATCAGAATAATAATTCCCAGTTGGGTGAAATATGGAATGGAAGGTGATTTTTGCTATACATCATTGAGACAGCAAACCAACAACACAAAAACTTCAAAGACATCTAGAGGTCAACATGCTGTTTTCAAAACAGCTAAATTTCTATTCAATGGTTAAAGTTTTCAGTGTGAGCATGAGTGCTTAGTTTTTCAAGTTGTGAATAAGTTTTACAGTTAGACTTCTGAATAAAATGTCTTCCGGAACATGCTGAAGGCTGTTTCCTTGAATTGAGTGAAATAGCAAATTAAAAAATCTATTCCAAAATGTCAGATTATATTCAAATAAAACAAGACTATGGAACACACTTAACCTGAACCAAAGAAAATGTGAATCTCTACCATTATTCCAAAAACAAATTTGCACCCAAAATAATAAGGTCCCAATGTATTATTATGTAGGTTATTGTATTGGCCAAATTCTTCATGCTCGCTTAAGAATGGATTCAAGTTCATTGAATTCTCACCTATTCCATCGTAATTTAGTAGACTCCCCAAACTGTCGTTGTGATTTAGAAACAAATTCTCACTTCCTGTTTTCTTGTCCAATATACACTGACTTAAGACGTGAACTATTAGCTTTTGTTTCAGTCCTTCCTGTCCAAGCTGACACCAATATTTTGCTTTTTGGTTCAACAGTACTCTCAGTCTCAGATGAGCAAAATTGTTATCTAGTTTGGTGCAGAAGTGGATTATCAAAAGCAAACGTTTTAACCCTTGATGTTACTGCTTCATCATCCAATAAGAACCCAAGCATTTCACACTGTATACATTTCAAAATTTCATGTTTATTCTTTCTTTTTTTCTATTGTATTTTTCAACTTTTTCAAGTTGTTTTGTAACTTGTGTATGTGATCATTCAATTACTGATTCATTTCCTACTGTATTGAACAATAAATTATTGTTATTAACAAGGAAAGTTAAGTGCCCAAACTACATATATTAAAGGACTGTGCTAGCCGTTCACATATTTTCTACTGACCAAAGGTTTCCCCAATTCATACTGTGCAGTCACTTTATATCTGAGAATAGTGTATTTCTTTCTTTCATTTTTTGAACAACAATTTAGATTCCTTTATATTTCCTATAGGAACATTTATGACCACAAGTCCTGGTCTCATTCTATTTGGAGGTCATATCACCCCTTTAAGGTTTATACCTTGGTTTTATATTGAAATGGTTTTACCCTTTTTGAACATTGCTAAACAACTGTTCATTCTTATTTAGTCTTTTCAAATAGTAATTAAGGACTGATACTTTCCATAGAGGAAGTTGATTAAGTGATTTTATCATTCCAGAATCTTTATTAAAGTGGAGAAGAGAAGGAAGATCATGTATATGGTTAAAAGTACCAATTCATAAAAGTGCATATATATCTTCTGCTGCCAATTCTGGTTTTCTATTCCACCATGCTGAACACCAGATGTCACTGTTAAAGTTATGGCTGAATACCAGTAGTGAAGATAGAACACCAAGATTTGCCACTCATCAAATAGGAGTCTCAGGTTTGTTGTACCTTCTGTAACATGTGTAATGTAAAGAACAATACAGTCATAACATGTGTACAGAATATATCAAACTTAACTTAAATGGTATTTTATTTTAAGTGACAATAAAATGCTGCTTGTGTCTGAGTAAACTTTCAGACTTTAGCAAATAAAGAATTTTGAGATACATTTTTAGATGCCAATGTGGAAATTGAACAAGTTATATAACATGACAACTTATATCACATGACAACTTATATCACATCACAAGTTATATCACATCACAGGTTATATCACATGACATCTAGGCATCTGCTTAGTTTTTCTACAAAAGAATTTAGATAGTTGAATATTTTTACAGATTTCACTTAAAAAATATTCAACCACTTTTCTATTTTGACCCCTGAACCTGCTGAAAATCCAAGGTCAGATGACACAACTCATAAGGTGATCATTTAATGCAGCCAACATGTTGTTGATTGGAACTTTGCCTAACTTAATAAAGATAGCTCATGACTTGTGTGTGTAAAATGATATCTTGCATGGAGAAACTTACTATCTCGGAACTTCTTTATCATGATATGAATGTCAGAGATTCAGTATAATGCATGGAGACACAATATGTTCAAGTATAAATGTCATTAGAAGCTAGATTAATTGCTTTGAGTTTTTCACATAATTTATCCAATAATTTATTCTAGGGATGGTTTATAGAGAAGAAACAAAAGAAATTTTAGTTGTAAAAGACAAAAATAGTCAGGTAATTATGTATTTAACAACTCTTTTAATTTTAAGTCAAGAAAGAAGAACAAATCAGACACACCTTTCAATAACTCATTTTGTAGTCTAAATGACATTGTATAAACATATATGTCAAGAGAAATAACTCTAATTTAATTTTATAACATAAAAATAGTATTTTACCATACATAGATATTTAACTTTAAATTGTTCCATAACATGGTAATTCATTTTGATTTATGATGAAAAGAACATTTTCAAATCATTAAATGCAGTTAAGTTATATTTTCTTACATCATCCCTATTTTTCATACATAATTTGTCTGTATACATCGAACTATATATTGTAAATTTGTATTTATTTTCAGTTTTCGTACTGGAAGTTTCCTGGAGGGTTGTCTGATTTAGAAGAGGATATAGGTAAGACCTTATATGACCCACCATTATTGAGTGTAAACTAATTTGTTTATTCATTTTTCATAGTATTCATTATTTCAAAAAGGCTACTCTTTGTTTTGAGTATGATATTATACAATAAGAAATCAATGAATTAAAATTTTGACATGACATGGTGGTGACTGTTACAGACCATTTGATATTTTGTCAAATTGAAATCATATTGAGGATGTTTAAATTTTGTCTTTTACAATAAAAAGCTGCACTTACAAGAATGTGATTTAGGTTCTACTGATAGGTATGTTTTTTTATATTTTAGCTCTAAAGGAGGGGTTAAATTGGGTTACTGCTGTCTATTTCTCTGTAAGTCATTTATGTGGCATTTTTCTCAGCATTTTCAAGACATAGCTTGTTTCATATAGCACCAAGTTTCAACTGTTTATTCCTTCCCATGTGACACATTTTCATTTTCTTCAATGCTATACCTCCTTTTTGCCATATAATTATCTCTGAAAATTTTCATGAAATTTTCATTACATTTTACAAGTCTATGGCACAAAGCTTCATCTGTTTATGCCAAACTATGAGACACATTTTCAGTTCCTTCCTAATATTTCTAGTTTCTGGTTATCTTTATCTGCAATAAGAATCAGCAACATTGAGAGGAGTATAGCCCACAGTTACTCCTAAATGACATTGCAACATAAACATGTGTACTACAAATGTCTAGATCTTTACTTTTAGTTCTACTTTTATGAAATTTTGTATTTTGTAGCTGACACTGCAGAAAGAGAAATTTTAGAAGAAACAGGGATAAATTCAGGTAAGATGAATTTTTATATAAACATATTTGTAAGCAAAAAGTTTTGATAATTATCTGAGCTTGTTTGTTTTTACAGATCCAATTTTCAGTTGTATGTCAATACAAAATTAATAATCAGTATTTCATGAAGCTGTCAAATCTCATTATAAAGCGACATTCACAGTCAAATCTGGCATATGGCTCATATTCCCAAAGGAGTAGGGACAATAAGGTCCTTATTTGGCCCAATATGATTGCAATTTTAAAAGTTACCATGCATATTCCTAAATATGTTCTAACTACACTTAGGCAAAAGGTGACAAAAAAGAAAATACAACAAATTTTACCTTTATCGAGTTATCATGGCAACAAACTTGTTTATTCTTGTTTTACATCAATTTTTATGTATAGTTTGCATTGGGAAAGTAAGTTCACACCCAAGAAACAAGTTATTATTTGTCAGATTATGTATAAAGATTTCCTACAGATTCTCTAAAATTATTTGTTGTTTCTTTGCTGCGCATGATGTTTCTAGAAAGACAATATGATGGAAACCTACATAAATTCTGCAGTTTTTTTTATTTTCATGAAACCGGTTCATATTATGATGTAATTGTGAAAATCTTATTAACTCATTTATATTTCTTGACCATATGTGCTTCCAATTTTTTTTAGCAAATTTGAAATAATTCTCAAAAATTTTATTTTATTTGGCCCAAAACAGCCCTTTATGGCCCTTCTTCTTTCATTTAAAGCATACTTAAATGTATTTCAGGATTATAAAAGTTTAAAAGGAAATAATACACAAGGCATGAAAACATTTAGCTTATGTTGACAAAAATGAGCTAAACTGACTGTGAAAACTAATTATAATTCAATTTTCTGTTCTTGTAAATGTTTGAAGCCACAAATACATACAACATTTTTTTTAACATGTAGGTTGCATTTCTGTAAATATAGACATTCCAATTTCCCATAAGAACTCCCTTTACGACTAAAACTGTGCCACTTTTACTATGAGGTTTCACGAAAAATTATATCCTAGAATGTAAAGTTGATATGCACTACTATTTTATTCAAAGGTCAAAACATAGGGCTGTGCGGCATATTTTCAACATTTATATGCCTTGAACTTCTAAGAGTTTAAAAGTATACTTAAAGTTCTGTACTATCCCTACCTTCACTTTAGGTGACCCTCAGAATTCAAAATTCTCTGCAACCATGTGTAAATATACTGGTAACATTCCCAAGTTATGTCTCTATGAGATGATACATAGAGATCATATGTGGGAACCAGTACGTAAACAAACAAAATATCTATGAATATTATATATCTCCCCAAAAGAGGCTTGGTTTGTGAAACAGCTGTATTTACAAAGTGCAACCTATACTAACCTTTATTCAAATAGAAAAATCTTGAAAAACACTTTTTCTCTAAACAATAGTTATTTATCAGAATGTTAACCAGAAAGAAATCACTGCATATACTGTAACTTTTACAGTACATTTTATACCCCTACCCCTGTTTCAATTTTTAAAGAATTTGAAAACAAGACTTTAATTATTGTCAGCTTAACCTATGTGCATGTTTTCTGACATGTAATGTCTAGAACCTGTTTGAAACTGTTCTGATAACAAACTGAAAGCATTTCAGAACACTATAAATGTAAAGTTTAGTAGTTATTAATTTCCAACATTCAAGATCATATAAAGTATCCAATCCTGCATCTGTATCCAGTCCACGTCTTACTGTATGCCTATTTATCAATAAAAGTTTACAGCTTCTGCCTCAAATGGTCATTTTAGAAATCTTGTCACAAATATATCATCTCTTACCATATATCTAACATAATTTAGCTAATATATGAACTAGTAGTGTTTAAACAGAGCCATATTTGCAAAAGTTGTATGTGTAAAATTACCAGTCTGATGTATGAATTCACTAAAAGTTTTATAGACTGCTTACATCTTTTTTTTTGCATAACTTCCCAGTACAGTTATTGTTTTCTATACAAAAGACCTTTAAAATGATAAAATCATAGCATTTACAGGTTAAATTATCTGTTTCATGACCCAGGGGGTAGGCATTTTTCTCTGTTTTTTGCCACTGGTGCCTCAAATTTGCTGAAAAATTCTGCTGTTTCTGTAAATATGGAATATTAAGTATTAAGTACATATTTAGGATAGAACACACTATTGTTAGTTTTATTGAGGTATTTTTGTATTTCTAGCTTGTATTTTTTATGCCGCGTTCACAAGAAAGCACATTCAGGTGTTATGGCTTACTTTTGGGTTATCGACAGGACAAAAACACCCCAACAACAATATTTATCAAGGATATATGAGTTTCAATGACTGCGAAGAGTGAAAATAAGCACTTCTAAACAATTTAAATTACAAATATCCTATATTATGAATTAACTTTGCATTCAGGGCTTAAAGTAAACTACATGTATGCATACTGTAAACTGTGAATTTATGCTAAGTCATCATAGTTAAGGCCCAGAATTTTCTCAATCTTCATGAAATATTTATAAAACTTTATATTTGAGTTAATTTCATTAAAATCTCTGGGATAAACCAGATTTGGTGAAATGCTACGTGTTCTCTTTTTTCACCCAATATAGATTGCATTTCTGTAAATATAGACAATGCAATTTCCCATAGGTACTCCATTTACGGCTAAAACTGTGCCACTTTTACTATGAAGTTTCGTGAAAAATTATATCCTAGAATGGAAAGTTGATATGCACTACTATATTATTCAAAGGTCAAAACATAGGGCTGTGCGGCATATTTTCAACATTTATATTCCCAGAACTTCTAAGAGTTTAAACTTATACTTAAGTTCTGTACTACCCCTACCTTCACTTTAGGTGACCCTCAGAATTCAAAATTCCCTGCAACCATGTGTAAATATACTGGTAACATTCCCAAGTTATGTCTCTATGAGATGAAACATAGAGATCATATCTGCATGGGAACCAGTACGTAAACAAACAAAATATCTATGAATATTATATATCTCCCCAAAAGAGGTGTGGTTTGTGAAACAGCTGTATTTACAAAGTGCAACCTGTATTGTCAAGATGCTAGCTATTGACACCATTTTGGTACTTAGCATTGCATTGTGTACTAAATTACTTATAGATCTAGTTTTAATAAAGTTCTGGTTGTGTGATTTTTGCCACAAAGTTGTAGTCTGTGGAAAAGGAAAACTGCTTGAAAATTTCAGTTTTCCATGCTTACTCCTGTTATGCCTGTAGCAATTTATTAAGTATTTGGTATACATTTATAGTATAAGAAGTTACAGATCCGTTTGAGTTGAGTTTTTCAAGTCCAGCGATTTTCCATCAGTAACAACTTAATGCTTTAGCTTGTCCGATATAAATGTAAATGCATCTAATATAAACATAGCATCTGGTAGGGGACACTTTATAGCATATGCAAAACCCTAAGAATACTTGTTTTTTTTTAAATACATATTCAGATTGATAAATTAATGATAAATGTATATCATCATCATATGTACATGAGGAACTCAGTAGACTACTATAAACAAATCACTTTTCTACATCATCTCTATTGTTGTAGCTATAAGGTAGTTCTTTTCTACAGCATCTCTATGGTTGTAGCTATAAGGTAGTTCTTTTCTACAACATCTCTATTGTTGTAGCTATAAGGTAGTTCTTTTCTACAGCATCTCTATGGTTGTAGCTATAAGATACTTCTTTTCTACATCATCTCTATGGTTGTAGCTATAAGGTAGTTCTTTTCTACAGCATCTCTATGGTTGTAGCTATAAGATAGTTCTTTTCTACAGCATCTCTATGGTTGTAGCTATAAGATAGTTCTTTTCTACAGCATCTCTAAGGTTGTAGCTATAAGGTAGTTCTTTTCTACAGCATCTCTATGGTTGTAGCTATGAGGTAGTTCTTTTCTACAGCATCTCTATGGTTGTAGCTATAAGGTAGTTCTTTTCTACAGCATCTCTATGGTTGTAGCTATAAGGTAGTTCTTTTCTACAGCATCTCTATGGTTGTAGCTATAAGGTAGTTCTTTTCACATCATCTCTATGGTTGTAGCTAAAGGTAGTTCTTTTCTACAGAATCTCTATGGTTGTAGCTATAAGATAGTTCTTTCTACAGCATCTGTATGGTTGTAGCTATAAGATAGTTCTTTCTACAGCATCTCTATGGTTGTAGCTATAAGATAGTTCTTTCTACAGCATCTCTATGGTTGTAGCTATAAGGTAGTTCTTTCTACATCATCTCTATGGTTGTAGCTATAAGGTAGTTCTTTCTACAGCATCTCTATGGTTGTAGCTATAAGGTAGTTCTTTCTACAGCATCTCTATGGTTGTAGCTATAAGGTAGTTCTTTTCTACAGCATCTCTATGGTTGTAGCTATAAGGTAGTTCTTTCTACAGCATCTCTATGGTTGTAGCTATAAGGTAGTTCTTTTCTACAGCATCTCTATGGTTGTAGCTATAAGATAGTTCTTTCTACAGCATCTCTATGGTTGTAGCTATAAGGTAGTTCTTTTCTACAGCATCTCTATGGTTGTAGCTATAAGGTAGTTCTTTTCTACAGCATCTCTATGGTTGTAGCTATAAGGTAGTTCTTTTCTACAGCATCTCTATGGTTGTAGCTATAAGGTAGTTCTTTTCTACAGCATCTCTATGGTTGTAGCTATAAGGTAGTTCTTTCTACATCATATCTATGGTTGTAGCTATAAGGTAGTTCTTTTCTATAAGGTAGTTCTTTTCTACAGCATCTCTATGGTTGTAGCTATAAGATAGTTCTTTTCTACAGCATCTCTATGGTTGTAGCTATAAGATAGTTCTTTTCTACAGCATCTCTATGGTTGTAGCTATAAGATAGTTCTTTTCTACAGGTAGCTATAAGATAGTTCTTTTCTACAGCATCTTTATGGTTGTAGCTATAAGATAGATCTTTTCTACATCATATTTATGGTTGTAGCTATCAGATAGTTC
Organism: Mytilus coruscus; assembly: GCA_017311375.1. Lineage (NCBI taxonomy): Eukaryota > Metazoa > Mollusca > Bivalvia > Mytilida > Mytilidae > Mytilus > Mytilus coruscus. The sequence goes on along the minus strand of CM029597.1, from coordinate 7,232,151 downwards.
TTTTCTACATCATTTGTATGGTTGTAGCTATAAGATAGTTCTTTTCTACATCATCTTTATGGTTGTAGCTATAAGATAGTTCTTTTTACTTTATACTCTAAGACAGAATCTTTTGTTTTACTGAGAATAATTTTCATATATTAGTATGGTTTTAAGTCATGACTATATCTCCAATACCAAGGTAAAAATAAACACAAGAACACAATGTCCTGAGCCATGTGCCACTAGTGCAGCCTACCCTGCTAGAGCACCTGAGTTCACCCTGAGCCAGATGTCATTTGTGGAGCAGATGCTGCTTACCCTGGTAGAGCACATGAGTTCACCCTGAGCCAGGTGTTGCTAGTGGAGCAGATGTTGCTTACCCTGCTTGAGCACCTGAGTTCACCCTGAGCCAGATGTCACTAGTGGAGCAGATGCTGCTTACCCTGCTAGAGTACCTGAGTTCACCCTGAGCCAGGTGTCACTAGTGTAGCAGATGGTGTATACCCTGGTAGAGTACATGAGTTCGCCCTCAGCCAGGTGTCACTAGTGGAGCAGATGCTGCTTACCCTGCTAGAGTACCTGAGTTCACCCTGAGCCAGGTGTCACTAGTGTAGCAGATGTTGCTTACCCTGGTAGAGTACCTGAGTTCGCCCTGAGCCAGGTGTCACTAGTGGAGCAGATGCTGCATACCTTGCTAGAGGACCTGAGTGCACCACTATGTTTGTTTTACTTTAGTTCTTGTTTTTGTGTTAGTTTTCAGTGTTTTATATTGTGCTATTTTACTTTCAATGTCTGTGTGGTTTCTTGTTAGTAACTAGTAACAACCTTGTCTGTCTATCTTTTGGCTTTCCCTTGAAAAACGTTAAATTTTGAAAACCTTCACATTCTGTCAAGTTTTAGGGTTAGATGATTGGCATATACCCAAGGGTTTTTATTGCTCAAATGTTTATTTTTTGTGAAGTGTTTCTTGGAATTTTTTTTTTGTCTGTTTCTCTGACTTTTGGTTTTTGATTGCTACAAGGGTAATTTTCCCTATTTCTTAGTTCTAAAATCAAGATCATGACCATAACAGATATCACACTGTTCGTTGCTAAGATAAAGCTTTTAGTTTTACAGCTGTAGCTGTGTAAAGTGTGTATTTTTTTAATTTATGAAATTTTGAAAACTGATATCAACATTGTTATACTTAGTATAGCAATGCATGTTCTGGGGTATTAAGTAAAAAGTTACTAAATCATTGAGACGTCATTTAAACTGGGAAACACTCTGTTGAATAATGCAGCTTCTTCGTTTTTTTGCCATGACATTGTCAGTTTGGTTTCGACTTATAAGTTTGGATATCCCTTTGGTAGCTTTCGCCTCTCTTTCTATTTTTTGCTTTTTATTGAAATGTGTTTTTGGGGGGCTGGGAAGTTGTTCAGGAAAGAATTTATAATAATATGAATTCTGCGCATGCTGCAGATGGGTTGCTTTAAACACTTGACAGTTAGTTTAGGAATTACGTCAGAAGCATTGATTCGCTACTGATTCAAGATGCAAACTAGTTAAGGTGAAAACTGCTAATATCGTATAGAAATGCTTTTTAAACTGTTCATATGTAATTTGAAATGAATGAACAAATTCTGCATAGAAGTTGAATTTAGGGAGACAAGGTTTAATTGTTTACAAGCATTTTATATTTTCTGTTCCCACAATTTTGGTCATGCATGAGCGTACCTGATGAAGGTTATTTGGATAGCACTTTTAGGCTGGTACCATTGCTTAAATAATATCTGCGACTTAATGGGCATGTGCTTCAGTAATTGCGTGGCTCATTTTGTATACATTTCTTGTGATTGTTATATTATGACCGGTATTTTCATTTGTGACATAAGTCCATTCTTACAATTTTCTGTCATTGAAATTGTACGACCTTGCAGGAAAACGATACCAAAATTGAAGTTTAATAAAGAATGATTTACGAGCAGGAGGAGATAACATTACAGCATCTCTATGGTTGTAGCTATAAGATAGTTCTTTCTACAGCATCTCTATGGTTGTAGCTATAAGATAGTTCTTTTCTACAGCATCTCTATGGTTGTAGCTATAGGTAGTTCTTTTCTACAGCATCTCTATGTTGTAGCTTTAGTTCTTTCTACAGCATCTCTATGGTTGTAGCTATAAGGTAGTTCTTTTCTACATCATCTCTATGGTTGTAGCTATAAGGTAGTTCTTTTCTACAGCATCTCTATGGTTGTAGCTATAAGGTAGTTCTTTTCTACAGCATCTCTATGGTTGTAGCTATAAGGTAGTTCTTTTCTACAGCATCTCTATGGTTGTAGCTATAAGGTAGTTCTTTTCTACAGCATCTCTATGGTTGTAGCTATAAGGTAGTTCTTTTCTACAGCATCTCTATGGTTGTAGCTATAAGGTAGTTCTTTTCTAGCATCTCTATGGTTGTAGCTATAAGGTAGTTCTTTTCTACAGCATCTCTATGGTTGTAGCTATAAGGTAGTTCTTTCTACAGCATCTCTATGGTTGTAGCTATAAGGTAGTTCTTTTCTACAGCATCTCTATGGTTGTAGCTATAAGGTAGTTCTTTTCTACAGCATCTCTATGGTTGTAGCTATAAGGTAGTTCTTTTCTACAGCATCTCTATGGTTGTAGCTATAAGGTAGTTCTTTTCTACAGCATCTCTATGGTTGTAGCTATAAGGTAGTTCTTTTCTACATCATATCTATGGTTGTAGCTATAAGGTAGTTCTTTTCTATAAGGTAGTTCTTTTCTACAGCATCTCTATGGTTGTAGCTATAAGATAGTTCTTTTCTACAGCATCTCTATGGTTGTAGCTATAAGATAGTTCTTTTCTACAGCATCTCTATGGTTGTAGCTATAAGATAGTTCTTTTCTACAGGTAGCTATAAGATAGTTCTTTTCTACAGCATCTTTATGGTTGTAGCTATAAGATAGATCTTTTCTACATCATATTTATGGTTGTAGCTATAAGATAGTTCTTTTCTACATCATTTTTATGGTTGTAGCTATAAGATAGTTCTTTTCTACATCATCTTTATGGTTGTAGCTATAAGATAGTTCTTTTACTTTATACTCTAAGACAGAATCTTTTGTTTTACTGAGAATAATTTTCATATATTAGTATGGTTTTAAGTCATGACTATATCTCCAATACCAAGGTAAAAATAAACACAAGAACACAATGTCCTGAGCCATGTGCCACTAGTGCAGCCTACCCTGCTAGAGCACCTGAGTTCACCCTGAGCCAGATGTCATTTGTGGAGCAGATGCTGCTTACCCTGGTAGAGCACATGAGTTCACCCTGAGCCAGGTGTTGCTAGTGGAGCAGATGTTGCTTACCCTGCTAGAGCACCTGAGTTCACCCTGAGCCAGATGTCACTAGTGGAGCAGATGCTGCTAGAGCACCTGACCCTGCTAGAGTACCTGAGTTCACCCTGAGCCAGGTGTCACTAGTGTAGCAGATGTTGCTTACCCTGGTAGAGGACCTGAGTTCACCCTTAGCCAGGTGTCACTAGTGGAGCAGATGCTGCTTACCCTGCTAGAGTACCTGAGTTCACCCTGAGCCAGGTGTCACTAGTGTAGCAGATGTTGCTTACCCTGGTAGAGTACCTGAGTTCGCCCTGAGCCAGGTGTCACTAGTGGAGCAGATGCTGCATACCTTGCTAGAGGACCTGAGTGCACCACTATGTTTGTTTTACTTTAGTTCTTGTTTTTGTGTTAGTTTTCAGTGTTTTATATTGTGCTATTTTACTTTCAATGTCTGTGTGGTTTCTTGTTAGTAACTAGTAACAACCTTGTCTGTCTATCTTTTGGCTTTCCCTTGAAAAACGTTACATTTCAAAACCTTCACATTCTGTCAAGTTTTAGGGTTAGATGATTGACATATACCCAAGGGTTTTTATTGCTCAACTGTTTATTTTTTGTGAAGTGTTTCTTGGAATTTTTTTTTTTTTTTTGTCTGTTTCTCTGACTTTTGGTTTTTGATTGCTACAAGGGTAATTTTCCCTATTTCTTAGCTCTAAAATCAAGATCATGACCATAACAGATATCACACTGTTCGTTGCTAAGATAAAGCTTTTAGTTTTGCAGCTGTAGCTGTGTAAACTGTGTAAAGTGTGTATTCTTTTAATTTATGAAATTTTGAAAACTGATATCAACATTGTTATACTTAGTATAGCAATGCATGTTCTGGGGTATTTATAGAAAAAAGTTACTAAATCATTGAGATGTCATTTAAACTGGGAAACACTCTGTTGAATAATGCAGCTTCTTCGTTTTTTTGCCATGACATTGTCAGTTTGGTTTCGACTTACAAGTTTGGATATCCCTTTGGTAGCTTTCGCCTCTCTTTCTATTTTTTTGCTTTTTTATTGAAATGTTTTTTTGGGGGGCTGGGAAGTTGTTCAGGAAAGAATTTATAATAATATGAATTCTGCGCATGCTGCAGATGGGTTGCATTAAACACTTGACAGTTAGGAATTACGCCAGAAGCATTGATTCGCTACTGATTCAAGATGCAAACTAGTTAAGGTGAAAACTGCTAATAGCGTATAGAAATGCCTTTTAAACTGTTCATATGTAATTTGAAATGAATGAACAAATTCTGCATAGAAGTTGAATTTAGGAAGACAAGGTTTAATTGTTTACAAGCATTTTATATTTTCTGTTCCCACACTTTTGGTCATGCATGAGCGTACCTGATGAAGGTTATTTGGATAGCACTTTTAGGCTGGTACCATTGCTTAAATAATATCTGCGACTTAATGGGCATGTGCTTCAGTAATTGCGTGGCTCATTTTGTATACATTTCTTGTGATTGTTATATTATGACCGGTATTTTCATTTGTGACATAAGTCCATTCTTACAATTTTCTGTCATTGAAATTGTACGACCTTGCGGGAAAACGATACCAAAATTGAAGTTTAATAAAGAATGATTTACGAGCAGGAGGAGATAACATTCTCCGGAAAACTGCAGTAGAGAAATGAAATAAAATGTGGAGTGACTGCTGGTTAGCAAATAAAGCTATACTGCCAAAGGGGATCTTGAGTGATATCTAAGTCAGAATATTAAAGCTGAATCATGAGTGCGTTGTTAAATTATTGAAATTCATAGACCTATTATACAAACTCTCAAGGGATACATGTGACTAGATTAAGGTGACAGTAGTTTACAGATGTTCAAATTTCTTGTAAATCAATTAGGAAGAGTAATCAAGGTAACACACAAAATTTGAGGGAATCACATGATCTCTAAAAGGAGCGATATCGGGTACGTCGACATGGTGAGCGTCTCCTCCTATGCATGCATCAACTGCCATGCGAATTGAAATGATTGGACATAATCGGTAAAATTACAGAACAGACCACCATACCTGTATCTAAAGATCTAAGACCGTGGAAACATGTCACTAGTGAGTTGAGACACCGACACATCTAATCGGTCAGCAAATTCGTGATGGTGACCGCAAAACTTACATTTGTACATGTGAGTGTCGATTTCAGTCGTTCATCCTCGTTACTTTGTCGGAGCTGTTGTTCGTAAGGAGAACACCCCTGTTAATAAAGTCCGTATAATTTGAACATGCACGATCGTAACGTATTAACTGAGATATTTTAGCACCACACGATGAAGCAGAGGGTATGTAACTATTGAGAAACTGGAAGTTGTCAATTGGAAAATTGAAATCATCAATATTTTTAAGTCGTCCATCGGTGTCAAATTTGAGGAAAAGATCAAGATATGAAGCAAACCCTATAATTTCGGTAGTATCCGTAAGTTCACAATGATGTATAAGATGTAAGCACTCATTGAAATGTAGGGTATTGAGTGACAACATCATCAATATATTTGAAAGTGAAAATAATGAACTGAGCGAGATGCCTTTTCGTTTTGTCTTTGAGAAGGGTCTGAATGAATAGTACAAAAGCAAGCCGGCCAGAAGTGATCCACAATTAGTACCTATTGAAATACCGACTGTCTATTGAGTTATCAATCTACCAAACTCAACAAATTATGTTGTCGATCAAAATGTCCAGTATTTCGATGATATCATGTTCGCTGTATTTGATCAGAAACGTAATCTGTCCTGCCTTTTTATAAAAAAAAATTGTTGTAAGATAAAACAGAGACATATGGTACATGTAGTATATGTCTCTGGATAAAACTACCATAGGCTATACACAATGTCAACATTGATATAGATTTTATTCAATGTGTCGTTGTTGAAAAAGTAGGCTCTATAAAATTCAAAATTCTTGAACAGATCAAACTTGTGAAATATTTAAAAGAATTGATTTGAACTGAGTTATCTCTCTTCTTATATTAATTTAACAAACGTCTTTTACCTTACACATTAAAATCATAGTGTATTGTATTGTGTGTATAAATGTCATGCTGCCCATCAAAGGCCCTTAATTCGAACAATAAATATTACTTTTCTTATTCTTATTAAATAAAAATTTAGTAGTAAAATAAATTGATGATCTAAATATTTCAATTCCTTGCGACCACTCACATGATGGTTGTACAGCACTATGATGAAATGACAGGGGCGGTTTGTTAAAAAGTTTGATGAAATGAATGAATCTAGGTATTTAAGTTTGATGAAATAAATTAATCTAGGTATTTGGTAAAGGGTTCACAGCACTATGATGAAATGACAGAGGCGGTTTGTTAAAAAGTTTGATGAAATGAATGAATCTAGGTATTTGGTAAAGGGTTCATAAATGGACTACGCACTAAATTTATATAGTTTTAATCTCATATTCCCGGAGCACCTGAGATCAGCCCCGGATTTTGGTGGGGTTCATGTTGCTCAGTCTTTAGTTTTCGATGTTGTGTTTTGTATACTGTTGTTTTTCTTTTTGTCGTTTTCTTCTTTTTTTTGCCACGGCATTGTAGTTTGTTTTCAACTTATGAGTTTGAATATACCTTTGGTACCTTTTGCCTCTCCTTTACTGTATCATAACACAACAAGCCAATGCCGTTCATCTTGGAGTTGACATCTTCAAATATTTTGACTGTCTATATATACTGATAGACAAATTTTATACGATTGTATCTTCCAATTTCTTGTGATTTGATTTTTTTATTAATCATGTTAATTGTTATAACTTTTAAGAAGACAATATTCACCATGACAATAGTTAGTTTATTTATTCAACGTATTCTTTCAATACTACGTATTCTTTCAATACTACGAATTCATTAGCCCCAGGATGTTCTAAAGAAATCGAAGATTTTATCTCAGACCCTGCAGTAATTTATTCTAATGTCCTATATCATGTACCATGTACAGTATTTATTGATTCGAGTTAACATCCTTGAAACCCATATGTCCTGGTTCGCTGCAGTGTAGAGAAAAAAGAATACTAACACTGTGAGCTTGAAAGCTTGCTATTCAGTATATCTATTGTGCTATAACGGATAGCACGTTTTTGGGATGTGGGATATAGGGGTAAAAAAGTGCGGTTGAGAGGGTAAAAAAGTGGGGATGTGGGATATAAGGTGTAAAAAAGTTGAATCTGAGAAAAGATGGGAATTGGGAAAATCAATTACAGAAGGCGAGATTCGGGCAATGAGCACACCCGTGTCACCTCCTCGTCTTTGGATACGATATTTTTTTAGAAATTAAAAGACATTATCAACAAATATTTGCCCCAAAAATAAAGCTTGTAACTTTGTTCCTTATTGCAGCAAACAAGTTATACGTCTTTGGAAACGTCATTTAGTGTTTGGGAAAGTGCTTTGAAGATGAATTGATTTTTACACAAATTTTATGGACGCCATATATTTTGTTGACGTGAGCGCTTCGACTTCTACATTCTGTAAGAATCATAAACCAATCCCGGAAACTTGTTAACTTCTCTGCAAGGTCATTTAATGTATTATATAAGAACGATGTTCATTTTATTGGTTCAATAGAGATTTTGTGTAAGTATATCATAAAATATGAGAGGTTGAAATAAAAAGTTTGATGTGAACATAGGTATGTTTACAACCAGGATGTCTTAATGACATTCATTCTTTGTAGGTAGACAAAATCAAATTAAGATAGTGGAAGGAATATTTATTAGGTGAAGTGACAATTCACCAATATCATAAAGTATATGTGATATAAGTAAATATGTCTGTGTTTGAATTAAAGGTATAAAGTGTCGAAATGATTTAGTTCTTAATGTTTGCATAATTTTACATAAAGTATACTTGAAAAATCAATGAAGATAAAAAGTTTTAAATTGCTGATTTAGCTGATTTCATTGATGGGTTTTACCGTCGATTCATATGTGGGTGTTTATTTCATGAATTAAATTCCAAATTTTATTGCACAATATATAGATCGAAATATATTTTGGCTTACCTGTATACTATTATATGTAAAATATTTTAATTCATTTTTGTTGTCGTTTATAAGTTTGCATGTTTAAATACCCTGATATTTTCTTTGTAAGTCTACAAAAACATTTCAGTAAAACTACTTTCAGTTTTTCATTTTAATTCTAGTCTTGCAATTTGTTTCAGAGTTCTTGTCGATCTTGGCCTTCCGTCAGCAACATCAGCAACCGGGAGCCTTTGGACGATCAGATATTTTTGTTGTATGTAGATTGAAACCTCTGACGTTCGATATTATGCATTGTGAAAATGAAATCAGTCATTGCAAATGGATGAGTTTGGAAGAACTGCACGCCAATACGACAGACATTTCACCAATTACCCACAGAATGTGTCAAATTATGTTACATGGTATCAAACATGGATTTGATAACGTTGATATACGGTTTAAGGAAATGAAGTCGGTTTATAAGGGTCTAAAGTATAAATTGTATCATAGACCTCTACCTTAACATTTAACTATATGTCATAAGTCTTCCACAATATTTATTTAAGAGGCATTATAATAAACTATTTATTGAAGAACAATTAAAAAAAAGTTTTATGTTTTGAATAAAAGTCCATTTCAGAACGACTGTTTCAATAGGTATAGATGTGTTGTCACTGTGTTATGGTTTCACTTTAGTTGACTACAATACATTGTGGACCAATTTCGCTCGTGTTGGGCATGATACATTTCCATTATGTTTTGTGTTCATAATTGCGCCGACGAGGTCACTATATTTACACGTGAAAAACGAGTAATTGTAGGTCACAGTGATAACTTAACAAGGATTTGAGTTATTTTACAAAGACGATTATATATGCCATTACCATCCTTGCAATGGTGTTTTTATCGTCCACTTTCTAATTAAGATTTTTACTGTTTTCTCCAAGCACAAGTCATCAATATTTTATTGGTTTTGATAAACAATGTAGATTTGTTTCAAATTCTCATATAAGACTTAGTTCATCTTTTTTTCCTCTAAGATTTGCAATCTTTATAAATCGGAAGCATACCGCAGCTGTCAAATAAAATTAATGTATACGTTTAAAAGTAAAAGACTGATCATTGCAGTTCAATGAATGGTGCCTTGACATTACTGTATACGTAAGCTCTGCACTTGTGGCCTTTCTGTATTAGGATACATGATAACTCAAAATATTTTCCCATGAAAAAGTTTTAAATTAAAAAAGCGGTGATTACAAGTTCATAACATCATTGTTTCATTATCTTTGCCCGTAATCCTCATACATACATTAGGTTAGAGTTTCTTTTCCAATCAATTGATCACCAAAATCTGTCGTTTATATTAGACTTTCTTTATCAATGCCTTACTTACTTTAAATATTTATCCCAGATTACATGATTTATTCAGACAACTTTGCTTTTTGCTCAGCGATAATTTTTATCAATGAAAAAACTTCAAACAAAATTGAGATTTAGTGAACAGCTGGGAGCATAGTTGTTAAGCTCTGTCAACTAATAGTACATGTTAATTTGATTAAGCTTAAAGGTTTCATTCATCCCCGTCACTATAATTACAGGTTTTGAGTATTTTACTGGTTCAGATAGACAGATAAACTTTGAAATACGAGGTGTTCCACAAGTGCACATTGTTTCTTTTTGCTGAAATCGAATGTACTAACCAATATGCAATAGAGAGATGGAAGATAGTGTATGTGTATGCGCTTTCTAGTGATTTCTTTTAAACGTAATCGAAGATGCCAACATGGCTTATTGTTTAGTACGTCAGACGAACGTTTTATATATAAATAAGAAGATGTGGTGTGATTGCCAATGAGACAACTCTCCACCAGAGACCAAAATGAAGTTTACAACCTAAGGTTTCGTCTATTTTAGGCAACACTCGTCAGTGACCCTTGAGTGAAAACTGTTGGGACAGCCAAACTCAATTGCAACGTAGAAAAGGAATCAGAGATGATCATTGTATCTTAAAAACCAATTGATACCATTGGAAATTCTTCCAATATTATTGCACCACTGTGTAACAGTTGAGACAAGAGAAATGTTTTATTTATGTTTTTATGCTTGAGAGTTTTATGTTGACAGGTATAAATGTCAGGTCTTGGATTTAAGAGTTAAAATTATCGTCTGTATTGACACTACTCATATAATAAAATGTTCTGTATATACAATTAAGCCAATGAACTCCAGACGGGAAGGGATGAGAATTGATGAGGAGAGACTGATCAGACTAAATATATTTGACTTTATTATGTGGTAATAAAGCTAATGAACTCCAGACGGGAAGGGATGAGAATTGACGAGAAGGGACTGGTCAGACTAAATATATTTGACTTTATTATGTGGTAATAAAGCTAATGAACTCCAGACGGGAAGGGATGAGAATTGACGAGAAGGGACTGGTCAGACTAAATATATTTGACTTTATTATGTGGTAATAAAGCTAATGAGCTCCAGACGGGAATGGATAAGAATTGACGAGAAGGGACTGGTCCGACTAAATATATTTGACTTTATTAGGTGGTAATAAAGCCAATGAACTCCAGACGGGAAGGGATGAGAATTGATGAGGAGGGACTGGTCAGACTAAATATATTTGACTTTATTAGGTGGCAATAAAGCCAATGAACTCCAGACAGGAAGGGATGATAATTGACAAGGAGGTTCTGAACAGACTAAATGTATCTGACTTTATTAGGTGGTGATCAGAACGCCTATAGAAATGGTGATATGAAAGTCTGAACCTTAATTACGTTACAGGATATATTAGTATGTCTGTGTCCTAGTATCCGATGAAAGGTGAAAATTGATTTATTAATGCGATTTTTATCCCTGTCAAGATACTCTAGTCAATATAAATTACCTATAATTATCTCCTCTTGTTAGTTAAAGGTAGACATCAAAGGAAAATTCAGGCGGCTGTCCAGATTTAGTTTTCTTTTTGATCAATCTCAAGCTTAATAAATGTTCATGATATATTCAATTTATATAACCCAATGTTAATTTATTTCTTTGATGTTCAGGACAGTCATGGTATTCAGTGATGGGGATTAGCAATATTTCAGAGTTGTCGCCCGTTCGTCAGAAATCATCAGTAAAATAGCCACATAACAATAAGTTGCATGCCAATCACTTTGGGTTCAGTCCGTGATTCGAGCATACTATATACGGTTTGGATATCGGTTTTATACCAATGCTGAATGTTTCTGTTTTATATAGATTCTACCACTGCATCGATTGTAATACGATATTTATCCACTCGAGACAGTTAAATTTTCAAATTTAAAACGCGAGGCTCGCCGAGCTTTTTAAATATTGAAAATTTAACTGTCGAGAGTGGATAAATATCGTATTACACGAGATTTGGTGGTGGAATCTGTTTCTCTAATGATTTTCAAACAATATGCAGGCAAACTTATTCCTTCTTTTCGACTGATCTGAGGGCCTCGGTGGCCGAGTGGTCTAAGTAGTTACTACTGTAATCACTAGCCAGTCAACACTAAGGTTGTGAGTTCGAACCCCGCTCGTGCGGGTGCACTCGTCTCCAATCTTAATTGACTAGGATTGTCAGTTTTCCTATCGAAGGTCGGTGGTTTTCTCCGGGCACTCCGGCTTCCTCCACCAATAAAAACTGACCGCCACGAAATAGTCCAAAAGCGGTGCTTAAAAGTGGCGTTAAAACACCAAAAATAAAAAAATCAAAATCGACTGATCTGCAAAATGATGTGTTCTTTCTATGTGACGTCATCAGGCATGGTCGCCTTTTTTCATGCCGTCACAATAAGAAATTCAGAGGAAAGCAAGAAAATTCGACGTCATAATCGGATTTTAACCAATGAAGAACTGGGATCAAATGGACCACACGTTGATTAAATTTTTTTATACAATGGGTGCAGAAAGGGATAAATTGACGAAGAATTAGAGAAACTACTTTCTTACATTGCATTGATATAGGGTTAGAATTTCAATGACGGGTATTTTGAAAACAATTGTATTATATTTAAATCATGTCTTTATTATTATTTTTTTCAGTTCAAATATATATCTAAAATAGGAAATCGAATATCCAGAGTTACATTCGTTTCAGCTGACATTTTTAGAAGTATTTTTCTGCTAATTTAAAGGCGAAGTTGAAGCTCGGTCGTTTTTTTTTTCTATGACCCACTTTTTGATCAGTCAACCTGATGACAAAATATAGCATCCACTAACCCCTCCTTAAGATTATGTTGAACTTTGATTAGTGTTTATATACAATGCTTGCAAGATTGTTAACATGGTTAATACCAATTTGTTTTTATTTACTTTTGTTACGGCGACAACTATGATATATTTGGAGTCCCCGTTAATTAGAAACAAGTTTCAACAAAATATTTAAGAAATAGCGCATAACCTCAAACTGTTAACTAAACAATAATCTACAATTTCTGTATCTAATGTCTGGTTTGTTATCATGACAGCTGGAAACTGGTCACTATGGTCAGTTCTCAAGGTGACCTTAACCATAATTGGTTACAGTATGGGTTTGAAATTGAAACTTAATTTGCATAGGGACCATTTACGCAACTGTCATCACTTGGCGTTCGTCAGCTGTCGACAACATTCTTATTTTATTTTTCTACTTTCCATTAGGAGCACATACTTTTGTAAAATGTTATTTCCTAAGTTCCAATGTTCACTGTTACTGAAATTAGAACATGGGGAATAAAGAAAAGAGAATTTGAAAAAGCAAAGTTAAGTGGGGAGGGGCTTTCTTCAGCGCAAAGTAGAAGTTGCGCAATACGCTCTACCATCTTCCTTCATCACGTATATTGATCAGGAAAGTTTTCCAATAAAGAGGACTCTGGTGCAAACATGTGGAAATTACAACTTCTACTTATCATCATTTTATAACATCTAAAAGCCAGCTGAACACCGGTCAGACTGACCATTATCTCTCCATATCTATTGACCTATGTTGACGTCGACGTACAAAAAAAATAGATCTAGGTCTTGCCATTAAACGTTTCTTTACCTAGAGAACCTGGTGTCAGACATCAAAGGATCTAAAGAGAAGCAATACACATTTCTTTATAATACATAGTGACCTATCATTATACGAAGGTAATGACAGGGACATATGATCTTAGGTCTGTAGGTTTCTATTATCTAAACTCAAGGTCACGAAGGTCGTTGATGGGAAATCTATTTTCAAGTAAAGCATACAATTTAAATGTTTAATTTAAACGATGCTGTTCAAGTCACTTTAATATAAGTCTACGCTAACAAATAGAACAAGATTAGTATATATAAAGATGTGACCCTTAGTTGACCTTACACCCAGATGAGACCCGTCAAGTGGTAGAGATGTACTTTTCACATAACAAAACACATTATTCAATTCTTAAGTAGCAATTCAAATTGTATATTTTAAAGCATCGTTCTGTAAAAGAAAGATACATACATCTAGACTATGGTTTTGTAAGCCTTCAATTGGTATATAATTTTATGTATGTTACCATAAATTATTACGAATAAGTATGTTTCTAGTTCAATATGTCATGACAACAGTGACCTTCAGCTATAGTAACTATTAGTAAGTACTTTTATCGAGAAAGACTAGGCGTATATTAGAAGATTAGAAGGGGAAAAGCTTGATATTAACAATAAAATTGAACGGAAATATATAATAAAAAAACAAATTGTTAAACAATCTTGCTAAAAACCTTATGAAAATAACGGAATCAATATATCTGAGTATAAAACACTCTTCTATTGTTTTAGCTACTTAACATACTCCTGATGGACATTTCAATCCAATCGATAGGAAAGAATTTTCGCTTCTTTTCACTATACTTATTCATGCTTAGTACCAATCTGTTGAGTCAAGCCTCTTCCAAGTGATATTTTCCGAGCCTGCTACATTTATGTCGTGGAAGCGAGACATAGCTATCCTACATTCCGTCGTTGTCGGTGTCCTTTAAGTTCAGTCCGTGGTAAAAGTTTTCTTATGACAATTTTTTTTATGAGTTGGGTGTTTGTGGTCAGGGGCGGATCCAGCCATTTATAAAGGGGGGGGGGGTTCCTAACCCAGGATAAAGGGGGGGGGTTCCAACTATATGTCCCCATTCAAATGCATTGATCGTCAAAAAAAAGGGGGGGTTCCAACCCCGGAACCCCCCCTCCCAAGATCCGCCACTGGTGGTTGATGTTGTTGGCGGTTTTTGTTGAGGTCCATGTTGATCAGTCTTTAGTTTCCTATGTTTGTGGTTGATGTTGTTGGCGGTTTTTGTTGAGGTCCATGTTGATCAGTCTTTAGTTTCCTATGTTTGTGGTTGATGTTGTTGGCGGTTTTTGTTGAGGTCCATGTTGATCAGTCTTTAGTTTCCTATGTTTGTGGTTGATGTTGTTGGCGGTTTTTGTTAAGGTCCATGTTGATCAGTCTTTAGTTTCCTATGTTGTGGTTGATGTTGTTGGTGGTTTTTGTTGAGGTCCATGTTGTTGGCGGTTTTTGTTGAGGTCCATGTTACTCAGTCTTTAGTTTCCTATGTTGTGGTTGATGTTGTCCGTGGTTTTTGTTGAGGTCCATGTTATTTGCGGTTTTTGTTGAGGTCCATGTTGATCAGTCTTTAGTTTCCTATGTTTGTGGTTGATGTTGTTGGCGGTTTTTGTTGAGGTCCATGTTGATCAGTCTTTAGTTTCCTATGTTTGTGGTTGATGTTGTTGGCGGTTTTTGTTGAGGTCCATGTTGCTCAGTCTTTAGTTTCCTATGTTTGTGGTCCATGTTGTTGGCGGTTTTTAATGAGGTCCATGTTGATCAGTCTTTAGTTTCCTATGTTTGTGGTCCATGTTGTTGGCGGTTTTTGTTGAGGTCCATGTTGATCAGTCTTTAGTTTCCTATGTTTGTGGTTGATGTTGTTGGCGGTTTTTGTTGAGGTCCATGTTGCTCAGTCTTTAGTTTCCTATGTTTGTGGTTGATGTTGTTGGCGGTTTTTGTTGAGGTCCATGTTGCTCAGTCTTTAGTTTCCTATGTTTGTGGTCCATGTTGTTGGCGGTTTTTAATGAGGTCCATGTTGATCAGTCTTTAGTTTCCTATGTTGTGGTTGATGTTGTTGGCGGTTTTTAATGAGGTCCATGTTGATCAGTCTTTAGTTTCCTATGTTTGTGGTCCATGTTGTTGGCGGTTTTTGTTGAGGTCCATGTTGTTGGCGGTTTTTGTTGAGGTCCATGTTGATCAGTCTTTAGTTTCCTATGTTTGTGGTTGATGTTGTTGGTGGTTTTTTGTTGAGGTCCATGTTGCTCAGTCTTTAGTTTCCTATGTTGTGGTTGATTTTGTCCGTGGTTTTTGTTGAGGTCCATGCTGATCAGTCTTTAGTTTCCTATGTCTGTGGTCCATGTTGTTGGCGGTTTTTGTTGAGGTCCATGTTGATCAGTCTTTAGTTTCCTATGTTTGTGGTTGATGTTGTTGGCGGTTTTTGTTGAGGTCCATCTTGCTCAGTCTTTAGTTTCCTATGTTTGTGGTTGATGTTGTTGGCGGTTTTTGTTGAGGTCCATGTTGATCAGTCTTTAGTTTCCTATGTTTGTGGTTGATGTTGTTGGTGGTTTTTGTTGAGGTCCATTTTGCTCAGTCTTTAGTTTCCTATGTTTGTGGTTGATGTTGTTGGCGGTTTTTGTTGAGGTCCATGTTGATCAGTCTTTAGTTTCCTATGTTTGTGGTTGATGTTGTTGGCGGTTTTTGTTGAGGTCCATGTTGTTGGCGGTTTTTGTTGAGGTCCATGTTGCTCAGTCTTCAGTTTCCTATGTTGAGGTCCATGTTGCTCAGTCTTTAGTTTCCTTTGTTGAGGTCCATGTTGCTCAGTCTTCAGTTTCCTATGTTTGTGGTTGATGTTGTTGGCGGTTTTTGTTGAGGTCCATGTTGCTCAGTCTTTAGTTTCCTATGTTTGTGGTTGATGTTGTTGGCGGTTTTTGTTGAGGTCCATTTTGCTCAGTCTTTAGTTTCCTATGTTTGTGGTTGATGTTGTTGGCGGTTTTTGTTGAGGTCCATGTTGCTCAGTCTTCAGTTTCCTATGTTTGTGGTTGATGTTGTTGGCGGTTTTGTTGAGGTCCATGTTGCTCAGTCTTCAGTTTCGTATGTTGTGGTTGATGTTGTTGGCGGTGTTTGTTGAGGTCCATGTTGCTCAGTCTTCAGTTTCCTATGTTTGTGGTTGATGTTGTTGGCGGTTTTGTTGAGGTCCATGTTGCTCAGTCTTCAGTTTCCTATGTTGTGGTTGATGTTGTTGGCGGTTTTGTTGAGGTCCATGTTGCTCAGTCTTTAGTTTCCTATGTTTGTGGTCCATGTTGTTGGCGGTTTTTGTTGAGGTCCATGTTGCTCAGTCTTCAGTTTCCTATGTTGAGGTCCATGTTGATCAGTCTTTAGTTTCCTATGTTTGTGGTTGATGTTGTTGGCGGTTTTGTATGTTTGAGGTTGATGTTGTTGGTGGTTTTGTTGAGGTCCATGTTGCTCAGTCTTCAGTTTCCTATGTTGAGGTCCATGTTGTTGGTGGTTTTGTTGAGGTCCATGTTGCTCAGTCTTTAGTTTCCTATGTTTGTGGTTGATGTTGGTGGTTTTGTTGAGGTCCATGTTGCTCAGTCTTTAGTTTCCTATGTTTGTGGTTGATGTTGTTGGTGGTTTTGTTGAGGTCCATGTTGCTCAGTCTTCAGTTTCCTATGTTGAGGTCCATGTTGTTGGTGGTTTTGTTGAGGTCCATGTTGCTCAGTCTTTAGTTTCCTATGTTTGTGGTTGATGTTGTTGGCGGTTTTTGTTGAGGTCCATGTTGATCAGTCTTTAGTTTCCTATGTTTGTGGTTGATGTTGTTGGCGGTTTTGTTGAGGTCCATGTTGCTCAGTCTTCAGTTTCCTATGTTGTGGTTGGTTTACTTATGTTTGTACTGTGGTCGTTTTTGGTTTTTTGCCATGGCGATGTCAGTCTGTCATGGACTTGTAAGTTTAAGTATTACTTTGGTCGTTTTTGTTTTTGCCATGGCGATGTCAGTCTGTCATGGACTTGTAAGTTTAAGTATTACTTTGGTCGTTTTGGGTTTTTTGCCATGGCGATGTCAGTCTGTCATGGACTTGTAAGTTAAGTATTACTTTGGTCTTTTGGTTTTTGCCATGGCGATGTCAGTCTGCCATGGACTTGTAAGTTAAGTATTACTTTGGTCGTTTTTGGTTTTTTGCCATGGCGATGTCAGTCTGTCATGGACTTGTAAGTTTAAGTATTACTTTGGTCGTTTTGGTTTTGCCATGGCGATGTCAGTCTGTCATGGACTTGTAAGTTTAAGTATTACTTTGGTCGTTTTTGGTTTTTTGCCATGGCGATGTCAGTCTGTCATGGACTTGTAAGTTTAAGTATTACTTTGGTCGTTTTTGGTTTTTTGCCATGGCGATGTCAGTCTGTCATGGACTTGTAAGTTTAAGTATTACTTTGGTATCATCCGCCTCACTTGTACAAAATGTACTGTGGGTTTGTTTTATTTATTTATTCTTTGCGATTCAGCATCCTATACTCGTCCCGTTAGAAACTCACTATCAAATATGGTGACAATACTCATCTTTATCCGTGTCAACCATTTATGAAGTGTGAACATTCTTTTAACGTGTGTCTAAGCTGTACTGCGTTGAGGGTTAGTTTGACATTTATATGGGCTTTTCTTACTACGTGCATTATATATTTGTTCTGTGGGCCTTCGATCTGACATATTTTAAACATATTCCCGATATTGTTTTTATCTTTCCAGTCTCTTTTTCCTCCCACTGAAAAATCAAGTGGATTGGTTGTTTCTTACGTCCTATATATTATATCTTTATTCTGATTAACCTGTGTCTATACCATGGTAAACATTATTCTGATTAACCTGTGTCTATACCATGGTAAACAGAAGTTACATGAAATGAATAGCACAGATATAAATAAAAAGAAAACATAGTATGAAAACTATTTATAATGAATAAAATGACCGATTCAGCCACACATACATGTAATATGCCTTATAAATGTACATAACTTCTTCAGAACACATACATGTAATATGCCTTATAAATGTACATAACTTCTTCAGAACACGTACATGCAATACGCCTTATAAATGTACATAACTTCTTCAGAACACATGCATGTAATATGCCTTATAAATGTACATAACTTCTTCAGAACACATCCATATAATATGCCTTATAAATGTACATAACTTCTTCAAATTTGATTTTTCTTTGTCATATTCATAACTTCCTTAAATTGAATTGTATTTGGATAAGCAATATCATTTTAATTGATATACTTTGTTCTTTCTGCCATAAATTTGCACCTCATTATCTAATGAAATTCATCTCCATTATATTTTTAATCACATTGTTCACATACTCTTTTATATCTCTGATTTTATTTTTATTTTTGGGTAATTTATGGCTAATCAGTTTAAATTGACAGAGAATATAATATCACGGGGTTCCAAAATATCTAAGTAATAAATTCTAAATTGTCAAGTGTACAGTAGTTTTTTAGTTTTTTCTTTTTCTTTTCTTTTGTTTGTGATTTCGATTCGTCAATGCATGCAGTAATAGAACTCCAGTTTATTTTCAAAAGAACATCACTATAATTGATGATAGTTCATCACTTAAAAATAGTAGGCTCAACTTATCTTCCTTTCTCTTGGTTTGGCTTCATAAAAAGTTTAGGAAATATTACAGCAGACATGACCGATTCGTCGATAAGATTGGATTACTATGTACTTATGAATATTTTATCCTTTCAGAGCATGATTAATATATTTATTATACATGTAAATGTTTGTGATATGTTCCAGTGATTTAAAATAGATTAAGATATTATAGTTACGACGTTTTTTATTTCATTTTTTTTTTTTTTTTTTTTACTTTTATTTCCAAATTGTAAATAATAAAGGATATAAATAAAATATATTCCTTTGATGTTTGATAATATCAATGCATAGAAATGTGATTAATATGATGCAATATTTGAATTTTAAACGTACGTTAACTCATGCATGTTGGTTCCTATTGGTAGGACTTCTGTAAACTTTTGGCCCTGAACTCCAGTAAAATAATTCTACCAAATGAAAGCTGCTTTTCACACGACACAGATTAGTCATTATACTGAATTTTACTTGACAAAATGCAAAGTCTTCGCTGGCAGTTAACAGAAAAAAAATCCAGTTCTACTTACCAAAGATGGTTTTAATTATATTTTTTAGTCCCCTTTTCATATATTTTCCCTATTTATTTATTTTAGCGCTGCAGATGGTTAAACCAGAAACGTTGTAGGAATGCAGCAATCAGAGTTTGATAGATATTAAATTCTACGTTGATACAGAAATGAAACAGATTCCCAACTCCCTAATGTAAAGTTAACCTAAGGTTTGAGCGTTCCGAGCGTTATTAGTGGTGGTTAATCCAGAAAAGTGCTTCGGACGCACCAAATCTATGAAGTTTGATTTTTATTTTTTAATGCTAAAATGTTATGTCTGTAGAAATCGGTGTTCAAGATAAGTTTACATTCCTAAGAAATCTCTTTTTCTCTTCTTTCTTGATAACATTCACTCTCTTTTTGTTTTATTTCGTTTTCTGTGGTCTGTTTTAGCTGCTGGATCCTAATAACTGTCACGTTAACCAATGATGTCTGTTTGGGTTGCTCATCTAATTTTGTCAATATAACGAAACCATAAACACTGTCATACAAGTGGGAGGTTTAGCTAGCTATAAAACCAGGTTGAACTTATAATTACCTTCGCAAAATACCTGTACAAGTCAGGAATCTGACAGGTTTTTTTTTTTTTTTTTTTTTCGTTCCGTTGGTTGATATAGTCTAACGTTTGATTTGTCAGATTTTAGGGACTTTCTTTTTTTTTTAATTTACCTTGGAGTTCGGTATTTTTCTTCTAAAAAAACATTGTTTTTATTTTTTTAAATTATTGTTTAATAGTAGATACATCCCCTATGTTTGCTGATATGGGCAGACGGGCTGTAAGCAAACTTATTCTAGAGAACAAAAATTTAAAGGATGTTTTCTTTTTAATCTTACTTCTATGATGGGATCATTTTAATTTATTATACTCAGTTTGGATTTTGATATTCTTAAAGGAGGAAAAACAGAAAAGGGATACACTATTTTTGTAGACACCTTTGTATTGTTGAAGACTTATGTCAACCTTAAGATGTTTTGTTTAGTGTTGTTGGGTTCCTGTCTCATTGATGTTATTCCCACATCTTCTTTTATACCAGCTTAAATGAATCTTTTTATAATCTAGTGTAATCAGATATATATTTTTTTTCTTATATGTAATTTCTACGTGACTTGAACAATTTTGGGCATTTATGGTATGTGAATATTGACTTTCTAGCTATAGAACTTGTAATTAAATAATAATTTTTTTCTATTGCTGTGAATTACAAGCTTTTAAGGTATTTTGATTGTTATCATTGCATGCAATTCATATAATTACTCAAATTCAAGTACTCTTTTCTTCGGTGAATTTCGGTTGTTTTCATTCACCTTCGATCTCTTTCATTCACATCGTTTAAAGTCAATTTATTTATTATAATACATTGAGCAGACCTTATCATTTAGGTTTTCACTGACTATATATGTTTAACATGAAGTAAGTATTTCATTCATGATTTACTGAGAAGAAATTAGAATTTTATTAATTCTTTGGACTTTGATTACAATCTTTGTCACTTATCCAAATCTGTCATTTTTACATCAAAAACGATATTATTAGGCCACAATGATGATCAGATAGATAGACCAACCTTAATATCTGTCAATGTAAGGACTTAGACTAACAACAAAGGACCACCATTAATATATTTTAAAATGTTTTGTAAAAAAATATTTTTCGAAAATGCTGATGTAAGTGAAACTAGGAAGTATTTAAAAATAGAAATAAGTAAATACCACAGATTCAACACAGTAAACTAAAATATCTATATAAAAACTCAGTGAACAAAGGCGTGGCTCCTCCTAGTTATCTTTCCGTCCATTCGGGCGTGTTTCGTTGAATAAAACAAAGCAGACCAAACCAATACAAAAACGGGCTATGTTCTGCTTTTACTTGAAAAACTTTTAAGTGCTGTGAAACGAAAAAAAAGACCGATTTCATTTTTGTCCAATCATTGTTAATATGAAAGATTATTCCTTAGATGGCTATTATTTTTAGGTCCATTTGGGTCTTATAGCTATTCACTTGTTTCGGTACTTATACATCTTTGGCTTTCAAATATTTGGCTTTGAATGTTCCTGATGAAGGTAAATCCAGCAAAGCGGTTCGGACGCATAAAATTTACAGAGTGTAATTTTCATTTTATTCATAACAGTCAGGACACAATTTGTTCGAATTACTGCATATAGTATGAATAAGGTTAAGGTACAATGTATACTAAATCAGTAATGAAACATATGCTGGCTATTTTTAAAGTCAAACGATTTGGTGGTTGTCTGTAATGGTCCTGAATATCAATTATGATTGAGATTGCCATAGTAAATTTAATTCTTCTCTGATTATAGTTTTGAATATGCTAAATCTTTGGAAATCGTCCGTTTCAAACCACGTGATTTATAGTACAAATTTAGAAAAATATATATATATAGAATCTTATCTACTGACAAAAACGAAACTGAATACCAGATGGGTATAAGGAAGTCAGTGGTATCGACAGTAGAAACGCACGTATTTAGACATACACAACAAGTGTCGTTAAGCATTGCTGTTTAAGATCTAGAGAACTTTAGCATTGGATAGGATGTATGGTTTGATGTATATATTCAGAGACATCGGAAAAAGAGGGTATTACAACACCGTCATTGGTACTTTAAAGAATATGTTCAGATAGATTAGCTCTCATGCAATCATTTGAATTAAGGCTATTTTCTTATGAATTTCCTGACATCTTGTTCTTAAAATTAACTATTGTAAGGAAAAGTTTGAAAATTAGTGCAATTTTAGTGTTAAGGTTATTTTTTTTTTTAGTTTATTGAGGTCAATAAACTAGTTCTAGACCGATTAGTGTGCATGCTGTTTGTAATATTCGAAAAGTTCTTTGATATTCTATACCCCATTTTAAAATATAATGTTTATTTCACCATTATGAGCATTGGGAGTAGAGACTCTTTTATAAAAACACGATTTATCCATTTTCAAAAACTTTAAATGTCCATTTTGTCGACATGGGTGTTCGCCCTCGTCACACCCACATGGAAATCTCGAACAAAAAAAGTTCTGTATATATAGTCCACCCATTAATTTTCAGAGTTAAAAAGTCATGAGAAAGTAATTTTTTGTTGTCAAAAGTTTCTTTATACTTGTCTATATAATATATACTTGACCTGACCCTGATCGATCCTCTCATACCCCAGACAAGTGTTGTTATAACATGTCCATAGTTAAACTTTACACTTTTATTGTTATAAAAAAAGCCCATTAATCTTAACAACAAGAATTCATTTGAATTAAAGTAGTGCAAAATCGTTTATTTGCAGGGGTAATTTTTAACGATACATGCGGATCAAAGAGTTCTTTTTCTTTTGCTGATTTAAACAAATTAGCATTGTTTTATTTAAGTGATTTGCCTGACGTTTTAAAACGATATCTAATAGATAAGTATCTCTCGTCAATGAAGTTATGAACAGTGTACAACTAAGTGTAGACGTTCGGAACCCATCATATTCTTGTTTCCAATCTATGTAAATGTAAATGGTGTAAATCAATCGACCTTTTTTGACATTATTTCTCACTTCCAATATTTGTATGCACCGTTAACGATAATAATCGCACATTATGCTTTCCTATTTGTGCATCCGTCCGTCCGTTTGTCTCTCCGTCCCACATCATGTTACAGTTTCAGTGAAAGGATGAGATATGATAAGAGCCATTATTTGGCCCTGAAATTGCAATAATAGTGAAATTACTTTAAGATTTTCAAAATTAAGTTATATATGAACAGGTTAACATAAACTGGGCCCGTTCATAAAATAAATATGAGCAACAGGTTACCAGAAAAGATTTTTTATACACATTAACACCTGTATAAAATACATATTGCAGCAAAATATCTTTTTTGGTGAAGCTGTTTCTCATATCTAAATATCAATGACAAGATCTCAAAATGCGACTATTTTGGCTGTTTATGCAGTTTTGCACTATATTCGAGACGTTTGATACCCAAAATGCATATACGTAAGACAAAATTCAAAAATATATAAATACTGATATCTGATAGACTTATATCTTATGATCATCTGGAGGATGTTATTTGGACGACTTTCAATCCTTTTTTTATTTTCGAATTCAAAGATCCAAAAAGTGACCTTTATCATACCTTCTGCTTTACTTTACCATCAAGTTGTGATCACATAAACTTATCAACTCGAAACTTAGTACAACATCTATAGGTTTATTATGATGCGAACTATATAAGATATTTATCAAATGATGTTTTCCATAGTTCTTCGATCAATTTAAAAATGTTGATTTGAAGTAGGCTAAAGTTTCGGTTTTAAGTAGTTTACCATGAAAATGTGGTCAAATCAGATTGAAACTTTGTACGCATGTTCAATAATAAAATATCAACCAAATTTATGTTTGAGCCCAAATTTTGCTGTACGCTACACATAAAGAATTTGATATTGCTAGTGGGGCATTGTGCTCTGTATACACATGTTCTTGATCAAAATCATTTAACAATATGCAAAAATAAAACATGGAATAAAAGATAGAACATGAAATTAAACAAACGGAGATGTGCGGGTTTCTCCAAAAAGACAACAACAAAACAACGCAAATAACACAAAACGACCGTCCTCAACAATATACAGAAAAACGACCGTCCTCAACAATATACAGAGACACGACCGTCCTCGACAATATATAGAGACACGACCGTCCTCGACAATATATAGAGACACGACCGTCCTCAACAATATACAGAGACACGACCGTCCTCAACAATATACAGAGACACGACCGTCCTCAACAATATACAGAGACACGACCGTCCTCGACAATATATAGAGACACGACCGTCCTCAACAATATACAGAGACACGACCGTCCTCAACAATATACAGAGACACGACCGTCCTCAACCATATACAGAGACACGACCGTCCTCAACCATATACAGAGACACGACCGTCCTCAGTGATATACAGAGACACGACCGTCCTCAACAATATATAGAGACACGACCGTCCTCAACAATATATAGAGACACGACCGTCGTCAACCATATACAGAGACACGACCGTCCTCAACCATATACAGAGAAACGACCGTCCTCAACCATATACAGAGACACGACCGTCCTCAGCCATATACAGAGACACGACCGTCCTCAACAATATACTGACAGAGATCTATACACTATAGTTCAAAGTCTAAATCGTCCAGAGTTTAATTTCAGTAAATTTTAAAAACAGAGACAATCACAGATTTGCAGTCAACACCAAATGTTTTGATTTAAAAAAGGATTAAGATATGACTTGATACAATCAATGACGAGTTTCCTTACTTTAGGAAAGGCACACGAATATGTGTCGAGGTTCCTTAAGTTGGGAAAGGCGCATGAACATGATTCGAAATTCCTACTTTGAGAAAGGCGCATGCACATGATTCGAGGTTCCTTCTTTGGGAAAGGTGCATACACATGATTCGAAGTTCCTACTTTGGAAAAGGTGCATGCACATGATTCGAGGTTCCTACTTTGGGAATGCGCATAAACATGTATCAAGGTTCCTTTCTTTAGGAAAGGCGCATGGCCATTAGTCGAGGTTCATTACTTTGGGAAACGTGTATGAACAAGCGTCCAGGTTCCTTACTTTGGGAAAGGCACATGCACATGCGTCGAGGTTAAAATAGATTTCTGATATCTCAATCCTCCCCTTTGCCTCTAATTTCGGCACCTAATGATAGACCAACAAAGTTATTAAAGGGGTTAGATTCAGTCGACCATATATTTTTTTCAAAGAGACAACCATGTTAAAATATTTCGAAAGGTCAGCGCTAAAATGTGAAGCAAACGTGGTATAACTTGTAGATGCTACAGAGCGTTGGGTGTGTGTTTTGGCTCCGTGTTGGTGGTATAACTTGTAGATGCTACAGAGCGTTGGGTGTGTGTTTTGGCTCCGTGTTGGTGGTATAACTTGTAGATGCTACAGAGTGTTGGGTGTGTGTTTTGGCTCTGTGTTGGTGGTATAACTTGTAGATGCTACAGAGCGTTGGGTGTGTGTTGTGGCTCCGTGTTGGTGGTATAACTTGTAGATGCTACAGAGCGTTGGGTGTGTGTTTGGCTCCGTGTTGGTGGTATAACTTGTAGATGCTACAGAGCGTTGGGTGTGTGTTTGGCTCCGTGTTGGTGGTATAACTTGTAGATGCTACAGAGCGTTGGGTGTGTGTTTTGGCTCCGTGTTGGTGGTATAACTTGTAATTGCTACAGAGCGTTGGGTGTGTGTTTTGGCTCCGTGTTGGTGGTATAACTTGTAGATGCTACAGAGCGTTGGGTGTGTGTTTTGGCTCCGTGTTGGTGGCCACATGGTGTCTTCTTTTGAATGGCAATGACAGCTCTTGGTTTTGTCCTCTTCAGTTATTAGCATATTTTCTTAAATGAAGACTTATTTTGCATACTATAATAACACACGAATATCTGTTAAGAATAAATTTCAACCAGTATGCATACTTTGCAATTGCAAGTATACAATACATGTTTTCTTGAATTATAGATGTACTTACAAGATCTTAATACAAATAAAATATACAAAAATAAGGAGATGTGGTATGATTGACAATGAAACAACTATCCATAAAGACCAAAGGACAAAGGCCTTCAACAATAAGCAAAACACCATACCGTGTAATAAGCTATAAAAGCCCCAAGCACGATAGCATGTATAACAATTAGAGAGAAAACCCAACGGCCTAATTTATGCTACTATACAATGAACAAAAACACACTTCCTATACAAATCTTAATTTGCACATAAGTAGTGAAGAAATGACAATTCTGCCTCAAAACATTTTCCATGCAGAAATCCTGCATAAGACCTCAAATTTGGGGCTCGGGATGCAAACGGATCTTGAGCGAGTCAGGGATGCTGAAAAGTGCTGGGAGGTAAGGTATCTGGGGCGTGGAGGGTCTTTTCCGAGGGAAATACCTCGTCGGAAAGATTATTTTCTTGCGTAATTCTTAGTGAATTATCTCCCTGATTTTCGGGAAAAAATAGCGTTTTGCAAATTATTCGCGTCAGAGACCAAGGAAAGGAGAAAGAACCTGCTAAATTTCCTAAAATATGCTTCTGATGAGCTTTCAATAATTTTCGTTGGGGTCTGAAGGTATACAGGGGAAAATTTTGCAAATTATTTTTGGCGATATGCAAATTTTCCCCACCTTCTGCAAGCAATTACTGGAACAACGTAATATAAATACCGATCGAAAACCTATAGTAATAACACTATGCACAAGCTTGGTGATCGGGAAAAATCACCATATCATCTTAAAAAATTTAAAAAAATGAATAGTATAAATAAAATCATGCCATCCAAGATTATCATGGATCGCTTCGAAGATTCCGTCTGCGAAGATAGCAGACCAACTTCATCACCCGAAATGCGGAAATTCTGCAATACCCCATTGAAAAGGAAGAAGGGGCAGCTTTGCAAGGGCAAACCGGAGAAAGATGGACTTTGCTGGAGGCATACCTCCCGGCAAGACGACGCCGATCAGCCGATCGGGGGGAAATTTAGGGTGACCGAGACCATGGGGAAACTTAGGAAAATCGCCAAGGAGGAAGGGGTGAAGGGATATAGTAGAAAAAATAAGCTCGACTTGGTGCGGCTCATCGAGTCGGCGACCACCCGAAATTCAAACGTCGGAAGTATTTACCAGGAAGCAGCTCAAGGCGATAGCGAGGCGGAGGGGATCACCAATTTCTCCAGGCTGAAGAAAGATCAGTTGGTCGAGAAGGTGAAGCGGAGCATTGAAGAAGCTGCAGACCTTATCGAGGTCGAGGACAAGCGGGAGGCCTTGGGTGGAGTATTTGGCACAGTGATTATCAAGCCCAAGTCGCAGCAGGACGTGGAGACTTTCATCAAGTTAAGCTGGGGAAAATCCGAAGCACGATTTCGGAGGGCTGGTGGAAAGAAGGGCTGAAAGCGGTGATAATCCTCCACGTGGAGATGGTGAAGATCAGCCCGGCGACCGGTGAGAATATCTACGCCAACCCAAAATTCCGGTCAACCTTGAGGGTCATCACCGAGTCAGCAGATTTGGACGAAGTGATAGCGCAGATGGGGATAAGGTCATTGAGAGCATGGCAACTTACCAGGCTGGGGGCGGATGGTCCTTTGGGCGCGTCGAGCTGGAGGTTCAGCTGAATGAGTACAAGCCCCTCAAGGAAGCTCATATATCCCACTTCCCAAGAAGCTCGCTGCCAAGAAGGCAATAGTCAACGTGCAAAATGAGGATCAGCAGTGCTTCAAATGGGCGATACTCTCGGCCCTCCATCACGAGGAGGTGGACCAGAAGAACACGAACCGAGTCAAGCAGTACGAAAAGTGGACGGACGAGCTCAGGTTCGATGGCATCGACTTCCGGTATCACTCCGAGCAATCGATAGGTTTGAGAAGCTAAATGAGGGATCAAGGTCAACGTCTATGGATTCGATGGGGAAGGAGGAGGGTCTACCCTATGAGGATATCCGAGAGGATGATGCCGGGACGCAGCACGTGGACCTCATGCTAGTGGCTAATGATGAGACGCGGCACTACTGCTGGGTGAAGAACTTCTCGCGGCTCTTGACGGCTCAGGTAACCGATCACGACGGGTAGCGTACTTCTGCCGCCGATGCCTGAACCACTTCACCCGGCAAGAAAAACTGGATCAGCACATGGAGTATTGTGGTCAGAAGAAGGCGGTGAAAATCGAGATGCCGAGCGAAGGAGGCTACGTCAGCTTCCAAACCACACCGGTCGATGAAGGTGCCATTCGTTGTCTACGCAGACTTCGAGTGCTTCACTACTAAGGTCGAGCCTGAACCGGCGAAGGATGGCGTAGATAGGATCGTGCAGCTGCTGGAGCGCATGATGAAGACTACCATCCAGAAGGTAGAAGGGGGCGAGCCGTCCAAACCTCATACCAAGATCCTCCAGAAGCACGTACCATCGGGATTCTGCTACCATATCAAGTGCTTCGATGAGACGGTATACGCCAAGGAGCCGGTGATCTACACCATGCAGCGGGAAGGGGAGGACTTGGGTCAGATCTTCGTGGATCGACTGACGAAAGATATCCGCGAGATCTATCAGCAGAACGATTTCAAGAAGCCCATGGTGATGACGGAGGAAGATAAGATCGCCTTCGCGGAAGCCACCAAATGCTTCATCTGCGACCAGGAGCTTGGGGAGGATAGGGTGAGGACCATTGCCACTTCACGGGCAGATTCAGAGGGCCGCGCACAAT
The DNA here is from genome assembly GCA_017311375.1 of Mytilus coruscus. Taxonomy (NCBI): domain Eukaryota; kingdom Metazoa; phylum Mollusca; class Bivalvia; order Mytilida; family Mytilidae; genus Mytilus; species Mytilus coruscus. The sequence goes on along the minus strand of CM029597.1, from coordinate 7,203,310 downwards.
GAGTGCAATCTGAACTATCAGGCACCGAAATTCATCCCGGTCATCTTCCATAACCTGGCAGGCTACGATGCCCATCTCTTCATCAAGGCACTGGGGCTACTGAAGGTAAGATCGATTGCATTCCCAATACGGAGGAGCGCTACATATCATTCACCAAGAGCGTGGTGGTCGGCTCGTACAAGGATAAGAAAGGGAAGGTGAAGACGCTCTACCAGCACTTGCGATTCATCGACAGCTTCAAGTTCATGGGGCAAGCCTGCAGAAGCTGGTAGAAGCCACGCCGGCCGATGCTTTCACCAATATGAGCAGGGAATTTGGGGCCAAGCCGATGGATCCGGAGCTCTTCAAGATTGGGCACTTTGAATCGGAGAATGGGCGAAGCATCACCTTGCGCGAAGTGATCGACCGGGAAAAACTGAAGCATATCGTGACGCACCCGGAAGACTACGAGCTGGGGAGTCGATATATCAAGGGCGAGAAGATGGATAAGGATGCTCAGCTGACGCTCTTGCAGGATTACTTGACCCGCACCAATACCCTGGGCGAATGCCCGATGCGATATTACCAGCGCAATGGCTTCGGAAGGTATTGGACCGGTGAGAAGATCGGTCTCCAGAATATCAGCCGCCGAATTCGGCATACCCTCTGCGCAGATCATATGATTGATATCGATATGAAAATGCGCATCCGACTCTGCTCTCCTGGTATTGCCATGAAAATGGTATCGCGTGCACGGGGCTCGACGCATATATCGCCGACCGGGAGGGCTAATCGCGGACCTGATGACCTACGAGGGAATCAGCCGGGACGATGCCAAAACCTACCTACTCGCCATCATCAATGGGAAGATCGTCAGACTCAAGCATGATGCACCAGCCTGGCTCCGGGACTATTATGGGGGAATGAGGCAGATCATGGAGGAAGTGATCAAGCTGAATCCTGATCTGCACAAGCTTGCCTGCGAATCTAAGGAGAAGAGGGGACGGACTATAATATCGAGGGCACGACCGTGAATTACGTTATGTGCTCCTGGAAAATAAGGCTCTGATGGCTGCCTTCGACTACCTGACCGAGCAAGAGATCGAGGTGGGGCTCTAGTATTCGATGGGCTAATGATCCATAAGAAGGGGTCCCGCGCACCAGACTACCGAGATTCTCCGAGAATGCTCTCAGAAGGTGAAGGAAGTCGTTGGGGCTGATATCACCTTCACGGTCAAGGAGATGGATGAAGGGTACGACATCCCCATCGCGGCGACCGGGCAGATGGGCCACCACTCAGACCTGCTACTACGCAAAGGCGTCTACCCCTACGACTATATGGATAGATTCGAGAGGCTCCAGGAGACCCAGCTCCCACCCAAGGAAGCCTTCGTCAGCACGCTCACCGGTGAGCATATCAGCGAGGAAGATCACGATCACGCTCAGAAGGTCTGGGAGGTCTTCGGATGCAAGACCATGCGCGATTACCACGACCTCTATCTCGAGACTGACGTGGTCTTGCTCACCGACGTATTCGAGAATTTCCGCGAAATCTGCATGAAGCACTATGGTCTCGATCCTGCGCACTACTACACAGCGCCAGGGTTAGCTTACGACGCAGCGCTCAAGGTTAGCGATATCAAGCTTGAGCTTCTCACCGATCCTGATATGCTGCTCATGGTCGAGAAGGGGATTCGCGGGGGTCTGACCATGGCGTCTCAGAGATATGCTCGGGCGAATAATCCCTACGTGCAAGATTTCGATCCGAGCAAGCCGACCAACTATCTGATGTATCTGGACGCCAATAATCTCTACGGGTGGGCGATGAGTCGGGCCCTACCCACCGGAGATTTCAAGTGGATCGATCCCTCGGAAGTCCCAGACCTCAGCACGGTCGGCGAAGAGGATGAGCAAGGATTCATCTTGGAAGTGGATCTCGAATATCCCAAGGAGCTCCACGATCGTCATAACGATTATCCCCTCGCGCCGGAATCCATGGTGATCAATGGAGTCAGGAAGCTGGTGGCCAACCTCCATGACAAGGAGAAATACGTGGTTCACTACGTGAATCTCAAAGTATCTTGCCCGGGGTCTGAAGCTGAAGAAGGTACATCGCGTCCTCCGATTCACCCAGAGCCCATGGCTGAGGGCTTACGTGGAGAAGAATACGGCTTGCAGGGCATTAGCCACCACCGACTTCGAGAAGGATTTCTTCAAGCTTATGGTCAACTCGGTATTCGGGAAGACCATGGAGAATATCCGCAATAGGGTGGACGTGCGGCTGGTCAATAGCGAGAAGATCGCCCGGAAGCTAGTGGCCAAGCCAAACTTCAAGCGTAGGACAGTCTTCAGCGAAGATCTGGCCGCCGTCCATCTGCATCGCACCAAACTGGTCTTCGATAAACCCATCTACCTAGGGTTCTCCATCCTTGATCTATCAAAGACTCTAATGGCTGACTTCGTCTATGATTATCTGAAGCCTCGGTATGGCGACCGACTCAGCATCTGCTATACGGATACGGATAGCTTGATCTGCGATATCCAGACGGTGGACGTATATAAGGATATGGCGGAGAGCGTGCATCAGCGCTTCGATACGTCCAACTATGCCTCAGACCATGCCTCCGGGATTCAGACCGGCGTGAATAAGAAAGTGATCGGCAAATTCAAGGATGAGTGCGGTGGCCATCCGATGACTGAGTACGTGGGACTCCGACCGAAAGCATATGCCTTCAAAGTGGATCGCGAGGAATGCAAGAGGGCTAAAGGTGTGAAGAAGAGCGTGGTCGAATCCGAACTGACCTTCGCCGACTATAAGGAATGTCTGGACACGGGCAAGGAGAAATATCGCTCGATGAATATCATCCGCAGTCGGCTCCACCAGGTCCTCACCCTAGAATCCTGCAAGAAATCCTCTCATCCAACGATGATAAGCGTCATATCCTACCCGATGGTATAAACACCCTCGCGCACGGCCACTACCGAATCTAAATAAATGAGCAGCATACGCGTCCATCACTTGATCCTCCCCCACAAGCCCCTCTCGAACCTAGAGCTCGAGGAGGCTGCATCTGCCCTGAAAATCTCTCGATTCAGAGGAATATTCATGCGCGATGCCCTACCACCGACCCCACGCCCCATCGAATGCGGCATCCTGAATCACGACGACTTCCATGGCCCCGGCACGCACTGGACGTGCTGGCATAAGCTCGGAGGACTCAAAGTTTACTTCGACCCCTACGGCCTGCCTCCGCCCGACGAGATGATCGACTATTTGCGGCCGGAGATTCGATATAGCACCGATGAGCTGCAGAGGCGCGGGGACGTAGTATGCGGGCACTTTGCCTCTACGTGCTGAAGATGCTTGCGGAAGGGCGATCGATCGACGACGTGATTTTCTCACTATAGATAAATGGATAAGTTCGGTTCACATGCAAGAAAAAGAGTATCGCTCTGGCGGATGATCCAGGATCTCGATATGAACGATCATCGCATCACTAGCCTGGGATTGCCTCAGGAGGGGTCGGATGCTGTGACGAAGCGCTGGGTCAACCTGCAATTGAAAGATGGTATGAAAGATATCGATGATCTGGAGGCTGCGCTCGAAGTAACCTCGAAGGCGTTGGAGGCTGAGAAGAAGCGGCTGGACCGTATGGAGAAAGAAGTGGCTAAGTGCCTACCCATGGTCGGAGGTGCGATGATTGGTGATATAGATATGCGGGGTCATTCGATCGTGAATCTCCCAGCACCGGCGGCGGCGGATCAGCCGGTGACCAAAGGATGGTATGCCCAGAGCTGGCAAAACCTAGCCATGGCGATGCAGGGTAAGATCGACGTCCTCGAGGAGAAGGTGAGATCATATCATACGACGGATAGATCCAAGCGCGCCCTCGCGAACGAAGACATAGTCGAATCAACCCGTGACGCAATCGAAGCCTTGGAAATGAAGATAAATTCCTACCATGGTTGATCCTACAACCTTTCCCCATCTCGATTGAAAGGATGGGAAAAGCTTGAAGAAATTACTTGGATAACCTCTGAGTCTGACGGGTGCGGATGTCCATCCTCTTTCCCACCTTAACGGAAATTTTCTCGAGAGCAAAGTCCTCGGGAAAATCTTTTCACCATTCTGGGTTCGTCACGACCGACCCTACCCTCGGCGGCCGTGGTTGCTATCACCACCGCAGCATGCAATCTTTCCCGTCCTGACTGAGAGGACGAGAAAGCCTACTGGGGGATCATTGCCAGTCGGAATCCTTGACCCAGGAATTAAAGGTGGCGGGATAACCTCTCCACTTGACGCGGATTTCTTTCTTCCCACCCCGGATGCGTCGGCCCAAGATTTTCTCGATGCGAAAGATATCCTGGTCGGTGCGCTGAAGCTCGGGCTCGTAAAAGGACCCCTGGATCTCTTCACCGTTGAAGTCTTTGAGGTGATAGGTGGGAGGCTGCGTATTCAAGGTCTGGGAGATGGTGAAGACTTCCTCCGTCCAGCGAGGTGTATAGCCCTTCTCGAAGGTGTCTTTCTTCTTGATGATCCGAACCCTATCTCCGACCTTGAATCGTGGCGGCTGCATGGGTGGTAGGTCCCCATAGAGATTCCAGAATACCTTGGCCTCATTCTCCTTCTGGCTGGCGGCGGTGGGCGTCATCTTGATGGATCGATGCTTGGTGGTATTATACTGGCGCACGAGATCATCCAAGACGGGAAGGTAGGCGCGCGTGAATTGGCTGAAAAGTACTTGAACATCTTCTCCTTCATGGTACGATTCCAGCGCTCCACCACGCTTGATTTCTCCTCATTCTCCGTGGAGTAAATCTCGACGCCGTGCTTCTGGAGCAGCTCCTTCACCTCCCGATTATAAAATTCCGTGCCCTTATCGGTCCATAACTTCTCGGGCGTACGATCCTTGAAGACGGTCCGGAAGGCATCTCGCACCGTGGCACCCTTCTTATCCTTGAGCGGCACCAGCCAGCCGTACTTGGAGAAGATATCGATAATGCTCAAGAGGAATTTGAAGCCTCGATTATCGCGGGAGAAGGCGCTCATATCGACGAGATCGGCTGCCCAAGTCTCGTCCACGCCACCCACCACCACGCGACGCTTCTGGAATTTGTGTCGGATTGGCTTATGCAGCTCTTCGGCTAGCTCATCCGACCAACGAATTTTTACCCCAGCCCAAATCGAGCCTTGGTGCCGATGATGGGTTTGACGATGCTGCGGTCCATGCGCTCGCGGACGGTGGGATTGGGAATGGTGTCCAGTGAGGCTAGCATGGCCTTATCGCAGATAGAATTGCGTGCGGCAGTATCCTTATGCTTGGCGTAGCAGAGATCGTGGCGATAGGCGGCCTGATCCACCGATTGATGGGCTTCGACCAAGCCTTGGGGTGCCATCTGCATTTAGACGCTTATGGAGCTGGGTGCCCGGCCCGGTGAAATTATGCCCGGGCAGATGCATCTCCACCGGCAGCCGATTGATCATCTTATTTATGAGCCCCGCACCCTCGCTCCCTCGGAGAAATTGAGACTTCCTGGTCCCGCAGACGGCGCATATCCCGCCCATTCGCCGCCTCCCATTGCTGGTGGTGGTTTCATAGCGAGTTTCCGTCTCGGTCGGTCGCTTGCACTTCAGGCAGAAAATCATTCTTTATCTATATAAAATGGACGTCGAAGATATCTCCTATAATGAGACGGCTGCAGCCCGACGCAATCACTTCCTCCTCCCGCAGCGGTCGATCAGAGGCCTGATCATCGGGAAGTCGGACTGCGGCAAGACGACGCTGCTGAATAATCTCCTCCTGCGCGATGGATGGCTCGATTACGATCGACTCTACGTCTTCGGAAAATCGCTCCATCAGCCCATCTATCAGCTGCTGCGGCAGGCGCTGGGGAAAGGATTTTCGAAAGACGATATCCGCGACCTTCTCTCCATCAGGATCGCTATCCCCACTCTCTGATCGACGCGGTGGATATCCTGAAGCTGCCAGCCCGCCCCAGTGGGATCGAAGCCTTCTTCTTTGAGCAGGGCGACGAGGTGCCGGATCCTCGAGACCTCGACCCCGCCCGCAAGAATCTCATGGTCTTCGACGACTTGATGCTGAGCAAGCAGAGCAAGTGCGAAGACTACTACGTGCGCGGCCGCCATAATAACGTGGATTGCTTCTACCTCTGCCAAAACTACTTCAAGCTGCCGCGGCAATCGATCCGGGAGAATGCCAACTTCATCTGCCTCTTCGAGCAGGATGCCAAGAATCGCGATCATATCCGCCGGGATCACTGCAGCGACCTCACCTCCACCCAGTTCGATGCCCTCTGCGACCGATCCTGGGCCGAGCCCTACGGATTCGTGACCATCGATCTCACGAGCCCCAAGGCGGCTGGAAAATATCGATGCAAATTAGAAGATTTTATCGAGTCTAAGATAAAATGATGAATTACGCATTCTTGATGAATCAGATCGAGCTGGAGATAGGTCGATCTCCATCCATCGCCGAGGTAAGGGATACCACCTAAAGCCTCCCCAATGGCTAGATAGGTGCGAGGGTGCTCTGCGGATCACTATTTTGGCCGGTACGGGAGGAGTGCGAGTGCAAGCTTCTCGGCGATATGTGCCGCCCCTGCATCCGCCAGCATCTGGGTGAATTCGGAGAGTGCAAGTGCCCTGCCGTCATACCCTTGCGGATGGCTTCTGCAATAAGTGCGGACTCCAGCTCATCCGCCCCATCCATAGAGGTGAAGGAGATTTCGACGCATTGGACGCCGGTCGCTATACCGGGTTGAAATCCTACGCCAAATCCACCGGACCGCGATGCTCGGTCGAGACGCAGCGAGGCCCTCGATGTACGTTTAGATGCCAGCCAGGTCGAGATAAATGCAAAGGCACTCAAACCTATCGATCGACCCTTATCATCTTCCTCCACGCTGGCAGACGATATTCAAACGCTAAGGGCGTTTGCCCAAACGCTTCGGGGCGTTCGCTCAAACGCTTTCCAACGCTTAGGGGCGTTCGAAAGCGTTCGATGCTATAAATAAATGACCTTCATCAAGATCACCGACCCCAAGCAGCGTGAGGCGCTCGCTAGGGAATTCAGGAAACCAAGCGTAGTATCCAGGCTAGCAATATGCAGCATCGCCTAGAAAAATGGGGCTCGATCGAGACCTCTCCAAGATATTCAAGCCCGTGGTGGAAGCCCAAAGGAGGCTGCCTCGAAAATCACCAAAACGATCGAAGATATCCCGATTGCGCTACCCACTCCAGTGCCAGCCCTTCCCCCTCCTGCCGAATTTGCCGATCCACTACCCATCGAACCGCCCCATGGCACCCACCTCGGCCCGCGGGCGACTCAGTATCTTAAGCTCAGCATGACTCCTCACGCCGACCATACCTTTGGATTGAGGGTGGAGGACGACGTCTTCATGATCGGAAATTCGCCCGTCTCCTTCGATGGGGATGATATCTTCGTCGATGGCGTGCGCCATAAGGGTACCCCCGGCCTTTGGGAGCTCATGGTTAAGAAGCGCCCCGAATCTTTCGATCCCGAAGACCTGATGACCTACGGCGATATCCTACGAGCCTCGGGAGCCATGTATCAGGGAAATTCCGTCCTCTCGCGGACCCCAAAATCCAGCCGAAGCTATAAATGGAAAGAGATCGTCTCGGGCATCTACCAGCAAGATAAGTATGGTTCTGGGCTGCAGACGGTATTCCTGCCGAAAGACTTCGATTCGCTGATGGATCGTCTGGAGCTTTGCGCTGCCGCCTATAGGGCTGGAAATAATGGGGTGCACAACGAGATCGTGGCCATCCTCGATGCCTTGAGGAAATTTGGTCATATCGACGACCAGAAATATAGGCAGCTGCATCGTAGTCTCCTATAAATAAAATACGATGCCATTAGTGATGAAACGTGGTTATCGCCGCAAATATGCGGTCGGCGGGCGGGGACTATTCGATGCGGTCGCCAATTTAGCCGGGCGCATATTCACCTCCTCTGCCGCGAAGACGCTGGGCAGCAAGGCCATGAGCGCCGCTACCAATGCAGCCCTGAAAGGGGTCGAAAAGGGAGCCTCCAAAGCCGTGGACCACGTCGTGGATAAGGTGACCCGCAAGGTCCGGAAGCCCCGCAAGCCCAATCAACCTAGCAATCCCAGCATTCCTGCGAAGACCTCCCAGCAGCAAGCCAGACTGAATAACCTCATCTCGGGCGGCGGCATCGCCACCATCCACGACTTCGTCCGGCGCTATAAATAAATATATGATGTCAGAAATTCTCACCATCACCGAAGGATTGACCTTCGATGAAAGTCTTCAGGAATATGAGGTTCACGAATACGAGCCTCAAGCTGGGGCCCAACTGAATAATGCCGGTGCGGAAATACGTATCAATATCGAAACCCAGGATCTCTTCCTCCACCCCGCCGAGAGCTATCTCTTGGTCGAAGGACGGCTCCAGAAGAATGATGGTACCGCCTATGACGATGGAGATCTGGTCTCGCTCGTCCATAACGGTATCATGTATCTTTTCGGACGATCAGCTACCGACTCTCCGGCCAGCAGATCGAGCATATCAACGATCCGGATCGCCACCACCATGCTGGGAATGCTGACCTACCCCGACGATTTCTCCAAATCCCAAGGTCTCAACCAGCTATGGTATAAGGATTCCTCCGCCGCTGCCCATGCAGATAATACCGGCTTCTCAGCTCGCCACGGCTATATCATCACCAAGCCCGCCAATAAGGGTCATTTTCCTTCGCCATTCCCTTGAAGCATATCTTCGGCTTTGCGGACGACTATGGCAAGATCGTCTACGGCTTCAAGCACGAGCTTTCCCTCGTGCGCGATTCGGATGCCAATGCCGTGCTGAGGCCGCCGCCGTCAACGACGTGGCGGAAATCATCCTGAGTAAGATCTCCTGGTTCGTCCCCACGTCAATCCATCCGACCAGGAGAAAATGCGGCTTTATAAGACCATCCAGAGCAAGGGTAAGATCGACTGCGGCTTCCGGATGCGACAGTGCGACTCCATAGCCGTCCCTCAAACCTCCCAATTTAACTGGCGGCTGGCAGCCAAGAGCGGTCGGGAAAAGCCCAGATATATCATCGTGGCCTTCCAGACCGGCAAGAGCAATGACCAGACCCAAAATGCGGCCGTATTCGATCACTGTCGATTGCGAAATATCTACGTCACCCTCAATGCAGACCGCTACCCTGCCGTAGACTTCAATGCCGGCTTCACCCAAAATAAGATCGCCAGAGTCTATAAGAGTGCTGCTGATTTCCGGAAAAAATATTTCAGCATGGACCGCCTCATCAGCAACTGCAATATCAATCCCTCCGACTTCATCGATCTCTACCCACTCTTCGTCATCGATGTGAGTCACCAGTCCGAGCGATTGAAGGAGTCGACCGTGGATATCCAGATCCGGGCCGATTTCGATCGCAATGTGCCCGCCAATACCGAAGCCTTTGCCCTCGTGATCTCCGACCGGATCCTCCGCTTCGAGTCCGACGGCCAGAAGATGAACGTCGTCTTCTAGAGGCGACCGCCACCATTGGTAGGTTTTCAGTGCCTTCGGGCACCCAAAATCTGTCGATACCGCCGGCCCTATAAATAAATGGACCAAGCTCTGCTTCAACGGATCGCCGATAATTCCGACCCCAAGCAGGGATTTTCCTTTATAGTGTCCGGTAACCAAAGCCGAATCCTCACCCGCTTCAACCCGCCTCTGCATCTGAAGGAGGGAAGGAGCTATGAGATGGCATTGGTGAATCTGGAGACTTACTACTCGATCCCCAATATCCATGCAGGCAATAATTCCTTCCGCTACTCTCCCGACGATGGCGCCAACTGGTTTCCCATCGCGCTGAGCACCGGCTCTTACGGCATCGAAGATATCAACGATGAGATTCAGCGGCAGCTGAGGCTCAATAAGCATAAAACCAAGATCATCCTCGACGCCAACCGTGCGACCCTGAGAGCGACGCTGACCCTCGCCCACCACTATCAGGTGGACTTCGACGTCCCAAATAGCATCAGCAGCGTGCTGGGCTTCGAGCGGCAGATCTATACGTTCGACCGAGCCACGAATGGCTACTCAGAAGGGAGCATATCGTCAATATCATCAGCATCAATAGCATCTTGGTGAATAGCGATATCATCAGCGGAAGCTATGTGGACGGAACCCAGCAGTCCACCATCTATAGCTTCTTCCCGGCGTGGCCCCAGGCGAGAAGATCCTTCAAACCCCCAAAAATTTAGTATATTTGCCCGTGACCTTGCGAACCATCAATCGCATGGAAACGTATCTCACCGATCAGAACGGTACGCCCATCGATCTCAGAGGCGAGCATCTCACCATCCGCTTTCATCTTCGCGAAGTATAAATAAATGACGTATCAAGAATATGGTTTGAACTTAACGAAAGGTCAAGCCGATAAGCTCCAGCGGGCGGCAAAGAAAGGCTGCCCAGTCACCATCCGCTTGTCCCACGCGAATTTGAGAGGCGATCATAAGATGCTGCTCACCTCCCGACAGGTTCAAAAGATCACCAAGCTCCTGCAGCAAGGCACCGGTGGTATGAATCTGGAGATGAGCAGTGCCCAATTGAAGGAGAATATGCAGAAGGTGGGAGGCTTCTTACCCATGCTGGCCGGGTTGGCCATGAGAGCCCTACCCTTGGTAGCTAAGACCGTTCTGCCTGCCCTAGGCATTGGCGCCTTGAGTGGTCTGGGAAGTGCGGCCGTATCCAAAGCCGTCGGTTCGGGATTATACTTGAAGCGTGGTGGGTGTGTCTGCACCATGAAGCCTAGTGGGGGCGGTCTCTACCTGAAACCTTCGACCGCACGAATCGTCCAGGGTGATGGGCTCTACTTGAAGCATGGTCGGCAATTCGTCGATGGCTCTGGCTTGATGTTAGGATCAAATAGCCCATTCAAGAATATCCCCTGCTCGGTATGCTCCTATAAATAAATGGGCGATGAAACAGATGGTATACTCGAGGAATTCCTGGAGTCCGAGGTCCAGAAATATGCTCGCATGCTTCGCATCTATAAGCAACTGAATAAGGTGGTCTCCATTGCCTAGCTGCAGCCTCAATTATCAGTCTGTTGCTTACCAGTGGTACCATGGGATCTGCTTTGACCGGGGTCGGTGCCGTGGCATCCCTCCCCCTTGGATCCCTCGCTTGCCTGAGTGCTACGACCATCCTGGTGCTCTCGCTGATTGCCAAGCGAATCGCCAAGAAGAAGAAGAAGCACCGCGAAACTCTCCGCTTGGCAAGATCCTATCAATCCCAGCTCCCGGGTGAGGATGGTGCCCCCGCCGTCTGCCTGAAGAATTATTATGATGGAAAGGATCGTCTACGCCAGCCCTCGCCCCCTTTCAGCGAAGATCTAGCCAATCATTCCCAAGGCCCTCGCTGATATCAACCCTCAAAATATCTTTTCCGATGGGTTTCCCCATCAGAAAAGGTTTCTCCCACGCCCCTCAAATCACCACCTCAAAGTCGAAGTAGTCGTGCCCACTCTTCTTTGACTTCTTCATCCCATAATTATCAATCTTGAGCAGGTGCCACTTTTCCGAGGTATCCGCTGCATTTCCCGGACCATCCTGCTGCACGCCCAGACCTTGGTTTCTACCCTTTCCTCTCCAGCGTCAGAATCATACCGTCCCCATACTGGCTTTTCGTCTCCTTGACCCCATCACTTGGAATATTTCCCAAGACAGGTCGCGCCACCTCAGAATCGGCTCGCGTCTGGCCTCCCTTTGAGCCTGTGCCCTCTTTCTCACCTCCTCGTCGTTCTCTTCCCGCCCGGGCCTAGCAATCGGATTTGCTGACCCATCTCTTGAGAAGATTCGGAATTCATGATTTATTGGATTTCTAATTTTTTAATCTATTTTTTTTTGGTGGGTCACCCAGATGCCCTACCGATGAGGCTCCCAGCACTTTTCAGCATCCCTGACTCGCTCAAGATCCGTTTGCATCCTGAGGCCCCAAATTTGAGGTCTTATGCAGGATTTCTGCATGGAAAATGTTTTGAGGCAGAATTGTCATTTCTTCACTACTCACATATGAATATATGAAAACGTACCTAAAATCATGTCGGGATTAAAAAGTTTTACTTTTGTATATTTACATTAACCTCACACAGGCAACGACAATTATCATTAAAGAAGTAAGGATTTGAATCCTAATTTCTGAGGTAAAAATCATTAGTACGTCGTTTTCAACCTTTCATATACAAATACATGAATTATATATCTCACTGGTGTCCAAACCGCAAATATGTTTATCTATATTACGTGGGTAGGTATAGCTATCCCTGTGTTGTCGAGATTTGTCAATATAGTCAATACTGTGAACAGTTAATATGAAGAAAGTGCTGAATAAGTTAATTTTAAGATTTACTTTGATATCGGTTTAACTGACTTCTGGAACAATGATTTTGTTGAGATTGAAAATTGTCTTGCCGACTGTGCATAATCCATGGACCTGTTTTATATGATAGTCATTTTGAGTCTATCGTTGAGTAAAATCTGGTTTAAAAAGTTGACTGGAGAATAGTGCTGGTTAAATGTCAAAAACAAAACTAAATATGATTTACGATTAAGCCTTATTTTAGTCCAATGTCATATCAGCTATTAGTCCGTCCGTCTGTTCACTACCACTTTTCCCATGGATTTAAACCTAACATTAGATTTGCCTAACAATGTTCCGGCAACAATTTTTACTTTTGAGTAAAGACACTTCGCACAGTCTTGAATGATCGAAACTTGCATTCTTCAAAATAAAACTCTAAATATTTGAATTAAAATATTAGAGATGTTTTTTACTGTAGTGCTGATTAACCAACATGTTCACGTCTATAACTTATATATATATAAGTATAAGATTTGCCTAAAATGGGACACATAAGGAAAACATTTCATTTGAGATGCGTTGAATCAAATTTAAGTCAAAGGAAGTTTGATGTGAAGAAGGATTAGGTTTTTAAATTGGTTCTCGTTAGCTAGAGCTATGTGATATATCAGTGTTCACACAAGCGTCACATTTGACCAATTGCGTGCACAAATACCTTGCAACTCTTTGATAAGCTGCTTTCCTTTGATGATCATTTCTTTTTCTGTTGACAGTTATGATTTCTCTACTCGCTATATGACACTATCCTTTAATCGTATCAAATTTACCTGTCCCTCATGTTATACCGATTGGTTAATACATCCTATGTTTTATTCGGCTGCTTAGGGAGTTAGTATACTAATCAAACAAATGATTATGGGTAAAAGTCAATGAGCTTAGAAAAGTAGATAAAAAATTAATAAAGACTATATAAGATCTGCCATCAACTGCAAGTTTTCCAAAGATGTCAATGACACAAAGCATTAGGATAATCACTAACATTGTTTCTGACTTAGGTACAGGTACAAGGTGTCCAAATGTTAAAATGTATTTAATATATGATAGACAAAGAAGCAAATACTGAACGAATCAAATCTGACTGAAATAACTCCTACAAGGTTCTAAGTAAATCTGACTTTGTTCAATTAAATGTTTTGTCATTACTAGTCTTGCTATTTTGAACATAGTGTTTGTTCATCCATGCACTTTGTGTATTGACATTGTATAAATGCGTAGGATATGCGGTTAGCCGCACGATATGTCAAAACAGTTTTTCTCTGATCAAATTGTACAACAGAACTTGAAATGGATAAGTATGCTTAGGTATGTTATTTTATCTTCAAAAGGGTATTAAAAAAAGACCGTTAGTGCATTTATCTTTAAAATTTTGATTACAAAGGCCATTTTTGAAGAATCTATATTTTATTAGCCTTTTTATTATGAATTGTGGTGAGAAACAAGTCAAACCTGAGATTTATAATAATTGATAGTCGAAAGAGCCACTGTCACCAAGAAAAACCGGACCTTTCAGATAAAATGACATTATAAAGTTGTCTTAACTTCTACCTTATTTCAAATGTCGATATCAAAATAAAACTAACTAAAATCGGCAAACTATTTGCATTCCGGTATAGCAAACCAGCATTAAGGTGTTCATTGGTGTGCAGGGTTTTGTCCTTGAAGACACCTAGGTAACCTCATATAACAGACAGCTAACAAAACCGCTTCTTAATCTTAATCTTAATATATGAACCTCTATATCTGTCCGACGATTTCAAAGATTTTATTTAGAGATGAAGCCATACTGCACAGAAAAAGAAATGACAATCAGATGAATACGAAAAATGAAGATGTATCCAAATGGGTTCAAGATTAAAGGGGCATAAACTACGATTTTTACAGTAAAACAAGGAGAAAAAAAGATGGTTTAAGCGTTTTCTTCTTGTTTTGACAGTATTGACACACAAGGTCGTTCAAGATTTTAACAGAAATTAGCAAAAAGGAAAAATATAATTTATCTGTAGGATTTTTCATTTAAATAGAAAAAATCATATCATTTTACATTGCTCAATGAACTTAGGTCGTTTTTCATTTTTTGGCATAACGATTTCAGTCTGTCATCGACTTATCAGTTTGAATATTCCTTTGGTTTTTATTCATTGAAAGAAAAATTAAAGGTGAGATAACTCAGAAAAATAAATGCACTGTAAGTTTGAGCAATAAAACGAGTGAGTTCTTTTTACAATCTATCTGTTCCGTGACATTTTGTTTCAGATTCATATTATTTATTTTCTATCCATGCAGTGCAGTTTTGCATTTATAATGCTAACACAATACGAGAAATTTGCACAACCTGTAGATTTAAAATTAAAACTTTTTTTTATTTAAAAAGGACACTCTTCCCCATAAATTTTAGTATCAAGGTAATTATTACCACTTTTTAAAGCAACTCGATTACCTACCATTCTTGGACGATGTTGAGGAGTTCCAACAAGGTAGCCGCAAGGAGGAAGAACTGGAGTTTCACTTCTAAAGACATTGAACTATTATTGAAACTTATATTTCTGCTGTATATCAATAGTAGGTCACCTATATACCACAGCTGTTGTAAGTTCCAAGTGGGCAGGAATACTGCACTTTTGACAAGGCTTACGAGGTCAAGTTATGAAATTAAAATCATATTATATAAAATGTTGATATTTTAATTGTTAAATACACGTGGAAACAATCGTAGGAAATATGTTATTTGATGCGCGCATTATGATTAGTATGTCATAACCATCGTTTGTGTCGCGTGCAAACATTCAATCAAATCTCTTGACGTTTCAATGAGATGTTATGTCAAATTATTTATTTATATTTTATTTAAAGTTCAAAATCTGTACCCAACTCACTTAAGTTAGGTCACTGGTCTTCATATGACATAATTCGTTCCATTAATAGGATGGAGTATAAAGTTGTAGTTGTCTTTATATCGGTCCAGTCCTGAACTATATATATAGATATAGGAAGATGTGGTGTGAGTGCCAATGAGACAACTCTCCATTTAGACTAATAAATTAAGTGTAATATTCCCAGCTGTATTTTAAAAGCGTTCAAGTTGGGAACTCTCTGATTTTCACAAAGTGTTTACTGTATATATATATGTGTTAAGGAGTTCGTTATGTATAACTACAAGAATACACGAGGGTGTGGATGGAGGGGGAGGGTTAAAGAATAGAGAAAAACGTGCAAAGACTATAGGAATAGAGAAAAATATACCAAAAAATAAAGAATAGAGAAAAATGTACCAAAAAATAAAGAATAGAGAAAAATGTACCAAAAAATAAAGAATAGAGAATAATGAGGTGCTAAAATATAAAGAATAGAGAAAATGGACAAAAGTATAAAGAATGGAGTAAAATGTACCAAAAATAAAGAATAGAGAAAATGTACCAAAAATAAAGAATAGAAAAAATGTACCAAAAATAAAGAATAGAGAATAATGTACCAAAAATAAAGAATAGAAAAATGTACCAAAAATAAAGATAGAGAAAATGTACCAAAAATAAAAAATTGAAAAAATGTACCAAAAAAAAAAGAATAGAGAATAATGAGGTGCTAAAATATAATGAATAGAGAATAATGGGCAAAAAGTATAAAGAATAGAGAATAATGGGTATAAAGAATATAGAAATGAAGGACCCCCATCCAGATCCTCGTACATAAATACGAAGTATAAAAGTAATTCCAAAATAGGAGCAGTATATACCAATACTAGTAATCTTTAGATTGACTGAATAGGAGCAGTATATACCAATACTAGTAATCTTTAGATTGACTGAATAGGAGCAGTATATGCCAATACTATTAATCTTTAGATTGACTGAATAGGAGCAGTATATGCCTATACTAGTAATCTTTAGATTGACTGAATAGGAGCAGTATATGCCAATACTATTAATCTTTAGATTGACTGAATAGGAGCAGTATATGCCTATACTAGAAATCTTTAGATTGACTGAATAGGAGCAGTATATGCCAATACTATTAATCTTTAGATTGACTGAATAGGAGCAATATATACCAATACTAGTAATCTCTAGATTGACTGAATAGGAGCAGTATATGCCTATACTAGAAATCTTTAGATTGACTGAATAGGAGCAGTATATGCCAATACTAGTAATCTTTAGATTGACTGAATAGGAGCAGTATATGCCTATACTAGAAATCTTTAGATTGACTGAATAGGAGCAGTATATACCAATACTAGTAATCTTTAGATTGACTGATTAGGAGCAGTATATGCCAATATTAGTAATCTTTATATTGACTGAATAGAGGAATATATACCAATACTAGTAATCTTAAGATTGACTGAATAGGAGCAGTATATACCAATTCTAGAAATCTTTAGATTGACCGAATAGGAGCAATATATACCAATACTAGTAATCTTAAGATTGTCTGAATAGGAGTAGTATATGCCAATACTAGTAATCTTAAGATTGACTGAATAGGAGCAATGTATACCAATACTAGTAATCTCTAGATTGACTGAATAGGAGCAGTATATGCCAATACTAGTAATCTTAAGATTGACTGAATAGGAGCAGTATATGCCAATACTAGTAATCTTAAGATTGACTGAATAGGAGCAGTATATGCCAATACTAGTAATCTTTAGATTGACTGCAACCATGCAACCTGCCTAGACTGACAATCTTATATATATATATGTTATACTGATGTCTTTTGTTAACAATTATTGAAACTAGTATTTATTAGAGACGCTTGGTTGGTGTATTTTCGTATCACGAGCTAAATTTAACTTCAATAGATATTTAAAACAAAATGAGATACATTGACATATCGTTTAGACACTTGCCTATTGTTAAAGACTGCCTGTTGCGTTCTAGATGGAAAAACACTACATCTTGCCCTCTAGATATTACAGACTGCAGGTTACCCTCTAGATGAAAAAAACACTACACGTCGCCCTATAGATGATCAAAACACCACATGTTGCCAACTAGATGTTAAAGACTGCATATTGCCCTCTAGATGAAAAACAATACATATTGCTCTCTAGATGAAAAACTCTTTATGTTGCCCTGTATATGTTAAAGACTGCATGTTTCCCTCTAGATGAAAAAAAAAAACACTACATATTGCCCTCTGGATGAAAAACACTTCATGTTGCCCTGTATATGTTAAAGACTGCATGTTTCCCTCTAGATGAAAAAAACACTACTTGCCCTCTAGATGAAAAAAAAAACACTACATGTTTACCTCTACATGAAAAAAAAAACACAACATGCTTCCTTCTAGATGTTAAAGACTGCATGTTGCCCTCTAGATGAAAAAAAAACACTACATGTTGCCCTCTAGATGTTAAAGACTGCATGTTGCCCTCTAGATGAAAAAACAAAACACTGTATGTGTATAAAATACTTCATGTTGCCCTCTAGATTTTAGAGACTGCATGTTGCCCTCTAGATATAAAATACTTCATGTTGCCCTCTAGATTGTAGAGACTGCATGTTGCCCTCTAGATGTTCAAGACTGCATGTTGCCCTCTAGATATAAAATACTTCATGTTGCCCCTCTAGATTTCAGAGCCTGCATGTTGCCCTCTGGATGATAAAGACTGTATGTTGCCCTCTAGATATAAAATACTTCATGTTGCCCTTTATATTTTAGAACCTGCATGTTGCCTTCTAGATGTTAAAGACTGTATGTTGCCCTCTAGATATAAAACGCTTTATGTTGCCCTCTATATATTACAGACTGCATGTTGCCCTCTGGATGTTAAAGACAGTATGTTGCCCTCTAGATTTTGGAGACTGCATGTTGCCCTCTAGATGAAAAAGACTGTATGTTGCCCTCTTGATGTCTTTTGTGCATTTGCGTTGTTGCCGTTTGGTTTGCTTTCTCATTGTATTCATATGTATGTTTAATATTTGACTCAACGAAATCAAGAGTTTTTGACGTTATTGTGTTAATTTCCTAAACAAATGCATTTTATGGTAAAAAAAAGTTCTCATAATAATACGATAAAAACATCATTAACATATGTGAGTGCTATGTTGGTTATACTAAAGAAAATATCTGTTATAAATTATACAGCGATTTTTTTTTTTTTTTTTTTCGCTAATTTGTTTTTTATTTTTCGTTCAATTTCATAATTCTTTTCTTCTCTCAATTATAACCATCGTAAGCGTCTTTTTCCGACGTAGTCGGTTCTATTTCGAATTAAACCTTTGACCTTAATGATACTAAACTATGGGCATCAGTGTGTGCGTTATCGCTAGTCAGTTCTTTGATTGGACGAAAAGGTCATCGTTGATATGCGACCATACGTCTGTTTAATATTTTGTGATATACAGCAGGTGATAATTTTGATCTATAAATTCAGATATCTGAGATCGAAGTTATCTATTAACAATGATACAATCAATATATTTTTATCATTAGCTTTTTACTACGATAGAAATTTTTACCGGTGGAAAATTTTGATTTTCAATACAAGCTATATTAGAACGCATCCATCCATGTTATATTTTTCGTTTGGTTTTAGGGAATGTAAAAATTCAGACCACTCAAAAAGATATGCGTACGCTACATAACAAATTGAATTATTCACGGACGGAATATCTTATATCTTTTAAATAAACACAATGAAGGCATTGAAATGGTCATCATCACCAATGTGCAATTATTTCCAAACTCTATATAATATTTTATGCTTACTAATACCTTCTGTACAGGTAAATTAGACTCTTCGAGTCTCGGGGCTAATACAGCTAACCTCGAAACTATATCAGGACTAATACAGAAGTTAATCTCACTATAGTATAATTAAGGCGACCATAGTTTACCGATGTTCTCGTAAATCGATTAGAAATAGACATATGAAGGTAAGACACAAAACCTGAGGGAATCGATTAGGAATAGACATATGAAGGTAACACACAAAAACTCGGGGAATCACAGGAACTTCAAAAGACGCGAGACCGGTGTCTTCGACAGGGTTAGCGTCTCTTGCTATGCATCTATCACCTGTCATGCAAATTCACACTCAGTCAAAATGTCACAATTTGGAAAAGGACACAACTGGTAAAGTTACAATTCAGACGACTTTTCTGGAACATAAGATCTTAGACCGCGAAAACATGTCGCATATAAACTCGATTCTGGCTGTCACTAGTATAAATTCCTAAACAGCCAATACAGTTCTATCAGTGTTGAGGATTTTTTTGATCTGGGCATAATGTTTGTGCTTTTTATTGGACTTATTAGTAATTAAAGTTATTTTTACGGAGTTTTTTAATTATAAACTTGATCGACTCACTCACAAAGTGAAAAAATAAACTTTCTTATTGCTACGTAAACGTGGCCTTTTAATCACAATCGTATCATAAAGTCCTTTGAACTTATTTATTTTTGTGAACGAGTCGACCGAGTTTCCACATCAAAAAACTCAATCAAAATACCCTTTATAACTTTAATGTACTGACTGCAGTAAAATGGATTTGTGATTTATTGCATAACCATTGGAATCATAATTATAAAATGGTATAACGATGTTGTTATATAATATCTGGAATTTGACGTCGCTAACTCTTTGATTGCTTGCTATTAAGAACGCGTACTAGTTATATCCGTAGAGATTTGTGGCAATAATGTGGATTTTAAATCATGTTTGATAGGTTAATGGCTTCAGAATGTTGGTTTCCTTTTAGTATGCTAAGTTCTTTAATTGAAGTCTTAGCGTTACATGACACGTATGAGTCAGTTTCTAGTGGAATCTCCAAGACTTTAAGAAATTTATGAATTTCAACTTTCTTTATTTTTTTCGTAATGAAATTAATGTTTCCTGCTGTACCATTATTTAGCGAGGCAGCAATTAATGGTGTTGTTATGTACTCTAGTTGTGTTAAATATTAAATACCTAATATTTGATGGTTGGCAAAGTTATTCTTTGTATAGAACTATTTGCATCTATAGTTTTGCGGAAACACAAACTATATAAATTATGGTATACATAACACGTGGTTCTGCTGCCTGTTCATTTCTATACGGGAAAGTGGAATAAAAATTCTTGGGAAATTGAAATAACACAAGATGTGCATTTTAAGAAAATAAAAAAATAAAAAACTGACTATCTATAATACATTAACTGTTTCGATTACAAATATTCAGTTTTTACCATTGCTATAAATAAAAATCTTACCGATATAACACCACAAGGGGAGATAATCCTGATCGTTACCGATATAACACCACAAGGGAAGATAATCTTGATTGGTACCTGTTCGTCGTAAAACTATACTCCATTATAATTGAACTTCTTTTACCGATTATTAGTCTAAAACCGCTTTCTAAAATTTTACCGCCAAAAAAATAAATGAAAATCAGAAATCAGAACTCAGCCTTGTCTATGCCACATTTGTTTCTTTTACAGTTAGCGTTATCGTTGAAAAGTTCCCAAAGAATGATCGTACATTGGCAATGCATCCTGGATATTAAATTTGATGGGAATTAGGCAAAATAAAGTCTGATTATTTCCATACATTATTAGATTTTTTGACGTTATGTAAATTTAGAATATGTAAGGGAGCTACCATTTGATTATTTTTTTTGGGGGGGCTAGGATGAAAAATTTTGTCCTGTTTTTTTTTAGTTGTAATCTCCGTCCTGCCTTTTTATTTTTTACTCTGTTCGGTCCTGCCTTTATTTTTATTAGTTTATCCTGACTTTTTTTTGGCAAAGTATCTCATCCTGCCTTTTTTTTACTCAAAACTCCTGTCCTGCCTTTTTTTTTCAAATTTCATCCTATTTTAATAGAAGGTCAAACATTATTAACTATTTTATACTGAAATTATGTCTTCTACAAATAGGACAGATCTCACAAATTTATGAATTATAAACAAGCGAAAGTGTCCTCCTGAATGAATCGAAATTGTTTTTGTTGTTGTTGTATACATTGTATGTTTATGTTTATGTATGTAATGTAATGTATTACATGTATTCTCTGTACCTATGTATTTGGTGATAAGTATAAAATATATATATATAACTCTGAGAGCGTGTATAAACAAAACTTAACAACAGCAATACAGTGTTTCTAATATAAAGACATAGATTGTTGTAAAAGCATATAATATATATATTGTAATCTTCAATTAAGTATCTATTCTGTAGGGTATAGATTGTTGTAAAAGCATATAATATATATTGTAATCTACAATTAAGTATCTATTCTGTATGGTATAGATTGTTGTAAAAGCATATAATATATATTGTAATCTTCAATTAAGTATCTATTCTGTAGGGTATAGATTGTTGTAAAAGCATATAATATATATTGTAATCTTCAATTAAGTATCTATTCTGTAGGGTATAGATTGTTGTAAAAGCATATAATATATATTGTAATCTTCAATTAAGTATCTATTCTGTAGGGTATAGATTCTTGTAAAAGCATATAATATATATTGTAATCTGCAATTAAGTATCTATTCTGTAGGGTATAGATTCTTGTAAAAGCATATAATATATATTGTAATCTTCAATTAAGTATCTATTCTGTAGGGTATAGATTCTTGTAAAAGCATATAATATATATTGTAATCTACAATTAAGTATCTATTCTGTAGGGTATAGATTCTTGTAAAAGCATATAATATATATTGTAATCTTCAATTAAGTATCTATTCTGTAGGGTATAGATTGTTGTAAAAGCATATAATATATATTGTAATCTACAATTAAGTATCTATTCTGTATGGTATAGATTGTTGTAAAACATATAATATATATTGTAATCTACAATTAAGTATCTATTCTGTATGGTATAGATTCTTGTAAAAGCATATAATATATATTGTAATCTACAATTAAGTATCTATTCTGTAGGGTATAGATTGTTGTAAAAGCATATAACATATATTGTAATCTTCAATTAAGTATCTATTCTGTAGGGTATAGATTCTTGTAAAAGCATATAATATATATTGTAATCTTCAATTAAGTATCTATTCTGTAGGGTATAGATTCTTGTAAAAGCATATAATATATATTGTAATCTACAATTAAGTATCTATTCTGTATGGTATAGATTGTTGTAAAAGCATATAATATATATTGTAATCTTCAATTAAGTATCTATTCTGTAGGGTATAGATTCTTGTAAAAGCATATAATATATATTGTAATCTTCAATTAAGTATCTATTCTGTAGGGTATAGATTGTTGTAAAAGCATATAATATATATTGTAATCTTCAATTAAGTATCTATTCTGTAGGGTATAGATTGTTGAAGGTAATACAACTCACTGAAATTAACATCAATCGGATTTGATATTCCAATTAAAGTCAAAATGTCTATCAGTGGAGTGTCATTTCCAATGGAAGTGTTAATTCCAATGGAAACTTACAAATTCGTTTGACATCGGCAATTTCCATCTTAGCAATACATTTCTCGTTTTAGAATGTAGAAAACGCAAGGTATTTTTACTTTAGATTTTGACGTATTTTCGTGCTCCAGTTTTAGTGCTCAAGTTTGTTTTTCCAGAGACGTATGCATTATGGTCAATGTATTAGGGAGCTACCATTTGATTTTTAAGGGGGGGCTAGGATGAAATTTGAAAAAAATAGGCAGGACAGGAGTTTTGAGTAAAAAAAAAAGGCAGGATGAGATTATTTGCAAAAAAAAAAGGCAGGATGACAATTTATGTAAAAAAAAGTCAGGATAAACTAAAAAAAAAAAAGGCAGGACGAATAGAGTGAAAAATAAAAAGACAGGACCGAATAGAGGGTAAAATAAAAAGGCAGGACAAATTTTTTCATCCTAGCCCCCCCATAAAAATCAAATGGTAGCTCCCTTAGGTAAGTCAGAGAAACAAACTAAAAAAAATTGATCAAACCTAAATTGCAATTTTCTATTAAAGAGTCTATATGATTTACTTTGATGACTATTCAACCATTCTACATATATTCCTGATATCTTATTGTTTATCAGCTGTTGAAAAGAGTTGTATGATATTATTGCACTTTTACGTGTTTTGTTAACTTTTGCATTGAAGAATCATCCAGAAACCAAATGAACTATGATAGGTGAATAAGTTAACAATATTCTTTCTCATTTCAAAACCAATTGATATCGTAACCTCCTGTAAAATGTTTGTTTTTGGTTTCTGATGGCAATCTTGATCATTAATTTTATGAAATTATATGATGTGTCAAAAGTTGTGTTTTTGTAGAAATCTCCAAATGAACAGCCTTTGATGACGAACAACCCTAAAACTTCTTTGTAAACTTATGGTTTTACACTAGTCATTTTGGGGCCCTTTATAGCTTACTGTTCGGTGTGAGCCTAGGCTCCGTGTTGAAGACCGTACTTTGACCTATAATGGTTTAAATTATAAATTTTGACTTGGATGGAGAGTTGTCTCATTGGCACTCATACCACATCTTCTTATATCTATTATCAGGCTGAATTGTGCTGGAACATACTGTTACATGGAGAGAATAAACAAATAAATGTAAGTATCCGTGAACAAAACGTTACTATCAGTGAAAAAAAAAACGTTAATATTAGTGAAAAAGTCGTAAGTATCAGTGAAAATACCGTTAGTATCAGATTAAAAAAAACCGTTAATATCGGTGGATAAACTAAATTGAAGGGTTCGATTCAGTGTTTTAATTCCAATGGCTTTTGTTAAATGTTAAAAGGCTAGGTCTAAATGGCTTTTGTTAAACGTGTAGGAAACACATTGTCTTGTCTCCTATCTTCAGGAGTCTGTTCCATAATATATATAGAACTCGGTATGCCAAAACATTTGTACAACTGTCTGAAGCAAGAAAATCATATTGAATTTCCTAATTATTTTATCTTTACATCAATAAATCATATTTAGATTTTCAATCTTTACATAATTGACTTCATACTTGTTTTGTCTGGAGTATAAATTATTCATAAAAAAAGAGAATTGTTTTCTACATCTCAATAAAACATTAATCTATTCTGGAAATTCCGTAATGACCAGACGCAATAACATACTAATATAGGATAATTCTGAGACATTATTCGTTAGACACAGGGTTACGTAATTGAGAATTCCTATTGAAAATTAACATATAAATTAGAATCATATAATATGTAATATTTCCAAGTTTGAAAAAGAATCGTCTTTTTAAAGCAAAATAATGGTTATAATAATGATAAGTATAGAATTAGGAAGTGTTTGTTATTTATAATGCTGCAACAGGAAATGTTCATGCAATGTATATTTAATGTTGTTCTTGTTGCTCGATCTTTATTTTCTGTGTAATATAAATTAGCTTCTATTCTCGACTCCGTCAAAGATTTTATACCCCAATAACATCCCAAATAGAAGTATTCAATTCTCAAAAATAATTTCTCAAATGGTTTTTACTACATACCCTGCAATCATCACTATTTAGATTCTGATTTGTCTTTACAAAATTAAGATGAACTACTCTATACAATATGTCCATTAACATTAGACATATGTCTATACAATACAACCATCAATAATAGATAGATAGATATCTAAACGATATAACCGTTAACAATAGACAGATGTTTATGCAATACAACCATTAACAATAGACGGATGTCTAAACGATATAACCATTAACAATAAACAAATATTTATACAATATAACCATAACAGTAGACAGATGGCTATACAAAATGTTCATTAACAATAGACAGATGTCTATACAATATCATAACAGTAGACCGATGTCTATACAATATCATTATAACAATAGACAGATGTCTATACAATATGTCATTAACAATAGACAGATGTCTATACAATATGTTCATTAACAGTAGACAGATGTCTATACAATATCATTAAAACAGTAGACAGATGGCTATACAATATGTTCATTAAAAGTAGACAGATGTCTAAACAATATCATTATTACAGTAGACAGATGTCTATACAATATCATTATAACAGTAGACAGATGTCTGTACAATATGTTCATTAACAATAGACAGATGTCTATACAATATGTCCATTAACAATAGACAGATGGCTATAAAATATGTCCATTAACAATAGACAGATGTCTATACAATATCACCATTAATAATAGACGGATGTCTATACAATATGTCCATTTACAATAGACAGATGTCTATACAATATGTCCATTTACAATAGACAGATGTCGATACAATATGTCCATTAACAATAGATAGATGTCTATACAATATCACCATTAACAATCGACGGATGTCTATACAATATGTCCATTAACAATAGACAGATGTCTATACAATATCACCATTAACAATAGTCAGATGTCTATACAATACCACCATTAACAATAGACAGATGTCTATACAATATCACCATTAACAATAGACAGATGTCTATACAATATGTCCATTAACAATAGACAGATGGCTATACAATATCATTATTAACAATAGACGGATGTCTATACAATATGTCAATGAACAATAGACAGATGTCTATACAATATGTCCATTAACAATAGACAGATGGCTATACAATATCATTACAATTGACAGATGTCTATACAATATGTCCATTAACAATAGACAGATGTCTATACAATATGTCCATTAATAATAGACAGATGTCTATACAATATGTCCATTAACAATAGACAGATGGCTATACAATATCATTATAAAAAGACAGATGTCTATACAATATCATTATAACAATAGACAGATGTCTATACAATATGTTTCAATAATAATAGACAGATGGCTATACAATATCATTATAACAATAGACAGATGTCTATACAATATGTCAATTAACAATAGACAGATGTCTATGTCATATGAAAGTTAACAATAGACAGATATCTATACAATGTGTTCAAATATGTATCACACAATGTCTAAAGATGAGAAGTAACATAGACTGTCAAAGATCTTCCATAAACATATGGCGGTTTTATGAATATCTTCTATAAACATATGGCGGGTTTTTATATATATTCCTTAAACATGTTGCGGGTTTTCAAATATCTTTCATCAAAATGTGGCAGGTTACAAATATCTTCCATCAAAATGTGGCAGGTTTACAAATATCTTTCATCAAAATGTGACAGGTTTATAAATATCTTTCATCAAAATGTGGCAGGTTTACAAATACTTTCATCAAAATGTGGCAGGTTTACGAAGATCTTTCATCAAAACGTGGCGGGTTTACAAAGATCTTACATCAACATGTTGCAGGTTTGCAGAGATCTTCAATCAATATATGGAGGGTTAACACTAGTTCTTTTCATTATTTTAATTATTATCGTTTTTTTTTTAATTTTATTTGGGCATTAGCAATGTTAGTCTTATAAGGTGTTAATTAGACGGATCTTGATAAATGGAGTCTTCCTATTACAGGTTAAAACACCCATTATAAAACACTAAAGGATGTTTGCTACTCTGTTTCAAAATAACAAGCTTTTAAACAGACTGTTCTAAAATGATAGTATATAAATAAAGGAACTAAAAAAGCAGAAAAAAATGAAGGGTCCGTGTGCTTGTTTTCGAGATATAAGCCATTGAAATTTGACGGGAAATATTCTCTCTAGATTTTTCATACTTTTAACATAGGCGGCTTTTTTGTTTCAAAAACTGTGAAAAAATCACAAGGATTTTATAAGATTTTCAAATATGGCTTTTAAACTATATGTCATAAAATTATGAAAAGAAAAGCAGGGGTTAGTGGGCAAAATTTATTAATGGCAATACATGGATAAAACCAGAGGATTCCGAAAATCTGGCAAAAAAAAAAAAAAACAAGAGGTGCAAACATCCTTAAGACGTATTTCTAATATATACTTAAAATCCTACTACAGGTCAGATACAGAAGTTCAAAAAAACCTGAGTTATTCCATTGATTATACTGATCACTATAAATTTTCCTCATATATAGGCATTATGTGTTATAGACTCGGATATATTATGTTTGTATCATAATATTCCAAATCTGTACTATGTTTAGACTGACGAAACATACCAGGTGTTTTAGAATCTGCTGATTTAGCTTTTTTATATTGACTACGAGTTGACAGAGTATCTTTGACAGTATGATTTGTGAACATCCCTAGTTGTCTATTTTTCACTGATCTTACAGCTATTTCTGGCCTTGTCTATACTAGAACACTACTTGTCATATCATGGGAAGTAATATCCCAGAAATGCTGCAAATTTCATAACTTTGCGGTTAAATAAGTTAATAAACCTAACCCTGACCGACAACATTGTGTTGTACGAATTCAAATCGTAGTTTTCAGTCCATTCATTATTTTGTGGGGCATGGGATTTTTTTTTACAGTTGTTTGATTCTTAACTAAAAATTATTTGATTCAGTAGGAAAGTGTAGAAAATATTTTGTTTCCATTGAAAGTTCGGGGAAAAAATATTTAACCTTTTGTAAAACAAAAATGGTGCCTGTATGATATTGAACACATTAGTTTGTGCATGGAAATCACCTATATCACCCCACATACACATTACAAAATGTAAGTGGTCGGTGCTTTATATAACACAATATTAAGTATGTACATTATACGTCCAATACATTCAATAACATGTTATCTTTAATGGACGTTTAGTAAAACATTTAGTATGAATTAAATATTTCTATATACGTCAAATAAAGACAGACTCCGAAAGAGGACATGACACCAAGAGAGCGATTATTTGTGTGTCGCATTGTTTGTGTGTCGCATGTATTTTTGAATTTTTACTTACCAAATTTGTAGAGTATTCCAACATTGTAAAGAAGCAGTTATCTGAAAAATTCTGGAAGATGTGTGTTAGGCACAGACCATTCATCTTTTGTTGCGGCATGAGCTTTTCCTCGGGACAAACCATGTTTCGACTTAAAACACAAACAAACTTGTTTTTCTATAGAATACAGAAAGAAGAAATGCTTTTTGAACTCAATGTTGTACTTATTTTTGGCCTATTTTACAATGGAAACAAACTATTTTTTCGCTTCCCCTCTAAAACATTTTTTCAAGAAATTCAGAATCAAACAAATTTATTTAAAAAGAAAAACATGGCTTCTCACCCTACCCATACATAAGAAAATGGAATGGTCTGTGCCTTACAGATGAACGACAATGCAATTCTTTTCATACAAATGGGTTTTCCATTTTGCCGCGGTGGTATCAAGTTAAGAGTAGAGAAAACCGAATTAACTCAACTCCAAAGTAAATACAAATAATCAAAACCCAAATACATCGGCTACCTTCCGGAGAAATCTTGTCAGCCAATTATCATCGGTATGGGAACCTACCACTTGAATGACAGATTTGTTATTTCCTTTACTTGGTATGAAAATATCGCAAGACAATTTTGTACTTCTTCATTGGTACGTCTTGTTTGCTCCAGTAGTATATCAGGTATGAGAAACGTATAATATTCATCATCATCATAAACAATTGTCAATTAAAATTGTCCTATCTGTAGTATATACAAATTACATATTAAATCATGTTACTGATTTCATTGGCTATTTTTAACTAGAAGTATTACGTAACAAAACAATAAACGGATCTGTTGGCGTCCTATCATTAAAAAAATAATTTTCGATTTGTAGCTTATAAGAAAGAAATACAGACTTAATCAGACGATTGAAAAAACAAAGCTTTGAGAAATTTTAAACAATAATTCCTGGTAATGTTTTTTGGTTTATCCCGATATTTGCGTCAACCTCTACTATATAACCCATATTCGGACATTGTCTGATTTCATCATGTGGCACAATAAGGTTCTGCTCTTTTAATTCTTTCTTATCTAGATCTGAAAATAAATGAGATAACAATTCAAACTGAGGGAATGTCGATGTCCTTCTTAATTGCCTCTTAAGAGGATATAAAATTTGAATGAATAATATGATATTGTGAGAATATTCCTCGACGAAAAGATACATATTCTCTGAGACAACTATTACACAGAGATAAGGTCATGTAACTTCTCTTGATCACGCTAATTCGGAAAAAAAACTTGTCGTCCCGAGACTCGTGAGGTCATCGTTACATAAGTTTAGTGTATTGCAGTGAAATAAAATGATAAAAAAAGTTATGAATGCCTGCAAAATATTATTTTTTTCATCAGATCTTACCTTACTTCAACATCAGTTCGATAACACACCAGATGGTGAAAGGTACTTTGATTGGGAGAAGAACATTATTATAATTCCCGGTAATGATTAGCTTTAAACGAGTACGAGTTCAACCGAAAAGTATTCGTCTAAAAGTTTACGAATTTCCTCATCAAGAATTTATTTGAACGGTAACAAACTAATTTACCTACTCTCTGCTACAGATCGTTATGAAGCAAATTTGAGTAATCTTTACAACAGATTGATATGAAACTAATTTACATAATCATTGCTACAGATCGTTATGTGTGAAGCTAATTAACACATTCAATGTTACAGACCGTTATGAAGCTAATTTGAATAATCTTTACTACAGATCGATATGAATCTAGTTTACTCAGTCTATGATACAGATCGATATGAAACTAATTTACCCACTCTCCGCTACAGATCGATATGAAACTAATTTACCCACTCTCCGCTATAGATCGATATGAAACTAATTGACCTAGTCCTTAATACAGATCGATATGAAACTAATTTACCTAGTCTATGATACAGATCGGCATGAAACTAATTTTCCCACTCTCCGCTACATATCGATATGAAACTAATTTACTCACTCTACGATACAGATCGATATGAAACTAATTTACTCACTCTCCGCTACAGATCGATATGAAACTAATTTACCTAGCCCTTAATACAGATCGATATGAAACTAATTTATCCACTCTCCGCTGCAGATCGATATGAAACTAATTTACCTAGTCTATGATACAGATCGATATGAAACTAATTTACCCACTCTAGATCTCCGCTACAGATCAATATGAAACTAATTCACCTAGTCTATGATACAGACCGATATTAAACAAATTTACTTAGTCTATGATACAGATTGATATGAACTCTCCACTGCAGATCAATATGAAACTGATTTATCCAGTTTTTGATACAGATTGATATGAAACTAATCTACCCAGTCTTTGATCAGATCGATTTGAAACGTATTTACCCAGTCAATGATACAGATCGATATGAAACTAACTTACTCATGCATCCTCTACTACAGATTGATGTAAAACTAATTTACCCATCCTCAGCTACAGATCAAATATGACTAATTTACGTAGTATCTACTACAAATCGATATGAAACTAATTTACTAATATACACAATATCTGCTACAGATTGATATGAAACTAATTAATATATTTACTACTTAATCTAGCTTTAGTTATGAGAAACTATATAGTTCATAGCTGCTTTCAGTAGTACGAATAGCGCTGCTCGAAAGCAAAAATCAAACGTGGGCTTTCTCCGTGTAATAGTTGTCGCTGATACTGCATAATAACTTTCTGAGAATAATAAAATATTACAAATTTCTACTCAGTAATAAAATAAAATTCATCATTTCGAAATATACATGTCGAAAACAATCCTAGATTAATCTATCTATCCGAAAGAAAATCCATCAAATACTACAATTATTGCTATTTCTTCATGTTTTTAGATACTAAAATTAGCTTTTGCGTTTTCTTTTTACATTTTAAAGCTGTGAGTAACCAGGGTTGTCCTTTAACACATGCTTTATTATCACCACACCGTTCTATCATGAAATATTATGTCACATTTAACATTATACAACCTTTCTTATAAATAAGTCGACCTTCACCCCGATTGACCCTCTTTATAGAACCTACCTATTGGATTCTTGTTAACTTTTTCATGTCCTACATATGCATGAAATATGTTGATTCTGGACGTTTAAAAGCAAGCAATAATCGATCAACTATGCTTTTAAATACAATCTTTATATCTTATCAAATATTTCTAAGAATGTGAAAAATGTTTAGAAAAAATTTTGATTGTATATCAAAAACGACATAAATATGACAAATTGTATAATGTAACAACACCAGATTACGGTAATAACAACATTGTAGGTAGAATTTTGTAACTTATTCTGCATATTAATATTGTATAATGTAACAACACCAGATTACGGTAATAACAACATTGTAGGTAGAATTTTGTAACTTATTCTGTAACAACACCAAATTACGGTAATAACAACATTGTAGGTAGAATTTTGTAACTTATTCTGTAACAACACCAGATTACGGTAATAACAACATGTAGATAGAATTTTGTAACTTATTCTGTAACAACACCAGATTACGGTAATAACAACATTGAAGGTAGAATTTTGTAACTTATTCTGTAACAACACCAGATTACGGTAATAGCAACATGTAGGTAGAATTTTGTAACTTATTCTGTAACAACACCAGATTACGGTAATAACAACATTGTAGGTAGAATTTTGTAACTTATTCTGTAACAACACCAGATTACGGTTATAACAACATGTAGGTTGAATTTTGTAACTTATTCTGTAACAACACCAGATTA
Organism: Mytilus coruscus; assembly: GCA_017311375.1. NCBI lineage: Eukaryota > Metazoa > Mollusca > Bivalvia > Mytilida > Mytilidae > Mytilus > Mytilus coruscus. Next base: position 7,171,388 of record CM029597.1, on the reverse strand, counting down.
CGGTAATAACAACATGTAGGTAGAAATTTGTAACTTATTCTGTAACAACACCAGATTACGGTAATAACAACATTGTAGGTAGAATTTTGTAACTTATTCTGTAACAACACCAAATTACGGTAATAACAACATGTAGGTAGAAATTTGTAACTTATTCTGTAACAACACCAGATTACGGTAATAACAACATTGTAGGTAGAATTTTGTAACTTATTCTGTAACAACACCAAATTACGGTAATAACAACATTGTAGGTAGAATTTTGTAACTTATTCTGTAACAACACCAGATTACGGTAATAACAACATGTAGATAGAATTTTGTAACTTATTCTGTAACAACACCAGATTACGGTAATAGCAACATGTAGGTAGAATTTTGTAACTTATTCTGTAACAACACCAGATTACGGTAATAACAACATGTAGGTAGAAATTTGTAACTTATTCTGTAACAACACCAGATTACGGTAATAACCACATTGTAGGTAGAATTTTGTAACTTATTCTGCAACAACACCAAATTACGGTAATAACAACATTGTAGGTAGAATTTTGTAACTTATTCTGTAACAACACCAGATTACGGTAATAACAACATGTAGATAGAATTTTGTAACTTATTCTGTAACAACACCAGATTACGGTAATAACAACATGTAGATAGAATTTTGTAACTTATTCTGTAACAACACCAGATTACGGTTATAACAACATGTAGGTAGAATTTTGTAACTTATTCTGTAACAACACCAGATTACGGTTATAACAACATGTAGGTAGAATTTTGTAACTTATTCTGTAACAACACCAGATTACGGTAATAACAACATGTAGGTAGAATTTTGTAACTTATTCTGTAACAACACCAGATTACGGTAATAACAACATGTAGGTAGAATTTTGTAACTTATTCTGCATATCTTTTAGTAGCGGAACATTCACGTAAACAACAAATTTAGGACCTTTAATGAGAAAGCACACTTTTGACTTTCCTATTTTCTATTTTGACTGGAACTTTATATATTCAGTCCTCGTTTCGAGAATCTAAACTGCACTTTCAACTCTACCAGCTTATAAACTAAGAAAAATTATCAACCACCATAATTAATTTCATACAGACAATAAGTTGACACAAAATGTACTACCATTAAAAAGTTATATTTTGAATTTTGAATTTTCTTTTAAATTATATTTGACTTACTGACAAGGAACAAAAATAATGACGGGTTCAAAGCACCACAGAGCGACAATGAGAAGTAAGGACTGGTTCCATGCACTACAGAGCAAGAATGAGAAGTAATGACAGGTTCCATGCACTACAGAGCGACAATGAGAAGTAAGGACTGGTTCCATGCACTACAGAGCAAGAATGAGAAGTAATGACAGGTTCCAAGAACTACAGAGCGACAATGAGAAGTAAGGACTGGTTCCATGCACTACAGAGCAAAAATGAGAAGTAATGACAGGTTCCAAGAACTACAGAGCGACAATGAGAAGTAAGGATTGGTTCCATGCACTACAGAGCAAGAATGAGAAGTAATGACAGGTTCCAAGAACTACAGAGCGACAATGAGAAGTAAGGATTGGTTCCATGCACTACAGAGCAAGAATGAGAAGTAATGACAGGTTCCAAGAACTACAGAGCGACAATGAGAAGTAAGGACTGGTTCCATGCACTACAGAGCAAGAATGAGAAGTAATGACAGGTTCCAAGAACTACAGAGCGACAATGAGAAGTAAGGACTGGTTCCATGCACTACAGAGCAAGAATGAGAAGTAATGACAGGTTCCAAGAACTACAGAGCGACAATGAGAAGTAAGGATTGGTTCCATGCACTACAGAGCAAGAATGAGAAGTAATGACAGGTTCCAAGAACTACAGAGCGACAATGAGAAGTAAGGACTGGTTCCATGCACTACAGAGCAAGAATGAGAAGTAATGACAGGTTCCAAGAACTACAGAGCGACAATGAGAAGTAAGGACTGGTTCCATGCACTACAGAGCAAGAATGAGAAGTAATGACAGGTTCCAAGAACTACAGAGCGACAATGAGAAGTAAGGATTGGTTCCATGCACTACAGAGCAAGAATGAGAAGTAATGACAGGTTCCAAGAACTACAGAGCGACAATGAGAAGTAAGGATTGGTTCCATGCACTACAGAGCAAGAATGAGAAGTAATGACAGGTTCCATGCACTACAGAGCGACAATGAGAAGTAAGGATTGGTTCCATGCACTACAGAGCAAGAATGAGAAGTAATGACAGGTTCCAAGAACTACAGAGCGACAATGAGAAGTAAGGACTGGTTCCATGCACTACAGAGCAAGAATGAGAAGTAATGACAGGTTCCAAGAACTACAGAGCGACAATGAGAAGTAAGGATTGGTTCCATGCACTACAGAGCAAGAATGAGAAGTAATGACAGGTTCCATGCACTACAGAGCGACAATGAGAAGTAAGGATTGGTTCCATGCACTACAGAGCAAGAATGAGAAGTAATGACAGGTTCCAAGAACTACAGAGCGACAATGAGAAGTAAGGACTGGTTCCATGCACTACAGAGCAAGAATGAGAAGTAATGACAGGTTCCAAGAACTACAGAGCGACAATGAGAAGTAAGGATTGGTTCCATGCACTACAGAGCAAGAATGAGAAGTAATGACAGGTTCCAAGAACTACAGAGCGACAATGAGAAGTAAGGACTGGTTCCATGCACTACAGAGCAAGAATGAGAAGTAATGACAGGTTCCAAGAACTACAGAGCGACAATGAGAAGTAAGGATTGGTTCCATGCACTACAGAGCAAGAATGAGAAGTAATGACAGGTTCCAAGAACTACAGAGCGACAATGAGAAGTAAGGACTGGTTCCATGCACTACAGAGCAAGAATGAGAAGTAATGACAGGTTCCAAGAACTACAGAGCGACAATGAGAAGTAAGGATTGGTTCCATGCACTACAGAGCAAGAATGAGAAGTAATGACAGGTTCCAAGAACTACAGAGCGACAATGAGAAGTAATGACAGGTTCCAAGAACTACAGAGCGACAATGAGAAGTAAGGACTGGTTCCATGCACTACAGAGCAAGAATGAGAAGTAATGACAGGTTCCAAGAACTACAGAGCGACAATGAGAAGTAAGGATTGATTCCATGCACTACAGAGCAAGAATGAGAAGTAATGACTGGTTCCATGCACTACAGAGCGACAATGAGAAGTAAGGATTGGTTCCATGCACTACAGAGCAAGAATGAAAAGTAATGACTGGTTCCAATCTATACAGAGTAAGAATGGGAAGTATTGACTGGTTCCAAGCACTACCGAGCGACAATGAGAAGTAAGGACTATTTCCATGCACTTCAGAGCATGAATGAGAAGTAATGACGGGTTCCAAGCACAATAGAGCAAGAATGAGAAGTAATGACTGGTTCCAAGCACTGCAGAGCGACAATGAGAAGTAATGACTGATTCCATGCACTATAGAGCGACAATGAGAAGTAAATCATAACAAATTATTCATTGGCTTTTAGTATGTATGTGATCATTTACAACTGCCATCCTCCATTCATACTTAAATTGGATACTTAGTAACACATTTGTGGCTCCAACATGGTCAAATCCGACCTGCGGCCTCGAGGGGTTTGGCGGACGATCCTGCGACCTGACTTCTCATTTGAAAATGTCCAAAACGTTCCATTAATTCAAAAGAGAACTGCTGACCTGAGACAATTTTTAAACATGACCTTGTGACCTGAGGGATACTGGAAACCCACGTTTGCTAGTTACTGAAATTGGGTATGTTTATAAACAAAACAAAACAAAAAAATAATAGATAACAAGTAAATGAATAAATGGATAAAAAAACGGGGAGAAACATTTTACTTCTTATAGCTCAATATTACAGAATAAGTAGTACTTCAATGAAAGGGTACTTTTATCAACATTTAAAGTAAGTAAAAGTTGTTCCAGTTCTTTGGTAAAGCAATGACGACTTTTTACTATAGTTTTATAACATACCCCCCTGAGATTACTCGCAGTTACTGACAGCTAATTCAAAGCCAATAACAAGTAATAAAAAATCATGTATCTAAGTATATAAAAAATAAAGCTGATCATACCATTATAGCATCTTGTAGAAAACACTGGCATTAGCATGATTATGAATATGTGTTTCAGAATGCCAGAATTGATATATATTTTTGAATTAAAGATGATTTATCTACAGGAAAACATTTCGAAGCAATATATTTAAGAGGTGTGTCATTCCTTTCAAGTCTGCTGTCTTACGACACTAATGTTCAGACAAGTAAAATTGAGAATGGAATTGGGGAATATGTCAAAGAGACAACAACCCGACCAAAGAGCAGACAACAGCCGAAGTCCACCAATGGGTCTTCAACGCAGCGAGAAAATCCCGCACCCAGAGGTGGTCCTCAGCTGGCCCCTAAATAAAATTGTGTACTAGTTCAGTGAAAATGGACGTCACACTAAACTCCAAAACATATAAATGAACTAAAATTAAAAAAACATACAAGACTAACAAAGGCCAGAGGCTCCTGACTTGGGACAGGCGCAAAGGTATACTACCATTTTTTCATACAGTTGTATAGTACTTTTCATAGTTTACAATGTCCAATGTCTGTCAACCATTTTGTATAACCTGTTCAGTAGTGCAGGAGGAATTGGTTTAGTATCCCGTGTCAACCTATGAAAATAATAATATGATTGCCAATGACACTATCCCTAATTACCAAAGGATGTGAACAATAAAAGATTACCTTCAAAAATTTTCAAAACCCATACCGTATAGTAAGCCGGGAACAACATGTTTACATAAGATGGGTTCATCTTGCTCAGTCTTTAGTTATCAGTATAGCGTTTTAAAACTAATTGTCGTCTTTTTTTCACTTTGGTCTATGTGTTGTCTTTGATTGATCCTTTGTTCTTACTTCAGTTTGCCATAACATTCCGTTAGAAAGTGTCACTTAGTCATTTATTTATATGGAAATAGAAAAACACCTGCATAAAACTTTCTTCTTCCGGAAATTAACTCTATTAATAAATCATCTTTAGCAACTTTATTAGATCTTTAATGGTGTACGCACGCGACAACGTTTTTCTAATTAAATATGTTTTTAATCTTACCTCATAATTTAATTGACTTTTAATCACTTTTTAGTATATATTTCTGTTTTATGTATATTGTAAAATTGTATAAATCTTTTTTTTGTTGTTATGTTTACTTATGCGCGCACCTGTCGATCCAATTTAAATGATTTTTATGCAATTTCGTCTTTATTTAATTTCACCAAAAGCCATGTTATTTGAAATATAATAACATTTCAAATTGAATTGACTAAAATATGAAAAATAATTTTACTTACCGAATTAGTCTTTCTATAAGAATTCACTGAGCGTATATATAAGCAACTTATATTAAAAAGTCGTAAATTTTATTCGTAATGATTTACCCACGCGACGAGAACGCTTTTGTAATTTTCTTCATAATGAAATACAGGATGACTATTTATCATTCAGAAGAATTTCAATTTATTTACACGTGTCAGTACAAAATAAATAAATAAATAAATCGTTCTTTTTATAGCAGTGTCTTTAAATGATCTTTTACTTTGTTTTGTTGTTCTTTTTCTTAAGAATTGGCTTCGCATTTCAAAAAAATATTAAAATTCTAAAGAATTTAATTTCATAATGTCTTAAAATTATTATTTAAATTTTTTACCTATAGGTGTTTTATTGCATTTTAATCGATCATCGCGTGTTGTAATTTCTTTCTTCACGCGAATGGCACGCGTCTGAAATTACATCCGCTTCATTATAAATACTTTAAGTCATTTTAGTAAATAGTCTTAATTGAATTTTAAAGAAGAAAAAAACAGTTTAAAACACACCAACACATCATTTTCTCTAATTTTTGAATTTGTATTTGAATTGCATTAACCATAGATTGTTAGAAGTATACAATGGCTTTAGAATACTTGTTTATAATCAACAAAACATCCGCGTTTCGTCAAAGTAACTTAAAGATATGTACATACATGTATTAGAATATGTTTAAAAGTCAGTCTATCGAGCTTGTCAAATTTTAGTTGGTTTCTCAGTTTTGATAAAATAAAATAGTTACCGCAAAATTTACCAAGTATCCAATACTGTTTTTGCTGTTCAGTTGGGCTTTGACACATTAAACTAATTTTCGAGTGTAGTTACAAACTACTATGTTTAAAGTTTAATCTTTTGAATAGTTTTAAAATATCTTCTTTCCTAAGCGGGCCATGATTCTGTATCTGTATAGGTACGTTGCAGATTTGTGCTGTGACAATGTTCAACTTCTGTTTGGATGAAAAAGGAGCTCTTATATTGGTTGTTGAAGGATTCTCGCACTCTAACTGTTTTAGTGTTTGGATGAAAAAGAGCTCTTATACTGGTTGGTGGAGGATTCTCGCACTCTCACTGTTTTAGTGTTTTGATGAAAAACGAGGTCTTTTATTGGTTGTTGGAGGATTCTCGCACTCTTACTGTTTTAGTGTTTGGATGAAAAAGGAGCTCTTATATTGGTTGATGGAGGATTATCGCACTCTTACTATTTTAGTGTTTTGATGAAAAAGGAGCTCTTATATTGGTTGTTGGAGGATTCTCGCACTCTTGCTGTTTTAGTGTTTGGATTGTCTTTCCACTATAATTGTTGTTATACAGTCTTCAGTTATCTGTTTCTTTGTTTTGATTTGACGTCTTCTTTTGTTTGATTTGACGTCTTTCTTTGTTTGATTTGACGTCTTCCTTTGTTTAATTTGACGTCTTCCTTTGTTTGATTTGACCGTTTGATTTGACGTCTTTCTTTGATTAGAGTCATGATGTGATCAGATGCAGGCAGATCGTATCTGACCCTCAACCACTCTGAAGAAAAAGTATCAGCTCTTGCTGTTTCCGTCTATCGTCATGGGGTGAAGGGTACAGTTCTTTGTGATGCATCCATCATCTCTTGATTTGTTGACTTTTTTATGAAAACTTACTTACCAATTCAGTATTCTTCCAAGTCTTCGGTCTCTTTTTTTTTGTGAGTCTAATAAGATCGATCTGTACTTCATGAAAGATTTTAACGAGATATCTGCTTTTTTCTGCATTCATTTTAGCAATGTTGTATGTTACATATTATCCTAAGGTTGAAATAGATTTTTAACAGATGTCTGCTTTGTGTATGTTAACTTTTATGTCAGTCATAAGATATTTGAACTTCGAGTGTGTGTTGATACTTACCTCGATATTTGAACTTCGAGTGTGTGTTGATACTTACCTCGATATTTGAACTTCGAGTGTGTGTTGATACTTACCTCGATATTTGAACTTCGAGTGTGTGTTGATACTTACCTCGATAAGTATTTTTCCACTGAGTTGTTTATTTCTATGTAAAGTAAAGAGTCGTCTGCGAATATGAATGGCAAAATAAAATTATTCTATTTCTTATTCGGCGATGACGATACCTTGGGAAGACTGTGAGAATGAGACAGCAAAAAAAGGCTCTGACATGACAAAATGTGAAACATGACAAAATGTGAAACAATTCAAACAAACAAAAACAACAGCCTGAATTTTTTTACAAAACAATAAACGAAAAACAAATATAACAGACAACCAACTACAACCACATAAGTATAAGCACCGGGCTTTGGACAGGCACATAAAGGGTTAGAACAATTTTGTAAGCGCTCAACCCTATCACTAATCTAGGACAGTGGTGTAACAGCACAACATGAGAAACAAAATGTAAATATCAATTGGAAAAGGCTTGACTCATCAGCTTGGCACGCAAATAAAAAAAACTAACATAAATACATAAAGACACAAAGTACCACTCTAGGAGTATTCGCAGTTAATAAAACAATTAAACCTAAAATTAAATGATGTTCTTTTCGCTTCATCAGTTAATTTGTTCCGTGTTTTTGTGGTTCTTTTAATTCTGGAACTTTGTTTCATATTTGTAATAACTTATTCTGTACTTCTCGCATATCAAACATGAATATTGTTGTCTCTTTTAAATGTTTCACCTTGAACATTAGTAATTAGTGGAAAACCCTGAACCTTTCGAATGACATGCGACATCGGAGTGGTACCACAATAGTAAACATTACCATCAGATCTAAATAAGGATATACTTATATATTCTATTTGTCTGTAAAGTTGTCTGAACTGCGTAATGTCGACAGCTTATCAGACATTTCATTAATACTACAGGATCAGTATATAGTAAAGAAGTCCATGACAGTCTGATGATTAAGTCCCATAAATTACTTAGTTAATTCTGTCCAGTCTTACTCATACTATACTACAACTGATGTCCTTGGTGAAAAGGAACATTGATATTTAGATCGAACATTATATGTGCTATTCCCAATCCCTCCGGACATGATCTGATGCAAGTCTATTGCAAAATTGCAAAAAGTCCTTTTCACGTGAATATTCTGGACAGATGAAATTAATGATATTTGAGATACATCCTTGAAATTCGACAATCGAAAATGTAGATCGGGAAGATACGAGATTAATTAGACGGAACATAGATCAGAATGAGTCATTTATTTGTCTGGAATAGTCAACGGCTTATGTATTTCTCACCTAAATGGACTTTTATGCCGAAAGTATACTTATAGAATGGATTTCAACTCATTATGTTTCCATTACAGTGTCATCATGTAAACACTCAGACATTCGTTTATTCAGTTATTACAGAACAACAGATATAAATGATTCATATTGTCGGGTTGGTCAATTAACATTATGGTATTAGGAAATAAACAAGAATCCCCAACTTGGTACAGTGAAGAGATATCGGTTCTAAATGAAAATATTATGAAATACATTGCTTTTTAGTCATTTTAGACAGAATTTAGGAATTTTATAATATTTTTGAAACTGGAACTTGATAGGCGTTTGGACAGGGTAGTAAAAAAAATAAAAGATAACAAGAGATATTAAAACCAAAATTAAGTCGACGAAAAACAAACAACACAGTGCCTAAAACAAAAGAAAAAAACTACAGCCCACACAAAACACCACAGAGAAAACTAGATAGAGCAACACAAACCCCTTTAGAAACTTGAGATGAAGCCAGGTACTTGTGAAAGGGTTAGCTGATAGATATTTTCTATACTTTCATGTGATAGTATCTACTTAACTTACCTATGATAAGGTCTGTCAAACTTACCTGTGATATCGTTTGTCATACTCATCCGTGATAACGTCTGTCAAACTTACCTCATACTTACCTGTGATAACGTCTGTCATACTCACCCGTGATAACGTCTGTCAAACTTACCTGTGGTATCGTTTGTCATATTCACCCGTGATAACGTCTGTCAAACTTACCTCATACTTACCTGTGATAACGTCTGTCATACTTACCTGTGATATCGTTTGTCATACTCACCCGTGATAACGTCTGTCAAACTTACCTGTGATATTGTTTGTCATACTCACCCGTGATAACGTCTGTCAAACTTACCTGTGATAACGTCTGTCATACTTACCTGTGATAACGTCTGTCATACTTACCTGTGATTACGTGTGCCATTCTTACCTGTGATAACGTATATCATACTCACATGTGATAACGTCGGTCATACTTAAATTTCATAACGTGTGTTTTTCTTAATATATGATAACATCTGCCGTACAAGCATCTGATGACTCTATGTTAAAATAAGGAGATGTACCATATTTTGTTTAATAACGTCTGATATATTCACATTTGATTACATCTATCACACTTACATCTGATAACGTTTGTTTTACTCCCTGTGGATATACTCAGATGTCCTCTTTTTATTAACTTTGTGATTATTATTGTAACCTTATTGTGATAAAAAAAATCTGCTGTACATATATCTAAATAGTGTCTGCTATTCTTACATATCACAATCTCTGTTACAAGCTCTTGTGATAACGTCCGTTTCAGTCTCATGTGATAACGTCTGTTTTAGTCTCGTCTTATAACGCCTGTTTCAGGCTCGTCTGTGAAAAATGAAAATAGCACTTATAAATTTCGTGCATCCGAAGCGTTTTTCTTTATTTTTAGTTACCTTTATCAGAAACGCTCAAACCTTAGCATTTGAAAGCCGTCGGTATGGTTCAGTCTCGTGAGATAACGTCTGCTTCAGTCTCGTTTGATAACTTCTGTTTCAGTCTCATGTAATAACGTCTGTTTCGATGTGATAACGTTTGTTTCGGTCTCGTGTGATAACGTCTGTTCAGTCTCATGTGATAACGTCTCTTTCAATGTGACAACGTCTATTTCGATGTGATATTGTCTGTTTCAGTCTCATGTGATAACGTCCCTTTTAAATGTGATAGCGTCTGTTTCAATGAGATAACGTCTATATAAAGTATGTTTCAATGTGGCTGTTTCAATGTGATAACGTCTGTTTCGATGTGATAAAATTTGTTTCAATGTGAAAACGTCTGTTTCAATGTTGTAACGTCTGTTTCAATGTAATAACGTCTGTTGGGACGTGATAATGTCTGTTTCAGTCTCGTGTGATGTCGTCTGTTTCATTCTCATGTGATAACATGTTTCCGTCTCATGTGATAACGTCTATTTCACTTTGATAACGTCTGTTTGAATGCTATAACGTCTGTTTCAGTCTCATGTGATAACGTCTGTTTCAATGTGATAACGTCTATTTCAATGTGATAACGTTTGTTTTAATGTGATAATGTCTGTTTCAATGTTTTAATGTCTGTTTCAGTCTCATGTAATAAAATCTGTTTCAATGTGATATAACGTCTGTTTCAATGTGATAACGTCTGTTTAATTCTCATTTGATAACATACATTACAGACTCATGTTTTAACGTATGTTATAGTGTCATGTGATAACGTTTGTTAAAGTCGCATGGTATAAATCTGTTTCATTCTCACGTGATAAAGTATGTTGCGTATTACATGTGATAACGCTTTTGCAGTAACAAGTGATAATGTCTGTCATACAGTCAGGCTGAAGTGTAAACGTCTGTTAAAGTCTGTTTATTTCTCATGCGATAACGCCTGTTTCAATATCATGTCATAATTAAAGGTGTCATTACGATGGAAAATGGATATCGGTTGATATCAAGTAATATAATAAAATTTGACCAAATAAAATTTTCAGGTGAAAAGTGTAAGTGTTTTCTATATTATTGAAGACATCGCATATGTCCGTTGTCATGGACGAAATGTACATCGTCCTCATCTTTGAAAGTCATCAATGACCTAACGAATAGCCAATGGAATTGTCGTAATATCGTCTCATGATGCTGAATAAGCCAATCAAATTAACGCAGTTTTCTTATCACACTCCGTGCAGTGTGATACGAGAAATATATCTTCAAGCAACGAATAGATATAACAGACCACAACCATGCAATAACGTCTGTTTCAGTCACATGTCATAGGTTCCACTACAGTATCATTTGATAGCGTCTGTGACGGTCACATATGATAACGTCTATTGCAGTCACGTGTCATGGGTTCCACTTCAGTATTATTTGATAGCATGTGTGGCGGTCACATATATATATGATAACGTCTATTGCAATCCCATTTGATAGTCAACTTCACATAAACTTGGTACATTAGAAAATATTTCATCAAATTGATCTTCTTGGGAATGGCCTCCCTTGCTATCATAAATATGCAACATTGTAGGATTTTTTTAATTTATTTGTACGAACTTTAGAAACAGAAATAAAAATGAATTTGACGTGTTACAAATCCTATATTTTGATGACGAATGTAAAATAGTTCTTCATTTAGTTGTACTGAGATTGATATAATATATTTGTAAAAGTTCTAAAGTTTCGTTTATTTCACTTCCGTCGTATGTTTATTTCACTTCCGTCGTATGTTTATTTTACTTACTTTCATTTATACCGCAAAAAAAAATGCAATAAAAATGAGCTTCGATAAATATTAAATTAAATGTATCAGACGATGATGTTCAGACGTACAGTCGCGTGCGGTAACGTATATACAGGTCACTTATCATAAACAAGTTTGGCTTTTTATCACATTGAAAAAATTGATCACACCTACTGATGATTTTAAGTCTCGCGAGAGGTTGGCGTTATCGGGTTTGTGTTGACATGTTTTTTGATGTTTGAAGATTAAACCTATTTAAATTCATCAAAAAGATCGTATATTTAGATTACATTTCAACTATTTTTATGATCAACAATTGTGTTAAAGACTTATTAAAACTTTGGTACGGAATTTTTAAAAGGTGTAAAATATATCATTACGATCCGATGAGTTGCAGTTTGTCAAAATATTTACATTTTTTCACCTTTTGTCTCGGAATATTGTTTTATAAAGAAAAAAAAATATCTGGGCTAGTTTGAGCGGGATCCAATAGATGTAGATATGTATCTTGTATTTTTCTCATTTTGTTCGTGATTCAAAAACGACCAACTGCTAGTTTCCCATTATTTTGAGGAATTCCAAGAAACTATCCACTATATATATTAGACGATTGATAGTATATGTTTCGTCTTCAAAAGCAATTTTTGGGGGTAAATTTTTATAAGTTATCTGAGGAACTTAACACTTTCAAATAGCATTTATTGAATAAAATGTTTTATTTTGGATTTTATGTGGCTTCACTGATAAAGGAATTTGCACTAAATATTATTATTGCTTTCTATTCATATATTAGGTATTATCATATTTGATTAAGTTAAATAGATTTTACTTAACCCTCTTTCCATATATAGCTAAACCTGGTGGTAGGATTCCGAGGATAAAATGTGTACTTAGGTGTAATTGCCATGCAGTATGGGTGTTGCTCATTGTTGAAGACCGTACGGTGACCCAAAGTTACTTACAACTATGCCCCTTGGTTTCTTGTGAACATTTGTCTCATTTTCAATTATAACACATGTCTTCTTTCTATTCTTTACAAAATGTACAAATCTAAAAGAGAATTGTTTTCTTGCTGCAAGAAGTTAGATTTATGGATTAAATGCAATGCATTTATTCTTACAAAGCCGTCATAAGTACTAAAAATCAAAAGTTTTGTGAAAAAGGTTATGATTTACGAAGAACTTATTAAAATAAGCTTCAAATATATCATTAATAGCGATTATTCCCTTGTACACATAAAAGATATTGAATTTCAGCAATCGGCAATATACTTATTTTACAAAGATATTGATATCAATTACTTTAAGTTTCTCCCAAAACATAAACAGTATACAGTTCGTCATCTTTTGTCAGCTTTATGTCGGATAATTAATGAACAAACTTTAAACTAGACAAAGATAACCATTTTATTGTTTTTAACGGTTCAAAATCAATTAAGAAAATGGGGTAATTAAAATAGCAATCCCATGTTTAAAATTCCTTTAAAACATTAACGGTAATCGAAGAGGACATAAAACTTAGTCTACAACACCGAGCTATCAAGTAACCTATTCTCGTTAGGTAAATTGACTAGAGTACGCTAAATATCTGTAGCTATTTAATAGGTCATTATTTTGTCAATGAAATACCTCTGTGCATGTTCACTGACTATATAGTTCTAATGAAATGTTACTCTTTTCATTTGGTAATCCTAGTATACTTTTTTATCCATCTGTATTGAGTTGTCCGGAATTCTTCTATTAACTGTCAAAGATAAGTTTTTCCCACGAACCTTCTTCCGACATACTATTCGATGTGCGGACATGTGAATTCTTTAATGATTGTCTCCCTTGAATAGATTTACTCAACCTTGGCTCCACCTTTTGTCAACCCTTTAAGACAAAGCTCATCAAAACAGTATCAAATAACCTTTTTTGACTTCATTCATAGATCTTCTTACTAAAAGCAGGCTTGTCATTGAAAAACTTTAATACTTGAAAACCAGCAACATACTAGCAAATAAATTATGTTTTCTTGATATTTTTTGTATAACTGATTTTCAGGTGCATTGACATTTTTTAAGGAGGATGGTTGAAATATAAAAAAAACAAGTTTTGCCGTCTCATGAACCTTCTAAGTGGGTGTCTTATGTGATATAATCTATTTATTTATTTTTTTTTTTTGGGGTGGGGGTATATTTGAATGGTTGAAGACCGTATGACTTACAATAGTGTTATTGTTTTCCTGTAATGCTACTCTGTTGTCTCGTTGGTAATTTTTAAGTATGCACAATTTCATCCATACTACATCAAAAGTGAAACAGTAAAGGATGCCACTGTTTTCCTTTTTCAACTATGAAGTTACAAAACATAGAAGGTGGACTACATTTGATTGTCGGTTAATCTCTACGGAACTACTGTTAACCACAAGTGACTGACCCCGATGTTAATGCACTGTCATATCAGTATATGATCATTATTATACACCTTGTCAACACCCTGATAATGGTATTTAGTTTGACCTCTGTTTACTACGTTTGTTTTAATTTAAATTTTAAATGAATGATTGAATACTATCATAATTTGATATTGTACTTCGACACCTTAACAGTAGAGTGATAATGCGGTTTGTTGAAGTCTATCTTTTTGCTTTGTACTTTTGTTTGGTTGTTTAAAGTGCAAAACAGCAGATTAAAGTAAACAAATATATCCCATCAAAGTTTATAAAAGGAACTTGAAATTGAAGAATTAAGTAAGCGGCTAGCCATATATAAACCAATTAATTAAGTTAGCGGCCAGCCATATATAAACCAAAGCCAATGATTTGTGTTAAATGTTCTTTGTATTCGATTCAATACCTCGAGAAATGTGAAGATGAAAGAATCTAAATAATATTGTTGGACGGATTTTGAAACAATTTCCCACATATTCATTGAATTTAGTGATATACGTTTGGTATAAAGATAAAGCTATTGAAGACAATTGTGATAAAGTTTGGTAATTCATTTGTACATGTTTTTTGTAAAATTTTGTATCGGTGACATCCTTCAACCTTATCTGAAACAATATACACAACAATCTTCTGGTAGAATTTAGTTTTAGTTAAGAATGTCTTTATTGATTGTATTATTTAACTAAAACTTTTTCGAAATTTACCAAAATCTCTCCAAATTGCAGCTTTATGTCATCTTCCCTGATTTTTAATTTGGCTGTATGTACAGAAATATGACATGATATTGGGAAAAGCTCAATATGAGCATACGAGGCTGTGATATAGTAAAATTGAAGTAAACGTTAAAGAGCCTTGTGAAAATGGCCCAGCATGAAATAATTAAGTTGGAATTTGTCGTCAATTTTTCTGAGTCCGTACATAGACAATACAGCAAAAACAAAATCTTCATATCGGCCTCAAACAAGATCTTAGATACTGTTAAGGTGGCTGGGGCGTCTTAATTAAAATTGATAGATTTTTTTGATAACTTGTCAAAATGTAGTGTTTATCATGCTTTTTTCAAAAATATAATAAAAAGTATGGGTCACCGGACTTTTTTTCACGCTACTGGTTGTGCAAAATTGTCAAATTTTGTATAGATTATGCATGGAAAATCAAATTTTTTGTGTTAAAAAGAAAACTAATTGATTGAACTTTAAGATAAAATGTGGGAAGATTGCTCTTATAACATGCTTTCAGATAAGAAAAAGAAAAAAAAGGGGTCACTGAACTTGTTTTCTTGCTACATATCAAAATAGGTAGATTCATAACACTGTCTATTATAAAAAAAAATACTTTAACTGAGTGATTTCCCCTTATTTGGCAAAGTTGAAAAAAATCTAATCAAACACAAAAAAGTTGTTTTTGAGAAATTACAGCCGTAATTATGATAAAACACACAATTTTTTATATTTACATCAAAAGTCTTTTACATAAATTACATACTACTCTCAAAATTTGCACAATTCATCAAATATCTAGACCAACGTTATCTGCTACTTCAAAATCCAAGATGGAGGAAGACACCCGAGCCACCTTAAAGCTTCACTAGATTTTCAATAAAAAAACTATAAACAGGAAAGAGTTAATGGAGTTTGCTTGATTGAGCGATGTCGTAGTTACACCTCTATGAAGGACAGAAGTTAATTATCAAAAGAAACAGATGTGAGGTGGTATTTTTCTTAAAAAATATTCTGATCCCCAATTTGATGAAAAAAAATATTGTGGTCAAGCAGATGACATACCTTACAGCGTTAAACTTTGAAAAAAATAATTTGATTGATATAGCGTCGAAAAAACTAAAAAAAAACGTTCGTTTTTTGTGCGCACAGAATTTTCTGACTCGGACAAAAACCATACCCCCTTGAAGTTAAATGGTTGCTCCCTAAGTCAATGATAAAGCGTTAAAAGATGACCTTCAATTATATGTCATCTAAGGTAAACAAGGAGCGTCATACGGCCTTCAGTGATATGTCATCCAAGGTACACATGGAGTGTCACAAGGCTTTCAATGATATGTCATCTAAGGTAAACAAGGAGCGTCACAAGGCCTTCACTGATATGTCATTTAAGGCACTGATAAAACGTATTTAGATGAAGGAGAGTCTTATGAGGGATTCTGAGACTGAGTCTTGGAATATATCTGAGCTTGTATGGAAAATGCCTTCCTCCCCAGACCTGTTTCTAATGATAATTAACTCCAGTCCTTCATAGAGGTGTAACTATAACATCACTCAATCAAGTAAACTCCATTAACTCTTTCTTGTTTATAGAATATGTAGATTGACATGTTATTATTAATTTTATTGTTGTTTGCCATTAGATAGTTGTATTGTATTATTTCTTACGTAAAATTAAGTTCTTAAAAGTATATATCAATCACAAGTACAAACAGAGTAAAAATTGATAAAAACAATAAAAATTACTTTTGAAAAATAAAATAAATGTTTAAATCATCAAATATATGACAAGCTATAGTGTAGAAATAGAAGCATTAACATAGATAGGTGAATTTGATGTAAATGTAATTGGAGACAATATAGCACTAAAATACCTCGTTCCTCCTTTTACAAAATCCGTCCTACATCTATGCCATGGATGTTCTAAGGAATTTAAAAAATATAAACGTGAAACGATTCTAATGTGACAATAATTTATTAAACTACCTACAACACACATGATTAATGAATAATAACGATAGAACTCCCACGAATCTTTCCAAGCCTAATGGGTCTATCCAATCAGAACTCCCACAAACCACTGCAAGCCTAATGGGTCTATCCAATCAGAACTCCCACTAATCACTGCAAGCCTAATGGGACTAACCAATCAGGTCTCCCACGAATCAATGCAAGCCTAATGGGTCTATCCAATCAGAACTCCCACGAATCACTGCAAGACTAATGGGTCTATCCAATCAGAACTCCAACGAATCGCTGCAAGACTAATGGGTCTATCCAATCAGAACTCCCAATAATTGTTGCAAGCCTAATGGGTCTATCCAATCAGAACTCCCAATAATTGTTGCAAGCCTAATGGGTCTATCCAATCAGAACTCCCAAGAATCATTGCAAGCCTAATGGGTCTATTCAATCAGAACTCCAAAGAATCATTGCAAGCCTAATGGGTCTATCCAATCAGAATTCCCACGAATCATTGCAAGCCTAATGGGTCTATCCAATCAGAACTGCCACGAATCATTGCAAGCCTAATGGGTCTATCGAATCAGAATTCCCACGAATCATTGCAAGCCTAATGGGTCTATCCAATCAGAACTCCCACGAAACAATCATTGCAAGCCTAATGGGTCTATCCAATCAGAACTCCCACGAATCACTGCAAGCCTAATGGGTCTATCTAATCAGAACTCCAACAAATCACTGCAAGTCTAATGGGACTAACCAATCAGAACTCCCAAGAATCACTGCAAGCCTAATGGGCTATCTAATCAGAGCTCCCACGAATCATCATTGCAAGCCTAATGGGTCTATCCAATCAGAACTCCAACGAATCATTGCAAGCCTAATGGGTCTTAGATGATGCATCTCTCACACATCATCGCACGTCAGAACCAGATAAAGTCAGATTGACTGACATATTATAATTAACATGCACCTCCCACGCATTCATGCAACTCAGAAATAATCTGACTGACACATTATATCTAACATGCACCTCCCATGCGTCAGAACTAATCTGACCGACACATTACAACTCACATGGACCTCCCATGCGTTAGAACTAATCTGAACGACACATTATAACTAACATGCACCTCCCATGCGTCAAAAATAATCTGACCGACACATTATGACTAATTACATGCACCTCCTATGCGTCAGAACTAATCTGACCAACGCATTATAACTAACATGCACCTCCAATGCGTCAGAACTAATCTGACCGACACATTATAATTTGCATGCACCACCCACGCATATATTCAAGTCAGATATAATCCGACCGACACATAATAACTTACATTCATGCAAGTCAGAACTAATCTGACCGGTAAATGAGAACTAACATGCTCTGCCCTGGCATCCATGCAAGTCGGACCCAAGAAAACTAACGCGTATCTCCCGCGCATCATTGCAAGTCAGAACCAATGAGAACTAACAAAAATCTCTCGTTTATCATTGCAAATCAGAACCATTGAGAATTAACACACATCTCTCGTTCATCATTGCATGTCAGAACCATTGAGAACTAACAAAAATCTCTCGTTTATCATTGCAAATCAGAACCATTGAGAACTAACACACATCTCTCGTTTATCATTGCAAATCAGAACCATTGAGAACTAACAAAAATCTCTCGTTTATCATTGCAAATCAGAACCATTGAGAATTAACACACATCTCTCGTTCATCATTGCATGTCAGAACCAATGAGAATTAACACACATCTCTCGTTCATTGTTGCATGTCAGAACCAATGAGAATTAACACACATCTCTCGTTCATCATTGCATGTCAGAACCAATGAGAACATACATATATATATATGTAATAAATATATATATGTAGGTCTGAACCAGTGACAACTCTACGACAGATTTTATCAATCGGATCACCAGTGATGGGGATACAAGGCTGAAAACACATTCTGTATACATAATTCGTCTAAATAACAGGCCAACAATGTTAGATCTGTAAATTTGCGGAAGCAAATTTTTTGTTCTTCCTTGCCGTGATTCGAACTCATGCTACTGAGATATCGTGGCACCAAATCGCCTTGCACCATGCCCGACGCGCAAGACCACTCGACCACATAAGCTCGACTAAAACCAAGCTTTCGGTGGCCGGGTGTTACCTTTCCTCGTCAGTTTTTATCTAGCGTCGTAACACGGTACATGATATATAAGGCATGAAGATGGAATATTAAAGATCAGCTGAATTATCTATCGTAGAGGATCTTACAAATAAATATATATATATGTATATACATCCATGGTTCATCATTGCAAATTAAAACCAATGAGAACTAACACGCATCTCCAGCGCATCATTGCAAGTCAGAACTAATTTGATACCATCACGGAATGCTATCTCCCTTGCACAGAATGTTATCTCCCTCAAACGAATTATATCTCCTCGCGCAAAATTCATAACATTATGCTATCGTCCTCACACAAAATGTTATCTTCCTCAAACGGAATGATATCTCCCTCGCACAGGATGTTATCTCCCTCGACGAAATGCTATCGTCCTCACACAGAATGTAATCTCCCTCAAACGAATTGATATATCCCTCGCACAGAAAGTTATCTCCCTCTGACGAAATGCTATCACTATCCACAGAATGGTATATCCCTTGCAAAGAATGTTATCTCCCTCGCACAGAATGATATCTCCCTAGCACATACAAATTCTATCTCTCTGCGCATAATGCTTTCTAACTCGAACAGATTCTATCGCAAATAATGCTATCTCTCTCGCAAAGAATTATATCTCCCTCGCAAAGAATAATATCTCCCTCACAAATAATTCTATTTCTCTCGCACAGAATGCTACCCCTCGAACGGAATGCTATCTCTATCTCAAAGAATGCAGCTCGATACTGAACTAAACGGTTACGAGTATATGAAAAACTTGAACACATATTTTGTTAAATGAAAGCGCTTTATTTTTGCATGTATATTGATGGCATAATAACATTCTTTACTTATACAGTCAAATTATTTCTTTTTTGTCACGTTCAAAATAAATGGCATACATGTAGTTTTGCTTTTCCTATAATCTATACACATGTATATGTATCTTATATAATTTATTTTTTAACAATTAACATTGTTAAGGCCTAAGTCATGTTAAATCAATCAATTTTCAAACGTCCTTTTGCGTGTTATTGTTTGTGACATTTTTGATAAACTATCTAGTTAATTTTTAGATTATTTATAATTTCAAAACACGTCACAGAGAATAGGAAAAAAGATAATTTATTTGACAAAGTAGGAGTAGGCGGATTTTGCCGAGGAAATTAGCTGCAGTTATGAAAAACACAAATACCAAAAAATTAAGCGTATAGCAAATATTTAACATGATAGGGCATATTTACATGTATGACAACAGATAAATTTGATGGACAGCAACCTTACAGACAAAAAAATAAAAATATGAACAACACATTTATTCCTATATTTACATTTTCTTCTGTTTCAATAGAAACACATTCCCTAAACTATTGAAAATAGCAAATTATGATATCGTCTGATTATTCGCACAAGTTATAAAGTTTAAATTCACAAAAATAATTTCTTCTAGAAACGTGGAGTATTGTAAGTAAACGATTCTAGCTTCACTGCACAGTACATATTATCTTAATATACTCTAGTATCATATATTACACGAGTCATTCTGATAAAGGATACTGGTTATCCGAAATACTGATATATTTCTAAAAGTATACTTTTTTATTTACACTCACATTAAACTATCATGATGTTCTATCATATATATATGTATATATA
Organism: Mytilus coruscus; assembly: GCA_017311375.1. Taxonomy (NCBI): domain Eukaryota; kingdom Metazoa; phylum Mollusca; class Bivalvia; order Mytilida; family Mytilidae; genus Mytilus; species Mytilus coruscus. Next base: position 7,150,539 of record CM029597.1, on the reverse strand, counting down.
TAGATATATTGTCTTTTCTATCTTATAAATATTTAATATACTAATCACTGTACTGATTTCGCCAATAATGGGTCCTCTTTTGGAGATAAAACTTATCTATCTATATGATGATCGATGGTTTCAGGATAATATGCATTTATTGCACTTTTTTTAATACGCTTCTGAAGCCTTATTGCAGGAAATGTTTACGTATCAACATGCATCTCAGATGACCAGTCTGAACTAATGCTAATGACTCAGACAAAAAATGTCCTTTCCGACCTTGGTGAATATCCGATTAGGAATTTCTTCTTATTTTCAAAATTGCTATCAAATTACTTTCAATTTATGATGATTATTCGGTATTTTAGACTTTTATTTACAAATATTCGCTCCGTCTCCTTTGACGCTGCCGTCCTTTTGTATGTATTGTCACTTTCTTATTGATGATGTTCTTTAGACATACCTCGGACCAGCGGGTTACTTGCTCCCAAATTATCGTCCTTAACAAGGTTTCCCGCCCACCCGCGTTGACCTGTCAATTAACCAAGATTAAAAAGATGCTTGACCCCTAACCTGGTCAAAATATTAATAATATACTTGACAAACTGATGACTGTTTCGGTATTATTCAAACGTATGTCGCTGTCCTTAAGACGTTTGTAACGGCTACTTATGTCCATATTTGTGACAAAAAGATTTACATGTTTGGAAAGACATGATATCATTAATGAGATATTAGATGGACGTGATTTATTCTGAATTCTTTTCATTTGTATCATACTTTTCTTTTCAAACTAACTTGTATTGAGATAAATCCTTTATTGCCGTGACCAATTCGTGTGGCATCGTCATAAACATTACTGGATTGACATTATAATTTGACAGTTGTAAATCTCGCTCTCTATAATAGTAATAAATATTGTGTTTAATCTGATAAATCTCCAAATATATTTATAAAACTATAAATTCCGCTTTCGCAGACTGCTTTTTAATAAATATTAAGGAAATCTTTTCCTGAAGGAGATGTGGTATCATGGATTGCCAATTAAACACATGTCCACCAGAGACTAAAGTACAAGGGTGTACATAATTGCTTTTTCAAAATTTGGTACAATACATAGTTTGTGCAATTTCAAATGAAAATACTATTTGAACTTTAAGTATTGAACGTTATTTGATCTTTTTAAAGTTCGGTAGCCGAATGATATGAGTAGTTCGTCTACAGTGATCCGTAGTCCGTCAAAATAGAGGTTGTGGGTACGAACCTCGTTCTTGTAAGGTGCGTCCGACTACTATCTAAAGTGACTAGGATTGCCAGTTTTCCTGCCGAAGATCGGTGGTTCTCTCCGGTTTATCCGGCTTCCTCTACCAATAAAAACAGCCCGCCACGATACAGCCAAGAACGTTGAAAGTAGCGTTAAACAATAAATCAATCATTTTTCCATAACTTGACAAAAAATAACTGGCTCCACTAATATACAGATTGGGGTACAATTTATGACAGAGTTAGTGGTGTGAAGTTTGATACGTCATTTCATTCAAAATATTATTAAACAATGAGAGGACTCTGAAATTCAAAAATTTCATAACTTGACCTTATTTATTATCGATAATTGTTAGGGTAAGGAAGACTTCGACCTTAATATGAGTCTTCAATTTTAAAAATGAGCAACAACGTTAAAACAGATAGACAAACATTAAAAATGATCAATATCCTAAGTACTGTTTATTTTCAATATGTTGAAAACATTGAAAGCAGTAGGAACATAACGGGGGAGGGATAAAAACTCATGTGTCGAGGGTGTAGCCAAAGAAAAAGGATGACCCCTTAGATTTAAGAAAAGACTAACTGAATATAAAATATTCAGTTATTTAAAGCTTGGACATACTCAGGTGCTCCGGAATAGTATGAAGTTCCTTTGCCTCTCTGTTGCTCATAACAAGTCAAAATTCAATGATAAGTTGTATTCTGTAATAAGTTGAATGGAGTACAGGATTATGTCATTGAATATGTCCATTGTTATTTTGTGACACAGTTTTAACTGAGTATACCGACGGCATCCGAATGACTTTCGATGAGATGACAATGTCTTCCATAATCAATAATCAATATCCAATGTGTATATTGTACAAAAATTAAACTTGCTGAACAAGTTTATTGCAAGCGTATAGACCCTACATCAACTGTCAAGATGAAGAACAGGAATAAAAGCCCTGTTCATTGATAATTTTCTATGTTTTCTATGTATTGTGTGCGATTTTGTCCCATGAACATTTACTCCATATCCTTTCATTTTCTATAGCAGAAAACAAATTGAAGCAACGTTTTCAGCGACTAAGTAATCTTTTCGTCCAAGTTTAGAAAAGACTGTAATATCCTCCAACGAACTAAAAGGGCGTATCAATTAACAATTCAATCTATAGTAAAATATTATAAGTTCCTGAAAGGTAAACATACCTTAAACTTATATTAATGTATTACCTTCAAGTTATAACTTGAGAGTTAATAAGTAAATACATGTACATATATTTTACTAGATGTCGGTTAAAAAGGGCAAACAGTGCATAACGGTGATGTGAACTATTCTTCCACTTCAAAAATAGATAATATGTGAAATTTACATGGAAGTTGCGATAAATTTACAATTTTTTGGAAAATCTTTTGTTATGATAACAAACATTAATAACGGTCATTTAAACTCGGACATCAAGGAAGACCTTTTCTACTTAATCCAAAAATCAATTCTTCAAATCGCTTACTGTTCAGCCTATCTTAGATTTTGAAATGTTAATGTATAAATGATAATATTAGAGGGTGAAGGGCTATTTATTACTAATCAAGAAATTCCGATTGCAATTTAGATTATCTTAAATAAATGTTATAAATCAATGTTTGACAGAAAGTTCGATATTTCTTTGATTGATTGTCAGTGCTCGCTCCATTTCAAAGAAACATTTTAAACTTTTTGAAAACTACTATTTGAATGGACTTTAAATCAGGTTGTTGAGCTGTATGAAGAGGTATAGGGTCAATTTCCCCTGTATTTATCTCACGAAAGAATCATTAGCTTAAAGTCCTTAGCCAAATATTTTCAGTATCGTAGTGTTGAATATTTTGAACTATAGTAAGAGAAAAAATTACAACATTTTCAAGACGACGATGATGATGATGATGGCGACGTAGACTATGATATCTTATTTGCAGACTAGTTGATTGATTGATTGATTGATTGATTGATTGATTGATTGATTGATTGATTGATTGATTCATTCATTCATTCGTTCAATCATCCATTCATCCATTCAATTATTCCATGTGGTTCAGTCATTATCGATTCATCTATTTGTAGAATTTGAAAAGAAGATCAGACAATGAGAACGGACATTTCAAATTGCATAAATGTTAAGTAAGGTTGAACAATTTACCTCATAGACAGTCACAAACTGTTGCTCGGTTCTTTGCAAAAGAGGGCGTGGCATTCTAAAATTTGTTTATACATAGAATAGTGAATCCTTTCAATTAATAATGATTACATTTCAAAGAATTAAAAAAAAAAAAAAAATGATTCAGAAGACAAATGAATATTAATATGATTATGAATAAAAAGAAATATGTACTACAATGACAACCCAACGACATGGTATCCTAAGGACGTGTAGAGGTCAACATCCAATGTTTCAAGGTTTGAATTTTCCTAAATCTTGATAAAAAGTGTTGACAAAATTTTCGACACAATCGAGTTATGAAGTTGTATTTGTAATTGATAAGCCAGGTTGTCTGCATAGTGATATTTTTCAATACAAATATGACGAAAATCTGATCATCGATCTATCGAATTGTATTTGTGTAGTTTGCATGATAGAAAAAAAAAGTGTTTTCTTTGTTTCACAGGCAGCCCGGAAGATGACTCCATAAGTTCGGGTCAAACTTTTCAACATCGGTTCATACATTATGACGTCGGTTATTTTACCATATAAGCGGGAGGTTTGGCTAGCCATAAAAACCAGGTTCAACCCACCATTTTTTCTTAAAATGTCCTGTACCAAGTCAGGAATAAGGCAGTTGTTATCAAATAGTCCGTTTCTATGTATGTTGGCGTTTGTTTTTGTAGCAGTTCAGTGTTTCTGTTGTTCCGTTGTTTTCCTCTTATAGTTGATGTGTTTCCCTCGGTTTTAGTTTGTGACCCGGATTTGTTTTCGATTACTCGAATTATGACTATTGAACAGCGGTATACTACTGTTGCCTTTATTTATATGTCCGGGTCACAGTTATTTAGGCCGGGTTCACGTATTTGACGTCACAAAGCTGTGATAGGCACTGTTTTGAAGAGCTGAGCAGAGTGATATAGACAGTGGGAACACCGAAAAAAAGTACTAGTACTTTGAGCTATCCGATATTATATAATTAAGAGGAGGATTCGCAAGTACATGTACGTACAAGAAAGGCGTTGAAAATTTGTAATAGTGTATGAATATAGGATTGATTCTTTTTATTTTGTATTGACCTTTGGCAAAATAAAACAGTTAAGCCTTTTGAAAGAATATCACTCTATTGGAAGAATATCAAGCCTTTGAAAGAAAAAGCAAACGTTTGGAAGGAATATCAAGTCTTTGGGAAAATATCAAGCGTTTGGAAGGAATATCAAGCCTTTGGGAGGAATACCAAGCCTTTGAAAAGAATATCAAGACATTGAAAGAAATATCAAGTATTTACAAAACGACAATTGTAATAACTGTTGCTTTATGTTATTAATGCGTCGTAGTTTCAATTACAGATCACTCATTGATAATTTATAACATTTTTCATTTAATAAAATGACATATTTTATCTACCGTAAAAACTGATACATTCTTTTACAACATGTCAAGAATTTATAATCTGTTTTAATTGTGTTATCCGAATCAGATTATGTATTGAAGCTATTTTATGTATAATTTATTTTTTTCTGTAGGTCATTTATCAATTTGTTATCGTCTTTTAAGTCTGTGATTTTCTTTTTTTGTACTGTGTTTTTGTTTTTGTTTTTGTTTTTGCTTTATTTCAAATTGAATTGTTGAATTGGGTTTTATTTTTGTCATTTTTTTCAACCCCTTCTATCAACCGTAGCAAGGTAAATCAGGTATCATTTAGTTTTGAAGATTTAAATATTGAAATGAAAATGGTAATGTTTAAGTACAGACTTGGGAAACTACCGAAACAACAATGTTATAAGCAAATTTAAAAAACCGATAGACAATACAAGACGGAGAAAGCCACAGGAAAAACAAAACGCATATATCATATACTTATATTTATTCATTTGGTAGCGATGGCAGATTTTTGATACATTTGTAGTGTCTGTTTAATTTATTCCAAACTTATAAAGACAATAGGCGATTTAAAGCTCATTGTATTGTAAAGACACTGTCTACTGTTGAAGACTGCATGTTGACCTTTGAATGTCATTTTAAAAATAAGGAGATGTGGTATGATTGCCAATGAGACAACTATCCACCAAAGTTCAAATGAAGTGGATGTAAATAATTATAGGCAACTGTACGGCCTTCAACAATGAGAAAAACCCAAACCGTATAGTCAGCTTTAAAAGACCCTGACATGAAGAATATGAAACAATTCAATTGAGAAAAACTAACGGCCTAATTTATAACAAAACAATTTACGAAAAACAAATATGACAGACATGAACCAACGACAACCACTGAACTACAGGCTCCTGACTTGGGACAGGCACATAAAGAATGTGGCGGGGTTAAACATGTTTGTGAGCGCTCAACCCTCCCCTAACCTGGAACAGTTGAGTTACAGCACAACATAAGAAGAAACTATAAAAGTCAGTTGAAAAAGGCTTAACTCATCAGATCGATACAAAGACAAACATCAAACAAAAACACAGACAGGACGTGGCAGGGTATATATCCATCCCTCATCCCTAACAAGAACAAAAACACTAAGTACAGATCTGAGAATACTCGCAGTTACTGACTGCTAGTTCAAAGAATTTGGTTACTTATGTCTTTGGGTTGCTGCTTCATCGACCAATACACACATCCAACACACCACATCCCCTTTTATTTATACATGACTTATGGTTATCGCCATATGGATTGTCTCTTAAAGATTAACGAATTGAATTTTCAAAAAAAAAAAACAAGTCTCGTTTCATTTGGCAATTATTAGATAATAACATTTAGTACATCTAGAAAACATTATTGGTTTTGTTTTTCTCTGTTCAATTAATTTTCAAAGCACAGTGTATACAGATGAATGATAATACGTTATGATATAGGAAATTAGTCTTTGAGGTGTTTCGACTAAAGGAAGTGTTATTATTATACACGTCTTTAATAAATCCATTTTAATGGAAATAAAAATGCGCAATTTGTATGCAAAATGTTTAGAAGAACAAAATGTACTTTTTTAAAATTGCAATCTTTATAACAAAAAATGACAGTACCAAAATTCACACATAAATTTAAATGTATAATTCAAAATAGCATTTTGTTCCTTATTCTATTGTCTGCATATCTTTTTATGTCAAATTTTCTCATTATAGTTTCTGTGAAAGCACCGATAAATTGCGAATTACACACAATTTGTTTTAATTTTCTAATTTTTATTGCATGGAGAATATATGTTAACATTTGTTATTAAGGATTTAAGAATGGATTTTTCGTGACTTAATCAAATGCGATTTTTGAATGATGTCATAAAGACATATATTGCGTGGTATCGCAGTGCAAACCTAAAATACGAAATGAAAATACAGGAGCTATTTTTAAAAGAAGAATGATGCATCTTTAACCTCTAATTTTAAGTTCAAATAATTGAACGTTTGAAGACTATGCTCACTTTTTCACTTGCAATTAAGACGCAACAAATGCCTCTGGGTTGGCTTCAATATTTTGACTTACACCTAGGATCAGTCGAGAACTACACTGTACGACGAAAGAGATGACGTCAGTTCTACCATTGTAAATTTTTCGTTTTTATGTAACAAAATTCGGCAGCACCTGACGTAGAATATGTATTACTCAGTTAATAAGACATTTCAGTGCATATGTATCTGTCAGGATTTCTTTTATAGAGGTTTAAACGCTTATACGAAAGCTATTGGTTCAAGTGTTTTAAATGGTTCTCTCCGAAAGTTTAAAAGACACATCCATGATTTGGTTGTCTGTTATGGAAAATCTGTAACAATGGTCACGGATATATTCATCACTCATGGTCAAAATTTCGTCCACATTTCCTTGCTTACATGACATTACCAAAAACGACTTCCTTTTGATAATATTTGTCATAAACAATATTCTTAGTTTCAAAGGAGGGAAGGATTGGAAATGTCGACCACTCTGAAACAATTGCGATCATCCACGACTGTTAGTGGGGTTGGTGCTATTTCATCTTTTGTTTACTGTATATTGTTTAGTTGACCTTGTTGTTGTTTTGTCTGTTGACCTTGTTTTGTCTGTTGTCATGTGTTTTTGTCTGATTCGACATGTAGTGTTTTTTGCCACTTAGTATTTTCATACTTATTTACAATGTTACCCTGATTCAGCGCCAAATACAGGCCTACGTTGTTTGACTTGTGAAACTATGAAGATGTATAGGAAGTCTAATTAATCATTTATTCTTTGGTTTATGTTTTTACATTAATTAATTCCTAGAACACAAACCATACATAGATGAATGATGACATATTATACAAATACATCTTTGATATCGTTCTTAAGATTTAAGGAAATGCTTGCCTGAATACGGCACGACTTTTATAAATTTGTTTGAAAATAGACTTCTCTTTGTTTATTTGTATTCATGGTACTGTTTTCAGTGTGATAGTCCATCAATGAATTAATGTACTTTATGCACTTTGTCCGTTATTTTTTGATAGAAAACCTACTTTTTATAACATTGTATATTATTTACATGTTTGTATGAATTTAATTAATGTATAGTCTATACCTCCAATAAGTGCTAATTAAGATGTCATCAATAAGTGTGCCTTGAGAAGTAGGAAATACCACCCATGTTCTAGTGGATGTGATATTACTGCAATTCTGTAGAGTCCTACATTTTTTTTATTATTCTTTTGCCCTCATGTATCCGTTTTTCATTTTGCGAATTTATGATATCTATTATGTCTATAATGTTCTTCTAGTTGTGTCCTTAGTTTTTGGTGTCTTTTATGTTAAATGCAGTGGCTAAATACGTATGGCAATCTTATAATAATAAAATTATTAATCTCCGGAAAACTTTCAATATTCACTAACAATTTAATCATTTAGGCATGAACAAACATTACATGTTCTAAGCGTGTCTGTATCCATCTTTTCTGTCCCCCGATAAATCTTCATTTTTAGTTAGAATGATATTGTGATTAGTACATTTGTTATAAATTTTCATTTCTAAAAGTGCTTCAATTTTGACTTACTTGAAATTATAAGAATCTAGTTTCAAATAACAAGAGCACTGTTGTTCTAGCAATTTATCTTTTTTTATGTTGTTTTTTTTTTATTCTAAAGAATAAATTCACAATTGGACAACCTTGTCGCACAGCTTTCGTTATTTTAATATATTTATGCATACTGATTTTTTAACAATAAATAATATTTGGGTCTATATTCTGTGTAAATATATTACAGTACATCTGATATTTATTACCATTTCCTATTTCTGACCATGTAATGTCCTGTCAATCCACTATGTCTTATGACTGTAGACAATTATAGTGTTATGATCATATTAACTTTATACTTAAACACCAATAAAACTTGCCATTTATGTCCAAATCGGAATGGCAAACAAATTAATTATCACCTATAGTGGATATCTAGGTTTCGTTTATCTACACCAATTTGAGGTTATTTGTCAAGAACGTTCACTCTTTATATACTGTACAGCTGCTGCAGATAAGTGTTTCTTAATTCAATGCATTTGTGTTTTAACGGTAACTATTAAAAAAATCAATATCTTGTTTTATCATAAAAGAATACAACCACTCAAAGTCAAACATAACTTTAGTTCATTTTCATGACGAAACCTCAGGAGGAATATTCGGATCCAAAAACTTGAGAGTAAAAGATATAAAAAAAAAAAATACAGAATTATCTTTAAGCAGTGTTTGTATAAGAAATGACGATTTTATAATTAGAATGCAACGAAGTTTTCCAAAATAAAGGAGGTCTCCATCACACCATAACATTTTTAATACAAAATTTAAAGTCTTATATAACAAGCAAATACCAACCTATGATTTTATTTATAGCGATAGAAATATCCAGTCATTTGATATAAATATCGTGGGTTAGGACGAGGTAAACAAAATGCGATATTTCGTGCAACAAAATTGTATCAGAAACGTGTTTTATTCCATAAGTATATTACAGTAAAATTCCATTACTTTAAAATATATCTTGTGATATTTGTTCACTTAAAAAGAGGCAGTAAATACCTGGGTATTTGATTCACGTGTAACAGACGGAAACAAACGTTGAAATAAATGATTGAGTACATATCCTACATAAAGATCATATGTGATCGTTTTTCCTCAATATATCTTTATTCCTCGTCGTTCTTTGCCAAGATTCTAACAGATTAATTATAGACAATTGACATTTGCAGTGACGTTCATGACATCGTTAAACAATTAACCTGCCTACATGTTTGATAACCTATCAGTTGCAATCATAGTAGTCGACCAAACACATCAACATTCTATTGAAATTGTAGAATGTCACTTCAAAAGGACATTCATTCAGGTTAATAAGGACAAATACACAATAAATAGTATTCATTCTGCTCTTTTATCCTTATGATTAAGATAGAATTGTTTCTTCCTTTTTATCCCCCACAAAATTTATTACTTTCTAAATCTGTAAAGAAATAAAAATTAAATTTCAAATGTCAGCATAAACATACTGAGATACAAACAAGTTAAACATTGATTTTTATAGATATTCCTTACGTCTTATAGGTGGTCTGTAATGCGATGATAAAGGTTAACGATTTTAATACACTTCCGCATGGAAATCTTCATGCAAGATATACAACAACAATTGAAATATCAGCATTAAACTGGTACTTCTGATTAACATAAATCAAATAAGTGAACATTTCCTTCATACATAAAAACATATCTTCATTCATGGAAGGACAAATCAGCAAATATACAGTTAAACAGACGACGAACAGTTTGTAGTTTTCAATCATATAAATATATATAAGTGAACAAATAAGATATTACCAAACGGGAGATGTGGATTAAACAGTAACGAACATGACAAATAATAAACGTCATCTAGAAATTTATACAAAGTATAATGTTTAAAAAAATCTTATTTAGTGAAGATGAGAACGTTATAAAAATATTATTTTCAAGCAACTCGACTTCTTTTGTTCAATTTTCATATCATGAAAATGTCAGATGAACAACAGATGACATAGAGGACGAGGAGGATAAAAGTGAAGACGATGACTACGACAATGATGATAATAAAATTTGAAAGCGAGACCATTGCAGATGATGAATATTTAAAAACTAAAATTCTTAACATGTTTAAGCTTAAGACAAGGCCTGTACGGAAGATAACAATCTACACAACAATCCTAAACATGAAAGCAATGATACATTTCAATTAAAAATAAAGGCATAGTGTCATACATCTAACACATATTGAAATAATCTAATACAAATTTAATCACATTTGATCTAATCTCAAAACACCATGACATTTGACCTTGTCTTATAAACATACCATGGCTTTTGACCCTATCTTATAAACATACAATAATATTTTACCGTATCCTATAAACATTTAATGATATTAAACCTTATCCAATTATCATTCAATGATATTTCATCTTATCTAATAATCATAAAATGACATCTTTATCTTATAAACCTTATCTTATAAATATACTATGACATTTGACCTTATCTAATAAATATTCAATGATATTTGACCTTATCTAATAACCATACAATGCCATTTTACTATATTTAATAAACATACCATGACATTTGACCTTATCTTATAAAAATATCATGACATTTGACCCAATCTTATAATCATACCATGACATTTGACCTAATCTTATAAACATACCATGGTATTTGAACTTATCTTATAAACATACAATGACATTTGACCTTATCTTATAAACATACCATGACATTTGACCTTATCTTATTAAAATACCATGACATTTGACCTTATCTAATAAATATTCAATGATATTTAACCTAATCTAATAACCATACAATGACATTTTACTATATTTAATAAACATACCATGACATTTGATCCAATCTTATAATCATACCATGATATTTGACCTAATCTGATAAACATACCATGGTATTTGAACTTATCTTATAAACATTCCATGACATTTGACCAAATCTGATAAACATACCATGATATTTGACATAATCTTATAAACATACCATGGTATTTGACCTTATCTTATAAACATTCCATAACATTTGATCTTATCTTATAAACATACAATGGTATTTGACCTTATCTCATAAACCTACCAAGACTTTTGACCTTATCTTATAATTATACCATGGTATTTGACCTAATCTTATAAACATTCCGTGACATTTGACCTTATCTTATAAACATACAATGACATCTGATCTTATCTTATAAACATACCACGGTATTAGACCTGATCTTATAAACATTCCGTGACATTTGACCTTATCTTATCAACATACAATGGTATTTTAAGGAACTTTTCGGATTCGAAAAGTATTTAGATATTTTGGAACCCCGTGATTTTTATACTTTATGCCAATTTAGACTAATTAACCACAGATTACCGATAGAAAGTGGTAGATGGAAAAAAATTCAGAGAGATAAAAGAATATGCGAACTATGTGACTTAAAAGATCTTGGAGATGAATTCCACTATGTAATGAAGTGTAAATTTATGGCTATAGAAAGACAAAAGTATATTGATAAAAGTATATTAATTACCCAAATATAATCAAATTTAAGGAAGTAATGAATATGACAAAACAATCGTTTTTAAAAAGCTATGTACATTTATAAGGCATATTAATTCATGTGTGTGTTCTCCTGGCTAAATTCAACTTAGATTTGTAAATAGTGTACATATTATGTTTATTTTAATTTATAACTGTACTATTTATTACATGTAACTTCTGTATACCATTATATTGACGAATGTTTGTCAGAATAAAGATATATACAATATCTCATGAACAAACAATGACATTTGACCTTATCCTATAAACATACAATGGAATTTTACCGTATCTGATAAATATACCATGACATTTGACCTTATCGTTTAAACATACCATGGCATTTGACCTAATCTCATAATCATACCATGGTGTTTGACCTTAAATTTATAAACATACAATGACATTTCACCCAATCTTATAAACATCCCATGGTATTTGACCTTATCTTATAAATAGAAATAAGGAGATGTGGTTTGAGTGCCAATGAGACAACTCTCCATGCAAGTCACAATTTGTAAAAAGTAAACAATTATAAACATATAATAACATTTGACCTTATCGTATATACATACAATGACATTTGACATTATCTTATAAATATTCCATGATATTTGATCTTATCTAAAATATATTCAATGACATTTTACCTTATCACATTAAACATACAATGACATTTTACCTTATCAAATAAACATACCAAGGCATTTGATCTAACATACAAGAAATGTCTAGATGTAGACAGAAAGATAAAAGCAATGAGCACCATTATCCATGCAATGGGAAAGACAGAAAAAGGTAAAAGTTGAAAGAAACAGAAGAGTTGAAGAGGACAGAAGGTACATACATGAACGAGAGGCATTAAAAGAGCTAAGAGATGTCAACAGGGAAAGAATACAAACGCTGAGGAGAGCAGAGAACTTTAGAAAGAATCGAACGGAAAGAGCACGAAAGAGATCTCAATTTACAGCTAATCCATTTGGCTTTGTAAAGAAACTTCTTGGAGATAAAAGATCAGGCCAGTTAGATTGCCTAAAAGAAGAGGTTGACCATTATTTGAGAGATACTCACAGTGATCCAGACAGAGAAAAAGATCTTAGAGACCAACACAGATTGATAAGTCCAGATGAGCCAACAATAGCCTTTGATATGTCGGAACCCAAACTTCATGAAGTGATGTCAACTTTAAAGAAAACGAGAGCAGCATCAGCACCAGGACCAAACGGTATTCCATAGAGTTTATAAGAACTTTCCAAACCTCGCAAAACAACTATGGAGACTTATCAAAGTAATATGGATAAGAAATCGGTTACCAGATGAGTGGTTAAAATCAGATGGTTGTTTTATTCCAATGGAGGAAGATTCTATAGAGCTCAAACAGTTTAGAACCATATCACTTGTCAACGTTGAAGGAAAGGTTTGTCTGGCAGTCTTGGCAAAGCGGATTACAACATATATGCTGAAGAACAACTATATTGACACCTCAGTTCAGAAAGGTGGCGTACCAGGAGTACCAGGGTGCCTCGAACATACAAGCGTTTTAATCTCTAAAGATTATCTAGGAATCCAAAGAGAACAAAGGCGATTTGACTGTCCTGTGGTTAGACCTGGCAAACGCTTACGAAAGTATACCACACAAGCTAGTAGACCTAACCCTGAAGAAATACCACATACCTTTCAAGGTTAGAGAAAAGCTTCAACACTATTTCAACAACTTTGTAATGAGGTTTACAGTTGCAGACTACACAACAGCATGGCAAAGGCTAGAAGTAGGCATCGTTACAGGATGTACCATATCAGTAGATCTATTCTCAGCAGCAATAAATCTACTAGTAAAACCAGCAGAAAAGATGAACAGAGGACCAGTCAAATGCTTGGACAAGTGGTTTAGAGACTCAATAAACGACAGAGAAAGTGTAGATGATCATGAGATGGTATCACAAGCAGGAAAGTGGATGGACATTATTAATCAGTCTGGTTTACCTGGGAAGTACAAGGCATGGAGCTATCAGCAAAGAATATTACCAAGAATATTACTAGTACCAAGAATCACATGGCCTATGTTGATGTACGAAGTACCTCTGGCCAAAGTTGCAAGTCTAGAGATGATGTTCAACAGACACTTACGTAAATGGCTTGGGGTTCCAAAGAGTTTTTGCAGCATTGGTTTGTACAGCACCAGTTCAAAACTTCATCTACCACTGTCTTCTATTACAGAGGAGTTTAAAGTCACCAAAACCAAAAACGTTATGAAGATAAGCTTCCTACTTAGATCAGTATACGACGTACTACCAACACCCACAAACCTTACAATGTGGAAACTGATTGACAACCCTAGTTCTAAGTTGTGTGGTAAGCCAGTAAATCTAGAACATGTTTTGTCGTCTTGCAGGACAGCTCTGAAGGATGGAAGATAAACATGGAACCATGACCAAGTCCTTCGAGAGATAGCAGCAGTCTTGGACACACATAGAAGGAAGATGACTAAGATAAAGAGGGGCCAAAGTTCATCAACTTCATCAAAGGAGGTTTAGAGTCATCAAGAAACACAAATAGCAAATCCAGTGGTATCCTAGCAACAGCAAATAACTGGGAGATGTAAGCCGACGTTTGGGAAAAGACCACCTTCCCAAGAGAGCTTTTAACAACAACCTTCCGACCAGACATCGTGCTGTTGACCAGAATCAGCAGACAGGTGGTCATTCTTGTAGAGTTAACAGTGCTATGGGAAACAAGACCGGAAGAAGCCCATATGAGAAAGCTTGCGAATTACCAGGAATTGGTAACAGACATCCAAGACAAGAATTGGAGAACATGGTATTTTCCAGTGGAGGTAGGCTGTAGAGGCTTTGTTTCACAAACTTTCCGGAGAGCCTTGGGGTCCCTAGGACTAACTGAACCAGTAAGAAGAAGCTTAATTGGAAAAGTTGGGAGACAGGCAGGGGAAGTTTCTGGTTGGGTATAGAGGAAAAGAGAAGAGCAGTGGAAGAGCTAGCTGGTTCCTGGCTGAGCTTGATCAACTCAGTCGGCGCACCCCCTGGAGATAGTCGTGGACAGCGCCGAAACAGTCGAGTAAAGGGGATCAACCTGATGATGGAACCAGCTGAGCAGTGGAAACACTGAATTTAAGTTATAACATTTTACCATATCCTATAAACATTCATTGATATTTTACCTTATCTAATAAACATACAATGACATTTGACCTTATCCTATCAACATACATTGGCATTTTACCATATCTAATAAACATAAAATGGCATTGGAACTCAGCTTATAAACATACCATAACATTTGACCTTATCCTCTAACCATATAATGACATTTGATCCAATCTTATAAACATACCATGGTAATTGACCTTATCTTATATAAACATACAATGACATTTGACATTATCTTATAAATATTCAATGATATTTGACCTTATCCCTTATAAACATTCAAAGGCATTTTACCTTATCTATTAAACATACAATGACATTTTACCTTATCTATTAAACATACAATGACATTTTACCTTATCATATAAACATACCATCATATAAACATACCAAGGTATATGACCTTATCTTACAAACATATCATGCCATTTTACTTTATCTAATAAACATACAATAACATTTGACCATATCCTATAAACAATCAATGATATTTTACCTAATCTAATAAACATACAATGACATTTGACCATATCTTATAAACATTTAATAATATTTGACCTTATCTAATAAACATCAATGACATTTTACCATATCTAATAAATATACCATAACATTTGATCCTATCTTATAAACATACCACGGCAGTTGACCATAACGTATAAACAAACTGACATTTTACCTTATATAATACGCTTGTAATGATGTTCATAGAACTTTGTGAAAACTTACTTAACAAAGATACCAGGCTTATAATTTCATACGCAGGTCGCATGCTTCGTTTACGTAAGACTCATCAGTGGTGCTCGAATCAATGAACAGTTGTATTGCCAAACCAAATACGAACTTAAAGATTATTAGAAACCGAGAATTTCAAAATTTTGAACGAAATTCGACTAAGGCAATATATGCATGGGGCAAGAAAAACCTAATGTTTAGAATAATTTAACATGCTATAAACAATTCTACAAAAATAGAACATGTCAGTGATACACAAATGCTAACTACTGGGCTGGTGATACCCTCGGGAAGAAACGTTCACCAAGCAGTTGCATCGAAACAGTGGTTTTAAAAACTCATACAAGATACCAGGCCTCTAATATAGAATGCCAGACGCACGTCCCGTCTACATAATACTAAGCAGTATCGCTTAAAACCAAAACGTTTGAAGGCCAAGTCAAATATGAAGTTGGAGAGCATTGAAAACAGAAAATTCAGAAAAGTTGTTCAAAATACTTCTACAGTAATGTTTCGAATTATTCAACTTGTAATACACAATTTTAGATAAAAATGAACAAATCAATGATATTACGTGTCAGCATGCAAGTGCTTAATACTGGGACTTGTGTTATCCTCGGAACAAAACGTCCAACTAGAACACACAAGTGCTGACTACTCGGGCTTGTGTAATCCTCGGGGATAAAACGTCCAACAGCACTGGCATCGACCCAGTAGTTGTAAAAACTCATTAAAGATACCAGCTTTTAATTTGGTACGCCAGACACGCGTTTTGTTAAATCAGTCATTTCTAGTTTATCATGTAGCTTTAAATATAATTTTAATAGTAATTAAAAAAGTATTTAAAATGGTTTAAAATTTTTATAGACATAATTGCAATCATTTTCTGAATTTTATTCGCAACTTTCATCACGTTGATAGATTTGTGTGGGCTTTTGGTGATATACACAAGGTTACCACTAGTGTTGTACAAGACCAATATTGAGGTGAACGAACTGTATTAAATTTCAATGGATCAAGTCAATAGTTTCCCCGTACATTGTAATAAATCATATTATCGTTTTGACAAATAAAAATTTTTAAAAATATTATGAATTTACAGATTGAAGGAGTTAATTTCGACAAAAAGTCTTAACACTTATTTTGTACAAACACGAGATATTCTGTATATTTTAAGTACTAAAGACCTATCTGGGCTCTTTAAAAAGATAGAGATAATCAATCTAAATATAATTTCCCATGAGAAAATTGATGATCAAAAGACTAACATTAAAAACATAGAAAGTTAATACTAATGAGAAAATCTTGAAATCAGTTCAAGTTCATTGAAACTTTTGTTGCCAATATATTTATATGTATTGTTTTAATCACAACAGGGGTGGTCCGGTTACGATCCGTGTATTACTTGTCCCAGACAGACATTGACAAGGGGTTATTGGGTATAATTAAGGTGAACAAAGCTATACATCGTAACAGCAGTATAACTACTAGACAAAGCTAGCGTGTCCTTATATCGTAAGGTTGCATTAGTAAAGTGATTATTATGTTTATTTGACTGGCTACAATGTTACCCTTGTTTATATCAAAATATGGACAGTAGAAAGTCTTGTCAATTGTCAAACAAAAGTATGATTTTAGGGTAAAACAATGAACGGCCATATTGTCTTTCATTGCACTTTCTTATAATAAAACTTGATTTTTCTAATATTACAATTCAAATCAATAAGCGCTCTTAAAATAGAAAAATAACTAAAACTTATTTTCCTCTTTATCAGCCTCAATGGCCACCCTTAATCCTCTTTCACATTACATGAATAAAAAAATAATGGAGAAAAACATAATCCAGACAAAAGGACACTAAATTCATTCCGGGAAATTAATCATATGTTGTAATATTTTAGCAAAAAATGGACATTATAATTTCAGATCAAATTTGTCAGCGAAGTAGATAGATGGATATAAGAACGATGATGCAATAGGTAAGATAAACAGAAACATGAACATTATAATCAGATGGTATAGTAGTGTAGTAAAACATGGACAGAAGCACTGCTGACAATGTCATTAAGATAAACAGAAACATGAACATTATAATCAGATGGTATAGTAGTGTAGTAAAACGCAAATCAGTCATTAAGATAAACAGAAACATGAACATTATAATCAGGTGGTACATGGACATATTCGATGTCAGATAAACAGAAACACATTATAATCAGTGGTATAGTAGTGTAGTAAAACATGGAACAACTGATCAGACAATTATAATCTGGTAGTAGTGTAAAAACCAGAAGCACTGCTGACAATGTCATTAAGATAAACAGAAACATGAACATTATAATCAGATGGTATAGTAGTGTAGTAAAACATGGACAGAAGCACTGCTGACAATGTCATTAAGATAACGAAGAAACCGGAAATCAGGGAAACGCACAACGGAATATTCGATCAGAGAAACACAAATCGGAACAACTGATCAGACAAAACTTGGAGAAAACTTGAATGTTTGCCATGAAATAAGATTATACTTGGCTGAAATGAAAAAAAAAAAAAAAAAAACATTATCATAGGACTTCAATTTGAACAATAAAATAAAACTATAAAAGTAATTATTTATAAATATTTCAGTATGATTATGATCATGGATGTCAAATGAATCATATCAATCTACTTTGATTAAACTATAACAATCTTGAAATTTATACAATAAAACAGTTAAACCGAACATCATAGTTTAGACGCTTGTTCAATTCTAAAAATTTTAAACATGACATAGTTTATATAGCTATTTACAACAGAGACTGCAAAGATATGCTTCAAATAAAAATAATAATGTGCGATATGAACTGGCACAACTCTAAAATTTAAAAGGTGACGACAGTTACGATGTTACAAGAACGATTGCGTGAATAAACATTCCAAATAAACAGCACTGACCGATCTAAGTTTGTAAATATTTCAAATTTGACAACGATAGAGTAATTACAACAGAGGCTGCATATTTAAACATCACAAATAAATAGCAGTTAAAAAATATAATAATATTTTTCGACTAAGGTTAAATAGTTCAACGTGCCTTGGTACTTTTACATCCCTCATGTTTAAAATTTTTAGAATTGTACAAGCGTCTTAACTATGATGTTCGGTTTAACTGTTTTATTGTATAAATTTCAAGATTGTTATAGTTTAATCAAAGTAGATTGATATGATTCATTTGACATCCACGATACTGATGAAAGATATCTGTTATCCGAAATATTCATAAATAATTACATTTATAGTTTTCTTTTTAGTTATTGGTGTTGTTTTGTAAACTTTTCAGCCGTTTATATAATTTATTTATTGTGTACATGTATTGTTACTCGTAACGATCCAGCGCTCTCGTGGGAAAGATCGTTGACTAGTATTCAGACGTTTTATATATATATACATATATATATATAAAGTGACAGACAGAATGCATGCACGTAGCGGAAACTAAACGAACATAAGGACAAGAGATCTTGTAATTTATAAACTAATGATAAATTTTAACTTCAGATTGATGTGAATGCAGATCTAGTACTGTATTATTTGAGGACTTGTAGCAGGCTAGGTGATGGTATTCATTTTATATATTGACTACTATGTTGTCTATAGGAAAGTTATAGGATGTACAGATTTAAACAAAAAAATGAACGATAGGTTCTGTACAGAATTTATTTTTGCGGCCAAAGTTTGTATTACTCTGCTACATTTAGAAGTTTGAAGTAATCAATTTGAATTTGCAAAATAAGCAAAATTCGAAAATAAATGTACTGCTTCAAGTAACCATCCTACAAAACCTAGCATAAAGTCGGTTCTGTCAAATTGGCGCTACATGTTGAATATAAACAGCTTTTTATTCATCGTCTCATTCATAAAGTACAGTAAACAAATCGTTTGTAGATCGCAAGGAATAGGCAAAGTCAACCTGTTTAAATCTCCATTGAGGAAATACCTAGACGACTTAGAACCGAAGCCAAAGTAGTTCTTCCTGTGCGAATAGAGACCTGGAACAATTTGCAAAGAGATTGTTTTATTTAATTATCTTAATTATTAGAGATGCTTTAGAGTTTTTCTCAAGGTGTTTAGTTATAAAACTGAATTTTAATGCACTTACCCCGAGAATTTACCCTATTGTTAACCTATATTTAGCAACTATGTAGTTCGAAAAAGCTTTGCATATTTGTGAGATTATATGAATCGTGTTTGAAGTACTATTAAACTTAATATATCAGAATAAAGCCTACTTTTATGAATAAAAAAGTCCATAGTTATCAATGAAGTTGTATTACAGAATGCACGAGTGTCTTAGCGCGGTAACCTGGGCAGCCGACGTTTCAAGGACAAGATGAGGGTTACTCGGTACATCTTATCCTAGACTGTACAGGCTGTATAACACATCATGGTATCATTAAAAACTCTTGGACAATCCTGACTTGGCAATCCATCCACTGCTTAAGTTGTCTTTTTTATGGTAGAGATAAATGTTGATCAGAGAAATAATTGACAAATAAATAGACGATGATTTATGTTATTATTGGGACAACATTGTAATAGGTAAATGTGACAATAAAACTGCTTATCGTCAAATTCCTTTGATGTTTGAAATGTTCATTCACAATGTTTTGATTTACATACGGCAGATATAGGTATATAAATAGATCAATGAGGCACTTTTGTCGTTATTCAGATGATAGGTTTTAAATGTATCTTTTGTTCGATACTACTATAAGATTGTGTAGTCTCAAGTTGATCAGTTACTTCACCGGAAAAGAATTTCAGATATGGCATATAAACAGGTTGGATAGATATATAAAATATTATACTTTCGATGATAAACTTTGACTACAAATGTACACTAAAAGTTATATGAAATATATGAAAAGAGATGTAGAATTATATTTGTCTAAAATCGGCAAAGAAAGTTCTTCATGCAGAGATTTTCAGGAAATAGGATGAATCCAAGACAAGCAGTGGTCAAAATTAGTCATATAAACAGTAACTAGATAACAAGGGACATTCACAACCATATGTTGGACAAAATATGAAAGACAGACAAATCATGGCCAAAGAAAATAAAGGCAAAAAGACAACAGCCCACAACACATTACGTAAGTTGACAATAAGAGAAGCACAGATGGTTCCCATTGCATACCCAAATGTATGTTGAAAAACATCCACCAACTGTAATAGATATATTGTCAATTGATACATACATCATCCAAATGATATCAGTTTTCGAGGCCATTTTAATTTGTTGGAATCAGATTGGTTTAATTTTACAAAGTATGATTAGTCCCTCCTTTATACAAGAAATTTTAATATATGTAACACATTCTATTTTATGAAATTGGACTTATTCTTTCAATCTGTCTTTATCTATATTGAGGTAGAAAATAGCGTCAGTATTAAGAAAGAGAGGTTTCGCAGATCAGTTTACGGCCACAGCTGTATAATAGTTGTTTTATAGACATATGTTATTTTGATATCAGTTGAAAGACGGATGATCTTCATGTTTGTTTTAAATTCCAATGTCATTTAAAAAAGAGTCACTCTATAATAAAAGTTGTTAGATTACCAATACCTTATTCAATTATCATTCAGTTGATATGAAAAACGTTAGCCAGTTAAATGAGGAGGAAACGTTCTTTTTTATTTTAAATAACGAGGACAAGGATATTTTGTGAGTAAATTTTTATATGATCATTTGCCTTAAACTCTATCTTAATCTTATATAAGATATGATTTGTATTAATTTATGTAAATGCTAGTGACCTTCCTATTGACTTTAACAACATATACAAGACATAGTTAAATAACATGTATTTCTTTCTTCTTTTTTTTTTTTTTTTTTGAGTGTCATTAAATGCTATCAATCAAGTAATTCTTTCCCTCAGTATTGTTCTTTTGTATTTGTTTAATATGTGTAATGTTATAATCTCATGTTGCCCCTTATGGGTCCTTTAATTTGGAATAAAGTATATTCTATTCTATAATATGATTAACACACAAAACTGCAATTGTTTGTGGACAATAATACATTTGTCAGTGAAGTTGAACGAATGTCTATTTGGGTCTTTGAGGACAGATGTGGCAAAAGTGTTGATAGACTCATTATAACCCCACAGCTTTAAATGTCTATCTAAATGAACTCTGTATACAGAGAGGGGGTTGCCAAAAGCTAGGATATTCAAATTTCAGTGTACAATTATTTAGAGAATTTAGTAGATCCAAAACCCGTTGCTTTATCATGCTCCATAAAAACTAGCCACAGAAATAAAATTCAGTATAAAAATCATTGAAAAGTCTTATTATAGATAAGAGTCAACAGTACTGTACCGATGTTCAAATCTCAAACATCCATTACATACAAATCAAATCTCAAACATCCATTACATACAAATCAAATCTCAAACATCCATTACATACAAATCAAATCTCAAACATCCATTACATACAAATCAAAGTTAAAAAAATATATAAAAAATGAGGGAATTACATGAACTCCAAAACAGTGATACCAGTCGCGTCGACAGGATAAGCGTTTCTTGCTATGGATGCATCAAAATACTCAGTCAAAAGGTCACAACCGGAAATAGTACAAATCTGATGACTATTCTTGGTGCAAATGGGGATTAACCTGGCCGTTTTTTCCCAATACAAGTGTTATGGATCTCACACTGCAATTAAGTTTCAGTTTGATTGTGAGTTAAAATAAAGGAGAAGGTAAAAAAAAATAATATCACAAAGCATTTTTCGCATTTTATTTCTAAGATTTTGACATGTTTATTAATTTCGCCCTTTTCATGACAACTATAGCTCAAACGTTTTTGTATTTTGATTTTAAAAATAATGCCGCCTCAAAAACATTTAGGACTGATTGATGCCGATATGTACAGTACGTAGCGGTTCAGGTTAACGTTCACTGCAAACAACACAAGGGTGATGATTACAGCTTTCAAAATGTTGTCAAGTTTCATTGTCACATCCTTTCAAACAGACAACTCTTATTTATTTATTTATAATTTTAGAAACATCAGTTTTTGTACTACTCGTTTAAAATATATATCGCTAACCAAATAAGGTAACATTTATTTCATATTTACGACCCATGATATATATACAAATTACAAAGTATAAAGTGGATCAACGACGAGCAAAATAAGAATAACGATGAAATACAAACAATTACGCACTGCATGTATTAATTAAAATAGCTCAAACATAGCCGACTATAATGTATTGGTTTTTCTCACTGTTGAAGGCTGTACGGTTACCTATAATTGCTTACGTCAACTTCATTTAAATTTTGGTGGATAGTTGTCTCATTGGCAATCATACCACATCTCATCGATAGACCTCATCATGAAGTATTACCAGATGTCCTTGTTAAAGATTTCATCATCCCTTTTAGAAGTTATCTCCCTTTTATTGTTTTTTTTTTTTTTTTTTTTTTTTTTTTTTTTTTTATATCTACTAGATAAAATGAGATAATACTTTTTTGTCTACCGAGAGAGACTCTCATTGAGAGTCTAGAGTGTTAAACATCTTCGTTGTGGTGTTATTTTTCAGTGTAAGTTGGCCAATTACCAGAAGCAGCGCGCCATATCCTTTCCGGTAAACAATTTATATGCCATCCTCAACAAAAAGTTATTCAGAATATGGGAAATTTATTTGACATTTAAAACTATGTAGGAACAATGCAAATACCCGGAAACAAATCAAAACTCAAAGAGCTCCTCGTGGCAATAGAGAATGGATAAACTTTATAGAGATCAGGATGCAGGCGGGTTTTTACATGGCACTTAACCAAATAAGTTTCATAATGATACATACATTTATATAACATAATTATACTGTTTACATACACATATATAGATGAATTATAAAATCCTTATTTAAGATGATATAGTGGTCTATTGTATTCATAAAAATATATATTTATCTCAAAACAGTATGTCTAGATGAAAAATGCTCTGATTTTTGCGTTATCCGCCGGTGAAATCTATGTTCCATTTGGCTTTACAGAGCTTATCATATTTGGTGACATATTTCGCTGGTTGAAAGCTTTTGTTAAACTTGATGAATATTTTTCTAAATTTGCATGTATAGTCTAAAAGATTAGCTGAAATGGTATGTAAGACATTTTTGTAATGATTTCATAATATATATATATATCATCCAAATTTGTTCAAAGGTATTTTCTTTATACAATTAGAGATGAGATTTCAGGATTTAGAGTTATAACGACAAAACTACAGTTTTCATCCGATATCGTTTTTATAAGCTCTAGTTATATCACCACAACCTCCTTGCACTACCACCTGGCAAAGGGGATGATCTGTGTGTAAATCTTTAAATTTTGAATTTTCTATCCACTGTTGATTAAAAACTGAAAAAGTTAATGTGTATTATAAAAAATTGAATAATGCTTCCAAATATATTTAATATTTATTAATACAAACATAGATACCATAAAATCAAAGTTTCTGCCTTTTTTTTTTTTTTTTTTTCTCCATTTTTATGAAGTTTGATTACCATTATTATATTTCGTGGTTTCAGTTATTTGCTATAGATTAAAAACAGTTGCTCGGTTGGCATGTAGAATTGTTTTGCTCTAGGTTTGACCAGACCTAGACACTAGAGGGCACTACTGTGACATTATTTGAATGGTTAAATTCCCTGACGTTGTCTAAAAGCTAGATTCGTTGATTGTATAACAGTTCTAACAGGATGTTATGACAACCGAAATAAAATTATTCCATTGAGTAATGTCATTTGCAGGTGTGCAGCGGACCTTGATATTTAATCATGTTAGTTTTAGAACAATTTGCTGAGTGATGGAATATAAATCGAACCACTTTAATATAGCATCAGCAGTTCAAAACTATGTCAGAAAAAAAAATGAACCATATTATTTTCAAGAGTTCATTTTGCATAAAATTTTGTAATTATTACAAATGGAAGTTCAATTAGTATGCATAAAAGGAGATGCGGGGTGAGCATCAAGGAGACGAGAATTTAACGGGGAAAAAACAAAATACATCAACAGGTCAAAATACTGCCTTAATAGCCAAGTGTCCATATAACATCAAACTTTAAATCTCATCAAATACATGTCTTGAATTAAAAGAAAATACCACTAAAGATCTGCATTAAGATATAAATGAAGACAGGGACTGCATGTGGTTTTGCATTTCCCTCTACCGAAATAAAGACATGTGCATAAAATGGTGAAAACTACCTCTATCAATGACCCTATGTTTCTAAAAGTCTATAGTATGGTTAAGTGTTTATACAAGATTTTGGTATTAGGGATAATGGTAAGGCGCTGCATAAAAATAAAATCGTCAAAGGGGCCCTTTTTTTTGGCAGTTTTACACGAATAAAACAAAAATGAAATACCAATTTGACACCATCACGTGATTCAGTCCATGAGGTCATGCAAATCTTAAAATTATCGCTGCTTGAAATCCCTCGTCAAAAGTTTGTATGCCGAGCGTATTCAACCTAATTGGTAAAATGTCATAGTGCATCAATAATTTGAACAAGGAATCTATAAATCCCTTGATACAAGTATCCCAACGATCCGATCCCTTCTAAATATTTGTTCCGAATACCATTACGTTTTTCTCTCATTTTGACCGAAGTTTCAAATATTAGAATGATACAAGTAAAGACTGGGTATTTCAGTAAAACTAAAGGTTTGGTTAGGTTGGAATAAGGTAAAGCGTATGTTTAACTGTAATTATCATTCTGTCCATTATGTTCATGTTAAATACACGAGACAACAAATTCAAATCACTTGCTTCCATTTAATTGAAATGAAATGATGTATGAGGTAAACATGGTGTTACAGAAACCAATCAACATTTGAAGACACAACGTTTGAATCAAGATATCACCGTATAACCTTTGAAGATGAACAGGCGCCAGCATCATATGTGTTCTCTGACTGTTACTCACCAAACACAATTGTATGACTTAAAAACTAAGTACAATAATGAATAAAAGGATATCAGAAATTACAAAACACACTGGTCAGTACAATAGACCACACCAACAACCAACAGTCATCCTGAACTGGTACAGGCAGAACATGTGGTCAGGTTAAACCAATTGTACACACAGCAGTGAACTGGTACAGGGAGAACATGTGGTCAGGCTAAACCAATTGTACGTACAACAGTGACCTGATACAGACAGAACATGTGGTCAGGTTAAACCAATTGTACATACAGTGAACTGGTACAGGCAGAACATGTGGTCAGGTTAAACCAATTGTACACACAGTAAACTGGTACAGACAGAACATGTGGTCAGGTTAAACCAATTGTACACACAGTGAACTGGTACAGGCAGAACATGCGGTCAGGTTAAACCAATTGTACATCCAGTGAACTGGTACAGGCATAACATGTGGTCAGGTTAAACCAATTGTACGCACAACAGTGAACTGGTACAGACAGAACATGTGGTCAGGTTAAACCAATTGTACATCCAGTGAACTGGTACAGGCAGAACATATGGTCACGTTAAACCAATTGTACATCCAGTGAACTGGTACAGGCAGAACATGTGGTCAGGTTAAACCAATTGTACATAAACAGTGAACTGGTACAGGCAGAACATGTGGTCAGGTTAAACCAATTGTACGCACAACAGTGAACTGGTACAGACAGAACATGTGGTCAGGTTAAACCAATTGTACATCCAGTGAACTGGTACAGACAGAACATATGGTCAGGTTAAACCAATTGTACACACAGTGAATTGGTACAGACAGAACATATGGTCAGGTTAAACCAATTGTACACACAGTGAACTGGTACAGGCAGAACATGTGGTCAGGTTAAACCAATTGTACACACAGTGAACTGGTACAGGCAGAACATGTGGTCAGGTTAAACCAATTGTACACACAGCAGTGAACTGGTACAGGGAGAACATGTGGTCAGGCTAAACCAATTGTACGTACAACAGTGAGCTGATACAGACAGAACATGTGGTCAGGTTAAGCCAATTGTACACACAGTGAACTGGTACAGGCAGAACATGTGGTCAGGTTAAACCAACTGTACACACAGTGAACTGGTACAGACAGAACATGTGGTCAGGTTAAGCCAATTGTACACACAGTGAACTGGTACAGGCAGAACATATGGTCAGGTTAAACCAATTTTTCACACAGTGAACTGGTACAGACAGAACATGTGGTGAGGTTAAACGAATTGTACACACAGTGAACTGGTACAGACAGAACATGTGGTCAGGTTAAGCCAATTGTACACACAGTGAACTGGTACAGGCAGAACATATGGTCAGGTTAAACCAATTGTACACACAGTGAACTGGTACAGGCAGAACATGTGGTCAGTTTAAACCAATTGCGCGCACAACAGTGAACTGGTACAGGCAGAACATGTGGTCAGGTTAAACCAATTGAGCGCACAACAGTGAACTGGTACAGGCAAAACATGTGGTCAGGTTTAACCAATTGTACGCACAACAGTGAACTGGTACAGGCAAAACATATGGTCAGGTTTAACCAATTGTACACACAGTGAACTGGTACAGGCAGAACATGTGGTCAGGTTAAACCAATTGCGCGCACAACAGTAAACTGGTACAGGCAAAACATGTGGTCAGGTTTAACCAATTGTACGCACAACAGTGAACTTGTACAGGCAGAACATGTGATCAGGTTAAACCAATTGTACACACAACAGTAAACTGGTACAGGCAGAACATGTGGTCAGATTAAACCAATTGAGCGCACAACAGTTGCCTAATAAGAATATTTGTCGTAAAACTAACTTTTGTTTTTGAAAGGCATTATGATACGGTATGTAGTCATGTTTGGTTTTTTTTTTTTTTTTGTTTTTTTTTTGCATATTGTTTGAGACAGTCCTGGATAGATTTTTTAACGTTCCTTCTATTCGTGGTGACAATTGTTTGACTATTGCCAATTACACCACATCTACTTACTTTTACTACAAGTACTATTCAGCCTTTACTAGTCTATGCAGGAGATAAAGCCACACATTGTACTATATGGTAAGGCTGGACAAGGAGGTAGAAGTTCCCGCCTTCTTCGTCGGAATACAAGTCACTTCTTATTTTGTACACAAGACTTTGTTTACTTGTGAAACCAATTAAAATAAATTTCATTATTCATCCAATTCAACAAATAAAAGAAAATCGTCGTTGTCTAAATTCCAAAGTGTTGGATTTGAATAGATATAATTCAAGGTCTTGTAAATGTTGAGATCTTGTATAGAGAAAAAAAGTAAAAATTATCATATCCTTATTAAAGAAAGTTTACACATTTATTTAAATGTTTGATGTTTTTAAAAAGTACTTACATTTTTGATTTGATTACTGAGCTTTTTCTTGTTCAATTAGAATAAAAACTTTCTTTGTGTAAATTCGCGCTAGATGTATGCTAAAGTTTATAGTAAACACGATCTGACTCCAGTCAGTCGCGTGCGGTTAATTTGTAACAATGCGCTATTCAAAATTTCATTAAAATATGTTAAAGAGAACGTTTTCAGAGCAAATACTACTCATTAATGGTGTATTGAAATGAATAATTCCGAGACATATTGGTGTTACCCGTAATATATAACGGTGAAAATGTTATAATAACAAAAGTATTTAAGATATTTTTCTTTTACTTATCGTTCTTGGTAAAAGGGGTTTGTGATCAAAGTGTCTACACGGCCTATTAACATTATGGTACATTTAGTTAGCGTCAAGGACCGTATAATTAATTAATGACTGATGTACAAACTTGTTGATATATCGCTTTTTAAAGTTGCATTAACTACAATTTGGACAAATTATGACATTGTGATTATTTTATTTTTATTCTATATATATTAATTTAATAAATGCGGAATATTGAAAAAATAATTATATTGAAAAGCAGCCTGTTTGATTCAATTTTGTAAAACTAAAGTTTATAAACATCGCAGATGTACTATTGTTTGACCTCATATGGGTCCGTAAGCCTTCAACCTTTAAGTTGACCGTTAATTTGAGATGTGTTGCGCATGTGGTCAGCATGTTTAGTAATGAAAAAGTAAAGAATGTCAAAAGTGAAGAGTGAAACAAGGGAACCACCATAATGACTATGTGTAGTTGTTGTGACTGATTCGACCCACAAATTATTAACCTTATACATTTACAAATTATTTTGTTTTTATCTATGACAGGAAATCAAACAGACAAATCGTCGTTTTACTATTGCACGTGCTTGTCTGTCCATTTATATTTATATTTTTGTTTATATCAGGTTACACGACCATCGGCAGTCCTCGGAGGTCATCTAGATGGTAAATCAAATTGCATCAGTCCCAAAATACGCCTTAGATAGTTGTCTTATTGGCAAACATACCACATTTCCGTATCTTTACAATAATAATTGTCAGTAGTGATTAGAAGCATTATCCATTTCCCGATTTTGACTCCAATCTTAGAAATGTTTGCAAAGAGAAACAAACAAACCCCAAGTACACCAAACTGTATCCCTGTCTGTACAAAAATACGATAATTGAAAAATGGACTATTAAACATAAACAAAGTCAATATAAATACGGTAAGCAACTTTATTAAATAAATGTAAATATCTGATTGAGTATACCAACCTGTCGAACTCTGTTGTTTACTAGCCGTCTAGTATACCAACCTGTCGAACTCTGTTGTTCCCTAGCCATCTAGTATCTGTTGTTTACTAGCCGTCTAGTATACCAACCTGTCGAACTCTGTTGTTCCGGGGGGCTTAGCCGTCAACCTGTCGAACTCTGTTGTTCCCTAGCTATCTAGTATACCAACCTGTCGAACTCTGTTGTTCCGGGGGGCTTAGTCGTCTAGTATACCAACCTGTCGAACTCTGTTGTTCCCTAGCCATCTAGTATACCAACCTGTCGAACTCTGTTGTTCCTTAGCCGTCTAGTATACCAACCTGTCGAACTCTGTTGTTCCCTAGCCGTCTAGTATACCAACCTGTCGAACTCTGTTGTTCCCTAGCCGTCTAGTATACCAACCTGTCGAACTCTGTTGTTCACTAGCCATATAGTATACCAACCTGTCGAACTCTGTTGTTTACTAGCCGTCTAGTATACCATCCTGTCGAACTCTGTTGTTCCCTAACCATATAGTATACCAACCTGTCGAACTATGTAGTTCCCTAGCCATCTAGTATACCAACCTGTCGAACTCTGTTGTTTACTAGCCGTCTAGTATACCAACTTTTCGAACTCTGTTGTTCCCTAGCCGTCTAGTATACCAAACTGTCGAACTCTGTTGTTCCGGGGGGCTTAGCCGTCTAGTATACCAACCTGCCGAACTCTGTTGTTCCCTAGCCAAATAGTATACCAACCTGTCGAACTCTGTTGTTCCTTAGCCGTCTAGTATACCAACCTGTCGAACTCTGTTGTTCCCTAGCCGTCTAGTATACCAACCTGCCGAACTCTGTTGTTCCCTATCCATATAGTATACCAACCTGTCGAACTCTGTAGTTCCCTAGCCATCTAGTATACCAACCTGTCGAACCCTGTTGAACCCTAGCCGTCTAGTATACCAATCTGTCGATCTCTGTTGTTCCCTAGCCGTCTAGTATACCGACCTGTTGAACTCTGTTGTTCCTTAGCCGTCTAGTATACCAACCTGTCAAACCCTGTTGTTCCCTAGCCGTCTAGTATACCAACCTGTCGAACTCTGTTGTTCCCTAACCGTCAAGTATACCAACCTGTCAAACTCTGTTGAACCCTAGCCGTCTAGTATACCAACCTGTCGAACTCAGTTGTTCCCTAGCCGTCTAGTATACCAACCTGTCGAACTCTGTTGTTCCCTAGCCGTCATACTCCTAGTTATTCGAACAATTACCACTTTCATCATTCATGTAGGACAGGTAGTAGGGACGTACTTCCATTCTCTTCATTTGAACTACATCATTTACAAATTAATTTATGCAAAACAAGACAGTTTGATATTTCAAAGAATTTTCTACCAATTTCTATAAAGCTATTTTACAAGCTACTCAGTCAAAAGAAACAATTGTCTATGAGTAACTCTACAACAGATTGGCTGTATGTCTACACTTCCTTGTCAATCATTGTCTCTTTTTAATGGTAATAGAAAATTAGGCGTGCATTGCAAACCTTCGGGAAAACAGGAACATTTTTTTGTATACTTTTTTCAATCTTGAATAAATCGTAATGGACAAATTCCATGTCAAGACTGGAATTGATAGACTGGTCTTACTGTCCCTAGTATTCATATAAATACTTCCATTTACATAAAAGTTTAACAGCTTTCTGGCCCTGTTAGTTATCAGTGTGGAATCATTTTGATTATCTAAGAATTGTGTTGTGCTACAGATCTTCGGCTTAAAACGTGATCCGTTGTCGTAGTCGCTTCCACACTCTTGAAACTGCCTGTCACATCACATTAAAAAGTAACAAAATGATAGTAAACAAAAATAATTATTCAGTCTTTATATCCATATCCATGTAAACATCAATTCATTGCAGATTATTCTTTAGTGGTTGTACAGCACAATTTACCCACATTGCGTGTTGGCAGCATGCGACGATAGCAAATAAAAATAAAACACACAGATTTTTAATTTGGCACTCCAGATGCGTGTTTAATCGCTCAAAACAGACGAAAAGCCAATCGAATTCGAAATTGAAAAGCATTAAAAACTGAAAATTCCGAAAATTGTGCCAAATAAGGCCATTAATGCCGTGGATTTAGAAAACCCTTAGTAGTGTTTAGAAATATTCAACATTTGATACAAATGTGAAAAAACTGTTTTTCACATGCGTTGAATTTAAATTTTTCATTACGTGAACCTAAATTTACAAGATTCTATTTATAAAATTGATATTGTAAAATAACTAATCATTACTGTGTAAAAATTCGATTTTTTAATCAAAATTTACATCTATTTTAAATGTCATTTCTATTGTTTTAGGTGTTGACGTCTTTTGTTTTTTATGTTGTCATATTTCATAACTTAAAACTTGCGTAAATTAGTTCTGTTATACATATTTCTCTTTCTCATATTTCAGAATTGTTATACATATTTTTCCGTAAATATCGAATAAACGCTTTACCAGAAGATTCAGTGAATGTATTGTAAACATGAACTAATTTGCTTTAACCTTTAATTAGACAGCGTAACAAATGTAGTTTAGCAATTTTATTTACAGAAATGTATCCTATAGTTTTTCACAATTGTATAACAAGTATCCGTTTGTCTATTAGAAATGAAAAAA
The DNA here is from genome assembly GCA_017311375.1 of Mytilus coruscus. Classification (NCBI taxonomy): domain Eukaryota; kingdom Metazoa; phylum Mollusca; class Bivalvia; order Mytilida; family Mytilidae; genus Mytilus; species Mytilus coruscus. The sequence goes on along the minus strand of CM029597.1, from coordinate 7,118,353 downwards.
AAAATGTATTTTTTGTGGTTTAAGAGTGACAGAGGATGAATTTCATTTCATCCTACAATGAAGCAGATATACTGATTTACGTAAAAAATATATCAAAAAATATTACTGGTATTGTTTGTTGAAACACAAAACAGCTTTGTAACTTATGAAAAAATATATATTTCTCTTTTAAATTAAGAAACAGTTTATTGTAAAGATATTTTGTAAACATGAAACTTCTACGTCACCTATTGTTATTTATGCATATTGTTAACATTGTTTTAATATGCCATATGTATATACTGTATTTGAATACACTGATGAGTCGTAAGGCTCAAAGTTAATAAATAATTTGAAATCTGAAAATTTGCTGTTACAGCAAGGACAGGACGGGAACCGTTTATTGGTCGTTCGTCTACATTTCCTAAATTATTCATTTAATTGTCTTCAGTTAAGCTTTTAATATGCGCAACGTTGTCATTAACACACTACAGATAGAAACATCGTAGTCATTAACACACTACAGATAGAAACATCGTAGTCGTTAACACACTACAGATAGAAACATCGTTGTCATTAACACACTACAGATAGAAGCAAATTATTCATTAATACACTACAGATAAAAGCAACGTAATAATTAACACACTAAAGATACAAACATTGCAGTCATTAACACACTTATAAGATAGAAGCAATGTAGTCGTTAACACCATTAAGATAGAAACATCGTAGGGAAAATGGTGATGTGAATGCTCTGAGTGATGATATAACAATACATGTATTATTCTTCTCATATATATTCTGCACAAATAAAAAGAAAGCTGGGTAGACAGCAACTCAGGGACACAAACACGAAAAGACATAAAAAGGTCAACTCAACACATGGTCTTCAACAGCAGATAAATATGTACTTAATATGTAAACTTCTGAATCTGTGTTTTGAAAAATAATGAAAAACACCATAGTCTTTAACTTAAACCTTTACATATTAAGAGACAGGTAGAAGCTATAATGAGGGGTCTATAATATTTGGTTAATTGCGTCGTAGGGTTGCTGTCTCATTAAACCACATCTCTTTGTTTCATAAAATAGCAACAAATTATACATGTTGAACCTTCATACAGAAGAGGTAGAAGTAACAAAGCGTTATAATTACTCGAGCATTTATGCAGAACAAACAGAACTAAATAGTCGGCTATTACTTTTTTGTCTTTGGTAATAGATAGAAATAACACTTGATAAATTTCGTGCATCCGAAGTGCTTTTCTGGTTTTACCTTCATCAGGAACGCTCAGACGTAAACATTTGAAAGCCAGGGTTGTTTAAATACGTAGAACCATAAGAGACATAAAAACAATAGCCAAATTTATCTACAGTCAACTTTGCCGGAGTAGTACAGTTTTCAACATGCGAAATCCTTTATTACAGTCGAATTCAACCAATGCGCACGCAAAAGAACAAAAGCAGTCAACGTAATAGACAACTTTCGAGTTCGATGCATTTCCGTCAAAAACTCTGGTTTTAGTGAACATCATTCGTGCGTTTAGGGGCATCGTCAGTTCCGTTCCAATGTTGAGCGAGTGGTTGGAAAACTATAAAGCTATATTGCACGAATTATTCGGCAAATTAAATTCTCATAGTTGACAATCAGCACTGCTGTCATTAGGGAATTGTGATTAAGTACTTACAAAACAAACATTATTTCTAGTTTATCCTGCACAATGACGATCACTTGATGAACGTTAATAGTGCAGGGATACAGGCGATACCCTCTATCTGGTAAATGACGTCACAAAGGCGCGCATAATTGACGAGTTTTTTCCAGTGAAGGATGAACTCGAAAGTGGTCTATTGATTATCCAGGAGTCAAGGGAAAATGGAACTCAGGTGAAAACCACAAAGGTAATATATATGTTTGTACACAAAATTTGCAGGAATACATCTTGTTGATGTATTATACCATTTTAATTTTGACAACCAAATGTTGTCAATTGTTATGAATAACTTTACATTCATTTCACATGGCGCCTTTTAAAACTATTAAGATATTTTTATCTGAAAATAATTTGTATGCTCATTTAACTTTAGCCAATAAAAAGATATGATATATACCTAATGTCTATTTTTCTGTTTCAGGCACGTACAGTTCTGCTGAAGTTGCAAGGTCGGTAGTTTCTGATCTTGATTGAAAATCATTTATCTTGTTTACATTACCTGCTGTGCACTATCAGCTCATTAAAACATTTATCCTGACGGTATCTTGGTTAATATTCTGTGTAAATTAGTTCTGTTTTCTTGCATTTTCAAAGTTCCCAACATCAGCATTGTTGAAATCTTAAATTTGAAGGCTAAATTTTTCATTCAGAAAGAAAAAAATGTAAATTCTGATAAACGATTTAATACCCTTGACATTCCAAAAAGTCATTGCTTAAATACATCAGACGAGTTTTCCCCACAATTTTTAACATGTTACCGATTTATCATACTTGCATGCAATCATCAAAACAACTGGATAGTCAGATTGCACATTCTATAAATTTAATTCACATTAGGGTAAGTAATGATGTGAATGGCTCGAGTGATGATAAGGAAAAAACATGTATTATTCTTCTCAATAATAGTGAGAACAGTTCTGTACATACGAAAATGAGGTTGGGTAGACACCAATACAAGAACACAAAAACGAAGACATCAAAGGGTCAATACAACACTTTGTCTTTAACAACATATAAGTGTATACTTAATATATCAGCCTCTAAATCTGTTGATACTTAATTGATGTTTTTTCTTGATTAAATCATCCCGTCAAAACATGCAAAAAAAAGAGAAATAGGGAAACATACAAAAAGGTACCATTACTTTATAAAAATGTCCCAATTCAAATACCCCTTATAAATCACAAAAACCGAAACAAATAAATTTAAAATTGTTATAACAATATATATATATATCTATTTAAAAGTAGGTATCTGCACTTACTAGATTTTTTGCGAATTGATTAGGTCACCTTGAACCCGACCTTCATAAAAAATCGGTTTATCTTCCAATACAGTGTATCCTTCAAACTGCCTGCAAGAGTTACAGACATATATTATTTGAACAAAATACCAGACTTTGATATATGTTATGCCTGACTGTTTATCTAACGAGCATCTAGCAATAACATATATCCATCAAAGGTGCATTATCGCGGTAGACCTATCACCTGGATTAACCACCTCAAGAGATAAAACAAATATGTGGTAATTAGACAGATCTGCTAACGCAAATAAGTCTCTTATCGATGTCGTACAGCAATAAAGCAATCCGTGTTATCAACTTTATACAAGATCGCTTCAGGAATACAGTGAGGTTGAATAGCACTTTACATTTAATAATTTGGTTGATTGTCGAGTTCGTGATGAAATATAATGTTCTTACAAACTAGTTAATATCGATATTGAAATTAACATTAGTTTTCATAGCACTTTTATATATATCATAGGATATTATGCTAATTTGTTCTAAAAAAAAGTGGTCTTAACAGAGTAAACAATTTGGGTACTTTTATAACCACCCAGTTTTCCTCCAGAAAAAGAGAGGCGAAAGTTACCAAAAGGGACATTCAAACTCATTAGTGGAAAATAAACTGGCAACGCCATGAAACGTATGCTATTAACAAAAGAATCCCCGAAACTGACGATCAGGTGAAAGGTCAAAATAAGTGAAGTTAAAGAGCATTGAAAACAAAAATTCCCAACAAATGGTGCAAAACACGGCTACGTCTTTCTTATAAACAGAAGTTCTTATAAGGTGTGAACAATATTTGTAAGTCCTCCTTATAATCTGAACTTCATGGCTAGGTGTTACCAGTATTGATAAGTCAGCCTTATAAACTAAACTTCATATTTATATGTTTCCAGTATGGGTAAGTCAGCCTTATAAACTGAATTTTATATATCAAGTGTTTCCAGTATAGGTTCTCTTTTAAGCTGCACTTAATGTTCAGGTGTTTCCATGTAGTATTGGGAAGTCGGCCTTGTAAACTGAACTTCATGTAAAGGTGCTTATTGTAATAGTAAGTAGTCCTTATACACTGAACTTCATGTGAAGGTGTTTATTGTAATAGTAAGTAGTCCTTATAAACTGAACTTCGTGTAAAGGTGTTTATTGTAATAGTAAGTAGTCCTTATAAACTGAACTTCATGTAAAGGTGTTTATTGTTATAGTAAGTAGTCCTTATAAACTGAACTTCATGTTAGATGTTTATTGTAATAGTACGTAGGCCTTACAAACTGAACTTCATGTAAAGGTGTTTATTGTAATAGTAAGTAGTCCTTATAAACTGAACTTCATGTAAAGATGTTTATTGTAATAGTAAGTAGTCCTTATAAACTGAACTTGATGTAAAGGTGTTTATTGTAATAGTAAGTAGTCCTTATAAACTGAACTTCATGTAAAGGTGCTTATTGTAATAGTAAGTAGTCCTTATAAACTGAACTTCATGTAAAGGTGTTTATTGTAATAGTAAGTAGTCCTTACAAACTGAACTTCATGTAAAGATGTTTATTGTAATAGTAAGTAGTCCTTATAAATTGAACTTCATGTAAAGGTGTTTATTGTTATAGTAAGTAGTGCTTATAAACTGAACTTCGTGTAAAGGTGTTTATTGTAATAGAAAGTATTCTTTATATACTGAACTTCATGTCCATGTGTCCATTCGGTTTTAGTAAGTTCACCTTATAAACTGAACTCTTCGTGTTAATGTGTCCATGCAGTTTTAATAAGTCCACCTTATAAACTGAAATTCATGTTACTACTTATGTTTTTTTCCGGTATGGGTAAGTCGGCCTTATAAGCTGAAGTTCATGGATAGGTGTTTTGAGAATGTCTAAGTCTGCCTTATCAACTAAATTTCTTGGTAAGGTGTTACCAGTATGAGTAAGTCGGCTTTATAAACAAGCTGAACTTCATGGTTATGTGTTTACATACAGTTTGGGTAAGTCGGTCTTATAATAAGAAGTGCATGCTAAGTTTGTCATGTATGGGAAGTCTACCTTATAAACCAAAGCACATGTTTAGTTTGTTAAGTTTGGATAAATCAGCCTTATGTCAATGTGTCAATTAAAGTTTATGAATAGGCGTTTTCGGAATGGATAAGTCGACCTATCAACTTATCTTGATGGTAAGGTGTTTATTTTCAGAATTGATAAGTCGACCTATCAACTTAACTTCATGGTAAAGTGTTTTCAGAATGGGTAAGTCAGCCTTATAAACTGAACTTCATGGTAAGGTATTTCCAGTATGGGTTAGTCAGCCTTAGAAACGGAAGTTCCTATTATGTGTTTTCATGCAGTATCGGCAATTCCGCCTTGTAAACTGACATCATGCCGGTTAGTTTTTTCCAGGCAGTATGAGTAATTAGTCCTTTAAAAACTGAATTCCATGCTTAGTTTTTCCCAATATGGGTAAGTCAGCCTTATAAATAGAAGTTCTTATTACGTATTTCCATGCAGTATGGGTAGGTCGGACTTATTAACTGAACTTTAAGGTTAAGTGTTTCCATGCAGTATGGGTAAAACCGCCTTATAAACTAAACTCCATGGTAAGGTGTTTCCAGTATGGATAAGTCGGCTTTATAACATAAACCTCGTGCTTATGTGTTTCCATGTAGTATTGGTAAATCAGCCTAATAAAATAAAATTCATGGATAGGTGTTGCCAGTATGGGTTAGTCGGCTTTGCAACATGAACTTCATGATTATGTGTTTCCATGCAGTATGGGTAATTCCGCTTTATAAACTTAACTTCATGGATAGTTGTTGCCAGTATGGGTAAGACAGCCTTATACACTGAAGTTCATGGATAGGTGTTTCCATGCAGTATGGGTTAATCTGCCTTATAAACTGAAGTTCATGGATAGGTGTTTCCAGTATGGGTAAATCTGCCTTATAAACTAAAGTTCATGGATAGGTGTTGCCAGTATAGTAAGTGATCCTTATATAATTGGGGTTAATTCTTTTATTTGACAAGCATGAACATTGTGACATTTCCTTTCTTATCCAGATCTATATGTCAGTTTTACACTAACCCTAATTCATTTATAACAAAAATTACTTGCATGATAACATGATTGTCAGAGAAGACAAAAGTCGTCTTCAAAATAATTCAACTGGTAAAATACCACGATTTAATCTAAGATACGGGTGTATATCATTTAACCTGTAACGCCAGTACACTGTTGTATTGTACTTGTGCAAGTAGGTATGAGCTCCTGTTTGTTATTCAAAGTGCAATGGGTAATATTATACCCGAAATTACTTATTGTATTATATCATTTATATGATTTATGATTTTATTATATGGATTTAATTAAAATGTATGTATATATATATATATATATATATATATATATATATATATATATATATATATATATATATATATATATATATATATATATATATATATATATATAGATATAGATATGAGAGTTATTGCGTGTCAATAGTCATATTACGTACTGCAGACTTTTGTTCATTTGCAACACTTCACATATATAAAAGTTAACTATTGTACACAATCTTAATAATGCTAAAAAAGAAAGAAACAGACACATTTCATTTTGTATTTTCTAGAATAGGTTATAACTTAAGGCAAATAAAACAACATATCAACTAAACTATAAATTCCCCAAAGTTTAACCACATCCTATCGTAAATTAAAGATAATCTCAAACAACAGTATCAAAAAGTCTCAGACAATGTTTTATATATCCTATAATAATGTTTAAAAACCTTTCACAGGAGGCTTAAATAAACCAGGAGTTTAAAGAAAGTTCAAATTAGCTAAAATCTTTACCAGACGGATATGGTGTGCCTTCTATACTAGACGAATTGTATGTGCCATCTATACTATAGACGGAGTTTATGTGCCATCTATATTTAATACCTGATGGATTTGGTTTACCATGTATACTACACGGATTTGGTATGCTTTTTATAACAGACGGATTTAATATGTCATCTTTACCAGACTGGTTTTGGTATGCAATCTATACCAGACAGATTTGGTATGCAAATACAAGACGGATTCAGTATCCCATCTTTATCAGACTGGTTTGGTATGCCATCTATAATAGACATTTTTAATATGCCATCTTTACCGGACGGATTTAGTATGCCATCTATACCTAACGGATTTATTATGCCATCTTTACCAGACTGGTTTGGTATACATATATATCAGACGAATTTGGTATGCCATCTATACCAAACGGGTTTAAATGTTTGGTATGCCATCTGTGCCAGACGGATTAGGTATGCCATCTTTACCAAACGGACTTAATATTCCATCTCTACCAGGCGCATTTAGTATGCAATCTATACCAGCAGGATAAGGTATGCCATCTATACCAGACATATTTAGTATGCCATCTATACCAGACGGGTTTAATATGCCATCTCTACCAGACGAGTTTGGTATGCCATCTTTTCCAGACGGATTTGATATGCCATCTCTACCAGACGGATTTGATTTATCAGTTATAGCACACAGATTAGGTGTACATCTACACCAGATAGATGTGGTATAGTATACCAGAGTGATTTAGTATGTCATCTATACCAGACGATTAATTGGATGAATATATAAATTGAAATGAACAGGTTTCAAAAAGGGTTCCCAAATTGTCACACCCATTCTAAACTAGTATGTAAAGGCAAGCACATTGAGTAACTCTGAATATTGACTGGCAATTGTATTATATTCTTGTTATAAACGATTTTGATTCAACTAATAAGACAGCAATTGTCAATATTGTGATCAAACCAAATACTTCATACATTTTTTAATTAAAAGTTTTCTTTTTTCTTTATTAATTAAATGTTGGAATCTCTCAGTTGTCATGCACTTACACAACCTTACAGCGAACCCGTGTGGTCTTTTATTATTATCATTTAATTTTCTGAATTGAAATACAGCAGAATGCAAGAATTCCTTCCCAATGCTTAATATTATCGTACAGTAAGATAATATGTTGCGTCCATTATCGCTTCCCTGACGTAATAATTACCTACAACTTGACGTCTTCTCACCTTACATAATTAAATCATTTGTATGCACCAGAAATAATTCCACTTTGCAGATAAATCTCAGTTGTGACTCCGTTAGTTTGATGATGGATGGACATTTTATCACAACTCCAGACGAATTGGGAACTATTAGAACAATATTAAATGAATATTAATGTCATTTTTTACAAATACAAGATTTGCAATTAACATGTCATGCCGGTTTTAGCACCTTTGCTCTGTTAAATTACATAAAAAGGAAGATAAGCTATTGCATAGATTGATAAAATCCTTTGGTGTGGTCCTGAATCATTAGCCGATGTCTATAGAAATAAGTTTACTTTAAAAAAAAGTATTATTCTTCTATGATTCGGAACTCTCATGAGGCTGAAAAACCAGGAACGTCTGCTATTCCTTTTCATTTTTCCCCATAAGAAAAAAAAAAAACACTTAAAAAATTCCATGCGTCCAAAGCTCTTTTCTGAATTTGCCTTCACCAGGAACGATCAAAGTCGAATGTTTGAAAGCCAAGGATGTACAGTATACTGAAACAGTTCAAGGGCTATTTGACCAAACAGGACTTAAACATAATACCAAAATCCATCTAAAGTCAACTTTGCCTGAGGGAATTGAAATCTAGTTTCTTAATAAAGGTACATCTAAAATATATGAGGTTTAAACAATAAAGTACAAAAGTACTAAATACATACACGATCATTCTGCATTTAAAAAAAACATATTCATCCATCAAACAATCCTATTATTGCAATATAAAAATTAAACGGAGACAACTTCCACCTAAAATTATTGTCTTGCTCTGAATGCTTACAATTTTTAGAATACACAAATACAAATATTTTCATCGATCAAAATAATGTCACATTTGTCAAAAAACTTGTGATCTACGGGTTTCTCCAAAAAATTGATGTTAATATCCTCTACAAATTATCGCGATTTATGAACAATAAACAAAAGTGTGTGCACTTTAAGATATTTAATACCACATTTGGATTCCTATCAGTATGAGGAAATACATGGGTTTTGATGGATTTCGTAAATTTGACAAATGACATGTTATTAAACAATGATTTTGAAAAATTATATTTTTTTTGAAAAAAATATTAATCAAAGTCCCTGAGTTCAAGCAATAATACTTTTGTTTTTTCTTTAACTATGTCAATGTGAAAAGTCAAGGTTTTGTGCCCTTACTATGTCAAGTGAGAAGTCAAGGTTTTGTGCCGTAACAATATCAAGTGAGAAGTCAAGATGTTGTGACGTCACTGTCATATGAGGAATCAAGTTGTTGTGACGTTAATTTTATTCTGACTTCGTCAGTTCTCGCTCGTATTGTATTTTTATGCATCATATTTACGCCATGATATATGGTTAATGCAAAACGATAGCTCTCAGTAATTTAGAAGGGGGTCTTTTATCAATTTAACCTTTCTTCATGTTAAGACATGACAAATGCAGGATATCTAATTACATTTAATGTCAACATGGTGTAAGTTATGATGTATTTAGGAAATCTGACGCACATGTTATATGTATGTTGCAAACCTGACTCAATGGTCATATGAATTTGACAAACCTGACAAACGATAAGATTTATATGTTTTCCGCAAACCTGACAAAAGATAAGATTTATATGTATTCCGCAAACCTGACACCAGGTTTATATTTACTCAACGAACATGACACAAATGTCATTGTGAACTTTTCGCAATGTGGCGTTCGTAGGTCTTTTAATACACCTTATCCTATTTGGAAATCTGCGCCAGTTGACCCGAGAATCTGCGCCGGTTGAACTTTTGACGTCATACAACAATCACTTTTCCATTCTGGCTTCAGATATTTTCTATTGCGACATCAAAATTTTACGGGAACCTAGCTTTGTGATGTCCATTAATGGCGGACAAATAGCGACAGGGTGTATCATTTCTTTTATAGAAAATTCCCAGAAAACACCAAGCCATCTTGTCCCATACTCGCTTTCATTCTTAACTGTCAGAGATTTGGTTTAAACAATATTTTTATTCGATAAGTCAACTCATGCTATATAATATAATACAGTATAAACAATAGGATCCAGAAACAAGCAACATTGCTTATTTTAATCTGTCTCCAAAAGAATATTGACATACAATATAATGAATACTTGGAGCATGCTCTGTCAATTGGAATATATTAAGAATAGTAAATACAAAATAAGATTGATTATATAGTTTGAGAAAAAGGGAAAAAAAACAAACAAAACAAACAAAAAGCAAATGAATGAAATGAGCTAAATGAAATGCAAGGAAAACATATAAATGAAGTTTTCATATTATGGTGTGAATCTTTACTTTCCAATATATATTTCTGTACCAATACAAAAGAGTACAATTTTCTTCATCAGTTAAACAATCTGACCCAAAAGCAAAATATTTACATCAATACGCTGCGGAAAATCAGGAAGAGAATTCAGTAGCACTTGGCGTATGTTAGTATAGTAAGGACACGTTAATAAAAATGAGAGTTTGTTTCTATAGCACCACAACGACAATTTGGCGAATCCACTAAACTACGTAAAATAAATTGGAGTTTAAAGCACTAGATTTCATTCGCAAGCGTGCATGGAGAATTTGTCCAATGCGATTTCCAACATAATAATGTGTGGAACCTTCTTATTTTGTTTACAAATATGTTTTTAAATAGAAAGAGAGTCGCATTGTCTTATATTAAAAGGTATCTTATTCCATAATTTCACGGTTGCAGGAAAAGTATTCAGAATATAAGCGAGTTCTTGTACCGATTTCTAAGATATTTTGACGTTGCCTTGTATTATGGTTATGTCTACTTTCTACTAAACCTGGTATTTGTTCACGGAGATAACTAGGTGTTTTGTCATGTATAATTTTGTGACAGAGTATCAATCTATGATTTTCCTTCGTTTCGATAACTTTTCCCATTGAGTTTCGACATATAATTTACCAATATTCGTAAGTTTAGTCCCCCCTGTAACTATGCGTGCGGCATCTAGCTGGATATTTTCTAGCCTTTGTATTAGGTTTATATTATGTGTGTCCCATACAACATCGGCGTATTCAAGAATTGGCCGTATAAAAGACATGTATAGTTTTTCCAGAGTGAACCGATCGAGAACGTTTCTAACTTTTCGTAGAATGTTAACCCTTAAATAAGATTTGTTCATTATGTATTCGATATGGTCTTGCCAAAATCCATTATTAGAAAAATAAACACCAAGAAGTTTGTGATTGTCGACTATTTTCAGTTCTTGGTTATTCATTTTTAGAGGGGGGTGGTACAACTTAGTTTTTTTCCTAGATATAATCATAGACTCTGTTTTTTTTGCATTAAAATTAACAAGCCATTTTTGTGACCAATTATATATTTTATCTAAATCATAGTTTAGTGTTTCAGCAGCTTCAATCGGAATATCAACTACCAAGTACAATGAGGTATCGTCAGCAAATAATTTAATTTCTGCATGAATATCTTCGACAATGTCATTTATAAAGATTAAAAACAGTAGAGGCCCTAAAATAGACCCCTGGGGTACCCCTGCATTTACTGGAAACCATTCAGAACTTGTACCATTTATTACCACACTTTGGGATCTTCCTGACAGATAATTTTCAAACCATTTCAATAAACTACCAGATATTCCAGCTTGTTGTAATTTGAAAAGAAGACCCTTATGCCAAACTCTATCGAAGGCTTTGCTTATATCACAGAAGACAACCCTTATTTCTTTACCATTATCAAGAGCTTTACCAAAATCGTTTGAAATATTAACCAGTTGATTTACTGCTGAGTCCCCCCTAGTGAAGCCTGACTGATTATTGCTAAGAAACTTATTTTGTTTTAAGTGATTGTAAACATGTTTATAAACACAGCGCTCCATACACTTTGATATAACACTCAAGAGGGAAGAGATTTTGCTTTGATAATTGATACTACAGAACGTACAAAGTGATATAATATAAAAATTCCGAAAAATTGGTCAAATATGGCTAAGGCAATCGATTTCTGGAGGAAAGAATCATTCGAGTTTCGAATAATTCAACATGGCATAAGCAGTTATTTAAAAAAAAAAATAAATGTATCAATGATAATGCAAGTCAACATTATGTGCTGACTACTGGGATGGTGATATCCTCAGAGACCTCGCGCGTATGACATGACTTCTTGAAGACATTGAACTCATAGTTTGTTCAGAGTACAACTGGTCACGTTTTAGTTTAGATGTGATTGAACAATGTGTGAGGTTGGTATTGTACATTGTACTCATGCTTTAGTTCCTTAGAAAGCAAACAAATAGTTCGGCATGTGTCCTTTATCATACTCAATCAATGCACAACATGATTCACGTAATTCAACAAAATGTACACTCATTAATTGTGAAGAAATTTTGCGAATGTGTTAATTAAAAACGATTGTTTTTGTGAATTAAAATCTTTTATTTCACTACATGAAGTAGTTCATAACCCCAGTTCATGATAGTCTTACATGACATAAGTAGGTTCCATGTGCATATAAAATCTGTTTGTGTACTTTTAATCTTTAGTCTGACTTCACTGCACCAAACTATAATGCATACGTAATATATTTTGAGTTCTAGATCGATTCAAAGAGAAATTTAGTTATAAAAGTAATTCTGGAAATACAAATTATCTGATAACGAAACATGTAAATAAAATATCTTATCTTATCTGTACATAGTCAATGAATAAATGAATTATCGAGTGAAGCGACATCAGATAAATTTGACTACTAGTATTTTTTTTATGTACGTTTTGGTCAAATTGCTCATCACGTCTTCAGGTATTTAAACATCCTTCACTTTAAGGATGTCCGTAAACTGGTTCGCCATTCCATCTAAAGCTTCGCACCGCAGTGTAGCGATAAGTGAACATAACAGGGGTCCAGTTTAGGATGTTCGCTACTCTTGTTTTAACCCGAATAATTCAGTCTCTCCCCGTAATCGATCTCTCCTACTTGCGAGGATTAATGGAGTAATCGTAGATCAGCGGAATATAACGACTGAATTATTCGGGTTACTCTTGTTTTTGACTTTTTTTGTCAGATATTCGGAATCCTCTAGTTTTATCCATGTAGTGCCAATAAAAAAGCCCCAACTTTTCTGTTTATAATTTTAACACATATAGTTTGACAAGCCATTAAAGAATATCTTATAAAATCCTTGTTATTTTTTCATAATTTTTGAAAGAAAAAGGTGACAATGTTTAATGTATGAAAAATCTAGAGATAATCATTTCCCGCCAAATTTTCAATTGATTATATCTCGAAAACAAGGTCACGGACCTATGATTTTTTTCTGCTTTTTAATTTCTGTTATTTATATACTATCAATGTCAGTCATTTAAAAAGCTTGTTATTTTTAAATAGAGGAGCGAACATCCTTAAAGATTTAGGGTTTGAGCGTTTCTAATGAATGCAAATGCATTAACACGCCGTTCACGCACCACAAATTTATAAAGATATTATTTTCATTAATAGATATGAAGTGAAATCAGAGGATTTTACTAGAAGTTTTGTCTCCTTGTTTCTTATGAGAAAAAAAATCATACATTCGCTGCACATAAGTACAAGAGCAAGTCGGCTAGCAGGCTATTGGTTTCTTCTGTAAGAATGGTGAACGCAGATACCGGAATCATGTCTTAGATTGGGCTTGTTAATAGGCATCATATTTGTCGAGTTGGGGTGATAAACATTCCAACCTTGCAATTGACGTACATGTACAATGTAAGCAATTTCGAAAGTAAATATAATTTTTTTTTTGTAACAGAATTTTTAAATTCGTTATTGATGCATTATGTTTTTATACATAAAATATCCTGATGGAAGATACTTTTGTCAAGGACTCGGCAATATGTTTTAAACTAGGGTTATTAACTACAACACTAGGTGAGATATAAGATTCCATTCATGTTTATGTATAACCAATGTTTATTGTCTTGGTAACAATCCTATCATTTTGGATTTTAAACTTATCTTATCTATATACCAGATGAGAAAAGTTCGAATTTTTGATTTTCGTGATTTTGTCATTGATACATGATGTTGTGTGATTTCCATATGTATTGTCGGATCTGTGACGGCATATTCAAAACAATGATGATAGCAATCGAAAACGCTGCATCAGCTGGACTGAAACCTGTTGTTCAACCCAATTAAGTCCGTCTAACCATGCTAGTATTAAATGATACGGTGATGGTGAATACGTTAGCTAATAGTGTATGATATGCGATATTTCAGCCTTATCAATAAAGAAAATTCTTAATGTTAGGCTTTATGTTGACGTAGGCAATTTCGAAAGAATAATATTTTATTTCATATTTACTGGTTTTGTAACAGAATCATAAAATTCATTTTTGATGCTTTATCTTTTTGAACCATAAATTTAACAGATCAGTTCAAATGGTATGTCAATCATTTATAAAGCACCTGGACATAACACTAAATTTAGCAATAAAAATACTGCCATTTGGACACGTCTAATCAACGCACACTGAAAATCCTGCAGTGACATGTCGACAAAGCACTGTATGGCCTGGGAATAGGCTTAACGCAGCTATAGGGCACAAGGTCAATCGCAGTCATTCATTTGAATAAATTTGTGAATGGTCAAACATTTTTACCCGTTAAAATGTATCATTATTTAATGGTGTGCAAAATATATGAATAGCAAATGTATTAGACAATTGGTAGTTCGTAGTACCAGTTAAATTTATGTTCCACACCATTACCCGCTTTTATTTACCTCTGTATTTAGATGTCCTTGAAATACAAACAGTTTTAAAATTTGGAAGTTTCATACTTTAAAAAAGTCGATCACTATTGAAGTGTTTGGTTGTGGTTAAATCACAAAATCTCTCAGAATAGGGTCTGTTATGTAATGCAATGTTTGTATGTATTTAACAGTTACTTACCACTGGGGATAGAAATGAACAGTGAAACTCATAGAAACTGTTCAGCCTCGATAACAACGTTACGATCACCGAGGTGAACATGGTTTCTTTGTATCTAACCAATATAATAATAATAAATAATAATAATAATAATAATAATAATAATAATAATAATAATAATAATAATAATAATAATGATAGTCACTAATATCGTTATAATTTTTTGTGTCTTTTTAAGAGAAAGGGTTTTAAAATATATGTGTGTGAGTGAAAATGAAGTCGTGATTGTTAATTACTTTCTCACTGTATTTTTTCATTGAACAGTTGAATAAGTAGACACTTAACATTTGTCAGATAGTTTTGTACTTATAATTATGTAATGCACAACCGAATATGAAGTGATTCCATATCACGAAGCCTTCTGTGAGGTCTGCATTCCAAACCAAATTTACAAAACGGCAATATTTGCATATTGAATCAGGCTGCTTTCTTCGAGAGCCATTTCAATTTTAAGGATTTATTCAGATTTTTTGTTGAGATAAAAAGAAATAAAAAAACCGACAAGGTTGTAGACCCGCTTAATCATTCGAGGCAGCCTGCAGCATCTGCTTAACATCTGAGATAGCCAACAGCATCTACTTAATATCCGAGGCAACTTAGCGTGTCTTCGTAAATATCCGAAGCTGTTTGCAGCATTTGCCTTAATACACGACAGCCTGCAGAATCTGCTAAACCATCGAGGTAATCTGGATAATCTGATGTAACTTTGAGTCGGCCTTGAGTATCTGATCAAACATCTGAAGAAGTCTGTAGCATCTGCTAAATCAACGAGACAATCTGGGTCACATATGCTTGAACGTTCGAGTCAAACTTGTGAATCCCCTCAACCATACAAAGGTGCCTTGAGTATCTGATCAAAATCCGAAGGAGCATGTAGCATCTGCTAAACCTTCGGAACAGTCTGGATCATCTGCTTAAACATTCGAGTCAAAATTGAGAATCTGCTCAACCATCCAAAGGAGCCTTAAGCATCTGCTCAAACATCCGAAGGAGCATGAGCATTGGCTAAACCTTCGGAACAGTCTGGATCATCTGCTTAAACATCCGAGTCATCATTGAGTATCTGCTCAAACATCTAAAGGAGCCTATAGCATATGTTTAACCTCCGATGCAATCTAGATTATCTGCTTAACATCCGAGTAAGCATCGAGTATCTGCTCAAACATCAGAAGGCGCCTTGAACAACTGATTAAACATCCGGTGCATCCTGAACATCCTGAACATCCGAGGTAGCATAAGCATCAGTTTTAGCCTACGAGGCAGAGATTATACTGAGAAATAACTTTCTGCTGCTATGTCGTAGAACATATCAAAATGTTGGACTATTTATCCACAATGAATTCGTTGAATTTCATTATTGATATTTTTATCAATCGACCTGTATTCCCATGTTCCTTCTTGTGCTTCCAAACTAAACGACCTGTATCGTATGTGCATTTAGAGAGGAATTTAGATTATAGTTGTTTTACCACAAATTATACGATGTATCAAACCAGCTGATTCTCATGTTCAGATGAACTTATTTTTTTATTTTAGTTCATTCATATGTTTTGGAGTTTAGTGTGACGTCCATTTTCACTGAAATAGTACACAATTTTATTTAGGGGCCAGCTGAGGTGCACCTCCGGGTGCGGGATTTTCTCGCTGCGTTGAAGACCCATTGGTGGCCTTCAGCTGTTATCTGCTCTTTGGTCGGATTATTCTCTTTGACATATTCCCCATTTCCATTCTCAGTTTTATTATATTATTTTCATTCGCTGTTTGTGTACAAATCTCATTTATCAAAGTGAAATTGAAGTCAGGTATGATAGAGATAATAAAGCGTTTTCTTTAAATGTAGGTTGGTTCATGTATTCGAGAAATTGACTCGAAAGGACGACTACTTATTTTAGTACGATCTATGACAAACGTTTAAGTTTCTAGCTATCAAGTTCCAATTTGTGAAAAACAAAAAAACAAATTGTGTAAAAGCATATGGCAAATGTATTTCTACTATTCGAAGCATTAACTATGTTCGTATCATTATTGACAGGGTCGCGCTCCTCACACAAAACTGATCCGATATGAGGATAAACGACCCAGATATAGTCACGACATAGGTTTTA
Organism: Mytilus coruscus; assembly: GCA_017311375.1. Lineage (NCBI taxonomy): Eukaryota > Metazoa > Mollusca > Bivalvia > Mytilida > Mytilidae > Mytilus > Mytilus coruscus. The sequence continues at coordinate 7,101,221 of CM029597.1, read as the reverse complement.
CGGTACCCATCACACATTGATTAGCCTATACGATGTGTCTCAGCTCACGGGCGACATGTTTTCGTGGTCTTATATACAAGATAAGCCGTCCAATCTGTAAACTTACCGATTGTGTCCTATGCCTGATGTTCTTATTTTGACTGAGTGTTGATTCGCATAGCGGGTGATCTATACATAGCAGGAGACGGTAATGAATTTTGAATTTCTCTGTTTTAATGCACTTTAATAGATGTAAGAAGATGTGGTATGAATGGCAATGAGACAGCTCTCCATCCAAGTCACAATTTGTAAAAGTAAACCATTATAGGTCAAAGTACGGCCTTCAACACGGAGCCTTGGCTCACACCGAACAGCAAGCTATAAAGGGCCCCAAAAATGACTAGTGTAAAACCATTCAAACAGGAAAAAAAAAAAAAAAAACAAAAAACAAAAAACAAAAAAACGGTCTAATCTATATAAAGAACGAGAAACGAGAAACACTTATGAACCACATCAACAAACGACAACCACTGAACATCAGGTTCCTGACTTAGGACAGGTGCAAATAAATGTAGCGTATTTAATTTGGCTTAACTGTTTTGATTTCAGGGCGACTTTAGCTTTTTACGTACACGATGTAAGTGTCTGGCATACCAAATTTTACGCCTGTAACTATGATGAGTTTATTTGATGAGTGTTTACTCTGTCATACTTCTTTTTTCTTGCCTTTATTTGTATCTTTTTGATAAGATTTATGAGATATTCAGTAAACTACTGTTGCTCTAAATTTGAATATCTGTTCAAATTTTCGTACAATACTGTCATTTCATAGCATTTTAGAAAAAATTAGAAAATGCCATAGATAACACGGTAAAGATAAATAATTGATTTGTACCTATTTCGGTACATAGTCAGACTTATCCATTAAATTCTATGCTTTCTCAGATATGCATATCTTTGTAACGGAAAGGGATATCAACTTTCTTATATCATCAAGTTCTGATATAGCAAGTTTTGAACACTTACTAAATTTAGGTGTAAGACTACCAATTCACCCACCTCAATTTAGAACGTATAGTAAAAGTAGCCCTTCACTGAAAAACATAGTACTTTTGATATCATTGTTTACATCAACTAACAAACAAATTTGCAGAAATAAAACTTTTGGTGAAAGAGAAACATATGTAGAATCATCTTAATAGATATAAGAAGATGTGGTATGAGTGCCAATGAGACAACTCTCCATCCAAGTCACAATTTGTAAAAGTGAACCATTACAGGTCAAACTACGGAGCCTTGGCTAACACCAAACAGCAAGCTATAAAGGGCCCCAAAATAACTAGCGTAAAACCATTCAAACAGGAAAACAAAAAAAAACGGTCTAATGTATATAAAAAAACGAGAAGCGAGAAACACTTATGAACCACATCAACAAACGACAACCACTGAACATCAGGTTCCTGACTTAGGACAGGTGCAAACAAATGCAGCGGGTTTAAACGTTTAACTTGGCGCCAACCTTCACCCTAACTGAAACAATAGTTTAACATCACAACATAGAAAGACACACTATAGAATATCAATTGAAATGACTTAACTCAATCAAAAGCCAAAATTTACTTTTCCATGATTTTGCATTAAAAATTGAGGATTAATGCGCTCCATAGTATATATACTACTGATTTAAGATTTCCATAATCTCGGGGGTTATTTTTAGTAGCAGTTGACTTCCGAACGGTGGTGTTTCACTGCAAGACTTTAAACATTGGTTGAGTATTGGCATATAAAAATGTGATATAATTCAGAATAACCCTGGTTTCTATGAAGTTAAACTTAAAGAAAATATTACGAAAGTTGTGAAAATTGAAAAATTTGGTTGATTATAAAGGGGTTTTGAATTGATGGTCTGACACCTTCAAAGACCGTTAGCAGATAACTTTTTCTGGGTAATGCATATTGGTCAGCAACCGACCACACAAGTAAACTGATGCTAGGCATTTAGGAGTCATCGTATAAGGCAAGCTCGTTATCGGACTATACCAGATAAGTGGTACACGAGTATTTAACGATTATATGTTGAAGGTCTGAAATCAATACAAAATGAACCAAGGAATAATTATCATAGAAGCCACGATAAATACATGCAAGATCTGATCTTAAGCTATACCGACCTGTTTTATTTTCAACTTTGCATCCATGCATTTCTTAATTGTGTAGCAATGTAGCGTTTGAAGTAGTGACAGACTACAAATTAGACATAAATAAAAGTACATGGCCACACGGTGCAGAATCAGATGCACAAATAGCTTTATGCTTTTTTACAAGTTTTCGTTTAAGTGGATGGCTTTGAATTCTTATTACATTTTTCTTTTATCTAACGAGTAGGTAATTTGCTACATAAATATAGATTAGAGAGTCAATACAGCAAGGCCGTGGTGTATTTAAAGTTTAAAAACCTCATAAAACATCGTTATACATAGATGAAAAATAGATAAGATAAGCTACATCATCTCTAAATGTTTCTGACTATCAATATTAGTTTGGGGGAAAATTTCGACGTAGCAAATTATTACAGACGTGGCAATATGCATAAGCATCCGATTCTTGTCGATGACAAAACCTTTTCTTTGGGTTTATGGAAAGCGTATTACAACTCATCATTAATTCGTTTCTAATTTTGGGTAATTTTGCAAGAACAAAATTTTTAATGGAATGAAATTAAGATATATCAACATTTTAACATATGTATATGAACATTCAAGACAAATTCATCGCTAAACATTGTTGTTAAAGATTTTTTTTTAATATTACAGCAAAGGTTACATGTCTTTGCAGAATTTGTATCGAAGGCCATCCAAGACAAAAATACATTGAAAACACTTCATGGCCATGATGTAAAAATGAATTTTGTGGAAATTAGTTCTACCTATAAGATCTTGTGATGACCGTTTTGACAATGCTACTTGTATGTCGGTTTTATTCAGACGGTTCAAGTTTCAATGATACTATAAAAATTAGAAGATGTGGTATGATTACCAATAAGACAACTCTCCAAGAGAGACCAAATTATGGAGAAGTTACCAACTATAGGTCACCATACGGCCATCCAACGAACGTATGTTCCTTTTTATAATAATTGTTCTCGAACTTATTACATTAATGTTTAAATGACATATAAATATATTCTACCACTTCATCAAGTGCGATACAATATTTAGACAGTTAAATTTTCAAATGTAAAATGCAAGGCTCGCCGAGCGTTTTATATATTTAAAATTTTAACTGTCGAGAGTGGATAAATATCGTGTTGCACAAGATTTGGTAGTGGAATCTGTTTCTCTAATAATTTTTAGAAGATAGACGGACAATCAATCCTTCTTTTTTAACGATCTGCAAAAACGATGTTTTCTTTCTATGTGACGTCATCAGGCATGGTCGCCTTTTTTCATGACGTCACAATGGGAAAAGAAAAATCACAAAAAAATACTGAACTCCGAGGAAAACTCAAAAAGGAAAGTCCCTAACCAAACGGCAAAATCAAAAGATCAAACACATCAAACGAATGGATAACAACTGTCATATTCCTGACTTGGTACAGGCATTTTCTTATGTAGAAAACCTGGTTTTAAAGCTAGCAAAACCTCTCACTTGTATGACAGTCACATCAAATTCCATTATATTGACAACGATGTGTGAACAAAACAAACAAAAACAATAGGTAAAAATGTCACAAATAGGGGTAAATAGTCTAATTCGGTAGGTCACATTCGTGAAAAGGGAACGGGATTGTAGTTACGACATAAGGAACATATCCGATATCATCTGTGAAACGGATATTCCATAACGGTCAACCAACTCCTGATGGCGTCCGTAAAATTTACAAAGTGATGACTTCAACTTCACCATTTGGAACTCTTGGTTTAAAAATGAAAATCCACAATTGGAAAGCTGAAATCATCTCTTTTGTCGTAAAATTTTGTTTTCGACCGACCCTCATAGTCAATTTCTAGATATAAGTCATAATCAAATGGCAAAATCAAAAGCTCAAACACATCAAACGAATGGATAACAACTGTCATTTTCCTGACTTGGTACAGGCATTTTCTTTTTAAAGTAGAAAATGGTGGATTGAACCTGGTTTTAAAGCTAGCTAAACCTCTCACTTGTATGACAGTCGCATCAAATTCCATTATATTGACAACGATGTGTGAAAAAAACAAACAAAAACAATAGGTAAAAATGTCAAAAATAGGGGTACAGCAGTCAACATTGTGTTATCATCTTATTCACTATAAAAACAAACAAATGTAACGAAGAAGCACAAAAAAGGCAAACATCAAATTTAACTTCCTCATTTTACTTTTTTATTATACGATTTTATTTATCTATGTAAAATCCACCCATAAAGGAAGGAAGGTTTTAAGAACTGGCGTAAAATCGCGCGTTTGAAATTCGCACAGGTAGACATAAAATAATTTTGTCGTTCAAAGTATGACGAGATACATAAGTACAGAGTCACTTAAAATGGATATCACAAAAAACAGACTTAACAGTAAAAGTAATATTAATAAATAAAATGGGAATTTCAGAGGAGAGCAAGAAAATTTGACGACATAATCGAATTTTGATCAATGAAGAACTGAGATCGAACGAACAACACGTTGATTGAATAAAAATAATCAACGGGTCAGGAAAAGGATAAATCGGGTACGAATTAGAGAAATAAAAATAATCAACAGGTCAGGAAAAGAAGAAATCGTGTAAGAATTAGAGAAACCTTCATATCCGCTAGTATATGACGCCTTTTCATCAAATATCATTTATCCTTGGATTAATCATTGGATTAAAAAATAGTTACACAATTGATATTGCTAGTTGCACAGAAACTAGTCTTCTTCCTGTATAGCTTTTTAGAATTTTTGGGGTATATCGTGCAGCTCAATATTTATGTTTTCTGTATAGTGTTTTCTGTATAGTGTTTTAGCACATTTTTTTTTTCTGTTGGTCATGGTGTTGTCAAACCTTCTTGAATTGATTTGTTTATTTCCTAATGGTATTTTCCTATTTTTTTTTTTATCCTTGGCAAAACATTTAACCGAATAAATATCAACAAAACTATCGCATGTAATCTATGTTGAAAGATTGACAGATGATTCCAGATGACCTGATGTTCAAGGGTAATACACAACAGGTGTCTTGGAATCATTTAAACTGAAGGTTTTTAAATATTTTAAAAAATCGTACGATGAATTATATATAGATAGAGGAATAATATATTTACATCTTTAAAGCGGACGATTTGTTTCAAAATATTATTAGTATTATCATCAATACTATTATTTATATTTCAATTATGTCCTCCTGTATTATAATTGAGAATATGCAAGTTCGTTCGCAACCTGGGTTAGATTTGGGCATTTTGTCTATTTTTTACTGTGGAAACTGGATACACCACTGTTTTCCTGCGATTTAAGATTTAGGAGTATTTATGATTATACGACTGTTCTAGCAATTTAATATATATTGAATGGTACCATGTTTTTTTTCAGACTTACAGATTCAGATTCATAAATTACCATAAGTTATCAGAAATACACTAAAGAAAAAAACAATTTCATGTCAGATCTAAACTTTGCGACAAAAACAATCAGATTTTAAATTTCCTGGACTTTTTCAATGAATAAAAGACTTCATTACCCATCAATCATGAAGAATTCAGATGTTTGGTAAAGGGAAAACATATTTACGAGGAAACGTTAATTCAACTACAGTGAAAAACTTTAACTTCTCATTCTTTTAGCAATTTATAATTGTTCTAGTGAACTGTTTTCTGTTTTTCTCTAAAGCTATATTGAAAATTCTTGTATTATATTAAGAAATCTATTTAAAAGACATGTGGCTTCTGTTTTATGAAACACAAATCTATTTAAAAGACATGTGGCTTCTGTTTTATACAACACCAATCATCAAAACAATAAGAGGATAATGCAGAGTAATAAAAACCGATTAAGTCAAAATAACCGAAAAGTTCGACAATTTCAACATACTATGGTGGTATTACATCATTTTCTCTTAATCAAAATGTGTTCTGCTTGTGAACATATATTTTAGATTTGAAATACAGGAGTCAAAGATAATAAATACGATTTTCCTCCATAAAATTTATAAATCTGTCAAATGTAGCATCAAACTGTTTTAAAATCGTTTAGAGGTGTTAAGTGGTTTCTCGCTTCTCTACCACGCTGTAGGATTACTGGAGTTTAAATGTCTAACTAGTAAAACTCAATGAAGCGAACATAAAGATGTGGCTACTCACATGTTAGTGGAAAGGACATGTAAATTGGTCTTTTATTACTTCGTGTGAAGTAAAAACACCCTTTTATTATTTGAAAGGGTTGATGAGTATATAAGTTATAGTATCCAGTGAGGACTTTTATACTGAATACTACAAATACTATATATATTAGAAACAAGAGTGCATACGCTGAAATGTCTCGCCTACTTTACTGACCATTGATTTTATGTTGATAGTCCTAAATATAAAGTTTTACTACAAGTATCGCATTAACATTTATGATCCAAGAAAATGAGTTCAAGATCAGATAAACCAAGCTGGAAATACATTTACACCTTTAATACAATCATTCCATACACCGAATATAGATGACCTATTGCTTATAGTATAAAGGAACAGACCAAACCATGGAAATTTTATATTGACCAATGAACCATGAAAATGAGGTCAAGGTCAGATGAAACCTGCCAGACAGACATGATTACCTTAAAATCAATCCATGTATCAAATATAGTTGACCTATTGCTTATAGTATCTAAGAAACAAAATTAACCAGGAAAAATGAAAATTAACCAATGAACCATGAAAATGAGGTGAAGGTCAGATGATACCTGCCAGACAGACATATACACCTTACAATTATTCCATACACCAAATATAGTTGACTTATTGCTTAAAGTTTAAGAAAAACAGACCAAAACACGTAAAACTGAACATTGACCAATGAACCATGAAAATGAGGTCAAGGTCAAATAAAACCTTCCAGACTGACGTGTACATCGAAAAATATTTCCATACACCAAATATAGTTGACCTATTGCATACAGTATAAGAAAAACAGACCAAAACACAAAAACTTAACATTGAGCGATGAACCGTGAAAATGAGGTCAAGGTCAAATAAAACCTGCCAGACTGATATGTACATCCTAAGATATTTCCATACACCAAATATAGTTAACCTATTGCATACAGTATTAGAAAAACAAACCAAAAAACAAAAACTTAACATTGTGCAATGAACCATGAAAAGGAGGTCAAGGTCAGATTACACCTGCCAGTTGGACATGTACACCTTACAATCATTACATACACCAAATATAGTAGACCTATTGCTTATAGTATCTGAGATATGGAATTTACCACGAAAACTTAACCTTGTTCACTGATCCATGAAATGAGGTCGAGGTCAAGTAAAAACTGTCTGACAGGCATGAGGACCATGCAAGGTACGCACATACGAAATATACTTATCCTATTACCCATAATAAGAGAGAAATTAACATTACAAACAATCTTAACTTTTTTTTCAAGTAGTCACTGAACCATGAAAATGAGGCCAATGACAATGAACATATGACAGACGAATACTTCATATCATAAGGCATCTATATACAAAGTATGAAGCATCCAGGTCTTCTACCTTCTGAAATATTAAGCTTTTAAGAAGTTAGCTAACGCCGCAGCCGCAGCCGCCTCTGGATCACTATCCCTATGTCGAGCTTTCTGCGGCAGAAGTCGCAGGCTCGAGAAAAATACAAATCATACATCGGTTCTGCCATTTTTTAATTATAGATGTATATACCAAGATCATAGGTTCGCGCATATATGTTGTAGAAAACAATTTGTATGTGTACTGCATATGCAAATTGTAAATGTATATGAGATGACAGAAAATAGGCTACTTTTACATGGTTACACCATGTGCTTATCTGTGATTGGTTCTAGCTAAAGAATGAGAGTATTCGTTTAAATTAGCAACTTCAAGAAAATTTCTTGTCTTTTTGGTGAGGTCAATATTCTTACACAGACAAAAAGAAATGGGTGGCCTGTTCTGTGTTTTTATTTTTTAGCACCAAATGACCGCTGTATTCACAAAAATAAAAAAGCATATTGATTTCCAAACAAAGGTTAAATATGAATTTTTCAATTGGAGGCAATGTATTCTGAAATACAAGGTGGTATGAGTTTTATTCGCTATACGCAGCGTAATTTTATGGTTTCAATGATACATAATGTATTTAATTTATCATTGTGAAAAAGAGCGCGTGCTGGGCTCGCGATTAACCTTAACAGAAAGTACGTCAGTTTTTAATACAAGACCATTAAAATAGGTATAATGGTTATCTTAATTCAATATTTATGGCACATCCTTCAACGCATTTCAATAAACCAACATGAAACTTGGCATCGGCTCTGTACTACTAATCAAAAATTCCTTCACAAAAGGGAACGTGGCTTACATTTCATAAATTGGCTAAAGCTTATTTTAATACCCTTCTGTTAGAAAATTCAAATTCTTTTCAAATTATTTGTCTAAATACACATTTTTAGTTGGACGGTTTTAAAGAATAAATACAGGACAAGCGATTCTTTTACTTATATTAATCATTTTTTTATATTAGAAATGTAGATACAAAAATGAGACTTTAATATACGACACATATTAAATGCAGTATTGAGTTGGAAACATTGAAAGGAATAAAGAGTTTGCCACGTGCGGATTCCTACCAAAACATATTAATATTCATTGATGTTGGCTTCGGCTGTATACATATTCAGAATAATTGTGTAATAAATTAAATTTTTGTTACGCTTTTGAACATATTTTACCTATTTTAGTGAGATTATCATATGTTCAATTGATAACTTTCATTCTTTAATATCATGATCAAAGGTTGTGTGGCTTGTTTCAAATTCTGACAGCACCTGAACCAAATCTTGTGTCGTAAAAATATATTAAAAAAAAAGAAAAACAGTACTCAAATGGATGGCGATGATTTGTTTGAATCTTAGATTATATTGATCTTATCTTTATCAGGTGTAAGCAAGCGAGAACTTAAATAATGCTGTGCATGTTTGATAACATAATAGCAATTACAATGTTATTTTACCTTCAATTAACACATTGTCTAAAGATTCTTTGACTATATCCTTTATATTTTCACATTGTGTAAACATTCTGTTTTATTTTGATTATATCCTTTATATTTACACATTGTGTAAAGATTTCGTTTTATTTTGACTGTATCCTGTATATTTATTTACACATTGTGTAAAGATTCTGTTTTATTTTGACTCTTTCCTTTATCTTTAAAGATTCTGTTTTACTGTGGCAATATACCCTTTTTCTTGCCGCATTGTGTAAAGATTCTGTCTTACTTTGACAATATCTGTTTTTCTCTAATCGTCGTGTAAAGATTCTGTTTTACTTCGACAATATCTTTTATCTTTACACATTGTGTAAAGATTCTGGTAAAACATTATATTGACAATGTATCTGATCGAAGTTTATAATATCATTCAGACGTATCTTAAATAGTTTACACCTTACAAAATCAACGGGTATATTTGTCTCGTATAATCATCTTATCTAATGTATTGGATTTGAAATGTGACGAGAAAAACATTCCTTAGTTGTAGACATGTTCATAAAAATATGAAGTATGAGATGATTGTAAATGAGACGACGATTCTACTAAGACAAAAAGTCGGAATATGATGGGAAGATACCAAACGGAAGATCAGAATCATAAATCAAAGCGAGACAGACAAAATAATAAAAAAAAGAAAAATAAAAACAACGAAAGGACAAAACTAAAGACTGGAAAACACGAGGAGTGATATCAGGTACTCCGGGATGTTAAGCTGATCCTGCTCCACATGTGATACCCGTCGTTTAACTTCTTAAACGTATGTTTATCAAGTGATTTGGCATCACGCAATAGCGGATTGGTAATTCTCCCATATTTAACGCTATGACATCACCAAATTCCTAAATGGCATGTAAATTTTATAACCCTAAATCTTGACCGAATGAGAAATTTCGAAATTGACATTTATTTATAGAAAGAGAGAGTCAGTATTCCACAAAACAACAGTCTTCATGAACTATTCGAAAAAAAAGCTAATAGAGGTGAAAAAAAAATGTAGGTAGCATTTAAATTTCGAACACTAATGATTCATTATTTTAATTTCATTCATCATATCAGAAGGAAACACTTACTCTTCTTTTAACGTGATTTAAATCAAAATTGGGTTTTGTATTTTCCATGTCAACCTTAAAGTTAACTGGACCTTTATCAATCGTGTGTTATGCCTGACAATTTTACAATAGTGGCGATCTAGCAAAATTATCTAAATATGAATAGGGCTATAAAACCTTTAACTCTTTTAGTTCAATTTATAATGTCTGGAATACTTTTAATAAGGTTAATATAGTTAAGTACAGATTAGACATTAGGCGAGTCGGTTTACCAAAATGACTTTCGGCAAACTTTAATGTTATTAGTGAAAAGTGTTATTAGGGCTTATTATTAATATATTTAATCTTATATGATCTATAACACTTGAAAGTGATTTTTATATCTGTATTTACTTTAATAAAAATGTGTAAGTCATTTAAAACATGCAGACAATGTTTAAAATTTTAACACCTTCTATTGACTTTTTAGCTCGAGGGGTATCATAGCTAACATTCTACACAAAGTATTTGCTGATCAGAACTTTTTTAATTTTAGAAACGAATATAATCTGTTTTTAATTATTATTGCACTTTTGAATATTTTCTCATGTTATTTCAAGGTCATTTAATAACTGTAAGTTTAAAACTAATTCTTATCGTAGGTGTAACTCTAACATTAACGTTATGGACCTATACAGTATTTTGACATACACACCATATCCGTATTAAGCCTTTAAGTTATTTCTTTACAATATTTTAATTATTTTTTTTTTATATTTTTTATTGATCTGAATATGTTATTTTTAAACTTAGACATTCCGTTATGAATGATTGAAAGATAAGTTAAATAGGATATATGATGCATGCTGTCTACTCTATATATGTCAAGGATAGGTCTCAATGCCAACTTCAGTACTCATGTCGTCAAGCTTTACCAACTTCTTCTTCAATACTTTCTTCTCTTTGTAAAGCGTTTTGTTTCTAAATTTCTGATAGACTGATTGATCCATGTTAGTGTTTTACTGTTACTTGCAGCACTCTTGGCTATATTATGGCGACCAGTTTTTCTTGGTGGAGGAAGCCGGAATACAATGAGAGTATCATCTACCTTCGACAAACTGGCAGTGCTAGTCAATTAAGATCGAAATCGAACACAGGTTCGAACTGACAGCATCATTGTTGGCGGGCTATTGATCACTGTAGAGGAACACCTTAGACCATTCGGAATCTTAGAAGGGGCACTATAGTTGAGGGTTTTATATGGAATACTGACGCATTCACTCTATACATTAGTTAGTTTTGTTGTGGATATTTGTTATAAAAAACATTCTTGTAATGTGTTCTTTTGACAAATTATTATTTCTTTTGTAATTTTGAGAATTACTATTTAAAGAGTTGCAGCTGTCATAAGAGGATTTGATGAACGCAAATGAAGTTTAACTAGCGATGGGGAGCATGTTACCAATTTAAACTTTAAAAACTGATTGTTCATATTTTTTTTTACTTCAGCGACTGTTGTTAAATCTAATGAATGCGTGATCACAACCCACGATTTTCAAACGCTTTATGCAATGCAGAAAAAACATCAATACAGCAATTTACAAAATAAATAGTTATAATGATATAACACTGATAGATGGAAAAGGTTGAAGTTAAAAAATATAAATATCTTCATCTAGAAATGTGCCAAAGATAGGAGACATCTGGATTAATCTTATAATAGCATTGATGTATATCTAATAATGTCATGGTACTATTTATATATGTGATATATAATTAAGTCATATTACATGAGAGAAATAGTACATTTTTATTGACCTCTGGGTGCTTTGGTTTTTTGTGTCCTTGGCTGGCTGGTACATTTGCGTATACCATACACCCCTTTTATTCACATGTAACCTTTTTACGTGACCACCTGCATCGATAGTATATAATTAGACAAGTATAATGATGTATCTACATTGTAGGACATCATACAAACATATTTCCTCTTTTGTACGTACGTTGTTGAGTGGTCATTGGCTAATTGACAAGTAACCGTTTGTTGTTACTGATTATACGTGGTTTGTTTATATAGACTTCTTCAGATTAAGGTATTTAGTCTGATCATAATATCAGGACGATTTCTGTAAGTCAAAATGGTGTACATGAGGATAGTTTATTGAATTAAAATTTACAGGAATGACTATTCTACATTCCCTATTAAAGAAACAATGTGAATTTGAGAGCTATTTTTTCCCTTAATTTGCAGATATTTTGTCCCTAAATGTGAGGTGTCAGGTTACTGCTTCGCATCACGGTGCGGATCTATTAGTTTCGTTCGATATTCACGCCATCTTAGTGATTACATAACAAATACGATGTGGCTAAGATTCTATTGGCTAGTGGTATGAGATATATAATTGGGAACAAGTCCCGGACAGGAGAAGATTTTAAATACAAAATATAAGACCTAAATCTACAGTATGGGTATTCCAGACCCGAATTCAGTGAACAATCCTTTTCATTATGAAAATGAACGTTATTTTAAGCAGGTGTTTTCTGCGAAAGTGAACGAAATCCGTTTTATTTTACGGAGTGGCTATTTGTCCGGCCATTGCAATGCGCATGTCATATTATGTGCGTACGGAAGTGCGTGTAATATCATCTTCAGCAGCATAGCACAATCCGATCACTGATTTTCAGTTTTGAGATCATGGCTGAAAACGGCGATATCAATATTTGTGATAAATTTTCCAGTTTTCAGAAAATTTGACAAGGGAATACGATAGTATGAAGTTCAAAGAATGATATAATTTTATAAAAGGGACTAACAAATAATTGAAATCACAAGGAAAAGGGGAAATAAAGGTAATTGATCGGAGAACTATAATTTTACCAAATTATTCGACTAGGTATAGCTGTATTAAATGGTGGGAAAGATTATCAAAGCAAGAGTAATTGAGAAAGGCTTTACAAAGGCATGTCTAACTTAATAAAATTTTATTATATCCCGAAAATGAATCTTGCAAGTAGTCCGCGAATTCGGTGGAGGGGAATGACACGGCTTTTCGAAAGTGAGATATTAGGGGGGAGGGGGTTTTACAAAAAGTGGGGATGTGGGATATAGGATTTTAAAACGTGGGGATATGAAATATAGGGAACAATAAAGGTGGGATCTGGGGAAAAAAGAAAAGAGAGTTTTGGGAAAAGGAGCACCCCGTGTCACCCCGACCCCCTCACGTAAATAAAGTTATAATCCCACCTAGAATTTCTTAATAAAATTTTTACAGTGTTGTTTACTTTTTGAGGGGAAACATTATAGAAAAATCTCCCACCTCTCAGTCAAAATATGGATAACTTTATGTTAAGGGGGTTTATAATTCTGTTTGACAGCTTCAGACATAATAATTTTGTACCTTTTTCAACTAGACCAAATCCTTACGTTAACTTTAAATGCACGTGTCAATCACGCCCCAAGTTTGTTTTACAAGTAATTTCTTCCCTCTTCTTACAATGTGAAGCCATAGATAAAGAAATAAATATAATATATTTTTTTTCCAATTATACGTTGTCCATATTGGACTTTATATGAAGAAAACAACAATTTCAATTACCAGTAACAAGATTGGGGCCTAATAATTTAAAATTACAAAACATTGCTTTTTAAATGTCCATATATATAATTTGCGACCCCCTGGTGCTGCTGAAGATTATATTACACGCACACACAAATAGTGACATGCGCATTGTATTAGCCGGACAAAAGTCCTGGTACTATTCGTCCGGCTAGCCGGACAAATAGAACTGCCTTTATTTTATCATGATACTTTGTTAATCAGATATACAAATTTGCGGGACATCGTATTTTCTTTTGTGATATAAAATTATGTATGTGTTGGTAATTGTACGACTTGGTAAAAGTTCGAATACGCAGAAACCAGTTGCAGGTTTTAGAAAAATAGAAAGTTAACGATTTGAGGTTATTAGAATATTGGTATTCTACTTATTGATTTGAATATTGTATTTAGGACGTAGTTTTCTATGATGCAAATATTCAAAGGTGCACACGAAACGAGTTTGTTTTAATAAAGATGAAACTTCGCTGGTAGGCACAAGACCAAACGATTGGAAAACCAAATTCACAAACATCTTAAAGAATCAAAACTCATAAGTCGAAGAAAACTGCCAACGCTATGGCAAAAGAAAACGACGAAAAGACAAACAATTCCATAAAACACTACACAGAAAACTATAGACTGAGCAACACGAACCACACCAAAATATAAAGCACTACACCGAAAACTATAGACTGAGCAACACGAACCACACCAAAACATAAAACACTACACAGAAAACTATAGACTGAGCAACACGAACCACACCAAAATATAAAGCACTACACAGAAAACTATAGACTGAGCAACACGAACCACTCCAAAACATAAAACACTACACAGAAAACTATAGACTGAGCAACACGAACCACTCCAAAACATAAAACACTACACAGAAAACTATAGACTGAGCAACACGAACCACTCCAAAACATAAAACACTACACAGAAAACTATAGACTGAGCAACACGAACCACTCCAAAAAATACAACACTACACAGAAAATTATAGACTGAGCAACACGAACCATTCCAAAACATAAAACAATACATAGAAAACTAGAGACTGAGCAACACGAACCACTCCAAAACATAAAACACTACATAGAAAACTATAGACTGAGCAACACGAACCACTCCAAAAAATAAAACACTACACAGAAAACTATAGACTGAGCAACACGAACCACTCCAAAACATAAAACACTACACAGAAAACTATAGACTGAGGAACACAAGCCACACCAAAACATAAAACACTACACAGAAAACTATAGACTGAGCAACACGAACCACTCCAAAACATAAAACACTACACAGAAAACTATAGACTGAGGAACACGAACCACACCAAAACATAAAACACTACACAGAAAACTATAGACTGAGCAACACGAACCCCACCAAAATATAAAACACTACACAGAAAACTATAGACTGAGCAAACTGAACTCACACCAAAACATTGACATGTCGAGTTGAGGCTATATGGAATAATGTAGTGACTTCGCGTGTTTATTTTGTTTGAGCTAAGGGTGATTTAGTTCACTCGTCTATTCCTAGTGTGGTAATACAGGGTGTATACCACAACCTGTTAGTAGTGATTTTATTTTGCATTAAAATCCTTCAGTTGTGTTCTATGAACCTTACACTCTTGTTATTTAACCATTACTTAAATATAAGTAAACCGTTTTAGTTTTTTTTTCTTTCATTTATTCACAAACAGATAATAAAAATGTGAACATTATTGTTTACATGTAAAGGCCCGTGTCAACATGTCTTGTTAAACCTAAATACATTAATAAAAAATCGGTGTAATTAAATATTTTAAGGCACAAGTTAATAATAAAATGTAAATGCCTTATAGCCATGTGCAAACTAACTTATATCATTATATATATTGATGAAATGGTTAAGTTATTTTGTTATTATGGGGTAGCTGTTTCGGCATATATCAAAGGAAACCCTAAACCTGTTAGATATTTGTACATGATCTTTAGTTGTATAGCAATCTCTTTACCTACATGAGTTGGATGTACAGACAATGAAAGCAATGTCCAATATTTACATATCGGCCATTATAAGTAGAAAGTGGATTCAATATTTAAAATGATTTTCACTTTATTTAAGTGTTTACATAGATTCATTCGCTTAAAGATTATTTGAATGTACAAAAAAAAGTTAAAAAGCGTATTTCAGTCAATTAAAATTAATTACATTTACTTAAATATGAAAAGCTTTCTATTAAATTTTCAAACAATTTACCGATGAAAATGTATACATTAAAATCTAAAAATTATGTGAGTGCCCAAACAATGGGTTTGGTGCTGAAAACATAATTTGTCCCCACTGTTACTGCGTCGGTTATAAAAGCTCAAAGAGTTATGTTATTGTTTTGTAACATGCCGACTTTAAATAAATCTTTTGATTTGACTTGACTTCATTTATCAGTGTTCCTCCAGGAGATCTGAGTGAAGTGTAGAACATATATTTATCTCTTTTTACTCTGACTTTTAGATTTTTGTTGCATACCTTTAAAACTTGATATAAATGATTCAATTTTTGTTAGTGCTTATTAGTTACTGTATGAATGTCAGTATGTCTGCATTTTATATACGGTTTCATTTGCCCATTATCTGCTATAATTTGCTGTGCTTTGGTACCAGTATTTATTCTATTCATGCTGTGCTTTCTGTTTCATCTGTTTTATGTCTTGTGTTTATCATTTGTATGTTGGTTTAAAGCTCTACAGAGCTTATGTCGTAATGCATTTTATATATACCGGACCTAAGATAAATCTTTTATGATTATGCTTCATGAATGTTCCTTCTTATCCTTCTCGACCATTTATCTATAAATAGGACGCTAATTATGGCGTATTAATGTAATTTACCTATTTGAATTATAATTATCTAAAACAGACAATGTCAACTGTTTTGTGTTAAATTAAGAACTCTTAAATAATTTTTCACATAAATTTTCACACTCAATACAACCCCTACATTGATTTAAGGTTGTTATTCTACCTCTTTCCAAACCTAGTGTTGTTATTCCAGCCCTGCCAAAACATAGTGTTGTTATTCCAGCTCTGCCAAAACCTAGTGCTGTTATTCCAGCTCTACCCAAACCTAGTGTTGTCATTCAAGCTCTGCCAAAACCTGGTGTTGTTATTCAAGTTCTGCCCGAAACTGGTGTTGTGATTCCAGTTATTCCCGAACCAGTTGTTGTTATTCCAGTTATCCCCGAACCTAGTGTTGTTATTCCAGCTCTGCCAAAATCTAGTGTTGTTACTCCAGCTCTGCCAAAACTTTGTGTTGTTATTAAAGCTCTTTCCGAACCTAGTGTTGTTATTCCAGCTAGCTCTGCCTGAACCTACTGTTGTCATTTCTGCCTTGTCCGAACAAAGTTTTATTATTCCAGCTTAGTCTGAACATAGTGTTGTTATTCCATCTCTGCCCGAACCTAGTGTTGTTATTCCAGCTAGCTTTAGTGTTGTTATTTTAGCTTTGACGAACCTAGTGTTGTTATTCCAGCTTGCTCTGCAAACCTAATGTTGTTATCACAGCTTTGCCGATCCTAGTTTTGTTATTCCAGTAAGCTATACCCGAACCTATAGTTATTATTCCAGCTTTGCCCGAACCTAGAGTTGTTATTCCGGCTAGCTCTGTCCGCATCTAGCGTTGTTATTTCAGCTCTGCCCAAACATAGTGTTATTATTCCAGTTTGGCGAACCTAGTGTTGTTTTTCCAGCAAGCTCTACCCGAATCTATAGTTTTTATTTCAGCTTTTTGCGAATCAAGTGTTGTTATTCCACCTCTGCCCGAACCCAGTGTTGTATTCAAACTGTCCGAACCCAGTTTTGTTATTCAAGTTTGCCCGAACCCAGTGTTGTTTTTCGAGCTTTGCCCGAACTTACTTTTGTTATTTAACCGAACCTAGTGTTTTGTCTCATTTCAAATATTTTATTGTGCAGTAAACCATTCGATTAAATAAAAGGAAATATGCGGTGAACGTCAATGAGACAGCTGCCCCTGGTCAAATTATGGCCGACCATGCGAGGGCGTAATAGCCAGTCAAGATCGTTAAACACCCCCTTATCAAATCATGTTGCCCCGGATGCACTTATGTAAGCAGATAAGCTTATATCGAAATGTATCCGAAGGCACTTAACTTTTCCAGGTTTGATTTTAATACAAAACGAATTTGCTCTCCGGTGAATTTGCCTCAAATACCATGAGTTGAAATATACATACATGATTCTGTCCAAAAATTCTGACCCAGCATTTTATAACTGTTATTGTGTTTAAACCTAATCCTGACTTCGAGGAGAAATCAAAACGTTTAGTTGATTTATAAAGGATTTTATGAATGAAGTGTTGTGAAATTAACTCGAGTTTTAATTAAATTAGAATTATGATTTTCGTAAATAAGCTTTCAATAAAATTTGTATTTATAACAAGAAAGTTATTTCATTTCCTAATTATAAATCCTTATTTAAACCAGTAAAGCTAAATCTTGTTATACATGACGTGTGATTTTAACGGAATAATGACTGCCAACATTACAGGCTTTTTTTACAAATTGTATTTCTTCCTGTTCGAAAAAAAAAAATCTTTCAAATATAGTTGACATTATTTACTGCAAATTAATATATTGGTCAGTGCATATGAAAATAAGCAGCAATTTGATTAACGATACTAATGGGAAAATATAGATTGAAAAAAGAAATACAAAATTTCGGAAAAAAGACGAAAAGACAAACCGATGTCAATAAAACACAATACAGAAGATTGAACCCTTAAAAAACGACGGATTTAATTCAGAGGCGCTAGTGACACTCGTCAATATAATGTATATCACTAATTAATTTTTCCTTGGCGTTAAGTTCCAGTAGCAAATAGCTTTTGCACATTCAGAACGAGAATGAAACAAACATCCCATTCTCCTTTTTCACATTAAGTGAATTCATTCACACACTATATAAATACTTAGACACATTCAATGAATTAACTCACACATTAGGTAAATTCACTTACCTATTTAATGCAATCACTGACACATTAAGTGACATCACTGACACATGCAGTAAATTTAAGTATGTATTTAGTAAAATCGACACATTTAATGAGTTCACTGACACATTAACTGAACCTACAGAAACATTTACTTAACTCACTGACACATTAACTGAACTGACAGACACATTAAGTCAATTTACTGACAACTTAGCTGAACCTACAGACACATTAAGTCATTTTAGTGACACCTTAACTAAACCTACAGAAACATTAAGTCATTTTAGTGACACCTTAACTAAACCTACAGAAACATTAAGTTAATTTACTGACACGTTAGCTAAACCTACAGACACATTAAGTCATTTTACTGACACCTTAACTGAACCTACAGACACATAGTCAATTTACTGACACCTTAACTGAACCTACAGACACATAGTCAATTTATTGACACTTAATGGAACCTTCAAAAACATTTACTGAACTCACTGACACATTAACTGAACTGACAGACACATTAAATCAATTTACTGACAACTTAGCTGAACCTACAGACACATTAAGTCATTTTACTGACACCTTACCTGAACCTACAGACACATTAAGTCATTTTACTGACACCTTAACTTAACCTACAGACATATTAAGTCAATTACTGACACTTAACGGAACCTACCGACACATTAAGTCAATTCACTGAAACCTTAACTGAACCTACAGACACATAAAGTCAATTTACTGACACTTAATGGAACCTTCAGAAACATTTACTGAACTCACTGACACATTAACTGAACTGACAGACACATTAAGTCAATTTACTGAAACATTAACTGCACTCATTGACACATAAAGTCAATTCACCAACACCTTAACTGAACCTGCAGACACATGAAATCAATTTACTTAAACCTTAACTGAACCTGCAGACACTTCAAGTTAATCCACTGACACCTTAACTGAACATACATACACATTAGATTAATCCTCTGACACATTAACTGAACTACAGACACATTAAGTCAATTCACTGTAAATTTAACTGAACCTCCAGACAATTCATTGGCATATTAACTGAACTCACTGACACCTTAGCTGAACCTACAGACACATTAAGTCAAATTACTGACACCTTAACTGAACCTACAGATACATGTAGTCAATTTATTAACACCTTAACTGAACCTACAGATACATTTGATTAATTTATTGACACATTTACTGAACTCACTGACACATTAACTGAACTGACAGGCACATTAAGTCAATTCACTGAAACATTAACTGCACTCATTGACACATAAAGTCAATTCACCAACACCTTAACTGAACCTGCAGACACATGAAATCAATTTACTTAAACCTTAACTGAACCTGCAGACACTTCAAGTTAATCCACTGACACCTTAACTGAACATACATACACATTAGATTAATCCTCTGACACATTAACTCAACAACCAACACATTAAGTCAATTCACTGTAAATTTAACTGAACCTCCAGACAATTCATTGGCATATTAACTGAACTCACAGACACATTAAGTCAATTTATTAACACCTTAACTGAACCTACAGATACATGTAGTCAATTTATTAACACCTTAACTGAACCTACAGATACATGTAGTCAATTCATTAACACATTTACTGAACTCCCTGGCACATTAACTGCACTGACACATTAAGTAAATTCACTGACACCTTTACTAAACCTACAGACACATTAAACTAATTCATTGACACATTAACTGAACATACAGACATATTTAATTATTCCATTGGCACATTAACTGAACTCATTGACACATTAGGTCAATTCACTGAAATTTTAACTGAACCTAGAGACACATTAATTTAATTCATTGGCACATTAACTGAACTCACTGACACATTAGGTTAACTAACTGAAACGTCGATTTTACTTTTTCTATAAACGAAACTGAGGCATTGTTGTCTGTTTAGATCAGTAGAAATGTTCGAATTTCGGACTATCAATACAGGCATGTTAAAATCCAAATAGCCATTTGGGTGCTCTTAAAAATTTATCCTGTCTATTTTCACCGGTTATTGTATATTGTGTACCCATTTTATTTCAAACTTTCATCGTAGTTTCCTAGCTTTTAATTCCTATTAGGAATCTTATTCGATCTTTCACTTTCTCCAAATTTTATACGGTTTAAAAGAACATAATTATTTTTAAATGTTACCATTAACAACGAGAAAAAACTGTTTCATCTTTAAATTCATAGTCGATAGTCGGGATATGTTTTACAATATTTTCCCATTAACGTTACTGGTAATACTACGAATGGACGTAGGTTAAAATAGTATAACTAGACTTGGGTGGTTTTTGTGTATAAGTAATGTAAGGTAATGAAAAAAATCACATAGTTATAATTCACCGTCATATAATTACTGACTGAACAAGTAAATAAAACCCATAATTATTTGTTTTAGAAAAGAAAATAAATCTCCGCCCCACTAGACGTCTGCATATTTAGGAAAAATGCATTATTTTTATCCATTTATAAAAAATAGACTACGACTTGGTATGTAAATATGCAATGAATGATTGAACAAGAAGTTTAAAAAGCACACAATTTGTAACATTTAACAAATAAGGCAACATATTAAGTCAAAAAGGGGCATAACTCGTTTAAAGTCACATATACCCATTATTTGAAACAGACAAAATAATTCGCCGATTTTTCACCTTTTCCCGTTCGGCATCCTTCCAATTTTTGTATATACACCGTTATTATTTACTCTTTATGAAATGCACCATTAAATGAAATAATGATAGGTGTACTGATGACCCGGTCATTCACAGTCTGTGGTCACTCTGGTCATCGTACTGACACTAGGTCATACATACAATACGTATATACATGTATGTCATTAAAAGTCAACACCGAATACAGGGATAATTACGCTTAAATAGAAATAATAAATACAACACGGTCTGAAACTAAAACAAATAGAAATATTAAATAATAAATACAACACGGTCTGGAACTAAAACAAGGTTCTCTAATAAATACAACACGGTCTAAAACTAAAACAAATAGAAATAATAAATACAACACGGTCTAAAACTAAAACATATAGAAATAATAAATACAACACGGTCTAAAACTAAAACATATAGAAATAATAAATACAACACGGTCTGAAACTAAAACAAGGTTCTCTAATAAATACAACACGGTCTGAAACTAAAACAAGGTTATCTAAAATAGAAATAATAAATACAATACGGTCTGAAACTAAACTAAAATAGAAATGATAAATAAACCACGGTCTGAAACTAAACTAAAAAAGAAATGATAAATACAACACGATCTGAATCTAAAACAAATAGAAATAATAAATACAACACGGTCTGAAACTAAAACAAATAGAAATAATAAATACAACACATCTGAAACTAAAACAAATAAAATTATAAAAACAACACGGTCTGAAACTAAAACAAATAGAAATAATAAATACAACACGGTCTGAAACTAAAAAAATAGAAATAATTATACAACACGGTCTGAAACTAAAACAAATAGAAATAATAAATACAACACGGCCTGAAACTAAAACAAATAGAAATAATAAATAATAAATACGACACGGTCTGAAACTAAAACAAATAGAAATAATAAATGCAACATATCTGAAACTAAAACAAATAGAAATAATAAATACAACACGGTCTGAAACTAAAACAAATAGGAATACCAGATACAACACGGTCTGAAACTAAAACAAATAGAAATAATAAATACAACACGGTCTGAAACTAAAACAAAGTTCTCTAAAAGGAACAAGAAGAGCTACCTTTAACATAAATGAAACTAACGCAAAGAAACGAAATTATGAAACATCTTTATTGTTGGTTAAAAGTGCTTGTATGGATTAGTGATCTACAAAAACTCTCAGATCAAACATATTCATGAAAAAACAAATTACCCGACAGAATTTGGACCTGTGAATTAAACTTTGAGACACAAATTGAAAAAGATAATTTGATATTTTTGTATTACTTCTTATTTAGTTTTCCAGTTAATTAAGTAAGAATTTTAACAACTTATCACAATGTACAAATCTGTTTATTATCACGCCATTGTAGAATACAATTGGGGTGATGTTACCCTCATGGACTGACGTGTTTCCTATCAAGCCATTGTAGAATATTATTGGGGTAATGTTACCCTCATAGACTGACGTGTTTATTATCAAGCCATTGTAGAATATTACTGGGGGAATGTTACCCTCATGAACTGACGTGTTTATTATCAACCCATTGTAGAATATTATTGACGGAATGTTACCCTCATAGACTGACGTGTTTATTATCAAGACATTGTAAAATATTATTGGGGGAATGTTACCTTCATGGACTGACGTATTAATTATCACGCCATTGTAAAATATTACTAGGGGAATGGTACCCTCATGGACTGACGTGTTCATTATCAAGCCATATAGAATATTATGTGGGTGATGTTACCCTTATTGACTGACGTGTTTATTATCAAGCCACTGTAGAATATTATTGGGGGAATGTTATCCTCATAGACTGACGTGTTTATTATCACGCCAATGTAAAATTTTATTTGGGGAATATTACCCTCATGGACTGACGTGTTTATTATCAAGCCATTGTAGAATATTATTGGCGGAATGTTACTTCATGGACTGACGTGTTTATTATCAAGCCATTGTAGAATATTATTGGGGGGATGTTACCTTCATGGACTGACGTGTTTATTATCAAGCCATTGTAGAATATTATTGGGGGAATGCTACCCTCATGAACTGACGTGTTTACTATTAAAACATTGTAGAATATTATTTCTGGAATGTTGCCTTCATGTACTAACGTGTTTACTATTAAAACATTGTAGAATATTATTGGGTTGATGTTACCCTCATGGACTAACGTGTTTATTATCAAGACATTGTAGAATAATATTGAGGTGGAGTTACCCTCATGGACTGACGTGTTTATTATCAAAATATTGCAGAATATTATTGGGGAATGTTACCCTCATGACTGACGTGTTTATTATCAAACCATTGTAGAATATTATTGAGGGAATGTTACCCTCATAGACTGACGTGTTTATTATCAAGCCATTTTAGAATATTATTGGGGGAATGTTACCCTCATGGACTTACGTCTTTATTATCAACCCATTATTGGATATTATTGGGGGAATGTTATTCCCATATACTGACGTGTTTATTATCACGCCATTGTAGAATATCTGAGGGAATGTTACCCTCATGGACTGACGTCTTTTTGGCCCATTGATATTAACTAAGTCATTGGTTGTTGTTTGCATATAACTTTACGTGCCAAATACATATTCAAAGCAAGCCAATATCAAACGATAAATACAAAAGGTATTCCCTGCTAATTGGATGAATCTGATTTAACTGCAACACTCTATCCGGATGTGACTGCGTATTTATGCATCCTGTTGATCCTAACGGATGATGCCTCTTGTGGAAGAAAGGACGGTCGTAACCCTTACATGTAGTAATGAAATAGGGTCAACTTTCTAGTACCCTCGGGGTATAAATGTATTTAAGTATGAACTGATGAGGAATGATACATACTATTAAAGACAGTATAACTATCATCGATCTAGTGTAATTGTATTATACCCCCATTGAACATCTAAAATGATATATAGAAAGTATTTGGTGTCTTTCAGTTTCTAATCTTGCCATGTGATTATGTGTTGTCTTACCAGAAAGTGTTGATGGCGATCGAACCAAAGTTGATTTTTTCATAAAATTGCTAGAGGGATTCGTCGTCTGAAGTAAACGATTGGATATGACCACCTTCATTATAAAAAATCACGACCGTTTTCTATTATTTTTTTTTTCCTCAGTAGGAATGTTGATTTATCTGTATCTAATCCTGAAGTATTTCATAGAACAAAGTAAATATCGTGTGAATGGTATAATAAAGTTAATTTTAGCTTATAGAACATTCCATACGTCTGTCCTTCAGGGTATATGTATTTTAAACATGAAAGTCTTTATGATATTAACTTAGGTCACTACATAGTTGTGGTCATAGTAATTACAACTTTTATACATCCAGCTAATCAGCATATTTTCATTTATAATACCCAGCGTGACAGCGTGTTTTTTAATAGCAGTCAAATACTGAATCATATATTTTTAGGGAATTTCGATGCATTTGGTGTCAACCTTTTACGGCTTAAATCTTTTACAGAACAATTGTATTCAACCCGTATTCTTATTATAAATCCGGGAGTAAGGAAAGAGATTAGCGAATTACCCTTTATTTGTTTACTGCAAAGGATAAAAAAAGAACCCTGTTGAGGACTAATTAAAGAGAAAAATGTAGCTATGATTCTTCAAAACCTACCTAAGATATTTTTTTTTCACATATATCCATAAATTAAAATTTAATTTAGTGGTTCACATTGCTTTCGAAGACCATTTCAATACAATATTGAATACTAAACATTTTTTTTTATAAAATTTTGCATTTAGGGACTTTCGTGATCAAAATAAATTATTGTGTACCCTATAAGTTCACTTCAAATAGAAATTAAGTTTTGGTTAAGAATTTCCTTCTATTTATTCTTAATGATAACTATTTTTAGAAATTAATCAAAATCTATCAAAATTATAGTTTTGAGTCATTTATTCAGTAATTAAAAACATATTCGTAAATACGTCACAATGTTGTTGAGCATCAAAGTACATATATTGATATGAATTTGTGTGTCTGTGAAGTTTTAAAGAATAGACTACAGTTTTTTTAGTACCCAGGTGTGAAATAAATTCATGTGAAATTGACCCTAGCTCTGTGAATATATGCATGGAAATTTCTACCAAGCAGTAACGGAACGTATAGCTGATGGCAAATGCGGATGTATAAATACGCAGTCACGTTGCTGATAGTTGCAGTTTTCTTCAATATTTATAACAGGCTGTCTTTTGTTAATTTTTATGATACGAATTATCTTTATAAAGTAGATAGATAAACCCAAATGCCAACAAAATAAAGATTTAAACAGGAAAGTTGTTAATAGGGATTACGGTACCTTCGGATATGACGTCATGAGGAAATACTATTCTGGTTTATAAATTGATCAATTCGTGTAAATTTTCACTGAAACTTATTGTTTTTAAAAATAGGATGGACAAAAATAAATATAAGAAGGAAATATTTTATTGTATTTGTGCAGCTGGATTATCAATAATGATAATAGTTAATGAGTGAACGTACATTTACCATATTTTACACTAGAAGATCGGATGTAGTAGACGTTTATGGCACGTATTTCCTTGATGACACAGGTTATCAGGAAATCTATTTGTGGAGAATAAAAATTGAGGAAATTCAAGTGGAAATTATTTTTATTGAATAACTTCTGCAAAAAAATAACGGTTATATTTTTTGAGCAGTTTATTATAAATTGCTTTGTCCTACTACCAGCTATTATAAACACTTTCTATAAATTAAGTGCACCTTGTCTGAGGGTTTCGGTTTCATAAATATATTTGCTTAGGATTTAGAATTTTCAAGATCTAAATACAGTACTGTCAATGCAACAGTTTGTAGCATTTTTAAGGGGTGAGCAATCTAGCGTTTTAGATATATTCAGCAAAAGATTAGTTGCCTTTTTTTCCTTAGAACAAAAATAGCAGCAATGATATCGATACAACACTCTGATCGTCACTACTAAATATTTGTTCACGGACTAAAGGAGTTTGTTGTTTACGTATGATACTAATTTTACATCAGGCTTTTATTGGTGTGCTCAGTCATCTGAATAGTTGTTCAGTAGCCTTTATGTGGTATGGGTTTTGCTCATTGTTGAAGGCCGTACGGTCATACGGTGACCTATAGTTGTTAACTTCTATGTTATTTGGTCTCTGCTGGAGAGTTGTCTCATTGGCAATTATACCACATCTTCTTATTTCTATATTTAACTATGGAATTGAAAAGTTAACTCTGTAAAGCAGTGTCAAAACAGTCTCTGTAGCAGTATGTATCTTATGACTTCATCGATAACATCTACATAACAATCTTTACTGTAAAAGTCGGAGTCATCAATTTAATTCATATAAAACTGGTGAAATCTTCCAACAAGTTATGTCATTTGTTGTCCTGCACCGGTAAAGAATTTCATGATTGGAACATCTACAACAAAATCAAAATACATGCCTTCTTTGTTTTAATAACATTCTAAAGGTACCAATTTAAATATTTGAAAAGTCTACTAACTACCAACTGAATTGTGGAAGGTAGAGAAAGAATGTTTTCAATCGATTTGGAAGAAAAAAGTACTTGACTAGACAAACTTTAGAGATACACTTCCATGCATAGCTTTGTTGCAAGTAATTATATCTCTCCCCGCGTTCTGATTTTTCATGATAAGTAAACCAATTAATACCTTTCTGCATTATCATTGTAATTCGTTAAAGTGTCAAATAAAAAATGATTTATCTCTTTAACATTAAGTAAAGTTTAGCATATCAAAAATTTTAATGCACATAATACTGGTAAACAAAATTCTTTACGACCCCTATTGTTCCATGTAAGAAATAGAATGTCCAAACACTGAGATTTAGGCCCATCTATTATGTTGTGATTACTTTTATGTCAATGTTATTACTTACAATTGATTATTTCCGTCGTAAGATAATGATTTAAATTCCGCAATAAAATCGCCTCCGCCGGAAACCGTTTTAGTGTCTTATGCATTGCGCTTCCTGACCATAACATGAATAAAAAATTTCGAACAAAAAAGTTCATGTATTGAATTTTTATTTAACATATACATTTTATATCTTTATGACAATCGGAAGATTTTACAATTAATTGAAAAGATATACTATACATGGGATACAGCTTCCTTCCTGTAGTATCCACCATTCTTTATTACAGTTACATGTATACACCTTATCGCTATTTATTCAAATCCGGATAATTTCTAAAATTACACACCTTTTTCATCCAGTTGAAGCTATCTGGGGCCCTGTTTACACAATGTATTATGCATTAAACTTTTCAAAAAGAAATGTTTAAACCATCTTAAACACTTCAAACAAAGCATTTTTATTACTTTAATTTGTGTTTTAGAAAGATGGATCATAATCTATCAAAGTTTCAAAATGTTTGCTTTCTAAACTTTTCCTTCCTTACCTCTTTACTGATGACCTTTGTTTTTGCGAGACTTGACCCAAACAGGAAGTTGCATAAGTGACTGTTTTTTCCGGATTGGACTAAATAGCAATAAGGTGTATTTGGCCCAGCTTTTAGTCCTGTTTTAGCATTGAGAATGGAAGCAAGGAATGCGTCAAAGAAACAAAAATCCGACCAAAGAGCAGAAAACAGCCCAAGGCAACCAATGTTTTCTAGAACCTATACATCCTTGTCTTTCAAATGTTTGGCTTTAGGTGCACCCGATTCAGGTAAATCCAGAAAAAGGCTTCCGACGCAACTTATTCCCAGAGTGTTATTTTTTCGTTTACTAGCATTGGGTCGATTGTGGACTGCTAGTCTCCGAGTGTATCAGTTTAGTACTTAGTCAGTTCTTCGGTACTGAAATGATTTTAATTCCTCGTTCATAAAATTATAAATTATCAGGAAGTTCCAACTCCTCTGGTAAAGTTGACCGAAGATGGATTTGGGAATTCTTTTTAATCCTTTTTGATCATATAGCTCCTGGGGAATTCAAGTACTTATATATATATTTATTCTTGGCTTTCACTGAATTGTTTGGCATTGGGCGTTCCTGATGATTGGAAATCCAAGAAAAAGCGCTTCTTATTTATAAAGTGATATTTTCAAATTATCATTTAGGCTATCGTACTGCAACTGAACGGAAAAACTGTAGTACTTCCCAGTTCCACTTTAGCAGACATTCAAAATCTGTCAAATGACGTTTGGACATTATTTATTGTTTCATTTCTGTGAATTCTGATAATGAATTACTGAAGCGTTGAAATCAATAGACCCCTCTAGTGTTAATTTGAGAGCATGCATATTCAGTTAAAATCCTCCTTGTAAGATATACCATTCCTTGAAGAAATGTGTAGTAATTTTCATCTAAAATATTAGTGATATATAGCACTCTCCTCACCCGGAAGTACTTTCGGGGGATGCATTGTTATTCATTGATTGGCGATGATTTGCCTAACGTCCAATGGTTTAATATTTAAACATACTCAGGACGATAACAAATGAACAAAAACAAATTACAAAAGGTAGGTTTTGCAAAGTAGTTCTGGGACATTTAGGCAGCCACTGGCTAAGAGGACATGGTGTATGGGACGGAAACATTTCCTTGCAGTAAGCAATCTGCAGACTCCTAAAAGTGTTATCTTAAAGGTTCTATCACATGCCGGAAGCTTGTCGCGCCTTACGTAAGGCATCAGGTTTTAATACTAATGCACCGGGATGCTTAAATACGCAGTCACGTCCTGTCAGTATGAAGACGAAGTGGACAGAAACTGTCAATTGCACCAGGCCACCTACGGACCATAAAAGTGTTGTTTCAAAAGTTCTGCAACATGCAGAGAGCGTGACACATTGGATTAAAACGACTCATCCGCCGGGATATATAAACACGCAGTCACATGTGGTTGAAATATAGACGGACGTGACTGGGTATTTATACATCCCACACAGTCAATTGGACACCTCTCTTATCCATAGGTTTTATAGTGTGATTGGAAAAGTCAACATGCCCTTATTTCTGTACTCTTGTTAACCCCTCTCCTCCCTGTCCCCAAATTATTTTGTTTTATTGTTTTTATGGCGAAACATTTGGCATATGAGAAACTGGAAGAAGACCAGACAACCCAGCTACAAAGATAAAAACAAACATTTCTGAAAAGTCAATAGAAATCTGCAAGATTAAATTACGGATGTCACTCAAAACTGAGGCTTCCAAATTTCTACCTGTAAATGAACTATCTAGTAACCAAATTTGTTAATGTATGATTGATAAGTGTAATAATCATTGTGTCAACCTTACATAACCATTCTTGGTTATTTATCTAATTAAGTTGTAAAATGAAATATTATTACCTTAAAGCATCAATATTGAACACGACATAGAAATCAATCAGATAAATGTACATACAAAAAAGACACAACAGGTGTAAATTTCAGAAAATGACGAAATTGAACGGAAGGAAAGGTCGGTCGAAAAAAAAACTTCTCTACTAAATCAAAAAGTTTCAATTGATACATGTACTGCCGCTATCGTTGCATTTTAAGTGGGAAATGACAATACGAAGAGTTTGCACCAAATGATATCCCATAATACAGGAAACATAATTAGTACAACAGAAAAAATGTTCAAGTTATTCACAACATTTACAATTGTTCCCGTTGTAGATGTGGAGGACTGTATCAATTGTGCGGACAGGGCTTTTTCCAACGTGCAGGGTTGTCTAGGGAGTTGTGACCTTAGTATAGTTCTTATTCCAATAATCATAAAGTGAAAACACTGTTACTATTAGCATTCAGGGTAATGTTTGAACAATAATTAATGGATAAAAATCGTGAAAAAAAAATGTGATTTTGGCGTAGGAAGGTACCTGAAATTATCGAATGATGACCCAGCATTGAAGACTTCTCAAGAAAATAAATCAGAAATAAATGATGCAACTTCATTGGTCATTCCGATTAAGAATCAATCTGGCCTTATATAAACAAGATATCGCCGAAGGCGAGACGTTGTCAAGATTTCGGTATTTAGCCAAGACAAGGTGTCAAAATTAACACTCTCTACCAGCTTAGTCACTTAATCATTCAATGACCTCAGCGTTCAGATTAACCAATAAATAG
Organism: Mytilus coruscus; assembly: GCA_017311375.1. Lineage (NCBI taxonomy): Eukaryota > Metazoa > Mollusca > Bivalvia > Mytilida > Mytilidae > Mytilus > Mytilus coruscus. The sequence goes on along the minus strand of CM029597.1, from coordinate 7,070,518 downwards.
CCTTTACACTTTTAAATTTCCTGACGTAATAGACCTGCTTCCTACTAGCGTAGAATACCTAAGATGGTTTACAGTTAGGATTACGGAATGATTACGGCTCATTGTCCGTGTTTATCTATGTAACATTACATAAGGTATATTAACATACTACTCGCTAATAAAATGTCATTATCAGATAATATCTGTGTACTTATGACTAATTTTACTTACTATCAGTGTATTATGTATATTGTAAAGATTTTAAGATTTATGGACTTTCATTAACCCACTATGTGTTCTGTCAGTATAAACTGTCCATGCACCCTTGGACTCTATTTATTATTTTTATTTACACACATTTCCTATATTGAGAACGAATGTATCCGTAGCTCGATTAAACTTTTAATAATTCAATAAAAAGAAAATTACCTAGTAGGTTAGCTAGTAGAAAAACAAAAGGATATGGGGTATCCATCCATGACACAAAATCAGTAAATGCACACACAAATAACCCTCTCCTCCCTGTCCCCATATAGCTAGCTCTATATAGCGACTATTATTTAGTTAATATATATAACGGACTCGAAGCCCCTTTTCAACTGATTTCGCGGTTTGTTCTATTGTTGTACTGTTATCCATTGTCACAGATTATACAGGAGGAGAGCCCGACACATTCTTTATTTGTCTGTCCCAACCTAGGAATCTTGCTGTTACTGAACTTGATTGCTTTACGTTTATTGTTAAGCATAAGTCATGTTTTTTTTTCTTTGAATTGTTATACATTTTGTTATCACGGGTCCTTTTTTAGCTTTTTGCTCATAGTTAAAGTGTCTAAAAGTCACCCGAAGAAATTCACAACCTTTTCACTTGAGTCTTTGGTCGATTTTTGTCTCGCCCTCAAACTTTACACAATCATTCATGTACGGTATCATACAGCGGGTCTTGATTTCAACATGACGATTTATAGTAAATCATTTAATTCATATGTATCATTAAACACATACATTTTTACAAGTATTTCGCATCATATGTTACAAGATACATAGATTCTATATTGGGATAGGTTTTCATTATGTGATGCTTTTAACATTTGACCAATAGGCATATAGATATCATATGAAAAGCGACATTTCAATTAGTGTTATATCGTCTTCCTACATGTATTTACACCGGTGGTCGATTTTCTATTCTTTTTTTTTTAAATGTACACGCCCACAACAAGGGTCGTATAACAAGAATTAATGACTACTATGAGGTGCTTTCTCTCTGAACATATGATTGCAAAAGTTTGAGAACGTTTTTTTCATGCTGTTGTTTCATTATTCAAACTGTGTCATATAGTATTTCCCAATCCGGATCATTTCATCTTTTCCTAGAATTATTTAACATTATTTCACAACAATCAATCCTTGAGTCATTGCTAGGGATAGAACTTCCAGCCATAACTTCCATCGATTGATTTAAATATGGTATCAATGACGAGAGTGATCGGAAATGTATGTAGGATAGCGTTCTCCCACAATAAGAATGATAATAACATTGCAATAATTGTTTTGCATACCAATGTTGTAGGAGTTCTATTTTGAATAAAAAAAGATGTTTTGTATAGTTCGATGAGACAGCAACCCATCGACAAAAAGCCAAGATAATGTAATCAATTATAGCAATGTCATGTTGATTTGACTTGACATATACCCTCTCAGCCGCTCCCCCAAGGACAAGCTGTGTGGCAGACGCACCCTCAAGGCAAGCTGTGTGGCAGCTGTTCCCTCAAGACAAGTTGTGTGGCAGCTGCTCCCTTAAGACAAGCTGTGTGGCAGCTGCTCCATCAGGACAAGCTGTGTGGCAGCTGTTCCCTCACGACAAGCTGTGTGGCAGCTGTTACCTCAAGACAAGCTGTGTGGCAGCTGTTCCCTCAAGACAAACTGTGTGGCAGCTGCTCCCTCAAGACAAGCTGTATGGCAGATGCTCCCTCAAGACAAGCTGTGTGGCAGCTGCTCCCTCACGACCAGCTGTATGGCAGCTGTTCCCTCAAGACAACATGTGTGGCAGCTGCTTCCTCAAGACAAGCTGTGTGGCAGCTGCTCCCTCAAGACAATCTGTGTGGCAGCTGTTCCCTCACGACAAACTGTATGGCAGCTGCTCCCTCAAGACAAGCTGTGTGGCAGCTGTTCACTCAAGACAAGTTGTGTGGCAGCTGCTCCCTCAAGACAAGCTGTGTGGCAGCTGCTCCCTCACGACAAGCTGTGTGGCAGCTGCTCCCTCAAGACAAGCTGTGTGATATTTTTGTACGAAAGTAAAGAAAGTGGACATAACAATACATGTATCGATATAAATGTTGATGTCAATTATAAAGTTACAGTACTAATCAACCGTCACCAGTTTTCAATATATATGAACACCTATACTGAAAATGCGGAATTCCAAGACATCAAAACACACACCTTCATCCATTTATACTATCTCAATATCGTTGAATTGCTACTATCATGAAATTCATGAAATAGGAAACATAAATATATTTTTTTCGGATACAATTTTAAAGGACATTAAAGGTATGTCGTTATTTTGATAAAGTCTTTGGTTGTAGGTTGTGAGGTCTGTGATGGCAGATGTATTTTTCACATCTATGACCTTAAAAGCAATCGTTGAGTCCCATGCAGAGTAAGAAATGAAGGTTCTTATTTCTAATTTTCTGTGATTTAAACTCTTCTTGTTCCAATAAATAAAATATGACTATTTGAAACTCATCTTATAATTACAAGCTATCTATCTTTGTTAAATAAGAGACAATTCATTTTACATATTTAAAGATAATAACAAAAATGATGCATCGTTTTGTCAGAGACGATCAGATGTCTTAAATGAGGTTTTAATGCAGTTTTGACCCTATACATTATCACTTCTTTGAAATATGACTTGAAATTAATTTCACAGACAACAACAGTTTTTTTTATATATATAAAAATATTGATAATGCAGATAAAGATAAGAAATAAAAAACAATAAACAAAAGGTGTTATGACATGTTATTCAAACAATTTATAAATCCGTTGTATCTGCAGTGTCTTATATTTCAAGTTCCAAATGGAATATATGCAAGCAACATGGTAACCAAACTATGAACTAAGCTCCAAATGTAATATATGCAAGCAACTATGAACAGTTACTATATATATATTCAGCGAAAGGAGATCGTCTAAAAGTTTGGAATTTAAAGTTCAAGGACTATGTTAACTCCTCTACCTCATTCTAAAGAAGTTCTGCTGAAAGATATCACATTCGTTCATAAAAAAAGATTATTTGAAATACCATATAAAAACTGGAACACAAAGCTCAACTTGATATAATGTGAAGTCTATATACCCGACAGTATATAATAGTAAGTAAACAAGTACAATATTCATTACAGTTCCATTCATTAACTTCTAAGTCCTTAGTCAGTAGAGATACTCCACTTCAATGATCGCTCGTTTAATTACATAATTCAAATATAGATAAGAGCTAGGTAAATTAATATCTCACTGCCATTTAATCCTACATTTGGGTTGAATTGTGTAAACGTAAACTATACGATAGATTTATCCGGTATCTCGATCGTGTAGATATAAACCTGATTGGATAACATGTATGTATGAGTATGTGCCGTCTACGGTAGTAGTAATGTTTTCCTGTCTGTGCGTCCGCCCGTCCGTTAGACCACCCAGTATCTCGATCGCCTAGATATGACCCTGATTGGATAACATTGATATAATTCATAAATGCTTGTGTATGTCCTGTTGACGGCAGGAGTTATGTTTTCTGCTATTTACGCCAGCCCGTCCGTTAGTCCGTCCCATAGCAGGTTAAAGCTTTGGGTTAAGATAGTTTATCACGAAATTGTGGTCACATCAACATGAATCTGTGAACACATGTTCATTGGGATGTGAATACAGAAAAACAGATAAATATATATAGATATTTTCTGTTGCATATTTTACTATAGCTTACAGTCAGTACATTTAAGTAAAGTGAAACATAAACCTTGAAGGTAAACCTTTTATGTCAGGCTTGTAGTAAAATTTGTTCTTGGCTTTGAATTTTATTTATTTTTAATTGCGAAGAATACATTTTGTAGTATTGTATACTTACAAATGATACTATGATTGATTTGCATATAAGCGTTTCTGTGTGTGTGTTCTCCAGTATTTTCAGAACTTTGAAGACATTTCATAGAACTTGAAACGCCAGCAATGACTGAGACTGATCCACATCTGCACAGATGAAAGTGTCTTTAATGATGGTTTACACTAATACAATACCGATTAGAGAATTGTTTACGAGTATTTTATGTTTGTCTAAAGGTTGGATCTTAAATATACGTTTCTTATGTTTTACGGTAGCGATCACAAATTCTACAACTCTTAACGGGTATACGTGTTTCATCATATATCCTGTCTGCTTATAATATCATTATCAATTCACTGATAACTCGGATTAAACAGATATAGTTCGAACAGGGACTTTTAGTTTGAACTTTTGTTAAGATGGTGCCAACAATACGAACTCCTTGTCCTTGATTGTACAAACTATACGATTCAAACGAAATAAGTGCAATGAATTACTCATGCAATTCAATCGACTTAAACGAAGTGGACACACTGAATTAGTTATATATAAGACAATATGACAAATAGACTAACTTTCTTTTAAACTTTGTCAGTGGACACTAGTGAATAGGTGTTGTAGAAATGAAAACCTCCCATAACGATGAAATGATAATTCACTTTGTGTACTAGTTTTATTTTTTAAATTATATTTATGGTCCGATGCCTCATTTAACAAGATGTTGAAGTTGAGGTTGTTGTGGCAAACATTTTAACAGCAGTTAATAGTCTTTCACCTATATAACATTGATGGTCTGTATTGAGTTGTTAAGAACATGACAGGTATTTAGCCTATAAAGTGATTTTTATACCTCGGGTTAAATGGCGAACATATTATCTGATCATATAAAATACGGACAAAATTGATTTATCAGTGAAAATCTTACCATAGAAACCTCTTAAAATGAATCGGATCTTTACTTGCCGATACACTGTTAACTTGATTGAATCTATCCGAATGGCAGACATTATCTGTTAACAAAGCTCTGTTCATTACCGGTTAATAAGTTAGATAAAATTTTAGAGGAATGCAACACAATTTCATATAGCAGTCCTAAGTATGAAATCGTTCAAATTATAATGGCATATTGTTATTCTAAACTGTTTCCCAAAATTGATCGCCCTGAAGATCATAAAAACATTTTATCAAAATAAAGTATGTCAATAAAGGTTTTGATTTTGTAAATATTGCCGGTATTTTTAACGACCATTCTGTTAAAGAACAAATTCCTGGATATTTTGATAATACTGAGCTCCTCTTATTTGTTATATTTACAAGAAATCTACCCGGAAATATGTGTTTAATTATAGCCAATTGTGTAAAGATGTTAATATCAGTGAAAATACACCTACTTCATGTAATTGCAGTAATTCCGAATACATTTATGGACCCATTTCCATGTTATATCAGGAGATCTTAACATCGTTCAAGACCGAGAGTTAAAATCATTCCTCAGTAAAGGACCTAAATATCGCCCCCGTCAATCATTAATTGGAATGAGTGTCGTAATATCATCCACGACTCACTCCGTACTTACTGTTTAAAATGGATAAAACGGGAAAAAGCTGACAAAAATCTTTGGACTCTTTTTAATTCAGTAATGAACATAGTTGATATACGTATTCAACATTTTAAAGAACATTTTACTCTTAACAACAACCATAATAAACCTATTTCTCGTATCAAACATAAACTTAAAGAACTAGCCAAGGAATTTGTTTTTGTCCCGGCCGATAAAGCTGCTAATAATATCATTATTGTTTGACGTAAATTTTACATTGAGGTTCTGAAAAAAGAAATCACCAATTCACCAACATTCCAACTGACTCCATTTTCAGAAAACGACATCTGTAACAAACATAAACTTTTAGCTACCTCTTTACAAGCAGAACCAAATACAATGAAAGTCCCAACTATGTACTGGCTTCCGAAGCTACATAAAACACCTTACAAATATAGATTTATTTCGTCTTCAAGCCATTGTTCCACTACTAAATTGTCTATTCTTCTTACCAGTTCACTTGGTACAATCAAAACCTGATAATAAATTGTTCAAATAAGGCCTTTGAAAATAGTGGAATTAATTACTTTTGGAGTGTCAAAACTCGTTGGAAGTACTTGATAAATTGCATGCTTATATTGGTGATTTTGAATCTGTTCAAAGTTTTGATTTTTCTACCCTGTATACCACATTGCCTCACATTCTCATTAAGAAAAATTCACACACCTAATTAAATGGGCATTTAAAAGTCAGAATGTGAATACATATGTTCTAACTCTTTAGGTCATTTTTAGTAGCAATAAACAAAAGAACTATGTCAATTGGACATGCTTTGATACTATATCTGCCCTTGAATTTTTACTAGATAATATTTTTGTTCGCTTTGGAGATTCCGTATATCGTCAGGTTATCGGAATTCCAATGGGGACTAACTGTGCACCACTTATTGCGGACCTGTTTTTGTATTGCTATGAGTTACAATTTATGACTAAAATCAGCAAAGACCCATCGAAACAACATCTGATACAAAAATTTAATAATACTTTTAGATATTTGGATGATATATTGGCTCTCAATAATGACGACTTCAGTATGTATACTAAAGAAATTTATCCTGTTGAACTTACTTTAAATAAAGCTAATACTAACAATGACCACTGCCCTTTCCTCGATCTTGATATCTATATCATTAACGGAAAGCTTAATACAAAAATTTATGATAAAAGAGATGATTTTTCATTTCCTATCGTTAATTATCCATTTTAGATGGTGACGTTCCTTGTCACCATCTTACGGTGTTTATATATCTCAACTTGTACGATTCGCTCGTGTATGTAACAACGTTTCAGATTTTAACGAAAGAAATTTATGTATTACAGAAAAATTATTACACCAGGGTTTTCGATATCACAAACTAGTCAAAACATTTACTAAATTTTATCATCGGTACAAGGACATCATTCGTAAATATAGCTCAACATGCAGACTTCTTATACGTTCAGGTATTTCACATCCAATCTTTTATGGTAATATTCTTTATAAAGCACTAAAATGTCAGTATTCACCTCAGAAGCTAACAAAACCTTTAAATAGACTTATTAAGAAGGGATATAGTTACGATACTGTTGTCAGGTCATTAAAGATTGCATATTTTGGCTTTAATATTGATTCACTTATAGGGTCTTTGCATCGGAACTAAACACATTTATTTAAAACCAGTTGTTGGCATGACACGGGTTATGCTCTTCTCATATATTTTATGATGGTATGATACTAAACCCTAACGGGAGGGATTGTGCCTGATATTCATATGATGAAGACATAATCTTTCAATCAGTTTAATTGAGGTCTGGAGCTGGCATGTCAGTTAACTGCTAGTAGTCTGTTGTTATTTATGTATTATTGTCATTTTGTTTATTTTCTTTTGTTACATCTTCTGACATCGGACTCGGACTTCTCTTTAACTGACTTTTAATGTGCGTATTGTTATGCGTTTACTTTTCTACATTGGCTAGAGGTATAGGGGAGGTTGAGATCTCATAAACATGTTTAACCCCGCCGCATTTTTGCGCCTGTCCCAAGTCAGGAGCCTCTGGCCTTTGTTAGTCTTGTATTATTTTTACTTTTAGTTTCTTGTGTATAATTTGAGTTTAGTATGACGTCCATTATCACTGAACTAGTATATATAATTGTTTAGGGCCAGCTTAAGGACGCCTCCGGGTGCGGGAATTTCTCGCTGCATTGAAGACCTATTGGTGACCTTCTGTTGTTGTCTGTTCTGTGGTCGGGTTGTTGTCTCTTTGACACATTCCCCATTTCCATTCTCAATTTTATTTTTACTTCTCATACTTTTATGTAAGTCAATGGCGTATGAAAGAGAATACAACGTTTTACATGCATGCAAACGCTATCAGTTTGTATCATATCTATATTTTGTTTAAAGCTTGATAAATCACGCCGTTACATTTAATAAATTCGATACCTTAACAACCATTCCAATAATGTTCGCAAGAAGTATATTATCAAACGAAACATATAATTGTGACTGCCCATCGTTCGCTGTGAATACTGTTCAGAACTCTGTTGCACATTTCTTGCTTACTGATAAATTGATTGTCAGTTTATACATGAAATGTTTGCTCCTGGATGCTAAGCAACATAAATCAATCAATCGTCAGTTTCTCATTGCCAGCTTACCTATTGTCGCTAGGGGACGACCATTTGATATTCTGGGGGCCTGGGAGAATTTTTGCGGATTGACTATTCATTTTCAACTGTTGCTATGCATGTATGCCTATTACGAAAATTCATTTTCACTTTTGTACACAACTGTATCCTGCATTCTTCATTTTCTGTTACAGAATATTCCTTTACTGCCTGTCTTATGCAAGGTGATTTATTTTCAGCTCTAATACCAGGCCACGATATTTATTTTCCTCCTGCCCCCACCCCCGCCTAAACCAGAAAACCAGATGGCATGATGGCATGCTACAGTCTTCATATAATAACAGGATTGATGTATGATTTTTTTGGTATATTTTTCATCATACATGTCTGACAAAAATATAATATAAGAAGAATTATAACAAACGTTATATATATACATAAGACATTGCCTCTTTATACATAAGACATTGTCTCTGATGTGAACATTGTCAATTTATAAACAAATGTGAATTCAAGGAATACACTTTCACATCGTTGCTGCTAGTTTTAGAGAAGTATATCTTGTTTTTTCGTTTTTTCATTATTTCAATATAAAGCTTTCTATTTTTGAAATCACAGTTTGCATTTATTTTAAATCAACGCTACACATTCATCATTTAAATCTACACGAAGAATTAAACGATCTAAAGATTTATCAACAGAATTGATAAATGTATGTTTGACTGAAACGGTAGTTTTGATCTAATCGAGATCTGCAACCTCAGATCCTTGTATACGTAGTATTCAGATGGTTAAAAGGTGATAACTATTCAGATAAGTCACTTAACACTTTATCAATGTAATCGACAGCTACTGTGCATGCAAGATACATACGAACAAACTTCTTTAAACATGGAATATTAAATGGATAGCATGTTCTTGTGCATGCCATTTTCATTTAATGTTTTGCATATTCTTGATAAAACATGTCTGACAAAAATATAATATAAGAATAATTATAACAAAGGTTACACATAAGATATTGTCTCTGTTTTGAACATTGTCAATTAATAAAAAAAAATAGAATTCAAGGGATGCACTTTTATATCGTTGCGGTTGGTTTAAGAGCAATGTATCTTAATTTATTTAACGTATTTACTGTCACTGAACGATTAAATATTTACTGACAGTCTGAAGGTTTCTTTTTGGTATATGATTTTGTAACATTCAACATCCCATTCCTTTGTATTGTAGATCTACTCCATATCCCTTTCCTTGATTAATCTACACCATATCCCGTTCCTTGACATTGTAGATCTACTGTATGTCCCATTCCTTGGTATTATACATATACTGTATGTCTCGTTCCTTGGCATTGTAGATCTACTGTATGTCCCATTCCTTGGTATTATACATATGTATGTCCTGTTCCTTGACTGTATGTCCTGTTCCTTGACATTGTAGATCTACTGTATGTCCCATTCCTTGGTATTATACATATACTGTATGTCTCGTTCCTTGACATTGTAGATCTACTGTATGTCCCATTCCTTGGTATTATACATATACTGTATGTCTCGTTCCTTGGCATTGTAGATCTACTGTATGTCCCATTTCTTGGTATTATACATATACTGTATGTCTCGTTCCTTGACATTGTAGATCTACTGTATGTCCCATTCCTTGGTATTATACATATACTGTATGTCTCGTTCCTTGGCATTGTAGATCTACTGTACGTCCCATTCCTTGGTATTATACATATACTGTATGTCCCGTTCCTTGGCATTGTAGACCTACTGTATGTCCCATTTCTTGGTACTGTACATCTACTCCATATCCCATTTATAGGTTTTGTACATCTACTCCATGTCCCATTCCTTGGTATTGTACATCTACTCCATATTCCATATATAGGTTTTGTACATCTACTCTATGTCCCATTCTTTGGTATTATACATCTGCTGTATGTCCCATTTCTTGGTTTTGTAGATCTACTCCATATCTCATTGTTCGATATTGCAGATCTACGCCATATCCCATTCCTTGGTATTGTATATCTACTCTATTTCCCATTCCTTGGTATTATACATCGACTCTATGTCCCATTTCTTGGTATTGTAGATCTACTCCATATCTCATTGTTCCATATTGCAGATCTACGCCATATCCCATTCCTTGGTATTGTACATCTACACCATGTCCCATTCCTTGGTATTATAAATCTACACCATGTCCCATTCCTTGGTATTATAAATTTACACCATGTCCCATGCCTTGGTATTGTATATCTACTCTATGTCCCATTTATTGGTATTGTAGATCTACTCCATATCTCATTAATCGATATTGCAGATCTACGCCATATCCCATTTCTTAGTATTGTATATCTACTCCATATCCTATTCCGTGGCAGTGTACATCTATTCTAAATCTATTTCTTTGTACTGTTCATCCATTTACTGTATATCCAATTTATTGGCATTGTACATCTATTCAACATTTTATTTCATGGAACATTTTCTCCGTATTCATTTTAGGGGAATTAAGGCATACTCCATATCCGTTTTAGTGGTATTGTAGTTCTACTCAATATCCATTTTTTGTTTGGTATCTTAAATCTACTCCATATATCACTCTATGATATTGCATATCTATCCTATATCCATGCTTTGGTATTAAACATCTACTGTATGTCCCATTTCTTGGTATTGTATATCTACTGTATGTCCCATTCCTTGGTATTATACATCTACTGTATGTCCCATTCCTTTGTATTATACATCTATTGTATGTCACATTTCTTGGTATTAAACATCTACTGTATGTCCCATTCCTTGGTATTATACAGCTACTGTATGTCAAATTTCTTGGTATTGTATATCTATTGTATGTCACATTTCTTGGTATTATCTACATAAGAAAATGCCTGTACCAAGTCAGGAATATGACAGTTGTTATCCATTCGTTTGATGTGTTTGAACTTTTGATTTTGCCATTTGATTGAGGACTTTCCTTTTGAATTTTCCTCGGAGTTCAGTATTTTGTGATTTTACTTTATACATCTACTGTATGTCCCATTTCTTGGTATTGTATATCTACTGTATGTCCCATTCCTTGGTATTATACATCTACTGTATGTCCCATTCCTTGGTATTATACAGCTACTGTATGTCACATTTCTTGTTATTGTATATCTACTGTATGTCCCATTCCTTGGTATTATACATCTACTGTATGTCACATTTCTTGTTATTGTATATCTACTGTATGTCCCATTCCTTGGTATTATACAGCTACTGTATGTCACATTTCTTGTTATTGTTATATCTACTGTATGTCCCATTCCTTGGTATTATACAGCTACTGTATGTCACATTTCTTGTTATTGTATATCTACTCTATGTCCTATTCCTTTGTATTATACATCTATCGTATGTCACATTTCTTGGTATTGTATATCTACTGTATGTCCCATTTCTTGATATTGTATATCTACTTTATGTCACATTCCTTGGTATTATAAATCTACTGTATGTCACATTTCTTGGTATTGTATATCTACTGTATGTCCCATTCCCCTTGGTATTATACATCTACTGTATGTCACATTTCTTGGTATTGTATATCTACTGTATGTCCCATTTCTTGATATTGTATATCTACTTTATGTCACATTCCTTGGTATTATAAATCTACTGTATGTCACATTTCTTGGTATTGTATATCTACTGTATGTCCCATTCCCCTTGGTATTATACATCTACTGTATGTCCCATTTCTTGGTATCATATATCTACTGTATGTCCCATTCCCCTTGGTATTATACATCTACTGTATTTCACATTTCTTGGTATTGTAAATCTACACTATGTCCCATTCCTTAGTATTATATAACTTCTGTATGTCACATTTCTTGGTATCATACATCTTCTGTATGTCCCATTCTCCTTGGTATTATACATCTACTGTATGTGCCATTTCTTGGTGTTGTTTATATACTCTGTCCCATTTCTTGGTATTATACATCTACTGTATTTCACATTTCTTGCACTGTTCATCTATTTCATATCCCATTCATTGGTACTGTACATCTATTTCATATCCCATTCATTGGTATTGTACATCTACTCCATATCCAAATTCTTGGTATTGTACACCTACTATATGTCCCATTCCTTGCACTGTACATCTATTTCATATTCCATTCATTGGTATTGTACATCTACTCCATATCCCACATCCCATATTGTACCACTGGACGTAAAACAAACAACTATCAATCATAATTACACCTTATGTAAGAATCCTGGGTTTTGATTGGTTGATAGCCAGTGTATTTTTCACCAATTTACTGTTATCAAATGAATATCGTTCATTTTTTAACGCCGCCGGGGTATATGCAAAAAGGATATGCCTTTTTTACCCTCTCTGCCGTGGTATTTGCCAAAAAATAGTCTATCCGACTGGACGCTTGTAACGTCACGATCATCAATGCGTTTTTGAACGTTAACATTCGGTGTAATTAAACAGATATAGCATGTTCTTGAGGGGTATTTGTGAAAAATACCAGTCTTGAGAATGAATTTCCCTCGCCTTACGGCTCGCGAAATTTAACATTCTCTCGACTGGTATTTTTCGCAAATACCCCTCCTTAACATGATATATCTGTTCATAATTACACCTTATATAAGAAAGCCAGATTTTGATTGGTTGATAGCCAGTGTATTTTTCGCATATTCTAATATTTTTTCCTCATTTCAAACCAATTTGCCTGTTTTTCACCACTGCCGGTGAATTTGCCTCAAATACCATGGTATTTGCCATTTTGATATTCTTTTTTTTACCCTCTCGAGCATTTTCCCGCCAAAATTTTTCGGATATGACGTTACATAAAAAAGTGAGGTAACGCGTATTAGTACATGTATAATTCCCGCGGTTCTATGATAATATCCTCTTATCCTCAAAATTATGCATAAACATGTTAATGAATTAGTTTCAATCCAAATCTATTCGGTGTAATTAAACAGATATATCATGTTATGGAGGGGTATTTGCGAAAAATACCAGTCTTGGGACCGAATTTCCCTCGCCTAGCGGCTTGGGAAATTTTACAGTCCCTTGACTGGTATTTTTCGCAAATACCCCTCCATAACATGATATATCTGTTCAATATATCCAAGGTATTGTACAACTACTCCACATCCCACATCCCATATTGTACCACTGGACGTAAAACAAACATCTATCAATCAATAAATCCAAGGTATTGTACATCTACTCCACATCCCACATCCCATATTGTACCACTGGACGTAAAACAAACAACTATCAATCAATAAATCCAATGTATTGTACATCTACTCCATATCCCACATCCCATATTGTACCACTGGACGTAAAACAAACAACTATCAATCAATAAATCTAAGGTATTGTACATCTCCATTCGTTTGTGCATCTTCTCTATATGACATCCCATGGTTCTTGCATGTATAATAATAACTTTTATTACATTGGTAGCAATGAATTACATTGATTTCCCAGTCAAATAAAAACGCGATAATTTCACATGTGAAATAAACGTGGTTATTTCACTCTCTGACGTCATACAACAAATTTAGGCGTTGTCAAGACGTCGATAACGTCGGATCAAAACAAATTGTGAATGCGTAGAAAAAAGATATAGTTCCTTACATTTTCTACATTAATTTCATTAAAAAAAGCCATTTGCCAATGTAATAAAAAGAATAACTAATCAAAGAATTCAAATATCGAAAAATATTCAACTCGTGACCAAACAACACTGATAATTAACTCATGCGCTACGCGCATTCGTCAATTAATGTGTTGTTCGGTCACTCGTTGAATATTTTTCTCTATTTGAATTCTTCGATTAGTTATTCTATAATTAATGTGCTTTATTTATTTATTAACATTTACTTATTTTCTTACATGTAAATTTGAGCTATATGTTTAAAGAGAAGTCAACGGTTCGTATTGAAAATTATTTTCGACTCTACTTTTCAACTGTAAATGTTATACAACTTTTATGAAATTGAACAGATATATGATTAAAACGAATACTTTAAGATTAAGTAAGACATATCAAATATCTTTTTAATTGTTAAAAATCTTTTTAGTTAAATTTTAACTACGTGTATAATGTTTCCGTAAAAGCAATATGTATATAAACAGGTTAATGTAATATTATCAGTAAATATTACATATATGTTTCTCGAATTTCTAACTGTTCATTTTATATTAAACAATGAAAGGAATTACTTAGTCATTGTTACTCTGGGAAAAAATAATGTGTTGATATTCAGGTTTCGAATTTGGTTTAAAGTACAGCAGTGAACTATAATAATGATGGAAAATTGTATGCTGGAAAATGAAAGTAAAATAAAGTAAAATAAGATAAAAAAAAAAATGAATAAATAGATAAAATTGCAGGACATTTTCCTGTATAACACTTTTACATATATTAATCTTTTCTATCACTATAAGTAACGAATTTCACTCGCTTGTTATTGTAGCAGGATATTGTTTGTATGTCAGTATTATTTGCTGTGCCAGGGTTGCTCGGTAGAAGAATTGTTTGTATGTCAGTGTTGTATCACTATGCTAGAATAATATTGTTTTTATGTCAGTGTTGTTTGATAGAAGTATATTGTTTATATGTCAGTGTTGTTTGGTAGCAATATCGTGTGTATGTCAGTGTTGTTTGGTGGCAATGTTGTTGGTATGTCGTCAGTGTTGTTTGGTGGCAATATTGTTAGTTTGTCAGTGTTGTATGGTAGCAATATTGTTTGTATTTCATTGTTGTTTGGTAGCAGTATTGTTTGCTATGTCAGTGTTGTTTGCTAGCAGTATATTATTTTTATTTCATTGTTGTTTGTTAGCACTTTAGTTTGTTATGTCAGTGTTGTTTGGGAGCAATATTGTTTACTCTGTCAGTGTTGTTTAGTAGCAGTTTTGTTTGTATGTTAGTGGTGTTTACTAGCATTATATTGTTTGTATTTTAGTGTTTTTTTTTTATAGAAGTGTATTGTTTGTATGGCAGTGCTGTTTGGGAGCAGTGTTTTAACTATGTCAGTGTTGTTTGTTAGCATTAATATTAGCTATGCTAGGGTTGCTCAATATCAGTATTTTTTGTATGTCAGTGTTATTTGCTAGCAATATATTGTTTAGACGTCAGTGTTGTTTGGTAGCAGTATTGTTTGCATGTCAGTGTTGTTTGGTGGCAGAATTGTTTGTATTTCAGTGTTGTTTGTGAGTAGCGTTGTAAACTCTGCAAGTGTTGTTTGGTAGCAGTATATTGTTTGAATTTCAGTGTTGTTTGGGAGCCGTGTTGTTTACTATGTCAGTGTTGTTTTGTAGCAGAAGTGTTTGTATGTCAGTGTTATTTGTTAGCAATATATTGTTTATACGTCAGTGTTGTTTGATAGCATTATTGATTGTATATCCGTGTTGTTTGATATGTAAGTGGTGTTTTCTAGCATTATATTGTTTGTATGTTAGTGTTGTTTGGTAGCAGTATATTGTTATATTTTAGTGTTTTTTGGGAGCCGTGTTGTTCACTTTGTCAGTGTTGTTTGGTAGCAGTAGTGTTTGCTTTGCCAGGGTTGCTCGGTAGAAGTCCTGTTTGTATGTCAGGATTATTTCCTATCAATATATTGTGTATACGTCAGTTTTGTTTTTTAGCATTATCGTTTGCAAGCCAGTGTTGTTTGCTTGCAATATATTATTAACACGTCAGTGTTGATTGGTGGCAGTATCATTTACATGTCAGTGTTATTTCTTGGCGGTATTGTTTGTATGTCAGTGTTGTATGGTAGCTTTATTGATTGTATTTCAGTGTTGTTTGGTAGCAGTATTGTTTGCTATGTCAGCGCGTTGTTTGCTAGCAGTATATTATTTCTATGTCAGTGTTGTTTGGTAGCAGTATAGGTTTCTATGAGTGTTGTTTGGTAGAAGTATTGTTTGTTTGTCAGTGCTGTAAGGTAACAGTATTGTTTGCATGTCAGTGTTTGTTGGTTGCAATATTGTCTGTATGAAGGTCTTTAATTGATGGGTGTTGTATTCGTTATTGCTGTTATTTGTCAGCAGTACTGCTTTTTGTTAGCGATTGTTTGTGAAGGTCTTCGTTTGAAGGTCTTTGTGTTTATTATTGCTGTTATTTGTTAGCAGCTGTTTTGTTTTGTTGGCGAAGTTTTATGAGACAACAGCCACTCGGTCATTCATGATGAATATATAGTAGGTTCAAAAGCTAGCAGAAATAGGCCACCTAAGCTGGTGTAGATGAGTATGATTGTGTTTTTGGCTGTTGATATGTAGATACCTAGACAGATTACAGACTGACTCGGGTCAATTCTGTTCTGTTTATTTTGGCCATAATATCTGTTATCGTTAGACTCGGTATCACCTCTCATTAAATGTGTCTGTCAGCAATATCTATGCAGCTCTAATTGATCTATTCTATAAATACGTGTAAGAACAATTCATTTGCTCACAATAGCACTATCATGTTAAAACGGTTGAAGTTGTTTAAAGCTTGGGCACGATATCCTATCAAAGTTTGGAGTCTTGTTGTGTATTTTTTTTATTGCTGTGTATAGCATAAGTCTTATTGAGTCTTGTCTTAATCTTTTGTCTTATTGTGTATATGGTAAATATTATATAAAGTACGTTTTTAAGTGTCATTGTGTTTATTTTCAGTCTTATTGTTTATTTACTGAGTTTTTAGGAGTCTTGTGTATTTTCAAGTTTCTAAGTTTCGACTCCATGCAGATCTCTGACAATCAGATTATATTACTTGTACTCTACGTAATCGGTCTTCATGTACTTTAGTTTAGCCTTATATGGGCAATAATGGTTCATGTTCCCAAAAAATAATGAAGGCCAAGCAATCAGTGGCCTCTTCTGATACATGTATGTGCAGACTTTTTAAATTGCACTCTAATGATGTTTTTTAAAATACATAAAAAAACATTCTTCAAATTCTTCATCAATTGTGTTTGTTTTGGAATCCATTTCTGTACTTTCTGTACAGAATATTTTACCACATGCAACCTCTGCTTCCTCACTCTAATCACGTGACTATAATACGATGCCAAACGCAATCTAATATTTACAACAAATGTAGACTCCCTTAACTATGACATTTATTTTATCGACCATTCTGTTCATTTTATTTTTGGTCAATAATGATAGGTCTGTTAAATTTTAATGAATATAAATGAGTTCTTGTGCGACTTTTTCTACATTTAAATAGCGAAATGAAATACTGTGACTATTGATCTCAGACAAATTTACATACCAGTCATCAGCTATAAAAAAATACAACATCAAGCCATGCAGAAGAGTTAATTTTGTTTTCATAGCTAAGTAGTTAAGTATTGGTGCACTTCTAAGACATCAGTCTATAAGTGTAAGGTTTCAAAAGTACAGCAATATGTAGACGAGGAGGGGTAGCGGATCGTATACATTGGCTAGCGAAGATGGTCAACGTAAGGCTTTCAACGATGATCAATACCAATAACGTACACTAAATAATAAAATGCCGGGATGTGACAAAGTTGGTTCCTTTTCATTGCTTATTTCCATCTTTGTTTTAAAAAGATTCCTAGTCAGAGGTGATAATGATATCCTGTAACTTGTTTTCAGTTGTTATCATTATAAAAGAGGGACGAAAGATACCAGAGGGACAGTCAAACTCATAGATCGAAAACAAACTGACAACGCCATGGCCAAAAATAAAAAGACAAACAGACAAATAATAGTACAGATGACACAACATAGAAAACTAAAGACTAAGCAACACGAACCCCACCAAAAACTGGGGGTGATCTCAGATGCTCGTTATAAAGTTCGTTATTGATCACTATGGTAGAACATGTAAGAAGATTTTTTTTAAATCCGGTCATTTTAGTCTTTTTTGGGGTTGCTGTCCAATATTGTTATTCATATTAAAACCAGTTTAATTTATGAATGAATTTGGGTATGTACCAATGAGACAGCATTTCAACGACACAAGAAAAAACAATAGACATAAAGAAGTAAACGTATGGCCTTAAACAATCGACAGGTATATATACAATAACTTCAAATCACCCCCAGTCTAGTGTGTATATATTACTACTTCGCATGTTCTTTCCAAGAAATATGTATTGACGAATAGAATTTCTTGAAAATGTTGTAATAGATATTCCAGCTGAATAAAAGGTATGAAATACTTGTTCCTTAACCATAAAAAATCATAACTAGCAGTATGGTATATATATACATAATAAACTACTCAAAAAAGATACGGCTGAAAATAGACGGGTACATTTGTGTTTAACCGCCAGTGACAAATATCAGACATACATATCAGGACGAGAACAACTGTTGATATGAATATGAACTCTCCTCGACAAATACTCTGAGTCGGTAAACATGCTAGTTTACAACAGTAAAAGCAGGAAGACATGTCACTATACTTCGACTCTGAGTCGGTAAACATGCTAGTTTACAACAGTAAAAGCAGGAAGACATGTCACTATACTCTGGCTCTGAGTCGGTAAACATGCTAGTTTACAACAGTAAAAGTAGGAAGACATGTCACTATACTCTGGCTGTGAGTCGGTAAACATGCTAGTCCTAACGGGAGGGATTGTGCCTGATATTCATATGATGAAGACATAATCGTTCAATCAGTTTAATTGAGGTCTGGAGCTGGCATGTCAGTTAACTGCTAGTAGTCTGTTGTTATTTATGTATTATTGTCATTTTGTTTATTTTCTTTTGTTACATCTTCTGACATCGGACTCGGACTTCTCTGTAACTGACTTTTAATGTGCGTATTGTTATGCGTTTACTTTTCTACATTGGCTAGAGGTATAGGGGAGGTTGAGATCTCATAAACATGTTTAACCCGCCGCATTTTGCGCCTGTCCCAAGTCAGGAGCCTCTGGTCTTTGTTAGTCTTGTATTATTTTTACTTTTAGTTTCTTGTGTATAATTTGGAGTTTAGTATGACGTCCATTATCACTGAACTAGTATATATATCTGTTTAGGGGCCAGCTTAAGGACGCCTCCGGGTGCGGGAATTTCTCGCTGCATTGAAGACCTATTGGTGACCTTCTGTTGTTTGTTCTGTGGTCGGGTTGTTGTCTCTTTGACACATTCCCCATTTCCATTCTCAATTTTATGCTAGTGTACAACAGTAAAAGCAGGAAGACATGTCACTATACTCCGACTCTGAGTCGGTAAACATGCTTGCTTACAACAGTAAAAGTAGGAAGACATGTCACTATACTCTGGCTCTGAGTCGGTAAACATGCTAGTTTACAACAGTAAAAGCAGGAAGACATGTCACTATACTCCGACTCTGAATCGAAAAAACATGCTAATGTACAACAGTAAAAGTAGGAGGACATGTCACTATACTTCGACTCTGAGTCGGTAAACATGCTAGTTTACAACAGTAAAAGCAGGAAGACATGTCACTATACTCCGACTCTGAATCGAAAAAACATGCTAATGTACAACAGTAAAAGTAGGAGGACATGTCACTATACTTCGACTCTGAGTCGGTAAACATGCTAGTTTACAACAGTAAAAGCAGGAAGACATGTCACTATACTCCGACTCTGAATCGAAAAACATGCTAATGTACAACAGTAAAAGTAGGAGGACATGTCACTATACTTCGACTCTGAGTCGGTAAACATGCTAGTTTACAACAGTAAAAGCAGGAAGACATGTCACTATACTCCGACTCTGAATCGAAAAACATGCTAATGTACAACAGTAAAAGTAGGAGGACATGTCACTATACTTCGACTCTGAGTCGGTAAACATGCTAGTTTACAACAGTAAAAGCAGGAAGACATGTCACTATACTCCGACTCTGAATCGAAAAAACATGCTAATGTACAACAGTAAAAGTAGGAGGACATGTCACTATACTTCGACTCTTGAGTCGGTAAACATGCTAGTTTACAACAGTAAAAGCAGGAAGACATGTCACTATACTCCGACTCTGAATCGAAAAAACATGCTAATGTACAACAGTAAAAGTAGGAGGACATGTCACTATACTTCGACTCTGAGTCGGTAAACATGCTAGTTTACAACAGTAAAAGCAGGAAGACATGTCACTATACTCCGACTCTGAATCGAAAAAACATGCTAATGTACAACAGTAAAAGTAGGAGGACATGTCACTATACTTCGACTCTGAGTCGGTAAACATGCTAGTTTACAACAGTAAAAGTAGGAGGAAATGTCACTATACTCCGATTCTGAGTCGGTAAACATGCTAGTGTACAACAGTAAAAGCAGGAAGACATGTCACTATACTCCGACTCTGAGTTAGTAAATATTCTAGTTTTCAACAGTAAAAGTAGGAAGACATGTCACTAAACTCTGGCTCTGAGTCGGTAAACATGCTTGCTTACAACAGTAAAAGTAGGAAGACATGTCACTATACTCTGGCTCTGAGTCGGTAAACATGCTAGTTTACAACAGTAAAAACAGGAAGACATGTCACTATACTCCGACTCTGAATCGAAAAAACATGCTAATGTACAACAGTAAAAGTAGGAGGACATGTCACTATACTTCGACTCTGAGTCGGTAAACATGCTAGTTTACAACAGTAAAAGTAGAAGGAAATGTCACTATACTCCGATTCTGAGTCGGTAAACATGCTAGTGTACAACAGTAAAAGCAGGAAGACATGTCACTATACTCCGACTCTGAGTTAGTAAATATTCTAGTTTTCAACAGTAAAAGTAGGAAGACATGTCACTAAACTCTGGATCTGAGTCGGTAAACATGCTTGCTTACAACAGTAAAAGTAGGAAGACATGTCACTATACTCTGGCTCTGAGTCGGTAAACATGCTAGTTTACAACAGTAAAAACAGGAAGACATGTCATTATTTCGACTCAGAGTCGGTAAACATGATAGTGTACAACAGTAAAAGCAGGAAGACATGTCAGTATACTCCGACTCCGAGTCGGTAAACATGCTAGTTTACAACAGTAAAAGCAGGAAGACATGTCATCCTACTCCGACTCCGTGTCAATCATTATATAGGTTTATTCTATCTTGCTGCGCTTAGCAGAGAAGCAGCAATTACCAAATAAAAACAAAGCACTACCTCTTAACCACCGATGTGGTTGTAAATTGGAATAAATATACATTCAAATGCAGTCGCTTTGCAAATTCTTTAGGTGACTGTTAAAGATCTTCCAACAATTGTCAATATGAAGAAAAGCTGTATTTCTTTTCCTTTCGGGTTTTTGTCTCATGCACATCTATTCATCTGATATTACCCATTCTTGCAAAACTAATAAAATGCTTCCCTGAGCACAGCTTGATACGACCGCAAAGGTCGAACCCTGAACAGTTGGTGCAAGTTTGGACACAATATTTAAGCTTGATATTGTCTGAATTTGGATTGTGATCAAATTTTTGACATAATATAGGTTTCTGACACAAAATAAATGTGGTGAATTATCTAAAAATTTTAAATGGGTTAAAAAATTTGTATTAAATTTCAATTGAAGATATCTTGCTATTGCGCAATACTGTGCAAAAGAAGATTTCTTGCTATTGCGCAATACTGTGCAATTGAATATTTCTCCAATTGCGCAATACTGTGCAATTGAATATTTCTTGCTATTGCGCAATACTGTGCAATTGCAGATTTCTTGCTATTGCACAATATTGTGCTATTGGATATTTCTTGCTATTGCGCAATACTGTGCAATTGAAGATTTCTTGCTGTTGCGCAATACTGTGCAATTGAAGATTTCTTGCTATTGCGCAATACTTAATATAATAATTTACACATCCTGTTTTGTGTGTATCTCCTGCCATATCATTATTATTTGCTTTTATATATAATTAAAAAATAACCAACTAAAAATGGAAAATTTTAAAGAAAAAAAAAAGGAAAAAGGGGAAAAATCCCCCAATTTTTGAACCCCCTTATGATTTATCACCCCCAAAATCAATCCCAGCCTTCCTTTTGTGGTATGGTACCTTGCAGTACAATTTCAGAGATATCCATACACTTGAACACAAGTTATTGTCTGGAAACTAGAAAAATGCTTGTTTTTGGCCCCTTATTGGCCCCGAACCCCCTTCACGTTTAGGGCAATTACCCCCAAACTCAAACCAAGCTTTCCTTTTGTGACATGGAACCTTGTAGTATAATTTCAGAAAGATCCATACACTTACACACAAGTTATTGTCATGAAACTAGAAAAATGCTTGTTTCTTGCCCCTTTTTGGCCCCTTATTCCTAAAATTTTGAGGCAATTACCCCCAAAATCAATCCCAGCCTTCCCTTTGTGGTATGGTACCTTGCAGTACAATTTAAGAGAGATCCATACACGTGAACACAAGTTATTGTCTGGAAATTAGAAAAAAGCTTAATTTTGGTCCCCTAATTCCTAAACGCTTGGGCAATTACCCCCAAACTCAATTCCAGCTTTCCCTTTGTGATATGGAACCTTGTAGTACAATTTCAGAAAGATCCATACACTTACAAACAAGTTATTGTCTGGAAACTAGAAAAATGCATGTTTTTGTCCCTTTTTTTGGCCCCTAATTCCTAAAATTTGAGACAATTACCACCAAAATCAATCCCAGCCTTCCCTTTGTGATATTGAACCTTGTGGTACAATGTCAGAGAGATCCATACACTTACACACAAGTTATTGTCTGGAAGTTACAAAAATGCTTATTTTTGGCCCCTAATTCCTTAACTGTTGGTACCATAACACCCAAAATCAATCCCAACCTTCCTTTTGTGGTATTGAACCTCATGGTAAAATTTCATAGAGATCCATTCACTTAAACTCAAGTTATTGTGCGAAAACCAAGCGTCTTCGGACGACGACGACGACGACGCCGCCAACGTCATTCCAATATACGACCGCAAAAAAATTTGCGGTCGTATAACAAGGGCTAAGCCGAGCCACAACTTATGTAAAAAGGTTGAAGACATGGTTTTACAATGTTTTCTGCTGATGGCTTTAAATTTCATTTTTTTTTACAATTAAGGATTCGTCCACAATTTCAATCTTCCTGTTTAGTCTAGGAAGGGCTATAATTTGAATCGGTCTGTTCTATCAAGGGTTATACATTGATTTGATGCTATTGATGAACAATATAATATTGAATACGTTTTGTTTTGTGTATTTTTTAATAGTTTTATGATAAATTATCACAAAATAAATTCACATGAATTGACAGTAGCACATGTCACGTGACTTTCGTGTTAATGAAAGACAACATAAGAAATATTATAAAGTGAATGGCAAAATTATACAAAAATTATGTCCCTGAATAGTCAACGAAAAATATTTGTTTTGTTAATTTGTTCAACGTAACAAGCAAAGTGTACGAGAGTATTATAGAACTGCCTATATTCAGATGCATGTACCTGACACTGGCTTTTTAATTAAATAAATAAATAAACTGAAGTTTCTAACTCTATACACGGACATATAGCACCAAAAATTGAATATAATGCTTTCTAAGCAACTTTAAGACAACGTCATACAAAGCAACAGTTTGGAGAAATATGCTTATCAATATCAACGAGAAGTCAGAAACTGATATGGAATGTACAAAAGTTTATATAGCATCTCGAAATTTATTATAAACAGAGACATGTGGATAGTGTCTGTTCGTCCCATGCTAATGATATTTATTCAAATTAGTGAATATTATTTTGTTCCGACTCATTTTGACATTGAATTTTGTAGGAAAAGTTTTCAAAAGCGTTAAAAATAATACATGTGTCAAAAGAGGTATACTTCTTTAACAAGAATTGACACAAGCAAATACAAGTTAAACAAAGATAATGATGTATTGCATTTGGTCCCAGTTAGATAAAAGAACACAGTTAATAGACATCAGAAATAGATGTTGTGTCAAATATTGGTTAATTATTTTCCACTGTTAATCAGTGGACAGTTCAGATCTTTATAAACCCTTACAGGGAAGTCATGTATATGATCAAATGCTGTTTATAAATATATTTACAATCATTTGTTAAGTGTATCAATGTTTCTTAGTAATTCACATCGTAAAAAAAATTTGTGCACGTTTATGCATGAAACGAATGCACAATTTAATTATACTTCAGACTTTCATACAAAAAAAATCATCCAGAAGAATGACCTAACCAATTGCCTATAGAAGTATGAATACTTCTGTGCAGGTATATAACTCTTCATCTTGCTATTCCTGTATTTCAGTCATTTTATTGCACTGGTTTCTTTAAATATTACAATGTCCATAAATGGAATTGTCCATAATGTCCCGGATGATAAATGAGTAAAAAATTTACAAAAACAATGAGATATCATGAAGATGATATTGAGACTGTTGGAGTAACATACTAAGGCTAGTTTGATCACAGATAATAGAATAGAGACGCTGTCATTGTACTCGTGTCAAATAAATAACAAATACTGTAAATGGTTTCTCTGGAATATCGACTCATGCGCAAACCACGGCTTCCTCTTTCTGCAATGGCGGCATATCATTTGGCCACTGAGGACGTAATTTTGCACCGTTCTGTGTTTTGAGACAAGAATTTGAAAAACCTATAAAAAGTGTATATAGCTTCACCCAGTATCACTTGTAATCTGTGGATTTGGTTTTCTCATTTCTCGTAATTTGTCCCAACAATTGTATTTTCTAAATCGCCTTATATCCTTTATAGAAGACCTGAAATAGTTTCTCCACACTTTCCGACAGAATTTAAACCGCAACTTTGGTTTTTTTGGAGGATTAATTTGAGTTGCACAAGAAGTGTTTGTTGGCATTTCTTTAATCGCTCTGTTTATACTCAACATTGGTTTGTGTTTGTCTCTCCTTTGAGTGTGTCTTTGAACAACGAACACTGTTCCATTCTCCATAAATCCTAATTGAAAACGCACTGATTTATGTTTTCTCAATTTCCCCTTTCTTAGTCTTTTATATTTACTAAAATGATGTAGATGTTTGAAATAATGATAATTCCCGCCGTTTGTTTCAAACTGCGGTTTCTGTACAAAAGCGCAATCTGTTTCGTGGTATTCTTTAGACTGCAAAATAAATAGAAATCATTTAAAATTAATGCTGGTCTTATCCCCACCCGTTTTCAACGTGAGGTCTGTATATTACATCAATAAATATTCAGTTTTTTTTCTGGATTATTCTGGCCTCAATTATACAGAAAAAAAAGTGTCCTGTAAATTTTCTTAATACTAATATAAAAATATACATTCAACATGTTCAATAGAATCTACAATGCCATTATATTTCTTAATTATTCACAATTATCATTGAATGCAATTATCAATCACAAAAAAAACTTGAATAGAATACGTTCAGACCAACTTCGTCGTCATATAGAATACGTACAGACTAACTTCATCGTCTTCTAGAATACGTAAAGACCAACTTCATCGTCTTATAGAATACGTACAGACCAACTTCATCGTCTTATAGAATACATACAGACCCAACTTCATCGTCATATAGAATACGTACAGACCAACTTCATCGTCATATAGAATACATACAGACCAACTTCATCGTCATATAGAATACGTACAGACCAACTTCATCGTCATGTAGAATACGTACAGACCAACTTCACCGTCTTATAGAATACGTACAGATCAACTTCATTGTCATATAGAATACGTAGAGACCAACTTCATCGTCATATAAAATACGTACAAACCAACTTCATCGATCTGCTTTTCCTCCTAACCGTTAGTGGTATATCATAAGAAATCGTTCCGCCTTTATATGTATGCCATTATTTAACAAATTAATAATTATTATAATAATAATAATAATAATAATAATAATAATAATAATAATAAAAAAGTATAATAATAATCTTACCGCATAAACCTCTCCAGTACTCTTGACACACAAATATTTTTCAGCCACGACACCTCTAAGATACACGGCGGCATTGTCCGCCACTTCCTTAGCATCTTTCATGTTACCATTATGTGTTAATTTAACGGAATGACTTCCACTTTCTAAAGCACCTGAATTAAAAAAAAAAAAAACGTTTTCACACTAATTTTTAATTTGAATAAGAAACATGTAATGTACACTGTGTGTGCTCTGGTTCGTTTTAATTGGCAGATACCATATACATTTTTGCTTCTGTTATATTTTTGTATTCGTTTAAGCAACATTGCATATAGAATATTATTGCATAGCAATATAATATTTCCCACAGAAAGCAACCAAAAGTTAGCGTGCAATAAATTTCAATATTGCACTAGTGCAATAAATCTTCAAAATTCATGACGTCATCAACGACAAAATCTCAGTTTAAACCAATTTATACTTTCAAATATTATATTGCTATACAATAAAAGGGTTATTGCATGAATATTGGGGAATATTGTCCCTCGTAGAACATATATTGCACTCGCAACCTCATGCAATATAAAATTCTACTCGGGACAATATTCCTCAATATTCATGCAATAACCCTATAATATTGTCTATCAATGGGCAATGGATCAATGGTATACAACATAGCAGTCTGGGGTATCTTTTCTGTAGATTTTATTGATGTCAAAATTTCTATGAGAATCTTATACCATTTGATGTCTTAAAATGTGTTGTCACAGTAATTTCTACTTAATAAAATAAGAAAATAATTTAGCTCAAAATATCCACCATCTGACTATAGTTTTACGCCTACATGTTAAAATCTAAGGATTTCCATTTATAATTCACTGGATTAGTGATAACTAATTAATTTGAACATGTAACTCTTTGATCTGATAATGAAATCATTACACACCTAAATAGAAACATGGGGTCAATCCTTTTATCTCGAATTCATTAATTCGTGTAAAAATTGAGGAATAAAGAAAACTTAATGGGAATATTTTATCGTCTAGATAAAGATTAAATACTTTAGTGTTGAATGTTTTGTTCATACAATGACTCTAATCCAATCTTATAGTTTTGACTTTACTAGTATTTAGCAATATAGCTAGAAAGTATACTTGATTAAATAGGATTAAGACAGAATTTAAACAGAATAAATCCCGATCTGCGATGAAAACTAAAAGCTTTGGCTAAGGAAAGATATCAACTGCTCTTGTCAAACATGGTATTCTTCATTGATTGCTATACAAATAAGATGTGATATCATTGCAACTTTCCACCAGAGTTCATATGACGTAGAAGTTGGAAGCTATAGGTCACCAGACAACCTGATGTACATGTATGTAAAAACAATAAACGTATACAGCAACAAACGACAACCACTGAATTACAGGCTCCTGCTTTGTAAAATCAAATGCGGCGGGGATAATTATGTTTCCGAGCGCTCAACCCTCCCTTTATTGTAACAGCACAGCATAAGAATTAAGTATAAAAATCGGTTGAAAAGAGTTGACTCGTCACATCGACACAAAGCACACACAAAAAAATCAATCTGAGTGTAGTAGCAGTTGCTGAAAGCTTGTTCAAAGCCAATATCAACTAATAAACAATAATGTATTCTAGACTAAAATATCAAAAAATATCAATCAGTATACATCCATGGATTTAGCATGTGTTTTTTTACTAATGACCATATATCGAGGATTTTGCGTCGAACAATAACTTTCAGATGGGATTTTGCATGGACTTATTTATGAATTATCTAAACAAATTACATTTGTTTTCTAATATCATCTTCACTCTCAAAAAATATTGAGTATGACATATTTACCAAAACGAAGACTTTTATTTTTGTCAACATTATAAAGTGATAGATATTGAATGAAGATAATCCTATTAAGACTGTGAAATTCGGATCTACTTACACAAATTCTTAAATAAAGTTTCTCACTTTAAGCGTGAAAGCTAATCTGATGGGATAATCTTTCGTGAATAAGCACCTCAATGATTTTGTTTGTTTCTGGAAATGGCAGATAACAGATAATTTAAAACAGATCAGTCCTTGGAAGTATTGGTTTAAACATTTTAACTGGTCTATTAATAAATGCAATTGAATTCTATTGTTAATTTAAATGTTGTCAATGAGAGGTTCAAATTTCGTCTGGTTAGTATCAAATGAAGAAAAACAAGATAAAACGCAAATTTCTTTCCAAATTCAATATTGAGAAACAATGTAAACTGGGCAAATTTAAACTTGCAAAGTTTGTATCTTTAACATGTTTGTGTAGCAATGCGAATTGTTAATAATACATTCATTCTTTTATTGTAAAGCTACAAGACATCTTCTGCCTGCATGAAAGAATTAAAAGACACTTGAGTTTGTGTATTCGTGTAACAGTACTATTAAGATCCTAGAATAATTTAATTACAAGCCACCTGCAATCAATTTTTATCATAAACAAGATATGGTGAGATATATTACATGTATATGTTTATCATATATTGACATTATTGACCATGCTTCTTTATAGACGAGTACACTATCCGAGGTTTTCGACAAGGGTCAAGTATTTACTACGATCATTAGATAATTGATATAACATGTGCTCTCTGCCTTATATTATGTCTATGGAAGTAAACTCTTTGACCCCGTGCACGTTTTACATTATGAGCTACCTTAATATGTAAACTTATCATTTAACTTTAATAAAACACAAATTATGAAAAGTGAATTTAAAACTGGTCACCCGAGGGTTGACCAAAACACGACCAACTTGATGACCTATGGTTAAATTATAGAATCCCTCAAAAACAATTGATATTAAAATTTACACACAGTTTACAAGCTAAGTTGAGTTATGAATTGTTTCTGAAATTTCTAGCATAGGCGATTTGTCAAAATTCTTGACTGCTAAAAATGAAATTTATTGGCATGTTGTAAAGTAAAAATTGACATAGATTGATTTCACAACTACTTGTATAGAATATTTTATTTTTTACCGCGTAAAGGTGTGTTCGACTTCAATGACAAGAAGACATCAGACTTAATTGAATTAGTTTCAACACATACTGTGCATACTTTGTATTGCAGTGTAAAATAACGATGTGTTTAACGAGAACCCCCCAGGAATGTATGATTAAATAAACAAGAGATGATTAAAGCTTAATGACATTACCAGTTACCTGATAGCGATTAACAGCAGACAGCGTTAATTTGTAAACTAATTAACAAATTACGATAATCTTTTCACAAGACGTATTTTAATTTTTCTTAAATTATTATAAAAACATTCGTCTCGTGTTCAGAATTATAGAACAAGTTTCGTCGAATCATCTCAAAATTTTAATTGGATTATAATCGGATATTAAGGGAAGTTATTCTGGAGTTGTCGCCTGCTAACGTACAAATTAGAATTAAAAAAAATATATAACCGAAACATTAATTAATTAATGATGGATCCTTAATTGAATTGGCTCCAAACGACTTCGAGTTCTGCCCTTCACTACATATGAGTGAAACGTAAAGCTTTTTTTTTTATATGAAAAAGATCATATTGCATCGAATCTTTTTCAAACTCTATAAGATAAAAAGAGAACATTAGGTAAAAACTCAATTCCTAAACAAAGCGAAGAAAGTATAAAGAAATAATAAACTTACCGTATATGGTTGGACAAGTGTTAGCTTTCACTATTCCATTTTCTAAAATTTCTAACCACATATTGTTATTTGCATGTAAAAATAAGTATTTTTGTACTTTTGTGTCTCTATCTCCTGGAACTAAAACGTCAGACATATTTCTACTTGAATGAAAAGAAAAATCGTTTGGTAAATTAAAAGGTCCACTGTTTATAGGAGCACTATTTGACATGGTGAATATTCCAGAAAATACAACACTAAATATGATAATTGGTACGATATGTTTCAAGTTTGCCTTATATGCTACTCCGAGTTTTAGAAAGACATGCGAGTTCATTGCTTAAGGAACCCAACACGTAATGACTGTGCATATGGACATATGTGTCGGATGCAAACATTTATAATCCTATGGTAATACACAATTATCCAATTTTTATTTTTATTTTCACTTTCTAGGATCGGAATCTGATAAATATATTCCATCAAGAATTTAGGTAAGCATCACATCCCACACGTGAATATAGTAGTAACTTGTCACAATATTATCATTTCAAATGCGACTAAATCCACTGATTGGTCAGTTTCTCTGCAAAATAAAAAAATAAATTTGATATTTATATATATATTAAATTATGAATCAGAGAGGGACGAGTAGGCTTTCAGCTCGCATAACATTATCTATTGATTGGCGCATCCCACTTCCGTCCAATAATACATAATCTAACGGTTTCCGACGAACAACCTAACGATATACAGTGTTGTAAATTGTTGCTTTAAAACAGAAGGTCCACGGGTCAAGTGACACTTCATAGCTTTACCAGATTTAAAAAAAAAATTGAAGTCACCATTTGAATTTAGGCAGAAACAATATATGGTATCATATAGGATATCATAAAATACCATAGACTATATTAAGGAAAACTGGAAACGCGATTCAACACAAGCATTCCAGTAGATTAATAATAATAATTATTATAATTGTTTTAAAAGTCGTCGAAGCTATGATCAATCCATATAAACAATAAAACATTTTCCTGAAAGCATACACGTACAACGATAAAATGGAAAGATTTATTAAAAACACATAACATAGCAATAAATTTGTTTCATTAGTAGTCATTCCTCGAGGAACACAATGATCATTTTAAGGTCAAATTCATATAGATCATAAATATACCTTGTCGGAATAAAGATCGAATACGGGAAATTTCAATAAATTCATAACACAGATTCCCTGTGATGCATTTTGACAATGTTAGAAATACAAACTTTTTTAATAATAATTAAAAAAAAAAAAAAAAAAAAAAAACACACAGAGAAGAAGATATTAGATAATATATATTTCATTTCAAATAGAGGACACATTATGGGCAAAATCAGTACAATGATTAGAAAATTAAACATGTATAACATAGATAATACAACAGCGATGGAATATAACACGGCTTAACAATATAACCACGATATATTTCAACAGTATAATCATACACTAGTTCAGAAAAATGTGATCGTGTAAATTCTGAAGTGTTGCAGAAATGAAATCATTTATCTTGAACGAATTTCCACGTTAAAATATTTGTTCAAATCAGTCAGGTGATAACTGTAGGTAAAAATTTTACATACATTGCACAACTTTTAACTTCAGGTCCTAGATATAAAGTACCTTGATAAAACCTAGAAATTTTTATATTGCTAGAAAACGCCTACCTTCATTACAAGTTTCATTTTATAAAACATGCATAATATAAATTTTGCCATAAAGAGCAGCAAGGTCTCTAACAATAGCATATTGACTTAGCGCAAAATTTGTATTGAGACCAAACCGGCCAGGAATGAATGAAATATTTATAAGACTGAAAAGAAAACGTTAAATGGGAAATAAAACTATTGTAACTAATTATATAAAACAAATACCTTGTGCTCAATAAATGATTAACTCCGTCCAAATGAAATATTTAAAAATCACATTTAAAATTCCAAGTTTTACGGTTTCCTTTAGAAAAAAATATTTAACCGTTTTTGTCTTGTCTACACTTTACGATCAGCTGGTGATCTGACAGTCAACAGGTATACGCATGCGCCCAAGAGGTTTTGTATATTGCAATATGGCGGCTCTTAGATCGCCCTCACAACTAATGCAGACTTGTAAAGCGCACAAAACACTTTTGAGAAACTTTTCAAGGTTTAGGGGAAAACGTAGTACCCCATTATCGTTTGTGGCAACAGGCTTTACAACTGCAGCTTTTGTTTCTTTTTACCAGTGGCATAAAAAGTACAAAACAAGAGGTGTTATACCCATTTTACTGGCGAAAGAGGTAAGAATTGTGTGACTTCCACTATGTTTTAGAGTAGAAACAACCAATTTACTTTTAAAGTGGAAATATATTCGATAGACGTAAACATTTATCGTTAATGAAGTATTTACGTCATTAATATATTTGAATATTCTGAAGGAAGCTATAAAAGATCTTGTGCCCTCATATTTCTCATTGGATAATTTGTCTGAACTTTTCAACCTTATTGTTTCACAATTCCAGGAAATAACTTAAGTTTGGAATTATTAATTTAAAGATACAGTAATCAGGTGAACAATCGGGTGAATTATTAGGAAATATGAGTTTGTTAAACTGTTTTATAAACCTTTTGGTAAAGCAGAATATATACAAAGGGAGGTAACTCTTATTGTTTTGAAGGTACATATTTTATAGTCTAGTCAGAAATGCAAAAAATATGTAGCTTGATCAAGCCAAGAAACTCCAAGAGATGGACAACTTTAAAAGCTGTATTTCTTTAATGTAGCTGACAGTGAATCGATATCATTGATATAATGTGAAGCATGCATTATAATGCAGTATTCCAGACGGTTTTGACTTTCTTAATTTATGTAGAATTTGATAAAAATGTATAGAATGTAAATAAAAAGTATCAAACCCAATTAGAGATAGAGAAAATTTGTCTGGCCAGAAATGGTCAGTTTTACCTACTGTCCTATTACATCAAAACTGCCAGACAACCATTATTGGAGTTGATGTCCTTAATTGACAAATTTTTTCAAAGTTTTGCATATTATTATCTTGAAAACTTTAATAGGATTTGTAGAAAGAGAGAAACTTGCATTTTAAGATAGAAAAAATGATCAGCAAGACAAAATTTACAAGTCCATCAACAAGCCTGAAATAATTAGTTGACTCTTTATATGAGTCATTTAATATTGTCCTTAAATAATGTTTTTCACCATTTTTTGCATTTTTGCCTATCTTGAAAACTATAAAAGTTAGATAGGAACTTTAAAAAACAAATATGATCAACATATATCTGAAGTTGTGAGTTGAGTTCTTATAGCATGTATGGGAGTGCAAAAACTAAGCTGAGAAGCAGAAATTATCAGTCCACTTCTTGTAGGAGTTTTTGCCCTTGAAAGATGATTTTTACCTAATTTTAAGTTTTTTCCAAAAATTATAATTGATAAAGAGCAACTGTACAAAGAAAAAATGAACAGCAATACATCAAAAACCCTATTTTAGTCATTCAAGTTGGCTAATGTTGAAGATGCACATAGATCCAGATGAGCAACACCAACTCTTTTAGAGCCTCTTCTAATCATTAAAAAAAATCCATAACAATAACATAATTATTAAACAATTCTCATCACTGTTCTGTGAAGGGAATACATATTCATGACATCTAATATCTAATTTTGGACTATAAAAAAGTAGAATATGCACACAAAATGACATTGAATATGAAGGAAACACAAATTTTCAATCAAGTTCAGAACAGAAGTTTGTCATCTACCCATTCCCTTTTAAAGTGTATTTATCAATATATATGTAACCAGGTGATTATTTACATGTAACACCAGATTGAGAGTTAGCAAAAAAAATAGTTCTTACATGTATCTGTTTTTGAAATAAAAAGAATTTGATTGGTTCACTGACAGAAGTCAATCTGCATTATATAGAAGATGTTTTATTTCCATTTATTCCTATGCATATACATATATACAGTTTTGTACATAACATCATGAACATGTACACATTGTAACCACAATAAAATGTTTACCGTTTCAAAATCATTATTATTTAAAACAAAATCTGAACAATGTACATCTGATCAACTAATATTCTGAGAAAGTGCATGTATTGTTGTATATCAGATTTGGAGACCTGATGAGTTGTCATTGATGTAATGTAACAACATATTCAGGGATGATTCCAGGTGTTTTCAAATGGGTCCCTTGACTATCAAATTGGGAATTTTCATCCCAATTGGGAATTTTTTATGCATAAAATCTAAGACGAAATAACATTATTTTCCTGTAAAAACGGAAAATGTATTTTAAGTTTCACCTGTACACTGCTGTAATAAGTTGTAACATTTTGAATAATCCTGGACAGGCTACTGATTATGATATATATGATTACCAGATCGCTTGACAGTTATTGGATTGAGACCATGGAAGTTGTTACATGAAGGTCATTGCACATAATGCACTATCTAAGTATCTTTTGTAGGCTAGCATCTTAGTTATGGTAACCTTGGCCTTTTACATATGTTACAGCTAACATAAACTACTGAAAAAAAATCATCCATTGGGTATTTTTTTCGACAACAGGTCATCTTTATAAATTTACCTCGATTCAAATGGATTTCAAATTGAACTGGCCAATTATTGAATTTAGAAAAGGGATTACAAAAGTTTAAGTACTTAATTGATAAGATATTTTTGTGATTTTTGGTTGCTGTTTAATATGTAGAAGGTTGCCATAGTATTACTTTAGGTGTAACCCTAAGAACATGAAGAAACAGGAAATTAGAGCATTGAACCATTGTATTTTAATATTATTTGGATCATCTTCACAACTTTTGAAACATTTCCATCATGTTGACATCCTATTTCATGAATGATCTATCATCCACATGTATTTGCAAACACGCTCTAACTTTTGTCTTTTGAGGAAATAGAGCCGGACCAAATATAAAATAATTTCTTTTACAAAACAAGTTTTCATCATATTATATAACCAGCTCTGCTGGGCGATCTGCTTTTACGAGATCAGCGCCCTTTAAAATTTATTCATCAATGTTATTTCAAAATTTAAATTTTTCTCTCTGCCGAGGTCTGCTTTAATGAGACCCATTTTGACAAAAAGCATCTTTTTTATCGACCTGTTGGGCGATCTGCTTTTACGAGACCAAATACAAGCATAAAATTTTCATCGATATTGAATCCGGCTGCTAAAATAGTTGACCACATGTTGACATAATTAAATCATTGTTAATAAAATGTGATCTTTGACAGCATTCTTATCCGGATTTTAAAACGCTTTGATGACAAACTATCAAAAATATAGTTGCCTAAATTGGTGACGGAAACATTTCCGGAAATATTGATTTTTATTTTATTTTTCCTGAATTGGGAATTTATATTTACATTAATTTTGTTGGGGCTGCCAGCTGATTTTAGGGCCGCTGAGCGGCCCTAAACTATATAGAAGAATCATCCCTGATATTGATCATCATAATCATAATAATATAAGGTGACAGTATTCACATATCACACATACCCACAGTATTTACTTTTCTTTGGCAGTCAATGTTTCCTATGTACAGTATAAAGTTTTATTGAAAGAAATATGTCTGGTTCTTGAATAAAAATAATAATAAACTTGTATCATTCAAAATAATAATACACTTGTATCATATTCAAAATAATAATAAACTTGTATCATATTCAAAATAAAAATAAACTTGTATCATATTCAAAATAATAATAAACTTGTATCATATTCAAAATAATAATAAACTTGTATCATATTCAAAATAATAATAAACTTGTATCATATTCAAAATAATAATAAACTTGTATTATATTCAAAATAATAATAAACTTGTATCATATTCAAAATTCTCATGATATTTGTTGATTATGCCATGATGTACTAAGACAACTTTAGATTTATCAATTCACTCATCAATTGATATACACACAGATAAATGCTTTTGTTCGTTAGATTACAAAGAGACAAGGTTTTTCACAGTTGAATATTTGTTAAAAGATAAAATTATTGACTGTTTGAAAAGTCATTGTAAAAAAACCAATGTCTTATTTTCCCATGAATTTCATTGACATAATGAGGAATCTAGTTTACTCTTGTCCTTTGTACCTTGTATTTGTTTTGAACAACTATAAAATAATGTCAGATTTCAGTACTTTTTTATAAGTATACTCATCAACTATTACAATTTTTGTGTCAACATCAAATGAGTTTTCAGATTCACCATTTTAATTCACACTCTAAATTGTATTATATGATATAATGTATAAACATGTATTTAATGACAAAATGCATATCAGTTGAATTAAATTTCTCATTTAAATAATTATTCCTTGAGAGGGTAAAGACTACTAACACATTTTGTGTTCTGGGTCATTACATTGCTTTTATTAAGACAAAATTTTGATGCATTGCATTAATCATTCAGCATACTGTGATCCAATTAATTTTTGCAAAATATTTTTTTATGCCACTTTGGTGAGTAGAAAACAACATGAATACACATTGAAGATTATCACAAAGAATTTCAAACTTGTATATTTACTTTATATATATGAATATATGGTATATAATCCAAGTAAGTAGAAACAGCAACAAATGTACATGCATAAACAGAAAAAGTATCTGCAAAAAAAGTTGTAAATAAGACAAAAAAAAAAAAGGTGTGTTTCCTGTTGCCTGACCCTAATTAAAATAGGCTCAGACCCCGAAGATTGTTTTTATAGAATAAAAAATGAAAAGAAATTGTTAATTTTCAGTGCAATCACTAAAAGCTCTTCCTTAAGCACTGCCTCAGTGGTCTCGTGGTAGCGTGTTCGCCTGCAATGATGGAGGTCGTGGGTTCAAACCCTGGCAGGGTCAAACCAAAGACTTTAGAATTGGTAATTGCTGCTTCTCCACTAGCACACAGCATTAAGGAGTAAGAGCAAAGACTGGTTAGCTCGGAGTCAGAATAATTTGTCTGGGTAAGGTGACATGTTTTCATCTGAACTGTTACCTTGTGAACTAGCAGTTAAAAATCTGGCCCAGCGTGTCGGTCTAGTACAAAGCAGGGCTAATTTCATAATACATTAACATGTTCTCATCCTGAATATACATATTAATTTGCCACTGGATGTTAAGCAGCCGTCCATCATCATCATCATTTTCCTTAAGCATGTCCCAAAATCTCCTGGGTCCAATTTGCGCTATTTGTAAAAAGGATTTTGTGACCGTAAATAGTAATAAACAAACTACCGAGTAATTATGAGTGTGCTTGCAGTTCAGTTGATCAAATGCAAATGTTCATGTTAGATTGACATTCAAAAGCAATTGAACAACAGTTTAAAGAACTTCATGATGAGATTGATGGAAAAAAAATATTTGGGAAAAAACAGCCTGACCTACATGTGCCCCTCTTAAAATATCTTTAAAGACCAAGTTGCTATAGAAGTGTTGAGGTATTATCATTGACAGGTTTAACCATTTTTAGATTCAGATTCATTGTTTCCTTTTACTTCATGTTTAAAAAGTTTTGAATTCATGTTTTAAGGATGAAGAAGCAGGTCAGAAGCCAACACCACGATCTTTGACCTACAGAGAGATGAGGTTCCTACAGTTTGCCTCTGTCCAGTACAATGGACAGATTTATATGACCCCTCAGGATTTCTTAGAATCTGTCACAGAGGAGGTTCCTAGACGTAAGTAAAATACAGAAAATAAGATAGTGCACTTATTTGTTTCAAACTTAACATAATTGTACTAAAGAATTTTTTTATAAGGGACTCTTTTATGAAAACATGCTTTTTCTAAAAAAAAGTTTTTTGACATTCATTTGACATCTCTACAGCTAAACTTGCCTACAATACTGACAAACTACATGTAAAAAAATAACTTCCACTCCCGAAATAGGCCAGAAATTGTCACCATGCTATCCGAAAGTCCTTAAGCATATATGTATGAAATGCATGTATTTGCCACTGGCATATATCATATTTATTCTCATGTACGATCAACACTTCATGTTATTTTTCCCATGTTGAAGCATGCAGTTTAAATGAATAATTTTAAGATACTGCTCAAGTCTGGAGACTAGTCAAAAATTTTATCAGGATAAAACTCAAGTCCAGGGCCCAGTCAAAACATGGAACAAAAGGATACATGTACCTGTAAAATCTAGGATGCAACTTAAGGGCCCAATCAAAAGATTGAACAACAGGACAACTGTGATGTCCAAGATGCTGTAAAAAAGATAGATCAGCAGCTGGATAAATGTGAACAGGAGCGCCCAGTCAACATATAGAACAACAGCTGGATAAATGTGAACTGGAGGGCCCAGTCAACAGATAGAACAACAGCTGGATAAATGTGAACTGGAGGGCCCAGTCAACATATAGAACAACAGCTGGATAAATGTGAACTGGAGGGCCCAGTCAACAGATAGAACAACAGCTGGATAAATGTGAACTGAAGGGCCAAGTCAACAGATAGAACAACAGCTGGATAAATGTGAACTGGAGGGCCCGGTCAACAGATAGAACAACAGCTGGATAAATGTGAACTGGAGGGCCCAGTCAACAGATAGAACAACAGCTGGATAAATGTGAACTGGAGGCCCGGTCAACAGATAGAACAACAGCTGGATAAATGTGAACTGGAGGGCCCGGTCAACAGATAGAACAACAGCTGGATAAATGTGAACTGGAGGGCCCGGTCAACAGATAGAACAACAGCTGGATAAATGTGAACTGGAGGGCCCGGTCAACAGATAGAACAACAGCTGGATAAATGTGAACTGGAGGGCCCAGTCAACAGATAGAACAACAGCTGGATAAATGTGAACTGGAGGGCCCGGTCAACAGATAGAACAACAGCTGGATGAATGTGAACTGGAGGCCCAGTCAACATATAGAACAACAGCTGGATAAATGTGAACTGGAGGGCCCAGTCAACATAAAGAACAACAGCTGGATAAATGTGAACTGGAGGCCCGGTCAACATATAGAACAACAGCTGGATAAATGTGAACTGGAGGGCCCAGTCAACATATAGAACAACAGCTGGATAAATGTGAACTGGAGGGCCGGTCAACATATAAAACAACAGCTGGATAAATGTGAACTGGAGGGCCCGGTCAACATATAGAACAACAGCTGGATAAATGTGAACTGGAGGGCCCAGTCAACATATAGAACAACAGCTGGATAAATGTGAACTGGAGGCCCGGTCAACATATAAAACAACAGCTGGATAAATGTGAACTGGAGGCCCAGTCAACAGATAGAACAACAGCTGGATAAATGTGAACTGGAGGGCCCGGTCAACAGATAGAACAACAGCTGGATAAATGTGAACTGGAGGGCCCAGTCAACAGATAGAACAACAGCTGGATAAATGTGAACTGGAGGGCCCGGTCAACAGATAGAACAACAGCTGGATAAATGTGACCTGGAAGGCCCAGTCAACAGATAGAACAACAGCTGGATAAATGTGAACTGGAGGGCCCGGTCAACAGATAGAACAACAGCTGGATAAATGTGAACTGGAGGGCCCGGTCAACAGATAGAACAACAGCTGGATAAATGTGAACTGGAGGGCCCAGTCAACAGATAGAACAACAGCTGGATAAATGTGAACTGGAAGGCCCGGTCAACAGATAGTGAGAACTCTAGGAATCAGGCAAAAAAAGATTAAAAAACTGGACCCAGTCAAATGAAGGAAGCCTCATTGTTCCTTCAACTTTTTGTAGATTTTTTAGTTCATTTTTAACTTTATTTAAACTATCGCTGATGTAACTCTTGGAGCATACTGGCATTTTTATGATACTTATTGAAATTCATGAATCATACTTTGGGTTAAATGTTCTACAAAATCAGCCAATGAAAAAAACCTAAAATATGGGTCCCATTAATCAGTGCCTTGTCCAAAATCTACAAAAGTTGATGTCTTGTGCAGAACAAATTGTATATTATATAAAAGCACAATTATGAGTGATATATGGTTAAAAATAAAATAGATTTATGTCATATATAGTTAGAAAGGGTTTGTTTACAAATAGGTCTTACATAAACAAATTATATTGTGAAAGATTTGTGTAATGTTTTTAATGTTGATGAATAACTACTGGTAGTTTTTATGGTCTTTGACTTGTCATGGAGGCAAGCTGAATATATGGTAATCATAACTGTAGCTATGCCTTTGGGAAGGAATCTATAACATATTATTGTCAATTAATTAAAGAAAGCTTAACTTTATTTTGATATACAGCTGTTGCTAAAAAAAAGATGTTTAAATTTCATTGATGAAATGGATATGATTTAAATTTGAATATTATCTTGAAAAAAAAACTTCTTAAGATATTATGATTTATCTTATTTTTTATAGTGGTATTTTTAGGAGGTTGTTGTTAAATGATAAACACTATTTATTGGTTAAGCAATTATGGTAAATCTTGTCAATACATGTTAACGTGCGCATGTCCAGTGTTGTTATTATGGATTATTATTTTGCAGATGATGTTAACACTATCAAGAACCTTCTAAGTGGTTCTCTCCTGTCATACAAAAATGTTGTTTTTTTTTTGGAGGGATTTTTTTGCAGTAGATAAATTTACCAATACTACTTTTTTCAAGAAGTTAATTGGCATTTTTGAGACATTGTATAGATAAAGATAAAAAAAAGAAGATGTGGTATGATTGCCAATGAGACAACTGTCCACAAGAGACCAAAATGACACAGAAATTAACAACTATAGGTCACCGTACGGCCTTCAACAATGAGCAAAGCCCATACCGCAAAGTCAGCTATAAAAGGCCCCGAAATGACAATGTAAAACAATTCAAACGAAAAACTAACGGCCTCATTTATGTACAAAAAATGAACGAAAAACAAATATGTAACACATAAACAAACGACAACCACTGAACTACAGGCTCCTGACTTGGGACAGGCACATACATACATAATGTGGCGGGGTTAAACATGTTAGCGGGATCCCAACCCTCCCCCTAACCTGGGACAGTGATATAACAGTACAACATAAGAACGAACTATAAAAATCAGTTGAAAAAGGCTTAACTCATCAGATGGACAAAAATACAAGTGGACGTGGCAGGGTACTTGTACATCCAAACAACAAAAAGACACTAGGAACAGATCTGAGAGTACTCGCAGTTATCTGACAGCTAGTTCAAAGCCACTAACAACTAATAAAAATCATGCATCTAAGACTAAATTATCAATCCGTACACATCCAACATCCAATGGATTTAGTGTAAAGACGTCATAAAAAGTCAGAGAAAAACATGACCTTGTGCAATGCCAAGATACAGGTATCGACAGATTGTAGATCCATGAATGTGTATATGTATAAAACATACTAGTAGTATTTAGTTTGCTTTTAATTTACTGATAACAAAATATTTATACCAATAAAACAATATTCAATGATCTTATTACAGTGTTGAATTGGTAACCTTTTAGAATAAGTTTATTTAAAGGAGCGATAAGTTTACAAGGATCATTTCTAAATTTCCGGCGCGTTAACAACATTTCCGTAAAATGAGGATGTGCTATCCCGTTTGAAATAAGTTTTCTACAGGTACAACCAAACTTCAAAACTAAATCCTTATATCTATGGAAAAATTTAGTAAAGGTTTTAAGTAATTTATGGTAACGATATCCCTGGTTTAATAATTTACCAGTAATACATAGATTACGTTCGTTAAAATCAAAAATGTCACAACAGACACGGGAATAGCGAACGAGCTGTGAAATATAAACACCGTAAGATGGTGCCATAGACACATATCTATCATTGAAAATACTGTATGTTTTGGCTATTTGTCTGGTTACTGTCTTATGAAGTATACCCAACATCACCCTTTCTATTACAGATTGAAGTTTTGAATTTAAATCTTTCAAACACCTTTTGCTCTGCCACTAACTTGGGGGCGGGGGGGAAATGAGTATGAAAACTTAAAAAGAGCCAGTAACATATAAATGTACCATTCCCTAGTCAGGTACCTCGGGAGATTTTCTAGTTGTATTATGTTGCTTGATTGCAGTGTTTCATACTACAGGTATTTACAGTAATGGTACATAAATGTTTCATGTTATATAAAATTTGAAGATTCTGTATGATTGCCTATGAGACAACAATCCAACTGTACTGTAGGTCACAGTAAATTGCCTTTAACAATGAGCAAAACTTATACCTCATCAATAGAAACCCATGTAAGGTCCTAATATGACATAATTTAAAACAATTTCAAACATAAAATCAACAGTCTGATTAATGTACAAAAACAAATACATGTATGATGTACAGCACCAAAGGACAACCACTAATATCAGTTAATTAATGTTGTAGCTCTTACTTATAAAGGTTGATACACAGGGTCTATCTCCATTTAAAACTGATGCAAATCCCTTAGGTTTTTACCTCTTTGTTGTATAATATATTCCAAATGGTTTTACCAGTTTAGAACCTTAGTAAAGTACTGTCAACTTTTATTGATTGATAAGAATTTTTATAACACTTATTACATTTTAGAACTTATATGTGAATTTTGAAATAAATATGAACATCCCCTTATAGTTTTATATATATGGAGAATTAAAGTTACAAAAATAGCATGACCATTATCAACAGGATAATTAGATGTTTTGGAATTATATCCTTGTAGCCTCTTTTCTTTGATGAGATTTTTTAAGTTGATCAAATTAACAGATTTATTCTCTATGTTGATCAAATTGACAGATTTATTCTCTTCACTTTGTCCTTGATTCAGAATTTATTAATTCTTTTTTATGAATGAATTTACTTGACTTGTTATTTAAAGAAGAAAAGATTTATTTTTTCATCAGATAGGAATTTTAAGGTTTTTTAATCATACAGTTGATTTCAATCTTTTAGTAAGTAAATCAAACTGTATTGGTTTGGAATGATTTGAATGAGAAATGTTATGTCAGTGGTTTTGAAACTTTGATTTCAACAGTTCTTGTACTTTAAATGTCAGATTTTAGTAGATAATACCTATAACTATATAAAAAACCTGTAAACAACTGAGTCAGAACATGAAGACACAATGTTCTTGTAGGGTAGTCAGGTACATCTTAGTATTATATAATATCACTGGACCAAGAATTGGCAAAGAACTCATGTGCAGTCCCTACATTAATGTACATCTTTCTACATAAGAAAATGCCTGTACCAAGTCAGGAATATGACAGTTGCATGGATTTTTCTAGCATTCCACAGGGTCCGGTATTCGGACCCGTTCCCAACGGCAAAAACCCTACATTTTTCCCAATTTTGGGAGCAAAATTCCCAAACGATCACAAACTTCATTTTCATCTTTATTATTCATTACAGAGATGTTTATTTTGTTCAACCGCTAGCTTTAGGCCGAAAATCGATAACAAGTAAAGTGTAAATCCGAGTAAAAACATAATTGACTACAAAACAACATTACAGCCAATGGCTGCCATAAACAGGAAGTGAAGAAAAATTTCAAAACCGGATCAGATTCCGGAAACAGATAAGGCTAATTCCGGGTTTGCCGATCAAATTCACTAAATAAATTTTTTTTAAAAATCCAGTTTTTGACAACTATGAAATAGCAACACTAAAATTGAAAACTAAAAGTTATATGAAAAAAAAAGAAACAGGAAATATTTTATTCAGAAACTCAAAATTATTTTAGTTCACAAAAAATGTGACAATACTTTTCTTTATCACTTAAAATTGTTGATATTAGATGTTTTTATGAGGAAAACAAGTAACTAAAGATCTAAGAAGTAATTTCTTCTAAATTTTGAAGGGCCAGTAAAAATCTGGAAGAGCAAGTAGATTTAAAAAAAATTTTATTACTATATTAACCATGTTTAGTGTTGCTGTCTAAAAATGGGGGTTAAATATGTATCACATGTGTGCTTGAAGAACTCATTGTTTTGATACTAAAATAAACTTGAGTGCCTTGTTGTTAAATTGAAAAACAAAAAGGAACAGTAAAATTGAATTACTAATAGCATTCATATAGTTACTTACTTTATTTTCACCAAAAAAGAAAATTTTTGATGAACTAAACACACTAAAACTAACATCTGGTATATTGGTTGTTTTTCCCAATTTCATTGAAAATCACGTTAAAAAATTCCCAAAACTTACCAGGGTCCTTTTTCCCAAAATACCCAGATAAACCCCTGAGTTGTTATCCATTCGTTTGATGTGTTTGAGCTTTTGATTTTGCCATTTGATGGACTTTCCTTTTTGAATTTTCCTCAGAGTTCAGTATTTTTGTGATTTTACTTTTTTCAGTCATTATATATCTCCAACATGCTGATGATTTGTAGACTTAACACCATCACCCAATTCAAAAGATATATGGTATATGATTGATGGTTGTTAACTTAACATCCAGTGGCAAATATTTCAGGTGTGTTCCACATGAGAAGCAGCTGGTGTTTGGTAATTGGTAAAAAACCATGATACATTATCAAATGTAATTGGAAGTGAAAAATGGATAAGTAATCAATAGAGATTATATAATTGTATTTTGATATAAATTTGTCATATA
Source organism: Mytilus coruscus (assembly GCA_017311375.1). Classification (NCBI taxonomy): domain Eukaryota; kingdom Metazoa; phylum Mollusca; class Bivalvia; order Mytilida; family Mytilidae; genus Mytilus; species Mytilus coruscus. The sequence goes on along the minus strand of CM029597.1, from coordinate 7,026,064 downwards.
TTTTTAAATACAATTCATCTCCATTATAAAATTCAGACATAGGAATAGACTATTATATAAAGCATTTAGGTATTTAAAAGTGAGTTTTTTCAGATATTATGATAAAAAGAAACATAGAATTCATTGATTAAATATCTTTGCAGGGCCAAGTGAGCTTTTCTCATCACTTGGCGTCCGTCAAATCCCTCCGTCTTCGTTAACTTTACAAAAATCTTCTCCTCTGAAACTACTGGGCCAAATTTAACCAAACTTGGCCACAATCATCATTAGGGTATCTAGTTAAAAATTGTGTCCGTGACCTGCCAAACCAACCAAGATGGCCGCCATGGCTAAAAATAGAACATAGGGTAAAATGTATATTTTGGCTTATAACTCTGAAACCAAAACATTTAGATCAAATCTGACATGGGTAAAATTGTTGATCAAGTCAAGATCTATCTGCCCTGAAATTTTCAGATGAATCAGACAATGGGTTGTTGGGTTGCTGCCCTGAATTAGTAATTTTAAGGATTTTTTCCGTTTTGGTTATTATCTTGAAAATTATTATAGATAGAGATAAACTGTAAACAGCAATAATGTTCAGCAAAGTAAGATCTACAAATAAGTCAACATGATCAAAATGGTCAGTTGACCCCTTAAGGAGTTATTGCCCTTTAAAGTAATTTTTACCAATTTTTGTAAATTTTGTAATCTTTACAAAATCTTCTCCTCTGAAACTACTGGACCAAATTCAACCAAACTTAGCCAAAATCATTATTAGGGTATTTAGTTTAAAAATGTGTGGGTGACCCAGCCAACCAACCAAGATGGCTGCCATGGCTAAAAATAGAACATAGGGTAAAATGTAGATTTTGGCTTGTAACTCTGAAACCAAAGCATTTAAAGCAAATCTTACAGGGATGAACTTGTTTATCAAGTAAATATCTATCTGCCCTCAAATTTTCAGATGAATTGGACAACAGGTTGTTGGGTTGCTGCCCTAATTTGGTAATTTTAAGGAAATTTTGCGTTTTGGTTATCTTGAAAATTATTACAGATAGAGATAAACTGTAAACAGCAATAATGTTCAGCAAAGTAAGATCTTCAAATAAGTCAACATGATCAAAATGGTCAGTTGACCCCTTAAGGAGTTATTACCCTTTAAAGTAATTTTTACCAGTTTTTGTAAATTTTGTAATCTTTTACAAAATCTTCTCCTCTGAAACTACTGGACCAAATTCAACCAAACTTAGCCACAATCATTATTAGGGTACTTAGTTTAAAAATGTTTATGGTGACCCAGCCAACCAACCAAGATGGCTGCCATGGCTAAAAATAGAACATAGGGTAAAATGTAGATTTTGGCTTGTAACTCTGAAACCAAAGCATTTAAAGCAAATCTTACAGGGATTAACTTGTTTATCAAGTAAATATCTATCTGCCCTCAAATTTTCAGATGAATTGGACAACTGGTTGTTGGGTTGCTGCCCTAATTTGGTAATTTTAAGGAAATTTTGCCGTTTTGGTTATTATCTTGAAAATTATTACAGATAGAGATAAACTGTAAACAGCAATAATGTTCAGCAAAGTAAGATCTTCAAATAAGTCAACATGACCAAAATGGTCAGTTGACCCCTTAAGGAGTTATTGCCCTTTATAGTCAATTTTAACAATTTTCATTAATTTGGTAAATTTTGGTAAGTTTTACAAAATGTTTTCCTTTTGTAATCTTCTTTTTGAAACTGCAGTAGAAAATCAATATAGAAAACAATCTACTAATGAACTGGCAATAAAAATAATTGATAATTCTATAACATGAAAAAAAACACATTAATACCTGATGATGGTGTTTCTTTCTTTACATTGAAAATGATGTCACAACTATAATCCCGAACAATAGGTCGAATGTCAGATATGTTTCAGTACTTTGGCTTCATTTTCTACAGATTCAAGTGCAAATGATGCTTGAATTCCTACACTAATTTATACAGACTTCATCCCCTTTCACAGGTAATGCCTGCCTCATATTATATTTAAAACTTTAATAGAATATCAGAAATTTTGAGAGAAAATTAATCAACCATGCAAGATCTAAAACTTAATTAATATTGTTCAAATTATCAATTAACTATTAAAAAAAAATTCTCATTAAAAAATATAGTTCTTCATTTTATATTTTATCAGGGAAAAAATTGAATTTAATTGTGTCCCTTGTTCTCATTTCCTGGGATAAATCCAATACAAATTAAAGTATTGGTATTGAATTAGGGACGACATCAAAAGATCAATGTAGGATAAAAACTTAAATCAAATAGTTTGGGGTGGGGGTTAAAATTGCTGCAAGTTTTGTTTATCCAAAATCGATTTTACATATATCCATATTGGTCAATCAATTTTTCCCAAATTAAGTTAAGATGGGGGGTGGGGGGGTTAGTGAAAAAACTATGTGAATTAAGTTTTTTATCCTACATTGAACTTTTGATGTCGTCCCTTAATATTTAAGAAATATTTCAAACCTTACCATTTTCTTCACAAGAATGAAGACCATATTTTCAGTGTCATGAGTATCATTCATCATATTTGTTGTACTTTGTTGTTTAAAAGTTGAATACAAAAAGATCAACAAAGCAATTCAAAACCACTTGAATTTTGCAACAACAAATGAGAGTTTTAACGACCTCAGCTGGCTATACAACCCTTGCACAATCAACTGAATTTTGCAGAAATCATTAATAGGAAAGATTGCCCTTAAATGATAATTTTTATTACCTTTTGTTTTTTTTTTTTGGGGGGGGTGTTGCGCAACAACAAACCTTCACAACAAACTTTCTCATCACTTAGCATTTCTCGTTAGATAAATTTTACAAAATTCTCCCTCAAACTACTGTCAAATTAAACCAAACTTGGTTTAAATCACCACTAGGATATCCAGGGACCACTGTGTATGATGACCCTGCCTGCCAACATGGCACACATGGCTGAAATAAAACATAGGTTTCAAACGCACTTTTTAGTCTTATATCTCTGAAACTAAACGACAGTACAACAGTTGCATTTATCATGCATCAATTGTAAATAAAAATATCAGGTGAGCGACACAGGGTCCTTGGAGCCTCTAGTTTTGTTAGGCATGAAATGGTTGAAAGTCAAAAAAGGTCAGATCTGGCAAAGTTGACTTTCTTGCCAGCCCCAATGTTAAACAAAAAAAATCTTAATCATTATCTTTTGTCATGGTAACTAATTTAATATTGTTTTGGGAATGATATCACATGGTTGGAACCCACATGGGTAATAATACTTGTATACATTTCTGTTGTCAATTGAGGGCATGTCTAGTTAGACTAGTAGAGTTAGGACTAGACTGGTACCTGGCCGTTATTTGAAAAGTTTATTTGTATATATATATTCCAAAAGCATACTGAATATTTTACGGAGGGAACCAACCTAAGTTAGGACACACAGTTACCTGCAAATATTACATGATGTTAGAAAAAATTGTTTACTAATTGTGGCATCTGTGTTTAAGCTTGAACAAGTGTGTTTGTGCTGTATTTAGACCCCTCTTCTTAGAAATTTGTTTTGCATGCACACGTATAAAAATTGCGGTTTTTATCCAACGCAGTCATAGGTTTGAACGTTGTTTTCAATTTAGGCTTGTTTAAGCTTGAACAAGTTATATACATAAACCAAAGTAGCCAGGGTAAAGAGAAAAAATCCTGAACTCCTGAAGCCAGGGTTAAGAGAAAAATCCTGAACTCCTGAAGACAGGGTTAAGAGAAAAATCCTAAACTCTTGAAGCCATGGTTAAGTGAAAAATCCTGAACTCCTGTAGGCAGAGGATAGAGCAACTTGCTTTACAGTAGAAGAATATAAAATAAGGAGATATGCTAATGAAACAGTTATCTCACAGAGGCCAAATGACATGGATTTTATAAACTATAGGTCACCATACAGCCTTCAAGCATTTCTTATGTTGGTATTATAATCAAATAACAAACATTCAAATTATGAAGTTTATGTGAATCAGCACATTGATTGCTCCTTCCCACTTGGTTTGTGATAGAAGGTACTGGTAATTACATATTAAAATATAAGTGTCTCTGTATATACTTGTGCTTTTAAATATTGAAGCTCATATACAAGTATTCATATACATTTTTAATACAAGGTTAGATCCTTTGAGATAGACTTGAAAATATTTGAAAGTAAATAAATACTTTTGTTGTATTTAAGTTTAACAAGATTTGTTTTCTCTAAATGTGGAAGGTACATTGATATAAACTTTTTAAAAATTTGCAGAGGCGTTAAATATTTTCCCACCAAGATGTTGATAGTGATATCTGAAATGAAACACAAATATTTGTGGTCAGAGTTATTTTTCTGTATTTTATTTTATAAAAAGAAAATTTTATGCGTTTTATTTTGCAATTAATATAAAATTAGGAGATGGTATAAGATTGCCAAAGAGACAACTATCTACCAGAGACCAAATGAAGTAGATGTAAGCAACTAGATAGGTCAACCACTTTACAGCCTTTGGCAATGAGCAAAACCAATACCTCTAAGTAAGCTATAAAAGCTCCTTTCAGCATTTCAACATTTCAAAAATTTGCTTTTTGAATACAATAACATTTTCAGGTTCCTGAAATTTGATTTAAAAAATAATTTTGAGTTGTATGTGGAATCTTTCTTTTTTTACTCTTCTTCGATGTTTTACCTTAGCTGTATTAGGTTCAGAATTTTTGGGACTTCTTAATTCTCTTCAACTTAGTACTGTATCTGGCCTTTTTAACTTTTTTATTCAAGCGTCATTGAGCCTTTTGCAGACGAAACGCACATCTGGCGTACAAAATTTTAATCCTGGAATCTATGAGGAGTTTATCTGCTTCCTGTTTACTGAAAACATTTTTTGTAAATGGTCGTGCTCATATTTATATATGTTATTTCCCTCACAATTTTTTATAATTTAAAGACTCACAGTATATCTTGTTTACCTTAATTCTGAAAGCAAGGACAAAACATTATATAAATGATGATAAAGCAAAAGTGTATATTGTCAAAGTTCCAAGTAAAAGTATACAGTACTATATAAAGATAAATCACTCCCAGTATTATATAATCTGGTCACAAGGTAGACCAACAGAGCTGTGTAGGCGTATTTTTGATCATTTTCTTAATTTTTTTTTCAGTGAAAATAGATTATCAAATTTGCATTCTTCTCCTGAAGTTCATGGCAGTTGGAAACATAAACCATGCTTTTTGAATAAAATGCTTAACTGAAAAAGTTTCATATTTTTTGTCTTTTGTATAAAGACTTTAAAGGAAAAGGAATCCTGAAATATGTTGAGTTTCTATTCTTATTAATGCTGCATGTATGGTTAACCAATACGGTATCATAACTGTACACCAGTTTTGATTGTTGATTGATGCACTGACATTCAGTCCAGTAATGTACAAGTACATTTTTGCTGATTCTATCAATTCTATATCCTATACTAAGAAGAAGACGGGAATATAAAGACCTATCCTTCTCTCATTCCAGATAATAATTCAAATACTTCATAGCAGATTGCAACTAACTTTGATATATGGTCATATTTTAATGAAAGGAAGACCCCTATTTATTTTAAAGTCACTTAAGGCTTCGGGTTAAGGTCAGGGATAGAAGCAATGCCTATTGAATATAGCCATAGGTCAAAGTTTAAGGTCACTAATGTTTATTAAAAAATGATTTCCAGATGGTTTCCTTTGCTGGATTGGAATAAAAATTATACGGATTGATTTTGGAGAGATTAAAGGAAGGAGAAGAAGCCTATTGATTTTAAGGTCAATTGGTAAAAGTTCAAGGTCATTGTTACTAAATGTAGATTTATTGGGGAAATTGTTTGTGGGTGTGATCTTGAGTTTACTTGCCTCATTGAAATGAACCAAGTTCAAGGTCATTGTTTCTAAATCAGTAACATTTGAAAGAAAAAGTAAGTTTTCTTTCAAATTGTAAATGAAATACAAGACAGTCAGTTCATATATTTATGGCATTTATTTTTATTTTCTCTCTATAATGTTAGCTCTTGTCATAGATGTCTACAATTTGGTTGTGGAAATGTTTCAAATAGGTAACCGATGACATTTTAGGATGCAATTTTTTTTATGCCCCATTTATTATGCATTATGTTTTCTGGTCTGTGTGTGCGTCTGTCCGTTTGTTCGTCTGTTAGTCCTTCCGTCCGTTCGTCTGTTCGTCCGTCCGTCCGTTCGTCCGACTTCAGGTTAAAGTTTTTGGTCGAGGTAGTTTTTGATGAAGTTGAAGTCCAATCAACTTGAAACTTAGAATACATGTTCCCTATGATATGATCTTTCTAATTTTAATGCCAAATTAGAGATTTTCCCCCATTTTCACGGTCCACTGAACATAGAAAATGATAGTGTGGATGGGGCATCCGTGTACTGGGGACACATTCTTGTTTTAATTTGTAGCAAAATTTTGTTAATCAATTTGCATCATTTTTTTTCTGAACATTGTGGACTCATTATTTTATCATGTCTTAACTTGTAAATTTTTGGCCTTTGTTTGGTTGATCTTTATCAAAATAAAAGAAAGTTTTATTTTCTTACTTGAATTACAGACTAATAGTAGTTGGAGGTATAGTTGAAAGGAGTATAGTGGTGACTTATGAATGTATGTGTCATTAGATTTGAATAAACTTTTTTAGTTGATGTGAGGTTTTCAGGTGCTGATGAGATGACGACAACCTTCAAGTAATCTTTCTCCTGACAACAAACTGATTCTAATTGGCTTAACATTTGACTTAAAGGAATTAAATGAGAAATGATTTAGAACTGCTTTTAAGGAAATATGCATCATAAAAAATTATAAACCTCATGCCAAGACTAGCTTTACACATGTATGTTTTGTTAACAAATAAAATATCTCTTACATTTGGTGATAAAAAGAATAAAAGTGGTGTTATTCTCTGTGATATTAGGTATGATACATTTTCCTCTTTATTCATTGATTGTTGGATATGTTTGTATAGTAAAGGAGTGTGACAAGTTGTGGTTCCTTATAGACTGTGGATTCATTATTATAAGTGGGTAATAATTTTCATGAATTATATGGACATAGGTCATCCACAAAATTAAGTATTAACTTAATTTTCTCAATCTAGGAGAATTGATAGGTTAAGGTAAAGCAGTGTTTGCCCAGTCTACAGTCAGCCAATCAGAGGTACCAACCTGTATAGCTTACTCTGGTAACCTCTGGATGTCATGGGACATAGTTCTCATTCTGTTGCTATCTCATTACCATATATATCCCACATCTCTTTTTGATCATATAATTGGTAATTATTTTTTTCATTTCATCATAGTTAAAGTTGAGTTATGATATGTTGTATTTAAGCTGTAAACTATTTAAGCATTTGATCACACTGTATACTACTGCAACATTCTTACCAATTAATGCTGAAACCTTGGTCAGTTTGACACGTTAAGTTATCATTCTGTGGTTGATTCAAGGATAGGTACCATAGATAATTAGACCTTTGGACATATAGTCATGATTAAATTACTTGTATGTCCTTACTGAGTACAAACTGTGATGGACTAATTCACCTGTTGAAATTGGACTTCATGAATTCATGAGATATATATGAAAATTAAAGTAAAGCATTTTAAATTGGACAAATTACATCAGTCTGAAAGCAATCCTATAAAAGAAAAAGTTATAAGGATCTTTCTTGGACTTAAATAAGTTAAGAGGTATCAAAACAGCATTATATATAAATGTATATATATGTAATACTAATTGTTTGCAACAAATCAGAATGGTCTATCAATCAATGTAAGGTCTAAAGCTTTTCAAAAATTTCTAGTCGGTTTGATTTAGCTTTTTAAAATCATAGATCTAGTCATATTTAAAACTGCTTGTTTTTCAAAAGTCAGAATGTTTATATTCTTGCAGAAAGCAAGTTGTGAAAACCAGATTTTGGCCAAGGAGCCGGTTTAGGTATTTTCTGATCATTTTTAATCAAGCATAAAGCGTTACATGTAGTATGAAATGGTGTGTTTCATACTGAACATGTCCATTGTATTGCTACATTCAGATATTAGACAAATATTTTATTAATTTAGTTGATTTGGTACATATTTGATAAAAGAATGACTTGTTCAAGTATTGACTGTTTAAGTTATGTCTTGTTTGTTTTCAAATAATAATGTTATTTAAATTATTATTGTATGTTGAAAATAAATTTCCAGTTATAATTTAATTTAAAATAAATTTGCTCAACATTAAGTATAGATCTTAAACCTGAAGTAAACTAGATCATATAAAGGTCAAATCTGTCAGGGTGACATCATGCGGGTAGATCAACCTAAACTGACCACTGGTCATTTGGGATTTAAATTTTTCGTCCTCTAAGAATGACAAAGTTGATAGAGAATTAAAGGTTTAAAGAAATATATTGACTAAAGTGTTATCATAATCCATATTTGATTAATAAGTTTAACTATAACTCACATGAATTAGGAAGGCTATTATGTGAATATCACAATATATTTTGAACAAATAAAATATTTTTTTTTTTTACCAAGGAAGAATAAAATTTAAAATATTGCTTTAAGATTTGTTCAATAAATACGTTAAATTTTTGAAGTGAAGGATATATTTTAGTTTTGTATTGCATTAATATGATTGAATTTATTTTAGTCTCCATAACAAGGTGCAGGGCTGATTTTTTTCTCGCTTGCGATGAAAGTCAAAAGTTGCAGAAAGCAAGACATAAGGAATGCTTTTCCTGTGATGGCGACGGTAACGGCTGCAGTGACAGCGTCAGCAATTGTTAAGTTTTCTGCTTAAGTTAGTTTGATAGGTAGAACATTGATATCTAATATAAAGTTGTATTACTATCAGTACATATCAGTTTGATGACTATTTCGACGCCCTGCCCCCCAGGTCATGGTCCAGTGACTTTGAATTAATAAGCAATTTTCAGTATTAAGTTTTCTGCTTAAGTTAGTTTGATAGGAAATGCTTGTGATAGATCATTGATATTTAATATGAAGTTGCATTACTATCGGTACATATAAGTTTGACGACTAATTCAAGGCCCTCCCCCTAGGTCATGGTCCAGTGACTTTGAATTAATTAGCAATTTCCAATGTTAAGTTTTCTGCTTAAGGTAGTTTGTTATGATCTACTTGTGATAGATCAATGATATTTTGTATGAAGTTGCATAACTATCAGTTCATATCAGTCTGATGACTATTATTGAGGCCCTTCCCTCGTAGATCATGGTCCAGTGACTTTGAATTAATTAGCAATTTTCAATGTTAAGTTTTCTGCTTAAGTCACTTTGAGAAGAACTACTTGTGATAGATCAATGATAATTTGATAGGCCCTGCCTACTAGAAATGGTCCAGTGACTGAATTAATAAATCATGTTGCTGTCCATCAGATTGTCTTTTTCTGAATTTTATGCCGACAGACGAGACATATCTCTGTGTCAACAGTTTATTATGAAAAATATTGGACTTTTCACCAAAGACAGATAAAATAAGTGATAAAGCAGGAGACATTGGATTGCAGACTCCTTTTTCAGTGGAGATTTCCATACCATTATGAAGTAATTGCTGAATTTCCCATTAAAAAAAGGCATCACCCACAAACATTATCTTTATTAGTTTCCAGATGACTTCCCAAGCATAACCATCATCAATATTTTTTTTTTAAATTCTGAAATGTTGAATTAGTGATCCTTCATCAGTGACTTTTTATCTCATGAATCTTGAACTTGAAGAATTAAGCTTTAAACAGATGAATACAAATGTCCTCAAGCTGAGTGGGTTCTTGGAAAGGGTTGTATATAACACTCCTTTCTAAATGTTTAAAAAATAAATTCATAATATCTACTTTCGTTTTACTTATCAAATTTATGTAGCAATAAATTATATCCTTTACGGCACCCATATTTTGCGATTTGTGTACATTATGAATTAAGTTTTATCTTTTAGTCTATGTTTATTCATTGTACGTTATATATTTATTTGATGTGTATACCCCTATAAGTGGGTGAGAAATATTTTAAGTCACTTTTGGTCTATTGTTTTGAATTCAAGAGTCCAAATAAGTAATGCAAACTTGTTACTGGAGCCAGTCGGACTGATAAGTTCAAAGGACAAAACACCCATTATTACCACAAAGTCAATAATTTTCCATATACAAGGATGGCCGACTTGTCAATTGGTAGATAAAATTCTAATAGATATTTGTTAGAGGGGATTCACAAAAGGTTGTTTGAAAAAGCTTCAATTGATTATTTGAACTATTCTGTTTCTAATTCTTCTGAGTATTTACATGGGATTATGGAATTTGCCTTGATAGGAAAGAGGAGTTCCAGAGGTCCGTAATCATTGTTAATAGAAGTTGACTTTGTTAACCTCTTGGTTCTGAAGTGTCTTGCAGTCAGTTGGTTAACTTGCTTGTGATTGAATTAAATAATAATAAACAACACTTCAGCTTTTCTAAACCACACTGAAAATTTTTTTATTTACTTTTAAACCCAAATCAACCTTAGAAATTCTGTATACATATATATAAACTACTTTTCAAGTGGTCTAAAGGTTGCTGGACACTGTGTAGGTGAAGTTGCCACAATCCTGCTGAGGGAAAGGTGAAATTTTACTAAGCTGCCTCATATTTGTAAACCAACATGATTTTGATTTAAGAATTGAACATATAAAAAGAATGCAATCTGATGTAAAAGAAATATTTGATATTAGAAAACAACTTATTTAAGATAATTTATAAGATGTGCATTGGATTAGGTCTGGAAGTTTCAGAATATTAGGAAAACCAAGGCTTTATAAAGTGAGTCCCACTAATTTAGAATACCTCAATAGAATTAAAGTGACTACCTGGACCACTTTGCATTCACATCTGTGTGCCAGTTAGACTTGGCATCTGTAGCCTGAGATTTCACAGACTTAAGGACATTGATACATTATAACATTTTGGTTTATAGATGCATCTTTGAAAGATTAGTATTGACCACAATGCAGTGGCTTAAAATTTCAAATGTATTTCACTTCTTTATGCATTTTAATTTTAAAGGCTAATTAAATATAATGAAAATGTAACTTATTTCCATTTCTGTTAATGCATTTGTATAAAAATACAGTTCTTTGTCATTATATTTTAATATAACCTGAGCATGGCAGTGCAAATGTTACATAATGTCACAATGCAAATAGTGAATCAGTCAACTATTGCATGCTTATCACATTGCTATCCTGGGGAGAACACTGGCTTTAATTAAACTTTTAAGCTTCATAACTTACAATTATAACCTGTAAGTTTTGTGTCCAAGTTTTGTTCTCATATACATTTTTATACGACTGCAAAAATTAAAAATTTTTTTGTCGTATAATGGTATCACATTGTCATTGTCATCGTCGTCAGCATCGTCCAAGGACAGATGGTTTCCACAGATGGTTTCCGGATAAAAACTTTAGTATAAGTAAATAGAAATCAATAAAATTTTAACACAAGGTTTATAACCACAAAAGGAAGGTTGAGATTGATTTTGGGGGTTATGGTCCCAAAGGTTTAGGAATAAGGGGCAAAAAAAGGGATGTAATCCAATCCATTTAAAGAATACTGTTGTATATATGTTTGTTTACCTCCCTTACACTGCTTGTAAATTATGTATTAAGAAATGGTGATTGTCTTGAGATGATTAGCTGTAAATTTATTTTAGAAGTTACTTTTATTAATTAATATTAATTTTAACCATGACTGTATGTCATTTTATATTTTAATATTTTATGATGTATTTAAATGAGTAGTTATGGTTGCAAACTCCTTTAGAAATTTGAATTGAGATATTATTTTTAGAATAAGGGAAAGGGGAGTTGAAAAAATTTGAGGGGTAAATAAGAATTTGTAGGGGCTACAATTTTCACATTTCAGATTTCAGAAATTGAAAAGAAAATTTCTTCAAATATTTTTTTGGGAGGAAGGGGGGTAATCTTCAACAGCATAGTGTATTGCACAAAAGAATAAAAAAAAAAACGTGTAAATTTTTTTTTGGGGGCAAGGGCAATTGCAACAGCATAGTGTATTGCACAAAAGCAAAAAATTGAATATAAATTCAAATCCTATAACCAATTTTAAGTTCTTTGACTACACCTATTCTGTGTCGGAAACCTATTATGTGTCAAATATTTAATTACAATCCAAATTCAGACCTTTATCAAGAGCGAATAATGTGTCCATTTTGGCCCCAACTTTTTTTCAGGGTTGGACATCTGCAGTCGTATCCAGCTGCGCTCAGTGAAGCAATTTATTTGTACTGGAAGTGACCTATAATTATTTTACTATTTTTTAATTGGTGATTGCTTAAAGTTCAGCTGCAAGTATTACATGTATATTCAGGAAAAAAAACCAATTTTGTTTATGTCTCAGGTATGAATTTAATCTGCTTTGTTCTTGACCAGCATGCTTTAATAGTACAAGTATAAATCCAGTGGTCAAACCATTGTTTTTGTTGATAATTTGTTGGCAATTCTAATGCCCTCAATACAGGCAGATTTACCTTAAAAATGGCCAAATGAAAAAAAAAAAAACATTTCATTGCCTTCATTTCTATGAAGTAGGATTTTATAATTCCACTTGCCTCTTTATATCTTCATTTTGAGAACAAAAATAAAAGGAGGCCTTGAGATTTAAGTCTAAAAAACAATATAATTGGACCTACCTTCAACTTATTTGATGGCCTTAATCTAGATACATCTATACTTTCATTTCTGAAAATGTATTCATTCATAAAATTGCTTACATATTATATGAGCATGCTATTTAAAAATACATATTGAATTTCATTTTGTGAATACTTTTAAAAATGGATGATATAAAAATTTATCCTTGTATGTATAATAAGTAACAATACAATGACATAGACTGATATTGCAGCCTACTGGGTAGGACATTTCAACCTGAAGTCTTTTATTATCTCAAAATTAAAACCATCAGGTACAATCTATTTATAGTTGAATGTCCCAATAGGTTTTTATAAATCACTGAAAAAAATAAGAATAAAAGTAAAGAGTACATAATACTTATGTAAAGATATTCTCATACAAGATGTAAATTCAATTTTATTGTAAAAAATCAGCTGACTTAAAGCATTTAAATTCTTGTTGTCTAGTCCATTGAGAAAGGTAACTTGTGACCGTATTTTCTTTGATATCTACCTATTACAGGTGATTTGAACCTACCTCGACGTTGATGGGACCTGGCCATGTTTGAAAGAAAAGAATGACATTGTCTTCAACACAAAACTTTTTTATAGATTATAAGTCTGAAATGTTCCTTTGTTTGATTAGTAGCTAGAATATTTACAAAATCACATAGGTCTCTGTCGGCGAACATTTAATGAATGAAAGTGGGTCTATCCCGTCTGTGTTAATCGGCAAATGCTGAGCTACAAAACTTACAAGTGTAGACTTGTATAAGATAACTTGTCTTTTATCTATGTGTTTGCGAGTTACACCTTCCTGTGTTAATCTATATGTTTTATTCATTTAAGTTTGAATGGGAAAACTCCTTCCAATAGATCATTGGGTTCAAATTGTTTTCTTCTTTATTTGTGAGGTCTAGAACTTTATTTGGCTTACAATGCCCAGTACTATACATAAAATCCTTCAGCTACCTGAATCTGACCCTCTTTGTTGTTTGGTATACCAAACTGTCAAAATTTGAAATGCAAATAAATTCACAAATTAATCAGCTGGCTTGCTTAATTGTAAAAAATGCAAATGAATGTTTTAAAGATGTTAAGTAAATGGTATGTATTATTAAAGATGTGAGCTGGATCCACTTTGATGTTGTATGTTAGCTGTTACAAAGCTCTTAGAGCAATGTTATGATCAAACTAAAGGTATTTTTATAGACAAAAAATGGAGAACACATGTAATTTAAAGTGTTAACCTGTAGATGAGTTACATTATCTTTGCCATGACTGACAACATATTAGTAATAGCAGGTGCTTGATTAAAGGAGCTCATTAATACTATGACTACCACTGATTACCATAGCCATGATGTAATCAATTCTGTAATATACCAGATCTCTTCATGTATTTATTGATTTAAGTATATAAAAGAAAAGAATGCAGGAGTTTTAATCCATCAGTTTATTGACCCAGCTTTATAGCATGTGCAATCAATTCTAGATAATAAAAAAAAACAAGTGTTCTAAAAATCCAGTTTAAAGTTTAAAACTCAGCTGATTCCTAAGTTAATTATTGGAATTTTCATTATTCGAAGGATATTGAAAGATTATAAAGTCATTGAACAGCCTGAAGCTTGCTTTATTCTGAAGATTGGTTGTACCTTAATGAGTTGGTATTCCAGCACCATTATATTGTTACATAATTGAGAATTATGTAGCTGTCAGATATATCACAGAACACTAACTAACTAAAAGAGGAAGTGAAAAAGTAGGTATACCCATAAAGGAGTGTATATAAGTGATATAAATATTGATATTATCAATGAGGTTTATTTTCTGATTATCTCAATTTGTTTGTTTGATGTTAGCACTTAAAAGTATACCTGAACATTAGGTATTTGTTTATTAACACAGGTATAGATGAGATATGATGAGATATATACGGTTTGATATATAAATATTCATCTGGGGACATACAAACATTTAAAAGATTGTGGATGATTGTTGTACTTATCACCTGTACTTCTTTACAACAGATAAACCATTATATCAATATCTGTATTACTAATCTCAAATCATTAAATCAGTTAATGTATTACCCAACAATTCAAATATACAGGCAAAATTCAAACTCTTGTTGAAAGATTGCAATGTTCTAAACAAGAGAATCGTCTAGTACTTCGACAATGGGGATAAAAAACCCAGTCACTATCATCTTTAATCAATGAGATTACACACACATATATATAACATATTGTATGGCTTACAAATCAGTGCCCTTGTCAAAATATAGTTATATGACCTGGCCTAGATATATAGTCATTTGCATTGATGCATCAATGAATCAATCATTATCATGAGACAGCAACCAAAGAATTCGAATATCCAGGCCTACAAATTTTTAGGCAAGTGGAAAAGAGGGCAACCTAAGAATTCAAATTTCCAGGCCTTCAAATTGTTAGGCAAGTGAAAAAAAATCTATTTAGAAATTGTCAGAACACTAGCTGTACATGTAATAAGCATAGTTTATTTTAATCTTTTCTAAACTGAGAACAAATTAGATAATTACATATTGTTTAGACACTTTAAGAATTAGAGTGTGTGTAGTCATGTTTTTGTGTTTTTGGTTTCAGTCTCACTGTCATATATTGGTGTCTTTAATAATTCATATGATTTTATCTTACATCATATAAAAGGTTATCTATGGCATAGATTTATCATTCAGAGTATAAGGAGAATATATTAATAAGTACATTTGTACTAAGAAATTTTGAGAAGGAGCAGTTGTATCATTCCAAGACAAATAGGGCATACTTGAATAGTGTCATTCAAAGACAAATAGGGGCATACTTGAATAGTGTCATTCCAAGACAAAAAGGGGCTTTCTTGAATATTACATTCCAAGAGAAAATAGGGGCATACATGAATAGTGTCATTCCAAGACAAATAGGGGCATACTTGAATAGTGCCATTCCAAGAAAAATAGGGGTACACTTGAATAATGTCATTCAAAGACAAATAGGGGCATACTTAAATAGTGTCATTCAAAGACAAATAGGGGCATACTTGAATAGTATCATTCCAAGACAAATAGGGGAATACTTGAATAGTGCCATTCAAAGACAAATAGGGGTATACTTGAATAGTGCCATTCCAAGACAAATAGGGCATACTTGAATAGTGTCATTCCAAGACAAAAGGAGATTTCTTGAATATTGTCATTCCAAGACAAAAGGGACATACATGAATAGTGTCATTATAAGACAAATAGGGGTATACTTGAATAGTGCCATTCCAAGAAAAATAGGAGCATACATGAATAGTGTCATTCCAAGACAAATAGGGGCATACTTGATTAGTGTCATTCCAAGACAAAAGGAGATTTCTTGAATATTGTCATTCCAAGGCAAATAAGGGCATACTTGAATAGTGTCATTCCAAGACAAAAGGGACATACATGAATAGTGTCATTTTAAAACAAATAGGGGCATACTTGAATAATGTCATTCCAAGACAAATAGGGCATACTTGAATAGTGTCATTCCAAGACAAATAGGGGTACACTTGAATAATGTCATTCAAAGACAAATAGGGGCATACTTAAATAGTGTCATTCAAAGACAAATAGGGGCATACTTGAATAGTATCATTCCAAGACAAATAGGGGAATACTTGAATAGTGCCATTCAAAGACAAATAGGGGCATACTTGAATAGTGTCATTCCAAGACAAATAGGGGTACACTTGAATAATGTCATTCAAAGACAAATAGGGCATACTTAAATAGTGTCATTCAAAGACAAATAGGGGCATACTTGAATAGTATCATTCCAAGACAAATAGGGGAATACTTGAATAGTGCCATTCAAAGACAAATAGGGCATACTTGAATAGTATCATTCCAAGACAAATAGGGGCATACTTGAATAGTGTCATTCCAAGACAAATAGGGTACACTTGAATAGTGTCATTCCAAGACAAATAGGGGCATACTTGAATAGTGTCATTCCAAGACAAAAAGGGGATTTCTTGAATATTGTCATTCCAAGGCAAATAAGGGCATACTTGAATAGTGTCATTCCAAGACAAAAAGGGGCATACATGAATAGTGTCATTCTAAGACAAATAGGGGCATACTTGAATAGTGCCATTCCAAGAAAAATAGGAGCATACATGAATAGTGTCATTCCAAGACAAATAGGGGCATACTTGAATAGTGTCATTCCAAGACAAAAGGGCCATACTTGAATAGTGCCATTCAAAGACAAATAGGGGTATACTTGAATAGTGCCATTCCAAGTCATACAGGGGCATACTTGAATAGTTTCATTCCAAGACAAATAGGGGCATACTTGAATAGTGCCATTCCAAGAAAAATAGGGGCATACATGAATAGTGTCATTCAAAGACAAATAGGGGCATACTTGGATAGTGTCATTCCAAGACAAATAGGGGCATACTTGAATAGTGCCATTCCAAGAAAAATAGGGCATACATGAATAGTGTCATTCTAAGACAAATAGGGGCATACTTGGATAGTGTCATTCCAAGACAAATAGGGGCATACTTGAATAGTGCCATTCCAAGAAAAATAGGAGCATACATGAATAGTGTCATTCCAAGACAAATAGGGGCATACTTGAATAGTGTCATTCCAAGACAAAAAGGGGATTTCTTGAATATTGTCATTCCAAGGCAAATAAGGGCATACTTGAATAGTGTCATTCCAAGACAAAAAGGGGCATACATGAATAGTGTCATTCTAAGACAAATAGGGGCATACTTGAATAATGTCATTCCAAGAAAAATATGGGCATACTTGAATAGTTTCATTCCAAGACAATTCATAGTGATAAGCATAAACTGCATGAGAAGCTACTAGTATTTCTGTCAGTAATTATATAATGAGCCATAGGTTGGAAGTTACATCTTAAAATGAGTGTGAAACGTTACTGCTAAGGCATTGAGTAGAATATATTTTCTTCCATATAAGGAGAAACAAATGTCATTGACACAGTTTTAAGACAAGGATATGAGACATGCACTGATGTAAAAGTTATGAGAGTGAGAGAATTGCATTAGATGGAAGATTTAAGGTTAAAAGAATGACAGAGGTTATTGTCATGTAATCAGAATAGATCAAAGGCTGTTTAAGACTGTCTGAAGTTTGGCTGTACTTTAGGAGACTTATGACCCTGGCTTATTCCTCGACTGCTGATTTTAAAATCCTGTGTAAGATTTGAATTATTTAATGTTTTTTCATTTCATTGTGATAAAATCAAATTGAAATGAAATTGTAACGCATGCCTTTGTGAAGTTAAATCTACCCTGACTTGATAAGTATTTTTGACCCATATATGTACATTGTTGCAAATATTTTATTTCATCAATCATAACTTACTAGACAAGCATATTTTCTTAGGTACGGTAATGTGTCCTCTCATATTTTAATACATTTTTGGCATGATTGCAAAAATTTCTAAATGTCGTTCTGCGCTTTGAAGTTTATAAGCATTTATCATCGAAAATAAACAGTGGTATTAAAAGCTATTTTAATCCTTTCAGACCGAGTTAAACATACCAGAGATAGTTAAAGTCTTATGTTGTTGGTTGCTTTGATTATCAGGGGTACAATGTCTTTTCCAATATTAAATATTGGTGACAATTTAATGATTGTTTACTTTTACTTAGCAAATTCTTCTACCATGAATAATGTTAGCATACTACATGTAATAATTGAGGCTCTACAATTGAATGAATAATCTGAGCATATTACATGTAATAATTGAGGCACTTACAGTGAAGGAAATTGGAAGACGTGGACAGTTGGATGAAATTAAGAGAACCTTGAAGCCTGAATAAAACCATTGGGAGGCCAATGAATAAAATCGTTATAAGGTCAATGAATTAAATCAGTGGAAAGGTCAATGAATCAAATCATTTGGAAGGTCAATGAATCAAAACAGTTAGAAGGTCACAAAGTCAAAAAACAGTTAGAAGGTCAGAGAGTCAAAACAGGTGGCAGGTCAATGAATCAAAACAGAATGTCACAAAGTCAAACGGTTAGAAGGTCACAGAGTCAAAACAGGTGGCAGGTCAATGAAATAAGTGGGAAGGTCAGTGAATCAAATCAGTTGGAAGGTCAATGAATCAAATACAGTAAGAAGGTCACAGAGTCAAAACAGGTGGCAGGTCAATGAATCAAAAAAGTGGGAAGGTCAATGAATCATATCAGTGGGAAGGTCAATCAAATCAGTTGGAAGGTCAATGAATCAAATCATTTGGAAGGTCAATGAATCAAAAGGGGGAAGGTCAATGAATCAAAATAGAGGGAAGGTCAATGAAGCAAAACAGGTGGAAGGTCAATGAATCAAAACAGGGGGAAAGTCAATGAATCAAAAAGGGGAAGGTCAATGAATCAAAACAGGTGGAAGGTCAATGAATCAAAAAGGGGAAGGTCAATGAATCAAAACAGGTGGAAGGTCAATGAATCAAAAAGGGGAAGGTCAATGAATCATAACAGTTTGAAGGTCAATGAATCAAAAAGGGGAAGGTCAATGAATCAAAAAAGGGAAGGTCAATGAATCAAAATAGGTGGAAGGTCAATGAAAAAAAGGGGAAGGTCAATGAATCAAAACAGTTGGAAGGTCAATGAATCAAAACAGTTGGAAGTCAATGAATCAAAACAGTTGGAAGGTCAATGAATGAAATCAGTTGGGAGGTCAGTGAATGGAAACAGTTGGAGTTTCAGTGAATGGAAACAGTAGGAAGGTCAATGAATCAAATCAGTTGGAAGGTCAATGAATCAAATCAGTTGGGAGGTCAGTGAATGGAAACAATTGGAATTTCAGTGAATGGAAACAGTAGGAAGGTCAATGAATCAAATCAGTTGGGAGGTCAGTGAATGGAAACAATTGGAATTTCAGTGAATGGAAACAGTTGGAATTTCAGTGAATGGAAACAGTTGGAAGGTCAGTGAATGGAAACAATTGGAATTTTAGTGAATGGAAACAGTTGGAATTTCAGTGAATGGAAACAGTTGGAATTTCAGTGAATGGAAACAGTTGGAAGGTCAGTGAATCGAATCAGTAGGAAGGTCAGTGAATGGAAACAGTTGGAATTTTAGTGAATGGAAACAGTTGGAATTTCAATGAATGGAAACAGTAGGAAGGTCAATGAATCAAATCAGTAGGAAGGTCAGTGAATGGAAACAGTTGGAATTTCAGTGAATGGAAACAGTTGGAATTTCAGTGAATGGAAACAGTAGGAAGGTCAATGAATCAAATCAGTAGGAAGGTCAATGAATCAAAACAGTTGGGAGGTCAGTGAATCAAATCAGCAGGAAGGTCAGTGATTCAAATCAGTAGGAAGGTCAGTGAATGGAAACAGTTGGTAGGTCAATGAATTAAAACAGTTGGAAGGTCAATGAATCAAAACAATCATAAAATCCAATCAGAGAGACATTTGGCATTATAAAGGAGAGAGAGAAAGATATATAAGACCTGTAAGCTTGCAGTCGGAATTACATGTATGTTTTTGAGTGTGAAACTTACCTACATTTTGACTATTTGTTACCTTGTGAACTAGTATATTTAAGATCTTGTTAAGTTGATGTAATTTATAATAGAGTTTTGATTCATAGAGTATCAAGATTTTCCTGGCCTAATATTAAACGATAAATAGGTGAAGCTTACATCAATTTTTACATAAGAATGACATTGTTGAAAAGACGAATTGAAGAACTA
Organism: Mytilus coruscus; assembly: GCA_017311375.1. Taxonomy (NCBI): domain Eukaryota; kingdom Metazoa; phylum Mollusca; class Bivalvia; order Mytilida; family Mytilidae; genus Mytilus; species Mytilus coruscus. Next base: position 7,005,610 of record CM029597.1, on the reverse strand, counting down.
TAATTTTTATAAGATTCTAAAATAAATAAAGGACAATCTTAGAGTTTATCAAGCTAAACTTTACCAGTTATTTTAGATTTCAGATTAAAAAAGCTGTGACAAGTAATATCGATGAATAATCAGAAGAAATACAGTAAGCCTTTTCTATTAAAAAAGGAAACATTTAAAGCATTAATTAGTAGAATTCCTTTGCAACTGTGTTGAAAACTGCATATGAATCAGTTAGTTTTGACTATTATTAATTGAGTGTACAATTTTGTATATATGTTTGATGTTATTAATGGATAAAGACTTAGCCTGATCAGATTAATAGTCTATAAACTTATATTTATGTCAGATGTCGACTTTTTATGATTCAGAAAGTTGATAATTATTTTATACATAATGTTTTATTGCACTCAAAGCCACCTCTTTGTGAGTATTTCAACTACTGTCACAAGAAGTTAAATTTGAAAAAAATACTGTTTTTTTTCTGCATGTGAAAAATAATGACAACAGTAGTATACTGCTGTTCAAAAGTTACAAATGGATTAAGAGAAAACAAATCTGGTTACAAACGAAAACCGAGGGAAACACATCAACTATAAGATGAAAACAAAGGAACAACAGAAACACTGAACTGCAACAAAAACAATACATAGAAACGGACTATTTGATAACAACTGCCATATTCCTGACTTGGTACAGAGCATTTTAAGAAAAAATGGTGGATTGAGCCTGGTTTTATGGCTAGCCAAACCTCCCGCTTATATGGCAATGTTAAAAAGTATATAGCTAAAATGACAACACTACGTGACAGAAATACAGTACAAACAAAGGCAAGAACACTCAGCACAGAGATATGCATAAATAATAATACATTACAACATGTAAACCGCAGAATAACAACAGACATTGTTTGGAAATTGTATGATGAGTTGTCCATGAAAGTTTTGAACTCTTATGAAATCAGATTCAAAGCATATGCAGTGGAGGCATATTATGCATAGTTAAAAGCAAATTTTGTTCTCATAAGGACTTGTGTCCGTGTGGAACAGATTAATGACCAGTCACCCTCATTCTGTTCACTAAAAGATTTTGACATTAAAGAATTATTCAGCATAATCCCTTTTATTCTTAAAAATCTGTACAATAATTTATAACAAACAGAGACATTTTTCCTTCAAGAATTGTCCATGAATACCTGAATTTTTTCATGTTTTACCAAAGATTAACCACAATATATAACAAAATAAAATCTAAATCTTCATTTAGTTATGTTTATAGAAACTAAACATGATTTGAAAAATTTGATATATTTTATCGATGTTAGTCTATAATATATCGTTGTATTGACAGTTCAAGGTTTGAAGACAAACAAAAGATAGACTTGAAATTTACTTAATAAATTAGTTTTAGACACTTCAAATTGAAAAGTTATGAATCACACACAATTTTCTTTATTAATAAGTTGTTGAGACACAAAACATAATGGTTTGTAAACATCTTGGAATGTGACTTTGTTTGGTAAGAATAAACATGGTCAGTCACTTATTACTTGAAAAAGTGTGTCGTAACTGATACAGGATCTAGAAATATTATCAGGATTCCTTTGTCATATTACTTTGGAAAGATATTATCACTTGGCATCCAAAGGTCAGAAGGTGTAAGCATTTGGCAAATGTAGAATTGGGACCAGATAGTTACATTTGTAAGAGGGTCCATGTTGGTTAAGACATCTAGATGAGTGATAAAGGTTGGAGGGGCCATAGGACCAAGTGATATAGTTAAGAGAGTCCATGTTGGTTAAGACATTTTGATAAGTAATATACATGTAGGTTGGAGGGGCCATGGGACCAAGTGATATAGTTAAGAGAGTCCATGTTGGTTTAGACATCTTGATGAGTAATATAGGTTGGAGGGGCCATGGGACCAAGTGATATAATAAAGAGGATCCATGTTGGTTTAGACATCTAGATGAATGGTATAGGTTGGAGGGGCCATGATATGGGACCAAGTGATTAGTTAAGAGGGTCCATGTTGGTCTAGACATCTTGATGAGTAATAGAGGTTGGAGGGGCCATGGGACCAAGTGATAGAGTTAAGAGGGTCCATGTTGGTCTAGACATCTTGATGAGTAATATAGGTTGGAGGGGCCATGGGACCAAGTGATATATTTAAGAAGGTCCATATTGAAAGAGAGATGTGGATTATTAATATATCTACACAGATCTCGTTCAGTCTGTCACCATTATGGTTTGGATCCAGATCCAATCGATATGATACAAGTAAAAGTAGTAATCAACTGATTTATTTAACTTTTACAAACCATGATAAAACCATATAAATCTTTTTTTTCCAGCTAGGATAGGAACAACAAATCTGAATGAGAGAGATATGGAACAGTGGTTAAAACATACACCCTCCAGAAGAAAGGGGGACAACAAATTGTTTAGAAAACTCCATGACAAAGGTTGGTAGATACTTGGTAGCATATAAAATGTTCAAAAAAGACCCAATAATGATTAACAAATGTTGGTAGATACCTAGTAGTACATGAAAACTCCATGACAAGACTACATAAAATACTGAACTAGAAAAGCTAGTACATACTTAATTTTACATTAAACGCCATGACAAAATCTGGTAGATATTTATAGCTGTACATGAACACTCCAAGACAAGTTTGATAGATACTAAGTCTTACATAGTTCCCCGAAATAAGGTTGGTAGATGTTTAATTGTACATTAAACTTCTATGACAGAAACTGGAAGATACTGACTTGGTACTGGCATTTGCCAAAGAAAATGGTGTGACAAACCTGGTTTTATAGCTAGCTAAACCTAAGCGAAGTGATTTATGAATGCCACATGACATAGGTTGGCATTGATACTACTTAGTCATACATGAAAACTCCATGACAAAGGTTGGCATTGATACTACTTAGTCATACATGAAAACTCCATGACAAAGGTTGGCATTGATACTACTTAGTCATACATGAAAACTCCATAACACAGGTTGGTTACAATAATTTGTTGTACATGAAAATTCGATGTTAAAGGTTAATTGGTAGATATTAAGTACTACACCAAAGTTTCAAGATGAAATACTGAGTGTGCCATAGATTTTGTATAAAAGTATATTTACAGTGAAAAATGGAATTGTAATATTTGTGATCAGTGAAAAATATAGATGGTTCTTCAGTGGACAGTTTACCTTTAATAGGAAATGTTCCTACAGTTTTGAAAAGGTGCTTTTTATCTTTAATTCTGGACTAAACTTCAGTTCTGGTTTTTAAAGGGAATTAGATAGTACAAGGCAGCCATAGATAGTTAGGTTTCTAAGTTAGAACTAGATTAAGCACAGATTATCTTGTGCATATAAACTGAATATAAAATATTCTCATTCAAACATTGTTAATTGATTTTGCAAAAAATCAGGTCAAAAATGTGTTTTTATAGAGCAATAATTCGTACCAATTAACACCCATGTACTTTACAAAAAAAGATTGGCATATTTATGTACATGTAAAATATGTTTTGCTATGAGAGTTTAAAGAGATGTTCTTTAAGAGTTTCTGTCGTGAATATGTGGGATTTTTCTTTGATATTTGTTTTGGATAACATGTAAATGTTTGTAAGACCTTCTACCTTGATTAACCCTTGCTGAGCTACTAGTTTGGCTCAACACCAAGTTATAGTAAGCTTAACATAGACAAGATGTTAACACCTGTTTCTTTCTAGAGTCTAGACAAAATCATTATGACTTTCCTATTTTTCAAAGGTTTTTTTAATTTCTTTTAAATAATCTGGATGATTTATTGTAATGAGAAATGAATGATTGTTTAAGAATCCTTTAATTTTTAATCAAGTAATTTTTAATGATTATTTTCAAAAGCAATTTCTATTTCCATCATGAGAGTTTTAACGGTTTGATAAGTGAAAAAAATTAAAAATAGTACTTTTTAGTTAAATTATTTTTTAATGTCCCTTAGCACATTAGAAAAAGTCCAGTTGAAATGTTTTTAGCAATTAGTAACATTTCTAGTGAGTTTGTTTATTCTATTAAAACTTAATTGTACTTGAACAATCTGAAAATTGCTGCTCTTGTGTGGTTGAAAATAGGTACTTTTGTGTGGTTGTCTTTTAGCTAACAGAAATTTACATAATTTTTGTTGGGGCCTTGGCTGCCTAGTGGTCTTAGTAGTCAGAACTACTGTATCACTAGAATGTCAACACTCAGGTTGTGTCCAAGTCACATGGTAGGTGGCATTTGACTCCAATCTTAATGGACTAGGAGTTTTCCTACCAAGGTCTGTGGTTCTCTCTGGGTACTCCGACTTCCTCCACCAATAAAAATTGACCACCATGAAATAGCCAATAGTGCTGAAAGTGGCATTATAAACACCCAACAACCAACACTCAATCAATCATAATGTTTGTTAAGAAACATTATCATTTTTTGAAATTCTTTTCGAAAAAAATTCAAATGAAGTTAGCTCCTAATATTAAGACTATGACAACAAAAAGATGTGATATAATTGCCATGAGACAACTATAACCCCCATAGACAAAATGACTTAGAGGTAAGGTATAGGTCATTGTACTGTACTAGTTTTTTACAAACTAGAATTTTGGTAAATCCAAAAACCCAAGTGTAAGTAGGGGAACCATATGTTTGAGTAGATGTTCTGAGTGTATAGGAACTTTGATCTATCTTATATAAACAGAATTAAAAATGAACTTCTATGCCTTCTCTCCAATGTAAAACACAACAACATTAAATAAACAATGTTTCAATCCTTAGGACAGAAACTTACATATGTTGTAAGAGAGAAGTGAAAAGGTAATTAAGATATAGTGAAACCTAAAATATGTCTTAGTCTTCCTGTATTTTAAAGATTTACAACTAGAAAAAAATATAGTGTTTGTAGCAGTGATTACTGGGTAATACGTAATGTGAAGAAGTCACTGGGTGATCTACAGATTTTCTCTCAGGACCAAGTTTACTATTCATAGTCAGGAATCTTAAGGCTGGTTGTTTTATGACATATCTAATGGGTTGTTTTATTATTTGTTGTTTTATGGCATATCTAATGGGTTGTTTTGTTCTTTGTTGTTTTATGACATATCTAAAGGGTTGTTTTGTTCTTTGTTGTTTCATGACATATCTAATGGGTTGTTTTGTTCTTTGTTGTTTCATGACATATCGAATGGGTTGTTTTATTATTTGTTGTTTTATGACATATCTAAAGGGTTGTTTTGTTCTTTGTTGTTTTATGGCATATCTAATGGGTTGTTTTATTATTTGTTTTATGACATATCTAATGGGTTGTTTTATTATTTGTTGTTTTATGACATATCTAATGGGTTGTTTTGTTCTTTGTTGTTTTATGACATATCTAATGGGTTGTTTTGTTCTTTGTTGTTTTATGACATATCTAATGGGTTGTTTTGTTCTTTGTTGTTTTATGACATATCTAATGGGTTGTTTTGTTCTTTGTTGTTTTATGGCATATCGAATGGGTTGTTTTGTTTTTAGTTGTTTTATGACATATCGAATGGGTTGTTTTGGTCTTTGTTGTTTTATGACATATCGAATGGGTTGTTTTGTTTTTAGTTGTTTTATGATATATCGAATGGGTTGTTTTGGTCTTTGTTGTTTTATGACATATCGAATGGGTTGTTTTATTATTTGTTGTTTTATGACATATCTAAATGGTTGTTTTGTTCTTTGTTGTTTTATGGCATATCGAATGGGTTGTTTTGTTCTTTGTTGTTTTATGACAAATCTAAATGGTTGTTTTGTTCTTTGTTGTTTTATGGCATATCGAATGGGTTGTTTTGTTCTTTGTTGTTTTATGACATATCGAATGGGTTGTTTTGTTCTTTGTTGTTTTATGGCATATTGAATGGGTTGTTTTGTTTTTAGTTGTTTTATGACATATCAAATGGGTTGTTTTGGTCTTTGTTGTTTTATGACATATCGAATGGGTTGTTTTGTTTTTAGTTGTTTTATGACATATCGAATGGGTTGTTTTGGTCTTTGTTGTTTTATGACATATCAAATGGGTTGTTTTGTTCTTTGTTGTTTTGTGACATATCGAATGGGTTGTTTTGTTCTTTGTTGTTTTATGACATATCGAAAGGGTTGTTTTGTTTTTAGTTGTTTTATGACATATCGAATGGGTTGTTTTGTTTTTAGTTGTTTTATGACATATCGAATGGGTTGTTTTGTTCTTTCTTGTTTTATGACATATCAAATGGGTTGTTTTGTTCTTTCTTGTTTTATGACATATCGAATGGGTTGTTTTGTTCTTTGATGTTTTATGGCATATCTAATGGGTTGTTTTGTTCTTTGTTGTTTCATGGCATATCTAATGGGTTGTTTTGTTCTTTGTTGTTTCATGGCATATCTAATGGGTTGTTTTGTTCTTTGATGTTTTATGGCATATCTAATGGGTTGTTTTGTTCTTTGTTGTTTCATGGCATATCTAATGGGTTGTTTTGTTCTTTGTTGTTTCATGGCATATCTAATGGGTTGTTTTGTTCTTTGTTGTTTTATGACATATCTAATGGGTTGTTTTGTTCTTTGATGTTTTATGGCATATCTAATGGGTTGTTTTGGTCTTTGTTGTTTTATGACATATCGAATGGGTTGTTTTGTTTTTAGTTGTTTAATGACATATCGAATGGGTTGTTTTGGTCTTTGTTGTTTTATGACATATCTAATGGGTTGTTTTGTTCTTTGTTGTTTGATGACATATCTAATGGGTTGTTTTGTTCTTTGTTGTTTTATGACATAGTTGTTTTATGACATATCGAATGGGTTGTTTTGTTCTTTGTTGTTTGATGACATATCTAATGGGTTGTTTTGTTCTTTGATGTTTTATGACATATCGAATGGGTTGTTTTGTTTTTAGTTGTTTTATGACATATCGAATGGGTTGTTTTGTTCTTTCTTGTTTTATGACATATCGAATGGGTTGTATTGTTCTTTGTTGTTTTATGACATATCGAATGGGTTGTTTTGTTCTTTGATGTTTTATGGCATATCTAATGGGTTGTTTTGTTCTTTGTTGTTTCATGGCATATCTAATGGGTTGTTTTGTTCTTTGTTGTTTCATGGCATATCTAATGGGTTGTTTTATTCTTTGTTGTTTCATGGCATATCTAATGGGTTGTTTTGTTCTTTGTTGTTTCATGGCATATCTAATGGGTTGTTTTGTTCTTTGTTGTTTTATGACATATTGAATGGGTTGTTTTGTTCTTTGTTGTTTTATGACATATCGAATGGGTTGTTTTGGTCTTTGTTGTTTTATGACATATCGAATGGGTTGTTTTGTTCTTTGTTGTTTCATGACATATCAAATGGGTTGTTTTGTTTTTAGTTGTTTTATGACATATCTAATGGGTTGTTTTGTTCTTTGTTGTTTTATGACATATCTAATGGGTTGTTTTGTTCTTTGTTGTTTTATGACATATCTAATGGGTTGTTTTGTTCTTTGATGTTTTATGACATATCTAATGGGTTGTTTTGTTCTTTGTTGTTTCATGGCATATCTAATGGGTTGTTTTGTTCTTTGTTGTTTTATGACATATCTAATGGGTTGTTTTGTTCTTTGTTGTTTTATGACATATCGAATGGGTTGTTTTGTTCTTTGTTGTTTTATGACATATCGAATGGGTTGTTTTGTTCTTTGTTGTTTTATGGCATATCTAATGGGTTGTTTTGTTCTTTGTTGTTTCATGGCATATCTAATGGGTTGTTTTGTTCTTTGTTGTTTCATGACATATCTAATGGGTTGTTTTGTTCTTTGTTGTTTTATGACATATCTAATGGGTTGTTCTTTGGAGAATCTGATGTTGATGGCAGAACTTTTTATCACAGCTTTTATAGACTTGGGATGATTTATCTAGAGCTTGACACATTGAATAGACACCTTTGTATTGTTGAAGACAGGATGTTGCCGTAATTATGGCTTATGTTTATGTTGTTGTCGGGTTGCTGTTTTGTTGACATATACCCCGTACCACTTTTATTCATATGAGGTCTTAATTGCAATGAGTTGGTGAGGAATTTAATATATTTGCAAAACATTTTTTTATTTAATTTGAAAATAATTCAGCTGTCTTTCTGTGCCACATCATAATCAGAATATTACCGATCTTATTTTACTGTACTAATATTTGTTGAGATAGACTTAATAATTTTTATAAACATCAATTTAAGGGTGAAGTGGTGAAATGCTGCAGCTTCTTTTTAACACTGTATCAGACAACCACCCAGGCTGTGTTTATAAAAATTACCTTCATTATCATAATATTTCTAGTCTATTACCCCTCTGGTTAATTAATTCACAGAATTGAGTCAAGGAAAAACAAGCCTCTATTTTTAAATTGAACTTAAATTATGCCTTTGGAAGTACATGCGGTACACTTCTGTATAATGGGCAATTACTTTTGCAGGTTTAGGTTGTCTGCACTGAAATAAGATTGGCAGTTTTAAAGGAAAATATTCCATCTAATTAGAAACAGAGCGATGGTCCCAACAAACATTTCTGACAGAGGCAAAACATAAGATTGCACCAGAATATTGTATAAGATTTGCATGCCATTATAGTTTTATTTAAATTTAATGCACAGTTATACCCAATGCTTTACAGCCACTTAATTTCTATAAAGCAAAGGCTTGTGATGTTATTGGGGATTAGGTTTGTAGTCATGTCCATTAAGTCAATGGTTTGATGCTATGGTAAATGTCAAGTAGTCTTTGAATTTATTGTAACATTTGCAGGCTAATGTAACTGCTGTTTGACATCTCTCTGATCTCAAATGTTACATAAACAGAGCAGAGGAAATGGAACTTTCCATTAAAATGATTTATCACATTAGATTACCCGCCCCCTTAAAAAGGGGACACAAAAGTTCAAATTATCAAAATATTTAGACAGCTCCTAGATGTTTACAAAATACTTTGTTTATCTTATACAGCTTAATAACAATTTCAGAATTACTTGTTAAGTTTTTGAAACGTTTGTAAGAGGTTGTTTTTTTTGCTCTGTATAAATAACTTATTTACTGACCATGTCCAAAATGTCCTACAGTCAAAAATACCATATACATATTTCTCTATGTCTGATGATGCCCTCCATGAAAATTGATGATTCTGGAAACCCCCATAAAAATGTTTGTAACAAAAAGGGTGGTTACTTTGTATTTTGGTCAATTTGTTTTATTCAAAGAAATATAGAATCTGCAAGATTTTTTAGATGACAATCATATTAAATAAACTGTCATATGGTTAGATTAATATGATATGAAGTATCTAAAAAATAATTTATTATTTAATTACTTTATATTAATGATAAAATGAGAATACATAAAATGCTTACTAATTATAGGGCAATTATATAATCATAGTTGACAGATTGAAGTAAATTAAATATTCATAAAATTCACTGGTCTAAATATTTTTTAATTCACAGAAGATATATTTGGAATTTCTTAAATGGATTAAACAAAATCTGTTTTCAAATTTGTATGGAATATAATAAAATTTCAGTTGTCAGAATGACAATCCTTTTAATCCAATTAGATAATGTTATATGAGCTTGGATTAGGTATTGTTCATAGATAATTGACAATAGTATTGAATAATTAACAACCAATTAAAAGGTACAATACTTTGTAGTGTTGTAATAAGTAAGTAATTAGCAGGGGAAAAAACCTGTACTGTCATCACAGATTAGTTGAATTGACTTAGGATAATGTAATTCTCATTCCTTAAAAGATTAAATCAGATTACTGATATCTCTTTTATCCTGGGAATGTTTCCTGCTGTTCAGATGAATTTTTAATTATTTTTTTTTTCATTAAAACCTTTACATTACTTTTTTTGTTATATAACAACATCAATAGTGGAATTTCATTGTTGGTTGTTTTGATGCAGATTCAATAAATAATTAATATTGCAATTTAAACTTCAGATATTCCATGGATAATTTTATTTTCTGTTTTTAATTTGATCAGAATTTTAAAAAATCTGTATGGCAAAAGTTGCTAAATGATATTACTGTATTTTTGAATAACTATTGAAATGACTTTAAAATAAAATAATAATAAAGATATTTTACCTTAGACACAGGTTACTCTCAGGACAATTTCCCTCCATTTTTTGAATGGACAAGCGTAGTGAGCAGATGTATAGGGCTGATTACTGTTATTGTATGGATTCATTGTAATAGGAAACATTAGAAAGATTACAATAGTAGCCACGTGCTGCCCCCTAAGTCGACACGTCTTTTTATCTGCTATAAAATGATGAATTTGAAGTATGAAACTTACTAAAGGTATTATTTTAGGTCAGAAATATTAGACCTGATTGGGTAAAATAAAACTGGTATCCCAGTGATTTCTTTAGTGGTGGAGGTTTAACTTAGAACAGGTTTAATACTTATCAGGTTTCTCTTCTCAAGTTGTTATACATTCAAGCACTTGTTTAAGTAACAAGTGTTAATTATATGTCTGGCATAGTTGTTAATCAGAATGCAGAAAGTTGAACAAAAAATTTTCAACTGAAAAGTCTTCAAAATAAAGGCATATTCAGTCTGCTAGTAAGAACCTTTGATATCGTATCTTTCAGATTCATATTTCTGAAACAGTTTTAAAAAATTTATCACAATAAAATCATTATAATAAGATTAAAATATGACATTTTTCTAAGGAAGTGACAACTATCTGTTTGAAGATAATTTTAGTTGTTAAATCTGCTTAACACAGATTGCAGTGGAGTACAAGCCTCTTTAACATGTCACCACATCTGATTTCCTATCCTGAAACATTTCCTTTTCATTCCCATTATTGACATATACACTGATTAAACAACTTATTGAATTTTTTTTGTTATTACCTGTAATTTGATGTCATAGAAAATAGACTGCTGCATGATGGGATAGTTTGGATATTTTGATGGGGAAAGATATTATTAGAGGATGCTGAGAATTTAAGCAACACATGGAGGGAAAAGGAATTTTAATTGGTTCGTTTAACCTGTTAGGCAGATGATGATTACACACATGAAAAAATTCAACAACAAAAAACATGAAACAATTCCATTTTATATGGAATCTGTGAGAAGCAAAAAGACCATACATAGTTAAATAATCAAATAATTCTATAACTGAGAAAGCCTATATCAAAGACATCTTTCTTGTTGTACAATACTTTCTGTAGATGAATTATGCACTGTGAAGTGTTCACAAAGTTACAAATACTTGTTACTGATCATTTTGTATCTACAAGTCTGTGGTAGGTTTTACTGAATAGTTCCCAAACTTCTGTTTAAGTATAATTATACCGCAATCACTGCAGTTATTTGCTTCAGACAAATGTAAAAGTCTGTGTGTGTTTGGAAAACAAGTACTTCAAAAGAAAAGGCTCATCTATTATTTGTACCCTGTACATTTAATGATATTGAAATAGCTTGTTATTTGAAATGATAAATAAACAATTGTAAGGTGATTTGTTTTGTTAGAGATGTGATAAATGATGTCCCTTTGGCTTTCTCCTCCGAAAACCTATTCAATCTCTCAACAATTTGTAACTCAGGCTCAAGTGTTTGACAAAACGTGAAGGTGATGAAATTATTCAAAAATGGGTATAATAGCCAGTTGAAGCTTGTTGGTAATTAATCAAATAGAAGCTTAATTAGAAACAGTAACAATGATGCACAAAGCAGAAAAATGATGACTTTAAATCAGGCTTAGATCTTCATGGTGGTCACAAATTTGAACTTTTGATGTCCTTCCATTTGAAAAGAAAGAAATAATGAATCAAGTATGAGTAACTCCCAGTATATATTAGCTACAACTGAAAATCCATCATCTTTTATTATCATTCCCCAAAAAAATAATCGCTACAGCTTTGCTGACTTTAAATTCGGAAATAAAATCGAAATGTCAGTATTTGAATTACTTGAAATGTATTGTTTTGTTTGAAATGCTGACATCTACATCATTTAAGTGGATAGTCGTCTCAATGGCAATCATACCACATGTTCATCTTCTTATTTTACATTAAAGAAAAGTTCCAATTAAAGCACAAGTGACAGTGCAGAACTTTATTTCAAACTAAATATGATGATTTGGCAACAATTTTAGTAAAAAATGCTGAATAAGAGTGCCTCCAACTGTCAATAGCAGAAGATTAAAATGCATATTTTAATTGCATCGTTGACTTTCATATCAAAACCATTCATATGTTATTATGTTAAAAATAAACTGCCATTATAAGTAAAGTAAGGAAGAAATATAAATCCTGTTCAAGATTCGTATTAAAAAGGAGTGGAGTTATATAGATTCCACCACTGCATCAAGTGTGTTACAATATTTCTCCACTTTCGACAGTTAAATTTAATATTTAAAGCACAAGGCTTGCTGAGCTTTTTAAATAATTAAAATTTAACTGCTGAGAGTGGAGAAATATCGTAATACATGAGTTTATAGTGGTGGAATCTGTTTCTCTAATGATTTTTAGAAGATATCTTAACAAAGTTTATCCTTCCTTTTCAAAGATTTGCAGAAAGTTATGTACTTTTTATGTGACATCATCAGGCATGGTCGCCTTTTTAATGACGTCACAATAGGAAATTCTGTGACATCATCAGGCATGGTTCCTTTTAATGACGTCACAATAGGAAATTCAGAAGAAACCAAGAAAATTTGACATCATAATAAAATTTTGACCAATCATTAGCAGAGAACAAAGTTTTCTCTAGAGATGAGAAATATTTTTCTCACACCGATTAAGAAAGGTGAAAAAAACATGAAAATAAGAGAAGAGGTATTCCATTATCATTCTATCTCTTTCATTCACACTTTGTTTAAAACTACAAATTTTCAGCAATGTTGCACTTGAATATTTTTCCAAGATTTTGTCAGAAATAAAATTGTATCAGGGTGACAGATCCTTTATTGTTGTACTTCATCATAAATATACTGGAAGGTCTTCTTAAATAAAGAGATGATATTATCTGACACCTCTCATTAAGATTGTACTGACCCTCCCAGGGCTGAACTTTACCTAGTGCTCTCTTTACAGGCCTTATATCAGGTTTGATCATGTTTAAATTGTAAAACTAAAAAGATGCTTGTATTATTGATTGAATTTGACTGGTGTTATATAAATCTGAGTGGTATTAATACTACTGAATGAACATTTTGACATTTCTATATATCAGGCTGTAACTGCTTTTGTTCTTTGAGTTTATTCACTTTTTGTCATATCTTTGCCTCTCATAGGGACAAATTACAGAATGGATTTTTGCTAATTGTTGAAGGTGGTATCTATAGTTGCTTACATCCACCTCATTTGGACTCTGGTGGATAGTTGTCTCATTGGCAATCATACTTTTTGCATTGGTTTTCCTACAAATAATAATTTGTCAATAATTGTTCCATATTGTATAAATCAAAATTTCATTTTTTTTATGAAAATATTAAAGACATAAATAATAGGTTATAAATATTTATGGCCTTTGATCAACATAATCTTGACTATTTCTCATAAATTATTGGAATGAAATCTAGATTTGAGAAATATATTACGTAATATTTGCCATTAATGAATGAAATATGATAAAACTTTCTTAAGATATCTCCATAAATTCATTGAGAAAATGTGATATTTGTGTCATATTTAGTAGCAGTAGTGGGTGTATTGCTGCAGATTAATGGAATTGTCTTTTATCTCTCAGTCCTGAAGTCATTCCCTGATAATATTAGTTCAAACATGGGTAGTTATACATACCCAGATGACTGTTAATTTGTACATAAATATTCTTTCCAGGAATTGAAGATTAATGATAGATGAGAAAATCGTGTCTAATTTTGAGATAATTATTCTCAAAAGTACAAATACATGTATGTGATGTAATGTGACGTAAGTTTTTTTTTGTTGTTAAAGTTTTATGTCAATTTCTATTTTAGGCATAATATCTTACACAGAATACCTTTTCCTTCTTTGTGTACTCACAAGTAAGTTTATTTAATTTATAATTTCTTAGAAAATTGCTCTCTCTATTTTGCAGGTATTTAATGATTTTTGCACTTTTGGGAAATGCCCCATACCACTATCATATTCTCATCTCCCAAAAATCTTTAATAAAGCATTTAAAAACATTGAAAAGTCTGCAATTTAAGGAAAGAGAAATTATATGTTATTTTCGTCTCAACTCTAAACTTGTGTCATTTTTTTCTCACAAAAGCTTTAAAGGGCAACATTTATGTAAGGTAACATCACAATCCAGAATCATCACAGAGCAAATGTATGTTACAGTGACATCACAGGATGTCAGTAGTGTCTGAGTTTTATTTGCCTGTGTTTGATAGGTTGCTGTCTTGATGACATTTACACCACATCATGTTTGGAAGTACAGGAAAAGGACTTTTTAAAATCAATGGCATCCAGGGCAGTAAGTTAGTAAGTAAATCAACATTATACATGTAATGGAAATAGCAACAAGACAGCTACCTAACAAATTGATAAAACAAAAACATTTTTTTAAGTTATATTACTGCCTTTTTAAGAGTTTCAACAACATAATGGTTGTTCAGTTTATCTGTCTAACTTTCATGGTAACATATATAAGTAAAGCAAAAAAAAATGGTGTTCAAAACTTGAGTGTTGAGGAAATATACATGCCAAAATGTTCCTCTACAATCATATCCATTTTATTTCTAAGTTCCAAGATTTTACTAGGACAGGCAAACCCTTTACAATGTGACATTTTTTCCCAGTCATTTATTTTTGGAAGTATTTTCGTTCAATCATTTGTATTTAAAATTTCTAGAATTTTAGCATCTGCATGTAATTGCCTTGTGCTGTGCATTTTTCTGCATCCTGAATATTGTATTTAAATAATCATATGTTATAGAATGAAATCAATAAAAGTGGAAATGTTGCATATTGACATTTCTCAGTTGTTTATAACTGAACAGTTAATGTTTTAGATTTCTCATGAGAACTATAAAGAATGACGTTGTATAAATCTGAATCAAACTAATATGTGTCAGCTATGAATGTTATTAAAATTTCATGGAATCTCTCAATACAGGAATGAAAATTTATTGAATTTAATGTCTGCAAATACATTTTCTCCTCTTCTTCAAGTGTTTCAAAATGCAAAGGGAACTCACATTTTTTAAAGCATAGTAATGATGCTTAATTTGTACACTTTGCGGTGGTTTTAATGGGGTTCTGGTAGAGGGATCTTTAATGAGATAAGGGTCAGTGATAATTTCTGTGTGTCATGTTTAATGAGGTTCTGTATACATCAAGTACTGGTTCTGCAAGGTTTCAATATATCACTTTTTTTTTTGAAAATATACAACGGAGTGAAATCATTCAGATAAGCTTAATCTTTTAAGAAATAGTTTGAAAAATGGCACAGACAGCAAGTATATATCTGTATTGTATATTCCCAATTTTGTTAATTTAAAGAGAAATAATTTTTTTCTTATTGTATGACTTTTGCTAATTTTCCCATGTGAAAATCTCATTTTTACTTCCCATTTACATATAGATATGATAAAATAATGGTGGATAAAAAAAAAAGAGTGTACAATTCCATACTTCCATACTAAAGATTCTCTGGAAGTTTCATTGAAATCCTACCACTATTTTAAGAGGATTTGCAGAGAAACAACAAACTATACATCTAGTGTTCAGCCTCTGCAGCCAAAAAGGCACATTTTTTTCTTCCTATGCAAGCTTGATACTGTTTATATTAAAATAAGTATTCCTAAACAATATATAGACTTTCTCCTTTCAATGGGGTTTTATCCAATGTAGAAGTGGAAGTTTTAATTCATGTATATTAAATCTATTGTCATATCCCTTCTGTTTTCAACACTACTGTAATTTCGTATAGTTTACCTTATCAGGACTTCTTTCCCAGATATCACTCAAGAATCAATTGATATTTAAAAGGGTCTTATTTTAATTCCACAAATGGAGTTTATACATTGAAAAGATTTTAAAACCCTTACCCATTATGCAGATAAAAGATTAATACGGTAAAGGTCAACCGGCATGAGTCGGGGTCAAAGGAGAATATTTCAAGTCCAAATTGCCACTTGTTTGGCTATAGCCCAGAAGGCCAACAGAAAATTACCTGTTAAATGAGTATTGTGAAAATTAATCGGTCCAGCATCAAATTCTCTTGGCAAACCTTATAAATATTCATCTTGTGTCTGGAAATAGACAATGATTTGTGGAAGGTGAAGTTAATAAGCAGTGGTCTATAGAATTGTAAGAGCAGGTGTCGGGATCACTTACTTTAGTAGAGATGTTTCTCATTTATTTTCTCCTGTGCTGGTAAATTTGGTCAGATTTTCTAATTTGAAGTAAACCTATTTAAAGTGACAGCTTAAAGCCAAAATTATGGTAAAGAATTTCACAAAAAAAACCTCTTTATGATTTATTAGTTTAAATGTTAAGGGTAACAATACTGAGATACATACTGATGTGTGCTTCAATACATTACAGTTCAAATGTCAATCAGGGTCATCTATATTCTTTGAATATAATGATATTACCTGTCATAATTATGTAATTGTTCAACATTGACAGATGATATGACCTTGAATAGTATCCCATGATGCCATGGTGGTCTGAAATGCAAGTCTGTTCAGAAATGTATCTCAAACAAGAAGAATGCACTGAACAATCAAGGTTCATATATTAAGATGATCTTTAAATGTTTTCTTCACATGAAATTTTATTTTGAATAAGGAAAATTATTTAAGAAAAAATAATTAAAAAGATGAAATTACCTAGAACAGTTTATCATGTGGAAAAAATTATCTGGCATTATTTTGATTAAGAAGTGATAAAATTTTTCCTGTATTTGATATATATGTGACTGCTTGAAAATTTGTTCACTTGATGGCAAAATAAAAAAAAAGATGTACAAATTTCTTGCATTCATGTGGAAGAAAATTTAAGGTAAAAGTAAAGGGACAGTTAATGGAACTTGTTTTATTGTACTTTAAATTTATATTCCATTTGGTTTTCTTTGTGAAATTATTTTTGTTTTAAAGGGAGGACCCTCATTTATTCAAATAACATTTATATTGATAATTAGCTAGCTGACGGGTCAGTTTGTTCAGTATTGGTGAGGTGACTGTTGTTCTGATTACTTGTGATCAGGTCAAAAGAACAGTCTCTGTTTTGACCTTTGTGGAATGAATCTGTTCAGTGTTGGTGAGTTGACTGTTGTTCTGATTACTTCTGATCAGAATCAAAAGAACAGTCTCTGTTTTGACCTTTGTGGAATGAATCTGTTCAGTGTTGGTGAGGTCACTGTTGTTCTGATTACTTGTGATCAGGTCAAAAGAACAGTCTCTGTATTGACCTTTGTGGAATGAATCTGTTCAGTGTTGGTGAGTTGACTGTTGTTCTGATTACTTCTGATCAGAATCAAAAGAACAGTCTCTGTTTTGACCTTTGTGGAATGAATCTGTTCAGTATTGGTGAGTTGACTGTTGTTCTGATTACTTGTGATCAGGTCAAAAGAACAGTCTCTGTATTGACCTTTGTGGCATGAATCTGTTCAGTGTTGGTGAGTTGACTGTTGTTCTGATTACTTGTGATCAGAATCAAAAGAACAGTCTCTGTATTGACCTTTGTGGAATGAATCTGTTCAGTGTTGGTGAGTTGACTGTTGTTTTGATGACTTGTAATCAGAATCAAAAGGACAGTCTCTGTATTGACCTTTGTGGAATGAATCTGTTCAGTGTTGGTGAGGTCACTGTTGTTTTGATGACTTCTGATCAGAATCAAAAGAACAGTCTCTGTATTGACCTTTGTGGAATGAATCTGTTCAGTGTTGGTGAGGTCACTGTTGTATTGATGACTTGTGATCAGAATCAAAAGGACAGTCTCTGTATTGACCTTTGTGGAATGAATCTGTTCAGTGTTGGTGAGTTGACTGTTGTTTTGGTGACTTCTGATCAGAATCAAAAGGACAGTCTCTGTATTGACCTTTGTGGAATGAATCTGTTCAGTGTTGGTGAGGTCACTGTTGTTTTGATGACTTCTGATCAGAATCAAAAGGACAGTCTCTGTATTGACCTTTGTGGAATGAATCTGTTCAGTGTTGGTGAGGTCACTGTTGTTTTGATGACTTGTGATCAGAATCAAAAGGACAGTCTCTGTATTGACCTTTGTGGAATGAATCTGTTCAGTGTTGGTGAGTTGACTGTTGTTTTGATGACTTCTGATCAGAATCAAAAGAACAGTCTCTGTTTTGACCTTTGTGGAATGAATCTGTTCAGTGTTGGTGAGTTGACTGTTGTTCTGATTACTTGTGATCAGAATCAAAAGAACAGTCTCTGTTTTGACCTTTGTGGAATGAATCTGTTCAGTGTTGGTGAGGTCACTGTTGTTCTGATTACTTGTGATCAGAATCAAAAGAACAGTCTCTGTATTGACCTTTGTGGAATGAATCTGTTCAGTGTTGGTGAGTTGACTGTTGTTCTGATTACTTGTGATCAGAATCAAAAGAACAGTCTCTGTATTGACCTTTGTGGAATGAATCTGTTCAGTGTTGGTGAGTTGACTGTTGTTCTGATTACTTGTGATCAGGTCAAAAGAACAGTCTCTGTTTTGACCTTTGTGGAATGAATCTGTAATGTTGGTGAGTTGACTGTTGTTTTGATGACTTCTGATCAGAATCAAAAGGACAGTCTCTGTATTGACCTTTGTGGAATGAATCTGTTCAGTGTTGGTGAGTTGACTGTTGTTTTGATGACTTCTGATCAGAATCAAAAGGACAGTCTCTGTATTGACCTTTGTGGAATGAATCTGTTCAGTGTTGGTGAGTTGACTGTTGTTTTGATGACTTCTGATCAGAATCAAAAGGACAGTCTCTGTATTGACCTTTGTGGAATGAATCTGTTCAGTGTTGGTGAGGTCACTGTTGTTCTGATTACTTGTGATCAGAATCAAAAGAACAGTCTCTGTATTGACCTTTGTGGCATGAATCTTTTATTAAAAGGAAGTTACATGACTTCAATGTTGTCTTAATTTGTTACTTTACAACCATTTTGAAAATTGAAATTTTTTTAACACACTGATACTTAAACTTCTTGATAACTCATGAATAAAAGTTTTTGATGAATGACAAACATGAGTAAGCTCGTCCTGAGTGAACCTTTTCTCTCAGTTCAACGTTTGAGGACAGATGCCGGACCATCTGTTATGGAACTTGTCCCTGGTGGACACCGGTCAATAATTGTCTTCAAACTCTAACATATGGCTAACACCAACATTCCGATGGTCCATCTGACCTAAACATTCCTATACAAAATCTGTTCATTCAAAAGTGCACTCATTCATCATTTTGTTAGATTTTAACCAGTGATTTCAGGAGTTATCAATGAAAGTGGTAGTTTTAAGATGATTGTGTGTAATTGGTTATTGTAGCGACAGTTCCTTTGTCAGATATGATACTAACATGATTTAGTAGTATTAGTATTATGTCCTCTAGCTAAAAGGTAGATGATCTTTTTCACTTTTATGAATGAAAGTTAAATGTCCTGTTGATGGAATACAATTGTTTCGGTCAAAGATATACAGTTGACCTTCTTAATTAACAACATCATAATATCATTATATTTTTCATGTCTCTTTAGTTACTGAAAAAAGCCTCATTTTCCATGGACCTTTTTTGTATGTGCAAATTTAGATATTACCTGATACTACCTAAAATCTTTGATTGTTTGTTGTTTGTATAATGTTCAGTAGCAAGTATTTCATGTATAATGTAGGACAATACCCAAAATGATATTTTTATTTCACTTTTTCATCCTTGTGTAACACATCTTGTTGCATAAGGCTATTGCTCATATCTAAATATAATTGAAAGATTTATACTTTTGATTTTAAATTGTCCAATGGGCAAAAATATGAGTGCTCCCTGAATGATTTTATACCACTATATTTGAAAAGGATTTCATAACTACTATTTTTTTGGCATTTTTAGAGTATTGTATTATAGTCATACCTTCAAGTTTGACCTATGTAACATTGATAGATGAAGTATCAGAAGTGTAAAAATAAAAGTAAGAAGATGTGGTATGATTGCCAATGAGACAACTCTCCATCATATACCAACATGACCAGATGATGTAAAAGTTAGCAACTAGGGCTCCACAACTACTGAATTACAGACTCCTGACATGGGACAGGCACATACAGAATGTGGCGGGGTTAAACATATTTGATGATGTCAAACCCACCTCCTAACCTAGGACAGTGGCGTAACAGTACAACCTATTCAGAACAAACTATAACAATCAGATGAAATAGGCTTAACTCATCATATCAATACAAAGCACAAAAAATTAACAAAAACACTAAAGACATAAAGTACAGATCTGAGAGTATTTACAGTGACTGAAAGCTAAAGCCAATAACAACTAATAAAACAATCTAAGACTAAAATTCATATTACTATATCATAGTTTTTATTGCAATGGTCTTTTAATGGGCCTTATACTTTACACAATGAATTGCAGATTATATGATCTAGTTAAGATACAATACATACACTAGCCTGTGTTTCTTATGATCCATCTGAACATACATCTGATTTCTGTCTCAAAAAGTCTTGATGTTGCATTGCCAGTGTCCTGCACTTAAAATTACCGTACCAGTCAGGTTATTGTGACCAAGTATTTCTTTAGGGAAGAAGATTTTGGGATAAATTCACTTAAATTCTTCCCTGGTATGATTGATAGATTTTATATCTTGAGCTTGAGAACCCTTTAAATGCAAACTATACCAGATTGATACAGATGAATAGTAAAATTGTTTAATGTTTTATTGTAGATTAAAACACCTGTCACTCTACCACAAACTCTGCTAATGAGCATGAATCATATACACAACAAAATAAACCTTTAATATATCCATACATAGTATCCATTAACAGTCCCCATGGTTTGTTGACCAAGTCTTTACATTAGTGGTTACAGAAATAATTAAAGGGGGGTAATTTCCCCCAATTAATGTCTCTTAGGTTATGTCATACACCTATGTATTTAGTCAGGTATGCCTTTGATGTTTATGTATCATTTTAAGGCTTCATTAGTTTAATGTTGGTATTTTGCCTAATTTTATTGAATTTAAGTGTCTTACTTTTCAGTGAGAGTTCATTATGATACATAAAACACTGGAAGCTCTGCACAGATTCTAAAATTTTACCAGCCTGACTCTGAATATTACAAAAACTTGTTAAATTCAGTGGTGGATCCAGAAATTTTCATAAGAGGGGGCCCGCTCGATTCCCTAAATAACCAAATTTTTCTCACAAAGGGGAGGCCTGGGCCCCCTGCCCCCCTAAATCCGCCTCTGAAATTGTAACTGTTTAAATGAAGAAAAAAACTAAAATCATAATTCAGTGTTCAAAAGTTACAAAAATTTCTCAAGCTGTACTTGTACTGTTCATTATCTTGAATAATGTTACCTAGCAATATACTCCTTAAAAACTGTAACAGTTAAAAACTTTAAAATTATATTGTTTCAAAACTATTGCTCATATTGTAACTGATTTAAAGCTTTCTGACAGAAAACTGTGGGCAGGACTTATTGTAATACCATGCAACACCATTACATGTACATGTAATTCAATAGCCTTTTTCTGAAGTCTTGCAAAATTGTTGATTGTAAAACTAATGGTTAAAATACTTATATGTTATTGGCTGGGTTGTCACCAATCATAACTAAGTGAAATATGACTTTACTTTAATATGTACCAAGAAAGGTAAAAAATGTTAAGATGGTTTTTTTACCAAGTCAGCATAATTTAAAATGGAGCTAACAGTTAATTGAAAAGTGCTTTGAATATAAATATTTTTTTAAATATATTATCTTTACTAATTTGATTAAAGTTATGTTTAATTGAGTATTGAAATATAAAAATCATATATGGATATAAATTTTAAGTTGAAGCCTACCTTGAATGTTCTGCTGCAGAAATATAGAATAAACTTCAATGAAGAAATTGGCTTTTCACTCAATTTAAGGACAACTTTTCACCCAAAGGGAGTTTCTGATGAAAGTTGGCTTCTAATAACATATTTTAAGATAAAAATAAAATCAGGTAATTTCTTGTACAGGTGAAAAAGGCTAAAAATAAAGTTGATGAAAGTTGTTTTTGTCCATCTTTTGTCTGAATTAGGACACTTGTGTGACTGAATGACATTAGTGTAATTATAAAATTTTTGGTGATTTGATACCTTGAAATTAATGAGTATTTACTATAGAAGGTGACTTTATGAATGACATACCGAAGATATTTCCCATAGAACTATGTTATGTAAGGTTATACTGGTATACATTACTTGAGAAATTGATTAAAATACCTGGTTTATCAAGGTAAAAATAGATTTATATATAGGTATGATCCAATCGGTATAAACGCTTTGGTCCAAGGACACATTTTAAGATCCGTTATAAGGAAAGGTTAGGATTTAAAATGAATATTTTATATACACATTGCATTTGTTGAAGAAAGCATTCATTTTATCAAGGTCTCTTAAGTGATCATTCATGAAATACATGTATTTGACTTACATGCAATATCACAGTTGAAGATTAAACAAAATTACTGACTGGTCATCTTCAGCCCTGTTGATACAGTAACCTAATTCTTGGTGAAACATAATTAGTACTTCATTGAAATCAATGACCTATTGCTAATCCAGTCCATATTGAAGTGATACAGTATATATATAATGTAGCAGTAGCTTGTTGACCAAAACTGGTTTCAAAAATATTCTATTCTTTCATAGTTAATGAGGGCCAAATCCCCAATCTTCTTAAATTGCAGGTACATTTATCTCACTCTTAATTGATTAGGATTGTCAGTTATCCTGCTGAAGGTGGGTGTTTATTTCTTTGCCACTCCTGTTCCTCCACCAATAATAACTGGCTGCCAGGATAAAGCAGAGAGTTCTGAAAGTGGCATTAAACACTAACAACCAATCAATCATTACTTGGGATGTGTTTATTTCCCTGTCACTCCTGCTTCTTCCACCAATAATAACTGGCCGCCAGGATAAAGCCGAGAGTTCTGAAAGTGGTATTAAACAGTAACAACCAATCAATCAATCATTACTTGGGATGTGTTTATTTCCTTGCCACTCCTGCTTCCTCAACCAACAATAACTAGCCGTCAGGATAAAGCTAAGAGTTCTGAAAGTGGTATTAAACAGTAACAACCAATCAATCAATCATTACTTGGGATGTGTTTATTTCCTTGCCACTCCTGCTTCCTCAACCAACAATAACTAGCCGTCAGGATAAAGCTAAGAGTTCTGAAAGTGGTATTAAACAGTAACAACCAATCAATCAATCATTACTTGGGATGTGTTTATTTCCTTGCCACTCCTGCTTCCTCAACCAACAATAACTAGCCGTCAGGATAAAGCTAAGAGTTCTGAAAGTGGTATTAAACAGTAACAACCAATCAATCAATCATTACTTGGGATGTGTTTATTTCCTTGCCACTCCTGCTTCCTCAACCAACAATAACTAGCCGTCAGGATAAAGCTAAGAGTTCTGAAAGTGGTATTAAACAGTAACAACCAATCAATCAATCATTACTTGGGATGTGTTTATTTCCTTGCCACTCCTGCTTCCTCCACCAACAATAACTAGCCGTCAGGATAAAGCTAAGAGTTCTGAAAGTGGTATTAAACAGTAACAACCAACCAATCAATCATTACTTGGGATGTGTTTATTTCCTTGCCACTCCTGCTTCCTCCACCAATAATAACAGGCCGCCACGATAAAGCTAAGAGTGTTGAAAGTGGCATTAAACAGTAACAACCAATCAATCAATCGTTACTTGGGATGTGTTTATTTTCAATCTTTTCACAGTTAGAAATGAGGGAGGATTCAAACATTTGGATAGCAGTTGATGTAGTCTTAAATGTAATATATGCTAAACTATAATGGATGCTTCAATTAACAACAACATAATAAAGATGGAATGATGAAATTTGTGCAATAAATTTGAAATACTTTCAGTGTAACCTAAATTCATCAAAGGCATTATCTTGTAGCAACAGGTTAAAATTTATAGCTTTCAGATTTTAACCATGTCTTTTTCTGGCATCTCCAAAGTATAATGAATATACATACTCTTGCTTAATTTTTTGTATATTTACTATTTCAGGAGTCAGTTAGTCTTGAGATAATACTTTATGGGATGGCTGTAGAATTCCTTACTTTTTAGTCATGATTTTGAATTTTTTTTCGTGTAGGGTCTGAGCCTACTGAGCTTATGACAAAAGAATGTAATTTGAACATGATATTAACATTCTCTTTCCTAATAAATTTCACTTTGAAGTTGTAAGAAAAATTAAATTGTGAAATTTAATGCTTTAAGTTTAAAAAGTTGGACATTTGAAATGTTTTGTTATTGTATATACCTGAGATAATGTTCTATATAATGGGTGATTTAGTAAGTAGCTCTACCTGTTGTCTAAAGAGAATATTTCCCTTGATAGATTAACTCTCAACATTGAAATCCATACCTACAAAATATTTCTTACCATATTAAACAAGGCAAAAAAAACCCAAAAATACAACCAACATATGTATTTATTGTATCTTATGACTGACCTTAATTTTAGAGAGCCAACCCTGACTTTTTTTTTCACTGAAAATTGGCCAAATTATATTTTCATTGGTATTATTCTTTATATGCAGCAAATGTTTTCTTTTGTTCAACCGCTAACTTCCTGCCAAAAATTGCCAACACGTAATGTGTAAAACCGAGTAAAACATAATGGCTGACAAAAACAACTTCAACAGAGTAAAACATAATGACTGACAAAAACAACTTTGACAAATGGCCGCTTAATGAAAATAAGGTAAATACAATACCGGATCTGATTCCAGAACAGGATAAGAATATATCCTGGTTTGCCGTTGAAATTAAAAAAAAAAAAATATTTGCTGACCAATCCTATTTTTCCAGCAGGTTACAATAAACACACAGTTTTTTTTTTTTTTTTTGGGGGGGTGATGAGTGTCTTAGTTAGTTGAAATCATTGGGCTGCTAAAAATAAAAGAGAAGAAAAAAGATGAAATATATGCAAAAGAATAATAAGAATGACAACAGATTCATACTTTTCTTGTTTAAAATCTTTTTCTAAATATAATTCTGTTTGTAAAGTGATTTTATAATTGCAGATATGACCATTATATCATTCTTGTGTTGTTGTTGTCTAAACATATTATATCCACTGAAAAAAAAAAAAAACAATAAAAGGTTCAAAATGGTAGTTCTTCATATCAGATTTTATCTAGGGATAATAATGGATTTGGGGTCATGCAAAGAAAAGAAATGAGTTGAGAATGGAAGGAGTTTTGCAGTATGACTGATGCACTTGTTACTCCTTTGTACTTACTGTTTTGTCTACATAAGTATGGTTTTATGGTGCAAATTATTGTTTATATCAATTTAAAGTTGATCTACAAAATTCAGTCATTATTTTCACACTGGAAAATTCTTTCCCATTCATAAAAATACCTGGTTTGCATTGTTGCTTGAAATTCTGTGGTGACTTTAGAAAGAGTTAAATATTGAAGCAGAAAACCACAAATAAAATGATTTGATTCAAGGTTATTAAAGACATATCATAACTTAACATCTCTGTAATGAGCCTTGAGAAACTGGAATTTCTATCAAAATCTTAAATTAGAAAATGATCACAACCTTATCTCAGAACTGTCTGACTTGGCTTCTACCAGCATGCCTGTCAGAAGCACAGCATTAAACATTGACTTTTACAGTTCACTACATTAAAACCATTGAGCTCTAGTCTGGAACCAACCAAGACGATTAATTCACTGACAATTTACAGATACTATATCTTAAAAATAACAGCACATGCTGTGGCAAAAAATGTATTTACACAAAAACTTGAAATATGTATTTCTCTGTTTCCCCTGAACACTAACCTGGGATAGTACTTTCTGCCTTTACCATGACTTTGTGTTTATTGCCATTGATTCCCATACAATCATATTTATAACAAGGTTGCTAATATTTTTTAAAATAAAGCATGTAGGATGCAGCATGGATTTCCACCATCCCCCTTAAAGTTAAATGTAGTGCTTTCTTCCATTCTAATTCAACCTTTCAATATATATGCAGTGTTTTTATACAGCTGAGATACCTTAGTAGTTCAGTGCAATATCTGCATCAAGTCTCAGTCAAACTTAAAGAACTAGACATTTAAACAATAGTTATGATTTCTTGGTATGAATAAAAGGCGATGTGGGTCAATAATGCAGCAACCAAACAGTAAAAAGACACAAAAGCCATTTAGAAATTGTCTTTTTCAACCACATTATGTTGATAAGTTGTTCTGCATTATAGATCTTCATAAAGACAGTAATATGCATATATCAAAAGGTCAAAATAAAACAAAAACATGAACTTCCATTGGGGTGCTTAACTGAAGGACTATAAAGTTGACATAATTAGAGGTTCAGATGTACTGTTTAAACTTCTGGTAATTGTAGAAAAAAATGACTGTTTTAATTCATGATAAGAGCTATTTACTTGAGTATTTTGAATTTTTTATTAGTTATTCAAATATTTAATGAATTGCCCAAAGAAAGGATTTAAATTGATCTTTAAAATTTCATTTATAACTATTGATCTTCGGCAAAATTCAATTCATAACTTGCATATTTGAAATGGCAATGTAATAGTGTAACTTGGGAAGGGTGCCTTATGGATACATATTCTTGTATTGCTAAAAGTCCACCTCTCTTTCCAGATCTTATAGCTTTGTCATAAAAGATTTGTGAATGCAAATGTTGATTTTACTTTGAATTTGACTAAGAGTGAAATTTAAAGAACTGATTCATAATATTCTTTGGTGTCCCTTATCAATGTGCACTTTCCAACCATGGTTAAACTATGGTCAACCCTGGTCAAACATGGTCTAATGGAGATGGTTGACCATGGTTTGACAAAACAATAAATGGCTTACTATGGTTAGTCATCCTTTTTGTTATTCATCATCAACAAATATGGTAAACCATGGTCAACCATGTTTCCTTCCATGGTCAGCCATGGTCAACCATGTTTCCTACCATGGTCAGCCATGTTTCCTGCCATGGTCAACTGTGTTTCCTACCATGGTCAACCGTGTTTCCTGCCATGGTCAACCGTGTTTCCTGCCATGGTCAACCATGTTTCCTACCATGGCCAACCATGTTTCCTGCCATGGCCAACCATGTTTCCTGTCATGGTCAACCATGTTTCCTGCCATGGCCAACCATGTTTCCTGCCATGGTCAACCATTTTCCTGTCATGGTCAGCCATTTTTCCTGTCATGGTCAACCATGTTTCCTACCATGGTCAACCGTGTTTCCTGCCATGGTCAACCATGTTTCCTACCATGGCCAACCATGTTTCCTGCCATGGCCAACCATGTTTCCTGTCATGGTCAACCATGTTTCCTGCCATGGCCAACCATGTTTCCTACCATGGTCAGCCATTTTTCCTGTCATGGTCAACCATGTTTCCTATTATGGTCAACTAGGTTTCTTACCATCTTGGAACAGATTATCTACATGTATAAAGATATGTTAACTTCTCTTCCTTTCTATATCAGGACTACCAACTGAAAATTCTGAATTACAGCAAGTTCTGCATGAAACTCTAAAGATATCCAGGCAGGTCTTTTTGCAGCAACATATCCAATTTTATCCTTATTTGCAAATTTTTTTTTGAGTTATTGCCCTGTGTGAACTATGCGGGAAGAAAGAGTGATACTTACCACAGACTGTAACTATATATAAAAAATTCATAAAATTTTTTATACAACCGCAAAAATTAAAAATTTTTTGGTCGTATATTGGTATCACGTTGTCGTTGTCGTCGTCGTCAGCATCGTCCGAAGACAGATGGTTTCCGGATAATAACTTTAGTATAAATAAATAAAAGTCAATAAAATTTTAACACAAGGTTTATAACCACAAAAGGAAGGTTGGGATTGATTTTGGGGGTTATGGTCCCAAAGGTTTAGGAATTAGGGGCCAAAAAAGGGGCCCAAATAAGCATTTTTGCAGTTTCCAGACAATAACTTGTGTTTAAGTGTATGAATCTCTCTTAAATTATACCACAAGTTTCCATACAACAAAGGGATGGGAAAACAAGGGTTTTATGGTTAAAGGACAATTTAGACAATTTCAAAGCAGTGTAAGGGAGGTAATCCAATCCATTTAAAGAATACTGTTGTGTATATGTTTGAATACCTCCTTACACTGCTTGTAAATTATGTATTGAAAATGATGATTGTCTTGAGATGATTAGCTGTAAATTTATTTTAGAAGTTACTATTAATTAATATTAATTTTAACCATGACTGTATGTCATTTTATATTTTAATATTTTATGATGTATTTAAATGAGTAGTTATGGTTGCAAACTCCATTAGAAATTTGAATTGAGATTATTTTTAGAATAAGGAAAGGGGAGTTGAAAAATTTGGGGGTAAATAAGAATTTGTGGGGGCTACAATTTTCTCATTTCAGATTTCAGAAATTAAAAAGAAAATTTCTAAATTTTTCAAATATTTTTTTTCGGGGGTTATTATTCAACAGCATAGTTTATTGCACAAAAGCAAAAAAAAAAACGGGTAAATTTTTTTGGGGGGGAGGGGCAAAGGGGCAATTCGCAACAGCATAGTGTATTGCACAAAGCAAAAAATTGAATATAAATTCAAATCATATATTTAAGTTCTTTTGCTACACTTATTCTGTGTCAGAAACCTATTATGTGTCAAATATTTAATTACAATCCAAATTCAGACCTGCATCAAGCGCGAATAATGTGTCCATTTTGGCCGCAACTTTTCAGGGTTGGACATCTGCAGTCGTATCCAGCTGCGCTCAGCGAAGCAATTTATTTTATAATATGTCTGTAATATTGGCCAATGAATGAAAACCAGCCAGTAAACATTTAATTAGTTTCCCATCACATCCATACTAATGTTGATGGTGAATGTTCACATGCTATTAAATGGAAACATTCAGTCAGTAGATCAACTTGAAACATTGCACTTCAACTGTCAAAAAAAAAGGAGGTTTGGGGGGGGGGTTGAAAAAAATTGTTTTGACATCCCCATTGTTATCTGTTTTATTGTTAATTTTTTCAATATTTCTGATTTGTAGACATTGAAGCTTGGCATAACTCCAGGATGTCTCTTCTCTCAGGTGCCCGTGGAATGTTTCTTACTTTTAAACTTCTACCTACAGATTATGACTACAAAGCCTACATAGAAATGAATTATAAGTTTAGATAGATGGGTTTTACCCTCATTTAGATTCAATCTACACACACAGCCAGTGGTTTTCAATTATACTATATTGCTTGGTACTTCAGGGTGGGAGAGTGGATAGAAAGTGGAAACAGTAGAATGTGTCGAGTAATATTGCATTGGTGAAAAGACTTTGTTGTATAAAGATTGATGATTATGTTTTGTGGTTTGGGTATACTCTGGTCCATAACTTTATTGAATAGAAATGATAATATACAGTGTTTGATATGGTTCTATCTATCATATGTATTGTCAGTACACTTATGTGTTATCTAGTTAAAAATCAGAATTACTTGAATCAAATTACATACCTCACTAATCTTTACTTATATACCCTCTCTTTAATGAT
This sequence comes from Mytilus coruscus, assembly GCA_017311375.1. NCBI lineage: Eukaryota > Metazoa > Mollusca > Bivalvia > Mytilida > Mytilidae > Mytilus > Mytilus coruscus. The sequence continues at coordinate 6,975,862 of CM029597.1, read as the reverse complement.
CTGAGCAGCTATGTCTAACTGATCAAGAATTATTTTAATTTGTTTCACTTCTCATATTTCAGTTAGTTTATTACTAGAGATTTATACTCAAAATTAGTCTCCACAAAATTCAGTTTTTTAAGCATCCCCAATAGATACCAGTTTTAATGACCAGAAGTTTCCTCCTGGAACCAATCATGTGTTTGAAATTTTGAGTAACTTTTTATTCATGGTTACCTAGCTGTCTGCTTCAATCTAGTTTCAAACCTGTAATGATTTATGTCACTCAATATTGACCTCTATAAAAAGAATGAACTTTAAAGGGGTCTTAAATTATAGCACAAATTAGACCCCTTAAGATTGAAACACAATTTTCAGTTAGGGTCAAAACTAAAAGATCATGTTTATAAAGCTCTAATCCAGATCTGGAAGCAGGAACATAGAGGTGCACTGTCTGAAAATAAGTTTACCCTGCTTAAGTTCTATGTATATTAAGTGTTAAAGAAGGTTACAATATAATACAGAAAAGGGATCGTCCACCTTATCTAACAGGAAATAAGAAAAACAAAGGAACTAGTTCTATACCTTCTTAGGGATACAATACAAAACAGTACCAATCCCCTTATTCTTCCCAAACCTATTGGCTGTACCTTCTTGGGGATACAATACAAAACAGTACCAATCCCCTTATTCTTCCCAAACCTGTTGGTGCATAATACAAATATTGAATACTCCACTAGTTATGTACATACTAGGGTATAACTAAAGACCAGAGTAGTCCACTAGTTATGTATATCCTAGGGTATAACTAAAGACCAGAGTAGTCCACTAGTTATGTACATACTAGGGTATAACTAAAGACCAGAGTAGTCCACTAGTTATGTACATACTAGGGTATAACTAAAACCAGAGTAGTCCACTAGTTATAAATCTTTACAAGGGTATAACTAAAGACCAGAGTAGTCCACTAGTTATAAATTTTGACAAGGGTATAACTAAAGACCAGAGTAGTCCACTAGTTATAAATCTTTACAAGGGTATAACTAAAGACCAGAGTAGTCCACTAGTTATAAATCTTTACAAGGGTATAACTAAAGACCAGAGTAGTCCACTAGTTATAAATCTTGACAAGGGTATAACTGAAGACCAGGGTATATAGATATAAGAAGATGTGGTATGAGTGCCAATGAGACAACTCTCCATTCAAGTCACAATTTGTAAAAGAAAACCAGTATAGGTCAAAGTTTGGAGTAGTCCACTAGTTATAAATCTTGACAAGGGTATAACTAAAGACCATTGTAGTCCACTAGTTACAAATCTTGAAAAGGGTATAACTAAAGACCATTGTAGTCCACTAGTTAAAAATCTTGACAAGGGTATAACTAAAGACCATTGTAGTCAACTAGTTATAAATCTTAACAAGGGTATAACTAAAGACCAGGGTAGTCCGCTTGTTATAAATCTTGACAAGAGTATAACTAAAGACCAGGGTAGTCCACTAGTTATAAATCTCGACAAGAGTATAACTAAAGACCAGGGTAGTCCACTAGTTATAATTCTTGACAAGGGTATAACTAAAGACCAGGGTAGTCCATTAGTTATAAATCTTGACAAGGGTATAACTAAAGACCATTGTAGACCACTAGTTATAAATCTTGACAAGGGTATAACTAAAGACCAGGGTAGTCCACTTGTTATAAATCTTGACAAGAGTATAACTAAAGACCAGAGTAGTCCACTAGTTATAAATCTTAACAAGGGTATAACTAAAGACCAGGGTAGTCCACTTGTTATAAATCTTGACAAGGGTATAACTAAAGACCAGGGTAGTCCATTAGTTATAAATCTTGACAAGGGTATAACTAAAGACCATTGTAGTCCACTAGTTATATACCTAACAAGGTACAATACAGTACAAAGGACCAACAGATCTCTGTCCCAATTATCCGGAATTTGTTGTGCAAGTCAACCAAGAAAATTACACCTCATAAGTCTAAAGGAAGGAAAAAATTTCATAAGCTGATGAAATGTATCCAAAAAGAATGATCTATTGGTTCGAACTCACTACCTCAGTGTGGTGTTCACTTTGAACTACTTAGACCATTCAGACTACTTCAGTGTGGTGTTCACTATGAACTACTTAGACCATTCAGCCACTGAGGCCCCTTGTATTCAAATAGTTACCTGAACATGGTGTAAAATTATGTCTTAAAAACAAAAACTTAGTATACTTACACACTGCCACCTTAGCTGTCACTTCAAAATATTACAACATTGTATTGATTAAAATGGAAATTACTTGCGTAAAGTTTATAATTGAAATGAAAATTTACCGTCATCATGTATAAAATGTATATATATAGTGATGATTATCAATCCTTCCAATTATTTGTAACACTGAAGATATAAGGTAGATATCGAGGAAGGGATCAAAATGTTATTGGATTTTATAAAGAACTAAAATTACAATATTTGTATTACACAAACAGGAACGAAATTCATGGAATAAATCAAGTTTTTTCATTACAATAGAATATCGGCTTGGGGAATTTAGAAGGTTAACTTTTATTGTACTTTTTATACATTGAAGATGTGGAGTATAACAAAGGATTTCTTGTAGTAAGGAAACAGAGAGACATAAATAAAACTTATCACACAATGGTTTCTATATACTGTCAGGTTCAATGGTTTCTATATACTGTTAGGCTTTTTTTTAAATGAATTAAGTGCATGTTTGTAATTTTAACCTTGATAAAATGCATTACCTAAATAAATGAGAAAATAAATGCTAATTCTGTAACTAAAGTATTTAATTTTTTCAATTGTTGAACTGTACCTCATTTTGATAAAATGGATGATGTTAAAAGGGGGACCTATGAGGTCACGTATATAACAGTGGTTATATTGAAATAAAAATCTGTCATCAAGACTTAATGGCATTTAAACAATATAAATCATACTCATAGCATATTCTCAGATTCAGGAATGTTAATATATTGATTTGACTTTGATAAAGATATACCAGACTGATTGATGTTATTAGCCATGTTAGAACATGGAAGGGTACATCTTGTTGTCATAGATATATTGAAAAGACATTCACATAATATTCATAACTTTTTAAAGATTACTCATTTCATTTTGTCTTGTTTTTATAATCACTTGTTAGATTAATTAGTTGACTATTGTATAAATTGGTTTTGAAATCAGTCTCTAGTGAGAGGTTTGAAATATATACTGTCGGAGTTACTTGAAATATTTTCTAAAACTATAAGAATTGAAAGCTTTCATCATAATAATGTACTAAGCAGACAAAATAATTGGCATCAGCATTTTTTTTGGTTTAGTCTATAATTTCCATCACATATTGGTCAACTTTTGAATCCCTAAGACGGTGTAATGATGCATAAAACAAATTATGCGGTTAATTTGAACCCAATCATCCTAAAACTGCACTGAATATGACCTAAATATGAAAGAAAATATTGAGGTCATCTGTGATCAAAGTTTTAAATGTTCTACAATTTTTTATATGTTTTAAGAATTTGTTAACAATTTGTTATTAAGAGAGTAAAATGACATACATTATTTAAGAATTGAATTCTTTAAATTCATTATGTAAAAGTACAACTTAAAGTTGGGCCATAAAAAGTATTAATGGTTTTGACATGATTTGCTTCCATTTCCGACAAGTTTATTTTACTGATATTAAATTTTCTACCAAATATTTAACATAAGATAAATGCCTTTCTGTTTCCTGTTGTCCACATCAGGATATCCACATTTTACCACATCAAATTTATATATGAAGGGCATATATAATTTTATTTTATGTTTTGATCTTTTTCACTGTTTTGAAACTGCTGAGTAAAAAAAAAATTAAATATTAATAATAAATTATAATAAGAACATGGGTTTGTTTACAAAGCAAGAGAAGAACGACATATTTAAAATTAAGAAATAATTTTTCATGCCATGCTCAAAATATGCTCATTTTAATATGAGTAGGTATTATATTTGTTAATATCTTTATACCAAGTGTAGCGAGTTGTAAACAGAGTATGGCATGATGGAATCATTTTGATTCTAATGGGAAAATTCAAAACTTTTGTACTTCAATGCAGACCTATAAAATTCGTTCAAAAGGCTGCCATTTTGCCATTTTGATTTGATGAAGAAAAACTCACTTGAAAAAACGACTGTTTCATGATTAGAAAGTGAACAGATACATATAAACTTACTTTTAGAGACATTGTATTATATATCCTAGCGAGCAACACCAATATTAAAATAAGATGTGGTACATATATGAATACCAATGAGACAACTTTCCACCAGAGACTGAATAATGTAGAAGTTGGCAACTATAAGTCACAGTGCGACCCTAAACAATGGGCAATGCCCATACTGCATTATAAGCAAGCTATAAAAGGCCCCAACGTGACATGTAAAACAATTTCAACACAAAAACTAACGGCCTGATTTATGTACAAAATGTCCATTTAAATATCTGGTGATGTTCAATTTTAATTGTGACGTCACTATGTGCACCCCATGTTCTATATGAATTAGAACATGAGTTTTTTCGTTAAAGCATATAAGAAGACCGTCGATCAAGCATCCAGATGAAGAACTGGAGTTAATACATTTATTCTTTGATATTTTGGTTATATCCTAGAAATTAATCAGAAAAAAATCCTCATTTACACAAAAATGTTATTGAATGTGAATTGAATTCCAGCATTTATCATTTATTTTGACATTTATTTACATGTACCATAGAATAGGATCAAATTGCTTAAAGTCCCCTTTCTAAATTATTGAAGCCTATTCTTTTGCAGTAACCATAATACCTTGGGGGTAAATTAGATATATATATAAATATGAACAAGTCTAAATTGAAAACAATATATATAAATATAAACAAGTCTAAATTGAAAACAATGTTCAAACCTATGATTGCGTTGGATAAAAACCGCAATTTTTTTATGTGTGCATGCAAAACAAATTTCTTGTTAGAGGGGTCTTAATACTACACAAACAGCATTTTCCAAAAGACCAAAAAAGTGAAAAGTATATTTTAACAAAATGCATTTGACTAACAGGTCGAACAACAAATGTTCTTAAACCCTGCTGACTGCCGTTGGCGATTGCCAAATAAACGGATCACTGATGTATATACTATATATATACACAATTGGGGGTCACAACATTAATTACTAGTTGTAAATTGAACATTTTAAGAAACTTATAATCAATTCGTAAAGTTTTTTTATGGCCCCGCAACAAAGTTGTAGGGGCCATATAGTTTTACCCTTGTCCATCATTCCGTCATTCTGTCATTCCGTCATTCCGTCATTCCGTCATTCTGTCATTCCGTCATTCCGCAACAAACCATTATACAGACTTTTTTTCTAAACGCCTTCAGATATTGGGCTGATTTTTGGTATGTGAGTTAACCATGATGAGTTACAGATCAAGTTTAAGTTTAGTTCCGCTCCACTGATTTTTGCCGAAATTAAGGGCTTTGGACTTTGATAAATTGTTGAAAATCACAGTTATACGGACTTTTTTTCTAAACGCCTTCAGATATTGGGCTGGTTTTTGGTATGTGAGTTAACCATGATGAGTTACAGATCAAGTTTAAGTTTAGTTCCGCTCCACTGATTTTTGCGAAATTAAGGGCTTTGGACTTTGGTAAATTGTTGAAAATCACAGTTATACGGACTTTTTTTCTAAACGCCTTCTTATGTAAGTTAACCATGATGAGTTACAGATCAAGTTTAAGTTTAGTTTCGCTCCTCTGATTTTTGCTGAAATTAAGGGTTAAGACTTAAAAAATTGTTGAAAATCACAGTTATACGGACTTTTTTTCTTTACGCCTTCAGATTTTGCACTGATTTTTGATATGTGAGACTACCATGATGAGTTACAGATCAAGTTAATGTTTCGTTCCGCTATGCTGATTTTCATGTGGTTTCAACACATCTTGTTAGATCTGCAGTACATCCACTTCCTGTTTGCTGATAGTTTGAAATTTAATTACTCATTGATCAAGGAAATTTTTCATCAAACTAGTATTGGTCTTGAGAGCTTGATACTATCCATGCATGTTTGTGACCACATGTGTTGTTGAAATTGCAGATTTTTCAACTTTTTGAGACGGGCCATTCGTGTCGTTCCGACACATCTAGTTTTTGTTTTGATTTTTAAAATGATTATTAATTATTGTTTTCATTACAGAGCCAAAGTCTGGTTTCCGAATAGCATTCAACATGTTTGATACAGATGGCAATCAGATCGTGGATAAAAAAGAATTCTTAGTCGTATGTATTTTCTGGCACAATTATTTTATGACAGTACATTCTATAGAGTTGACAGGATATCTCTACTATTTGTTTTGCTTTGCAGACTATTCTATTTTTTTCCACCAAATTATGAACTAAAAGTGCTCAAAGGGAGGCAATTCTTGCAAACCTACTTTGATAGTTTATGAATGAAATAGTATAAAAAGTGAATATTTAAATCTGTTTTACAGCCATTCCTTAATATTGAATAGAAAACGTAATTATAACTCTGATGCAGGTGTCCTGTTCAATTAAATATGTTAACATAAATCTGATAAGTAGTTTCTCTTCCAGTTAAGTATTGTAATTTACATTCCTCTAACTTTTATATATAGATGATTAAAATTACTCAAATATTCAAAACTTTAGTCTATTAATTTTAATTGTCATTATCTATTTTGTGTAAATGTATTCATAGAAAATGAAATCATGAAATTTTTTAGTATGAATTTATTCATTAATCAAGTTTTAATATTTAATGACTGAAATATATTTTGAATTTTGACAATAACTTTTGTGTGTTAACAGTCTATCTTGATTTTACTATACACTGTATAACTGTGAGGGTAGATTGGGTTTTAATTTGTTTTAATTTTTAAATTATCAGACTTTTTTTTAAATTGTATTTTTCTACAGTACTTAGTTTCTATATTTGAAATGGTTACAAACCCATTTTATTGGTGACTGTAAGGTTACATATTTTAATGGTAAATCAGAGTTTTAAGTTCCTACTTTTTATGTGATAAAGGGAACTAATATATTACTTCCATTCATGTCAACCAACAATACAGTGATAGGTCATTCTATACTAGACAGAGGACATTAAAATTCAATTGTATTCTCATATATTCTGTATATAGGAGTGAAATAATAGTTTTTAATATCAAATAAATCATCGTTCAACAGAGCTTGGTAAAGCATTTATTTTTCACTGAGCCAACGACACTACACTAGATGCTATTAGCATTTAGATAGTTCAAAGTATAATGAAACACATCAGTTGAGATGTACGATGTGGGATTAAGTTTGATTCTGGTATCAAACTGTTTGTTTCTCTCACATGCCTTGTTGGTTACGTCATTTGGAAATCTTGTCACAGAAAAGATATGTTTATAATGAATGTTTTCACAGGGAGAATGAGGAGACTTATTTTATGAATCGTGGATAATCAAGTTTAATGCATTCTCATTCAAGTTTATTATCAAATTTCACTGTATTACAATTAAGTTCTGGACCATTAAGTATCTGTTATGTATATGTGGTGTAAATCCTGGACCTATAAATATACGATATGTATAAGTTTTGTAAATAGTTTCCTATATAATCCTTGAATTTTAGAATAAGTTCAATATATGATATGTATATGTATATCTAGTCTCACTTGCTTCTGTAGACCACACACTGTTGATCTTTCCGTAAACATTTTTTTTAGCAGGTAGGGCATTCAATTGAAAAAAATCTCATCTTTTTACCAAAAATAAGCTTGAAATAAACTCAATATTTTTAACTCTCTAGTAGTTAGAAGTTCAAGTTTTCTTTTTTAATTGTAAAATCTCTATCTATATTTTGATACTCTTGCGTCAGAAAATGTTAGCCATATTTTTATACACCCTTCTTTGAAATTTATTTCAAGTAGAAAAAAAAACAACATTTCTAAATATACTTCATCTATCATTAGATAAATCAGATTTATGTGGCCTGATAATGAAACAAAAATCACATAATCAGTATAATAAGTAAACAATATGCTTCTGGCTTTCACCCTTTTTTAACAAGGGTACATGTCAGTCTTTAATATCAAGTAAAATTAAAATTGAGAATGGAAATGGGAATGTGTCAAAGAGACAACAACAACCCGACCACAGAACAGACAACAACAGAAGGTCACCAATAGGTCTTCAATGCAGCGAAAATTCCGCACCGGGCGCCCTTAAGCTGGCCCTAAACAATTATATATACTAGTTCAGTGATAATGGACGTCATACTAAACTCCAAATTATACACAAGAAACTAAAAGTAAAAATAATACAAGACTAACAAAGGCCAGAGGCTCCTGACTTGGGACAGGCGCAAAATGCGGCGGGTTAAACATGTTTATGAGATCTCAACCTCCCCTATACCTCTAGCCAATGTAGAAAAGTAAACGATAACAATACGCACATTAAAAGTCAGTTAAAGAGAAGTCCGAGTCCGATGTCAGAAGATGTAACAAAGAAAATAAACAAAATGACAATAATACATAAATAACAACAGACTACTAGCAGTTAACTGACATGTCAGCTCCAGACCTCAATTAAACTGATTGAAAGATTATGTCTTCATCATATGAATATCAGGCACAATCCCTCCCGTTAGGGGTTTAGTATCATACCATCATAAAATATATGAGAAGAGCATAACCCGTGTCATGCCAACAACTGGTTTTAAATAAATGTGTTTAGTTCGATGCAAAGACCCTATAAGTGAATCAATATTAAAGCCAAAATATGCAATCTTTAATGACCTGACAACAGTATCGTAACTATATCCCTTCTTAATAAGTCTATTTAAAGGTTTTGTTAGCTTCTGAGGTGAATACTGACATTTTAGTGCTTTATAAAGAATATTACCATAAAAGATTGGATGTGAAATACCTGAACGTATAAGAAGTCTGCATGTTGAGCTATATTTACGAATGATGTCATGTTAGTTAGCTTCCTTCACTTTGAGCAATTCTAGTATTATTTGACATGGATTAAAAACAACTTTCTGGTAGATTGTTGTTGAAGAGAATATGTATTTGGTTCTTCTAGTTGGTGTGTAGTTGTATCATTATATATATGGGAAAAATTAGTTTGCACATACACACTAATAGAAAGTTTTCTAGATGTTTATTGATAGTCATTTATTACATTTTTAAATAGTTTTTTCAATGGCATAGTGTTTTTCCATTATAAGGGATGCAACTCTAGACAAAATCAAATCACTAACATATATACATGAATGCCCATAAAAAGCTAAGGTCATAGACTGTAATGTTTTTGTTTTTTTAGTTTACATGATTGTGTACCAGATCATTGCCTAAAGTAAATAAGCTCATTGTTATTCTAAGTGGAATTCTTAAATGTTCTTTAAATAAATTAAAAAAAAAATAGATATAAGATGCATGTAGGTTGCAATACAATTGAATTTTATCAAACTGTAAATTTATGTATTTAAATATGTAAAATATATATCATCTTAAATTTGAACTGTGTTGGTATGATATTATTTACCTCTTCTTTATCTAAGTCTTTATGTATATAGACCAGTTCTAACTAGTTATTAGTTATATTTGTTTTACTGACTTCTCATATTTAAACCTGTGATCTATTAACAAAGAGATTTTTGATTGTTTTTAGTATAAAAAGTCAAGTCCTGAATTGGAGCCAGCTGTTGTTCCTAAAATGTTATTGTTAATACTCTGCCCTGAGCTATACACACAATCCATAAACTACTGCATTTTATATTAAAATCGTATAATTTTACAACCCTACCAGGTTTTGAAATTACCTAGGTAAGGCAACAGTCCAGAAGTCTGTTCTGATTGAATTATGATTTTCACTAGATTGATCAAGACGTGAGGCCTTATTAGACATCAAGTCTCCAAGTTGAATCCAAAAAAGACCAAAAGGCCAAGAATGTAAACAACCCTAAGTCACTGTACCGCCTTCAACAATGAGCAAAACTAATACTGAATAGGCAGCCATTAAAGACTAGAGTTATAAAATGTGAAACATTCACATTAGCCTGATTAATACCTGGTTATATGCTACATGTATTTGAGTGAGTTGATAAGGGTAGGCTATATCTTCTTTTTATAAGGTTTACCTCCCATTTGTTGGAATTTTTAGGAAATTTTTCACTTTTTATTTTTCAGATTTATTCCTCACTTGTTAGTTTTTCATCGACTTATGAGTTTGAATATTCCTTAGGTATCATTTGCCTCTCTTAGACTGTATTATACTCAGAATTTAACTATAAAGTCAAATAACAAAAATACCGAACTCCCAGGAAAATTCAAATTGGAAAGTCCCTTATAAAATGGCAAAATCAAAAGCTCTAACACATCAAACGAATGGAAAACAACTGTCATATTCCTGACTTGGTAGAGGCATTTACTTATGTAGAAAATGGTGGATTAAACCTGGTTTTATATCTAGCTAAACCTCTCACTTTTATGACAGTCGCATAAAATTCCATTATATTGACAACAATGTATGAACAAAACAAACAGACATAATAGGTAAAAATGTCAAAAATAGGGCTACTGCAGTCAACATTGTGTTATAATCTTAAATCACTATAAAACAAACAAATATGTCAAGATTTATGAAAGATATATATTTTATAAGGCATCTGCTATTTGATTTACCGATCGTATGAGACCCTCATGGGTAGTAAAGGGTCGTTAAACCCCCAACCCCTGTTGTAGTTACTATGTTTTTATTAAAAGGCAATCTTTGGTATACATCAATGATATAGCAACATACCAACACAAGAATGTAGAAATAAGAAGATGTGTCCACCAAAGACCAAGTGACGTAGAAGTTAACAACTATAGGTTGCCATACCGCTTCAACAATGAGCAAAACCAATACATACAAGATACTAAATAACAACACATTAGAGGTCAACAGTTGGTTGTAAATAGAACATAGAAGTCTATATAAACATCCCAAGTTGTAAGTTGTCCAGGGCCTAAATATGATATGATAAATGATAAAAGACAGAAACTGGTATAGTTTATGACTTGGGACAGGAACATAAATATGCAAAAGGTTTAAACAAGGTACATAAAACACAATTCATGTCCAATAAAAAACAGATAAGTATAGGCAGTATAAAGGACAACAAAAAGCTAAACACAACAATGATAACTTCAAAACTGTACCATAGAATGCTCAGATTTTGAAAACAAGATCACTTTTATAAGTCTGTATAGAATTATTTAATCCTAATGAATACATGCTGATTATGTCTGTGCCTTAGAACAATGTAGAAATCAATTTTGTACACATGTTTACAAAAATACATAAATCACAAGTTTCCCATAGAGATTGACACTGAAAAAATAAAATCTACTCCAAATACTGACAAATTGACTTATTCCAAGGGAGGTAATTCTTAAGGTTTAAAGGGAAATAACTGATATAAGGTAGCCTTGTTACTTTGTCATTTTTCTTAACAATGTCAGCAGTAAATAATACATGTATTGTATAAAACCAGAAACAAAAGATCATTCATTATGTATGACAAAGATGTTAATCATTAAAAAGGGATGATTATCACTTATTTTCTTCAACCACAGATCTTGAAAATAGACATAGAAAACAGAAGAGTCCATGCTACTGATAGTATTAAGGTATAGGTTACAACAGGGTTATTTAGTAACTGACCTTTAACCTCCCACGATTTCAAATACCATGCATGATTTTAATTAAGACACGTTCACACTATGCCATTGTTTTTCATCATCGTAATAATTTTATTTATTTGCTTGTAATCAATTTTTTTGTTTATTTCACACATATTTTGATCTTGTTGATTTTCTTTCTTTCAGTTGGAATCATTCTTCGCTCTGCCCCCACAGGAACGTAAATTTGTTCCTCGACCACGTGCCAAATTGCAGGCAATTTTAGATGTATGTTCCAATCCTATGCAAAGGCAAATTATATCCCGAAAGGCTTAAGAAGTACTCAATTATTTATGAAACTGGATAAATGAACATGATGAAAAAAAAAAATCTATTTATTTCTATACCATTTGAAAAATATTCAATTGAAATTGTCTGAAAAAGAGAAATAAAGTTCTAAAATAAAATAAAGAAAAATATGGAATTATAGATACAAAATATTGTTATAAACAAAAAAAATAGCTGTATTTCCTAAATGATTGACCTACTTATGAAGCCTTTCTGCTGCCATTCTCATTTGCATCATTTTTGTGTCTGCATTGCCTGCATGCTATCCTATACTGCTAACCATGCTCATGAGTCCATACTGGTAGATGGTCTTTAATATTATGTAAACACAAAATATTGGTTTGAAATACAGGACAGAACAAATTGTCATGATAATAGGAATACTGTTTTAAGCTGATAAAGAAAAAATGAACGTTTCATATTAATCAGAAGCATTTCTTATTGTCTTGAGATAAAAAAATTGAGACAAAAGTTTTCACATCTCATAGGAAAAAGAAAAACTACAGAATTAAATTCTTGTTTTACTTTCTCATGTGCATATCATCTAGAAGTTAATATAAAAAAAATACATATATTATATACAGCATTTCTTAAGAAAAAAAGGAAAAAAATAAGTAAAAAAAAATTCTATTCAGTTGATAAACATGTTGTTTTTTACACTCAATATACATCAAGGTCTGGACGATATGTTTTATAATTTTTAATAATTTGATATGAATGTCATACTGCTATGCTGCAAGTACATTCTCAGTTGAAGGATTTCTGATCTGAATTTTAAGTGCTTAGTAATGTTTCTGTCAGATCATTGCTTGTAATATTGCTTAGATATTAGGCTAAAATGGGTTTGACTAGCATGCTAGATATTAATGGATTTTAATATCCATACAGTTAAACAGGTTAAACAAGATTCAGTTATTGAGATATGTAACATGCATGTTATAGACAAGCATGTTAGAGGTGCATGCATGTTTTTCATTCGTTTAGTCAGAAAAAATGTGCAGTTATTTTACACTGATTTAATATTTTTAGTAATGATTGCATAGAGTACTTTTGTCTTTGGTAGCATCTGCCTTGTTTTGTGACAATTATTTTTAAATAGAATATTTATATAATGATTTTTTTTTATTATGAAGAATTACAATGTTTTAAAAGCTTTAAACATGTAAATCTACATACACCTGATCTCGGTGTAAAATTTGTTGTTTAATTCAGCAATATTTAGTGTACTGTAGTAGCTACAGTGTAATTCTATCATAGTATCAATGGGTGATCAAAGCAGCAATATCCTGTGTAAGTTGATACTTGATGTACATATAGTAGTAGTAGTAGTAGTAGCACTTTATTGGCCAAGCTTTACCATCCACACCACCTTTTCTTGTCACCAAGCACAGCTAAAGACAAATGACAAATCACAATATTTTATCTTTTTATCTCCTTACCAAAATAGAAGTAATACAAAATTAAGCATTAAAGATCCTGAATTATCTTAAACTCTTACTCTGTTTTCATTACTGCTAAGTCAGTGATTGACACACAAGCAGTTATCTATACTTTTTGGGGAATTCCGCTGTATCAGTGTCCAGTCAAATTGGGCACATATCAGTCATTTGTAGATAGACAAATGTAAATATTTTAGAAAGAATAAAAAAGAGACGAATGTAAAAAGAAAAAAAAAAAAAAAAGGAATGTTAACCTTGGTGACATGAAGGGGAGAGTATTGTAACATTTGGTCAATGAAGTTCTTGTAGTGGGGAATTTGTCAGGTAAACACTGTAACACCACACACACACACAAACACACAAATGCATAACAGTTTCCCTGTATGTTAATGTTGTTTATGTCACTGCACTGAGTCTCTGTCTGCAATCTGGACCTCACTCCTTATATAATTACCCAGAAATCATGGTCACTGTTGTTATTAATATTTATATTACCAGGAAGTAAATTATAAATAGGATTGTTACATGAATTTGATGGCAGTTTTGTGTAACTTAATTTGATTCTGTTAATTTGTGGACATTAGTATTGATCCCAGAATGTGATGATGTACCATTAGGAAACAGGTTTTATTAAAAAAAGAGCAACTCACAGTCTGTTCTTTGCATAATTTACTGTAAACTTTTGTTGATTAAATTTATGAATACAATATACACATTATGAAAAGGATTTTAAGAGGAATTTATTCTTTACAAAGTGCAATTCCATTTGCTTTACAACCTACTATCAGGGTAGATTTTGCACCTTTAACTTAATTAATTCTAATTAAAGAAATGTTTTGAAGTTTAAATGGGTTAATATTGAATTATATTACTGGCCAAGTGGAGTGGTATAGCAAGAATAGCTATTATGAATAGTTTAAAATAAAATTAAATTGTTAGTAATGTATGATAGTTGTCAAATATTCCAATCCAACTGGTGTCGCATGCACACAATATGGTCATGACAAATGATATTCAAAATTTATGGTCACTGTAAAATTATGATCCAGCAGCAAAGTTCAGAATAATAAAAAAAATCAGAGAACAAGTCGCATGGAAAAAATATTCAGGAGATATGTCCCAAGTTGAAAAAAGATTTAACAGATATGTTGTTGTTGAAAAAAAAACCACAAAGCACAAACGTTCAAAATTAAATGAAAAAAGACAGGAAAAAAATTTCATAATGAAAAAAGACTGCAGAAGATTTCAACATAAAAAATATTTGGCAGAAATTATACAAGTTATAAAAGATAAAGTTAAGACTTGATACGAAACTTAAAATTAAATTTGTAGTGAATGCCAGGAAGGTGTTATGAAGAGGCCATCATACCATGGCTGACATGATGACTTTTATTGATGATTTTGATTGTGTAGACTGAATAGTTTTCTATAAACAATTCTAGGAACTTTTCCAAACAGTTTAATCCGAACAAAAAAAACTAGGACATATAAAAACAAATGTCAACCACAAATAGCCAATTCAAATATTATAGATAATTTATTGTTGCCATAATGTTGAGGGCTCCAATGTCTAATTAGACAATATCTTAGTTTACTATACATATGGTTTTCAGACTGGTACAGCAAGTTTCATTTTAACTAATTAAACTGACAAAGTTTGCATTAGTAATTGGGTTATCTCCCTCTTTTGTTTATTATTTGTTTTTCATTGCCTCATGTTGACCTATATTTTTGTTTTATTAATTGTTTACCTGTGTTTTTATCCCATTAACAATTTTACAGTTGGAAGGAGTGTTCAGTAACCAGCAACAAGATACAGCCCAAGCCATTACACGTAAAGTAGGTTTATTTTATGTTAATATTTTCTTGTGCATTCATATTTCCTTATCATCGGTATACACATGATACACTGGCAAAAGGTTTTTTATCCCTCTGTTTACAAAATAAATATATATGAAATATATTTCAATTTTTATCGTTTAACCTTTGAGTTTGGTCTAATAACATTACATGACATACTGGTGCAACACATTTAAATATTTGAAACTCTACAACTTTTATGTTATCATTATTGTCTCATTAGTTAAAGCATCATTTTGACAAATTGTCTTAACTGACATACTTGATATAAATGTAAACTAATGGCCTTGATGGTCTCATGATAGCATGCATCACATTTAGTAGGGAGGTCTTTGGTTTGACCATGGCCGTTTCAGACCCAAAACTTTAAAAAATGGTATTTGACACTTCTCCGCTAAGCATGCTGCATTAAGGAGTAGGAGCAAAGACTCGTCTGCTCAAGGTCAGAATAATGTGTCTGGGAAGTGTGACATGTCTTCCTGCAGATTGTAAGCAACTGTGAACTAGCATGTGAAAAATCCATGAAAAAGTCTTGATACAAAGCAGGGTTAAAATTCATATCACATATTAACATGTCCTTGTCCTGAATATACATTTAATTTGCCACTGGACATTAAACAGTCCTTCATCTTCATCATCAAATTAAATCTCATCAAATCATCCTCATATTTGCTGTAATGAATAGTTTAGTTGTTGTGTGTCAGGAATTAAGCTTCAATAAAATGTATGTTTGCCAATTTATCTGTTCATTATAGTTGTTTAGGACGGTAAGTTTGTGTTTAGGAAAGTTTATAGAAATTGATGTTTTCATTCTTGAGATATTTTATAGATTTTACATATTATTTCTATGTTTTGTCATTGTTGTAACAGGATTCTCCCACTAAAGGAACAATGGGTCATGTTTTAGTAGAAGCTTTCTTACGGGTAAACTTTGTGTCAGTCGGAAACACATATCTGTAGCATCGTATGTTTTGTTCTATCACTGATCATTACTAACAATATATATCCTGATGATGACAAAAATCTAGAATTATAATGACATTTCACAGATTTTTATCATATTTTATTTGATTCTGTTAAAAATGAGGGTCAATGCTATGATTATATATTTGTTGTTTGTTTTTATATTTTTTTTGTCTTGCATGTGATATTAGTTGCAGGAAGCAAGATATTAGTTTTGCTTTCCTGCTGGTGTTTACATTTGCAAATACATTTATGTCTCTTTCACTTACATGTAGGTTAAAAACAAATTATTTCAGTATATGATATGATAGTGTTGTGGTAACACATACAAATCAATTCTGTTGTCTGGGTCTTTTATTGTTAACCAGCAACTCCTAAACTGCTTGACAGAATTCAACCAAACTAACAAGATTCTTTTACAGGACAGAAGTTGTTCAACTGCTATTTTAATTTTTGATTTAATTGATTTTTGTGGTATCCCATACCATAAGGAAGGACTTGGCCATTTCTGTTACATTACTTGATAAAAGGCTGGTGAATATCTAATTATTATCCTGCATTTTTGCCATTGGTCAAGTTGATTCTCTATTTGGTGTTTTCCTCAGTAGTTATTCAGGACAGGTCTGTCATCAGTACTTAGTCCAGTGGAATATGATGTTAATGTATATATGGCCTAGACCTCAATTTCAGTAAATTGATCGAACATTACTGTTCAGGTAAAAAGTAAGCCCTCACTATGTGTAGTCCTAATCAAACATTAAAGGATAGTTTTATAAGTTTTATAAATTTAATTATTAGATAAGGTTGGTCCTTAGTAGGTGTGTAAAACAGGCATTACTAGTACATATATTACATTTTATATGATTTTGTTGTATGAAGTGTTTGTCATACATTTGTCATGAGCATACTTGCCAACCTCTGACAATGAGAAATCATGTCATGACATGACATGACATGTCAAAAGCGTGAAACGCCGACGAAGATGCAGACTTTTTACATGAACAATGTTCATAATTTCACATTATCATGATTATACAAATTTGTTAATCATGTTAATATATAATAAAACAATATTCTAGAGTAAACTTTTATTGTATTCAACAGTGGTCTGTTTTGCTGCTTTTAAAGCAACACACTAGGCTTAGGCACATATTCAAAACAACTGCCAGTTTAATTGCATTTACTCGATAACAAGGCACACAATATATCATTGTCGAGTTCTGATCAGAATTCAGTGTAGATTTCTTTATAATTGAAAATGTTCTCTCACAGTCAGTATTGATAATTGGCTGAAATTAAATAGCTTCAGCTTTGAAAAGAGTGTCATAACGTTTTTTTGCCATCTAATATGTCATCTATTATCTTTGCCATTGCTCCCAACGAACTATATATGTTGCTATTGTCTCTGAGGCTTTTGTCTGGTCAAAACTGGGTAGATCATCAGAAGACAGCTGGTACTATGAGAACTGATCCAACAGTTTCGTGATATTTCCATCCCCTTTGGCCTGTGGAAATCTGTTGGCTAGATTTGAAACTGAAAAAGAAAAGTATTTTATTATTTGATTACCATTAAGCACGTTAAATGCTTAATCAAATCGCTACAGTGTAGTTCTCCTCTCACATGTATTGTTTTGATTGCAACATAGGGTGCGCAATGCGTTACTCGTCACTCAATAATTTAAACTTGAACTCCCAACTATAATTTGTAAATCTTGAAAATTATTTATCTTAGTACGTAAACATCGTTTTCGCTCAGCAATCGGCTCTTTAGACGACGGTACAGGTCCTGAAAGCGAACTATTTCTGTCGACATTTCCCCTAAGTGAATTTGAATGAAAGAAAGTCACAGAATCGTAAAAACTAATCACAAACTACTTACCTAAGGGCTTTTGCTGTTCGTCCATACAGAAAAATAAACAATGGCGACGATACAATAGCCTGGGATCCTGGCTCACTGCTTGACAGTAGACGAAGTATTAGATTGGGTCAGGATGCCAGGCTAACGATACAATTACTTGAAGTTTTCGGTATTTTTGTCTATTAATGAAAAACCCGAGAATCGCGATATCACTAACGACCAAAAATCAAAACAACGAAAAGCGTGTAATTGCGTGTGAAGTGGCGAACGCTGTACACGCCATGTGACAAAATCCTCGCGTGTAAACTGTTGAAAAGCGTGTATTACACGCGAATATCATGTCAGTTGGCAACTATGCATGAGGCAGTTACATTGTATTCATAATGTTGTGCATGAAACAGTCCTTGATAAGTCAATAACATTGTGAACATGAATTCATGAAAAGAAATACATGATGCAAGTTGCAATTTCACCAAAGTTTTAATTGATCTGTAAAATAATTGACCTATTGTACAGTAAGTGAGACATTTTAGTGTGTCCACACTTTTTGATGTCTCGCCTGCGACTAAGCAAGACATAGGTATGCTTTTCTGGCAGCGACGGCGTCAACAATTGTTAAGTTTTCTGCTGAAGTTATAGTTTGATAAGAACTACTTGTGATAGATCAATGATATTGTGTATGAAGTTGCAATACAATCGGTACATATTACGTTTGACAGCTATTTTGAGGCCCATAGGTCATGGTCCAGTGACTTTGAATCAATTAGCAATTTTCAATGTTAAGTTATCTGCTTAAGTTAGTTTGATAAGAACTACTTGTGATATACCGGTATCAATGATATTTTGTACGAAGTTGCATTACTATCAGTACATATCAGTTTGACAACTATTTTGAGGCCCTGTGCCCTAGGTCATAGGTCATGGTCTAGAACTACTTGTGACAGATCAATATATTTTTTCCATAAAGTTGCATTTCTATCAGTACATATCAGAGGGTGTGGATGGGGGTTTACAGAATAGAGATTAATGGGCAAAAAATATAAAGAATAGAGAAAAATGGACAAAAAAAAAAAATAAAAAATAGAGAATAATGAGGTGCTAAAATATAAAGAATAGAGAATAATGAGCAAAAAGTATAAATAATATAGAGAAAAATGCCATAAAAAATTAAAGAATACAGAAATGAATGACCCCCATGCAGACCCTCATATCAGTTTTACAACCAATAGAGGCCTTGCCCCCTAGGTCATGGTCCAGTGACTTTGAATGAATTCCCAATTTTCTATGTGAAGATTTCTGCTTAAGTCAGCTTGATAGAAACTACTTGTGATAGATCATTGATATTTTAATAAAGTTGCATTACTATCAGTACATATCAGTTTGACAAATATTTCGACTCCCTGGCCTGGTAGGATATGGTCACTGACTTTCAATTGATTACCAATTTTCAATGTTAAGTTTTCTGCTCAAGTTAGTTTGATAGGAATTACTTACAACAGACAAAGATATTTTCTATAAAGTTACATTACTGTCTGTACACATCAGTTTGTTGACCATTTTGGAGGCTCTGCCCACTAGTTAATGGTCCAGCGACTTTGAATTAATTATCAAAGTTGCTGTCCATCAGATTGTCTCTTTCTGAATTTTATGCTGACAGGCGAGACATATCTCTGTGTCAACAGTTTTATTTGATATAGGATGGTAATGTAGGTCTGATGAATTTCCTTGAGAAGTCATTTATAATATACTTGAAGTACACCTATATTTTAAAAGACTATTGGTTAATGTAAGCTATAACATTTTAGACTATGCTATTAGAATGATCATAAATGGTAATGAAAAATAAATAAATAAAATGCCTTAAAGTTTAAGATGTTTAATTTCTGCATCATTATATATGTTAATTAAGCATAATTATAGTCTAAATTATAATAATAAATTTAAAAAACTTATTTCTTTAAAATGAATATTAAGTTGGGAAAAGTACAAAATGCAATGTTATCATTTGCAGCAATGTGAAATACTTTATATCGTATATGTTTCTAATCTCCATCGTGAGAGTCTCCTACAGTCATCTACTGTTTTACTACGATTTGTGAACATAAAAAAACATCACTTTTATTTTGATTTTTGCATATCTACCATGCATTAAACAGACAGTTCAATTTGTTGAATATTTCTAGAATAGAATACACTCCTCTTTGGCTCTTCGGGTCATGTGGTGTGCAGAAAAAAAAAATGACAGTTTGAACTCAAAGCTGAGTTTGACACTCACAAAAGTTTATTGGTCTCAATTGTGCCTTTGAAGGACTGAATTTTTTACAAGTTATTCTTGCAAAATTTCTTCAAGTCCATTTTACAACAGAATTTTATTTTTCAACAAATTTTACTGCCATATTACCTCTAATTTCAGTTTTAAGATACATGTAGATGTGCTTTCTAGCAGATTAGACGTGTTTGTGTTCTGGATCAATGCAGGACAACTGAGAACTAAAATACTAATTTATAAGCTGTGCATGAAAGCATTGACATTTTTGCATGTCATTTTTCTTTGTTCTTGTTGTGGTTTGATTGCATTGTCAGCACCCTTTTATTTAAAGATAAACACATCTCATTAAACAAAAATCTCAGTCAACCCATAAAAATAGATAAACAGCAACTCGTTCCTGATTTGTATAAGTATAATTACATTTTTTTGCATTTTTTCCCTAATTTCATTCTACTATTATTGTGACAGAAACATTGTTTTGTGACATGAATGTGTTTGTGTATGTAGGTGGAAGTATATTTAAGTTTTGTTCTGATTTTATTTTGAATAGAATTTAGAGCCAATACCAGACACAACATTGTTGATTCACTTCTTTGGACCTAAGGGAAATGATACAATGCAATATGATGATTTCAGCAGGTAATAATATATATTGTGGAATTCAATTAATGGGGTATAAAAAGAAGATGTGGTATGATTGCCAATGA
Organism: Mytilus coruscus; assembly: GCA_017311375.1. Classification (NCBI taxonomy): domain Eukaryota; kingdom Metazoa; phylum Mollusca; class Bivalvia; order Mytilida; family Mytilidae; genus Mytilus; species Mytilus coruscus. The sequence continues at coordinate 6,954,718 of CM029597.1, read as the reverse complement.
GACCACTCTCTACAAGAGACCAAATGACACAGAAATTAACAACTATAGGTCACCGTACGGCCTTCAACCAGGAGCAAACCCTATCCAACATAGTCAGCTATAAAAGGCCCTGAAGTGACAAATGTAGAACAATTCAAACAAGAAAACTAACTGCCTAATTTATGTACAAAATAATGAACGAAAAACAAATATGTTACACGGCAACAAACGACAACCACTGAATTACAGGCTCCTGACTTGGGACAGGCACATACAGTGAATGTGGCGGGGTTAAACTAGTTTGTAGCCTGAATTAGGTATTAGGTATAATACAGTTAGGCATATCATAGAATACAAGTAGACATATCATACAATAAGGCATATTACAGAATGCAATTCCGGATCATAGAATACATTAAGGCATATCATAGAATACAATAAGCATATCATAGAATACAAGTAGGCATATCGTTGAATACAGTAAGGCATTTTGCAGAATACAACTAAGCATAAAGTAAAATACAATCAGGCATATCATATAATACAATGAGGCATATCATAGAATACAAATAGGCAAATACAATCAGGCATATCATAGAATACACACAATCAGGCATATCATGAAATACAATTAGGTATATCATAGAATACAAGTAGGCATATCAATTGATAAATAAGGCATATCATAGAATACAATGAGGCATATCATAGAATACAAGTAGGCATATCATAGAATACAAGTAGGCATATCATAGAATACAATCAGGCATATCATAGAATACAATCAGGCATATCATAGAATACAATCAGGCATATCATAGAATACAATTAGGCATATCATAGAATACAATCAGGCATATCATAGAATACAAGTAGGCATATCATAGAATACAAGTAGGCATATCATAGAATACAAGTAGGCATATCATAGAATACAATGAGGCATATCATAGAATACAAGTAGGCATATCATAGAATACAATCAGGCATGTCATAGAATACAATCAGGCATATCATAGAATACAAGTAGGCATATCATAGAATACAAGTAGGCATATCATAGAATACAAGTAGGCATATCATAGAATACAATTAGGCATATCATAGAATACAATCAGGCATATCATAGAATACAATGAGGCATATCATAGAATACAAGTAGGCATATCAATTGATACATAAGGCATATCAAAGAAAAGAATTCACATTCTGTAAGTGAATTCAACTGACAAATAATGTAACCTAAAATCTGGGAATCTTTTGTCTAAATCATTGTTTATACAATATGTCCAGCTCTAAACCTCTCAGTCTATATAAGTAATGAATAAATGTAACAGATTTTGGAAAAAAAATCTGCTGTAAAATCAAGTTCTGCCTACAACAAAAATAGCACTTTGAGAGACAAAAAAAACTCCTTTCAGTGTAATTACTGTGAAAGTACTTTTATTCGTGGGGTACCAATTTTCGTGGTTTTCGTGGATGACTTTATCCACGAATTTAAGTGTCCAACGAAATAAAACAACCGTTGACCAAATCAAGACATGGAAAGATCCCCATGTAGGTTTGACTACTGATATGATCTAGAGAATATATTGAATATCGTCAAATCTGAGACTACTATAATAGTAGTCACAGGGCAAATGCACTATGAACTACAACTTCATGCAGGATTATACCCATTTGATCTTTAATAACCTAAACTGTACAACTTTTGATCTTTAATTCTCATAAAAATATTTTGATCGATGAAAGTCAGATTACAGGTATTGATATGCTATGATAAAGTGTTCATTTTATATCCTCATAGTTCATGTAGTTCTCGTATGTACGTATGGGAAATAATAATTATATGCTGGGCTTGCTTTTGATAAGAATTATTTTACAATTCAAGATACGTTTATAGCATTTGTTTATGTTACTGTTTTCTTTAGGTGACATGTTTATGGCCTAATTTACACCTTTGATGATCACTCTATCTCAGGTTAATTAGTGTGGTCACTACGATTTACATGGGTCAATGTTTACTTTGCAATTTCCTTCAATTCAGACAATTTGTAACCATTGTTTCTAATGGCTTCAATTTAAAAATATTTTTTTAGAAAACTAAAATCCACGAATTTAAAAACCCACGAACATGTAAATGTTACTCAAACCACGAAAATTGATACCCACGAATTAAAGTACTTTCACAGTATATAAAATTTGATAAAGGTTATGGACATTTTGTGTGATTACAGGTTTCCAACATGGTGATGAGTTCTCACAAAAAAAGGAGCAAGAATAAATGAATGTAAAAATGTAATGGACATATTTAAATAAACTGCAGCACACATAAGCATCACTAATGTTTCCTTCTAAAAGGGTCATGTGCAGAGAAATAGAATATATATGTGTATGTTATATGAATAATATTTTCTTCAGGTTTATGGAGAATTTACAGGCTGAAGTAATAGAATTAGAGTTCATGGAATTCTCTAAAGGTTTTAGGACTATATCTGAGGAAGACTTTGCTAGAATTTTACTACGATATACAATGTTAGATAAGTCTGATGTGGAAGCAGCCGTGGAGAGAGTTAGAACCAGAATACCTACTGAAAAGGTTTGGTTATTAGATTTTCAGCTTCTTTATAACTTCCCCCAAGGGTGACTGGGGAATAGAAATATGGTCACCATTGGTCTTCCTCCGACCAGCAGTAAAACTTTTGCCAAAGTGGGGCTGTGCGGGATGTACAAGTTCACAGCCATGTCCAGTCAGAATGCCCGGGTAAAGAGAGTGCCACGCTCTTTTCATGTTTAGAACCCTTGCAACAAATTTTGAGGGGTCCGTAGGTGGCTTCTTGTGAGGCTAAATTTCTGTCTGTATCCAATATACCCTTATTTTCCTATGGCAGTTAAAATTTCCCCAACCTTAATCCCAGATGGCCTCTATTACAGGACCTACCTATTGTACTTATTGTTAATTTGTTCTCGTCCTAAACATGCATGAAATATTTGCAACTGGACTTTAAGCAACCAACAATCAATCAATCTTTATAACTAATCAACAGTACAAATTTTCCTTTCATGAAATCAGATTTCCATTCATATTTTGGTTTAATTTTGAAAAATTGGGTTTATAGTACTTAAGGAAATAATTTTCTGGATTTTTCTGGATTGATTGATGATAAGGCCACCCTTAAAAAATTCTTCTACATGCCTTGTAGGGTTGGGTAGGTAGGTAGGGACTTTTTTTTTTACCAACAACATAAGTTACATGGTTAAGACAAGAAAACGACGTAAGAGCAGGAAAAAAATTTAAAATAAAAACTTGAAATGATTTGTGTCATAAAATTTTTCGGTAGGCTGATTTTTAGGTGAGAAGGTTGGCAACATCAAGCAATTTAAATTTATTTTTGGCCTAATGCTTGCTGAACGTTCAGTGGCAGTTATTTTATGCATATTCAGGACAAGAAATTAACAACTTAAACAATAGGTATGTTCTGCATTGCGTTTCAACAGTAATAAAAGGCAGGAGTTTTGGGCAGCCATTGGAAAAGAATTTGGCAATTTTGATTTTTGCTGTTCAGAAGTGATTGAAAAATTGTGCTTTATTTTAGTTTCAATCTGTGTAATAACTTGAAAACCATTCAATCAATACGATGCCATAAGGTACTATTCTACAGATTAATTTAAGGATTTAGAAGTGCAAAGTGTAGTCAAACGAGCAGATGAACAGATATTGGAGACGAAATCACAATTTGAATTGTATAAAGCAAGATATTAAAATGATGGAAAAAAGTTATGAGCAAACATATTATTGTAAAGTCAGACAGATTTTTTGTTCATTTCAGGGAATTACCTTTGAAGATTTCCAACAGTTTTGTCACTTCCTGAATAATTTAGATGACTTTACAATAGCCATGAAGATGTATACATATGCTGATAAATCTGTTTCTGAAGGTAAAATAAGAACTGGTTCCTGGTTGTCAAATAAGTCTGATTCTGAAGGTAAAATAAGAACTGGTTCCTGGTGGTCAAATAAATCTGATTCTTGGTTCCTGGTGGTCAAATAAGTCTGATTCTGAAGGTAAAATAAAAACTGGTTCCTGGTTGTGAAATAAGTCTCATTCTGAAGGTAAAATAAGAACTGGTTCCTGGTTGTCAAATAAGTCTGATTCTGAAGGTAAAATAAGAACTGGTTCCTGGTTGTCAAATAAGTCTGATTCTGAAGGTAAAATAAGAACTGGTTCCTGGTTGTCAAATAAGTCTGATTCTGAAGGTAAAATAACAACAGGTTCCTGGTAATCAATTAAGTCTGATTCTGAAGGTAAAATAAGAACTGGTTCCTGGTTGTCAAATAAGTCTGATTCTGAAGGTAAAATAAGAACTGGTTCCTGGTTGTCAAATAAGTCTGATTCTGAAGGTAAAATAACAACAGGTTCCTGGTAATCAATTAAGTCTGATTCTGAAGGTAAAATAAGAACTGGTTCCTGGTGATCAAATAAGTCTGATTCTGAAGGTAAAATAAGAACTGGTTCCTGGTTGTCAAATAAGTCTGATTCTGAAGGTAAAATAACAACAGGTTCCTGGTTGTCAAAAAAGTGATTCTGAAGGTAAAATAAGAACTGGTTCCTGGTGGTCAAATAAGTCTGATTCTGAAGGTAAAATAAGTCTGATTCTGAATGTAAAATCAGAACTGGTCCCTGGTGGTCAAATAATTGATTCTGAAGGTAAAATAACAACAGGTTCTTGGTGGTAAAATAAGTCTGATTCTGAATGTATAATGAGAACTGGTACCTGGTTGTCAAATAAGTCTTATTCTGAATTTATAATAGGAACTGGTTCCTGGTTCAAATAAGTCTGATTCTGAAGGTAAAAGAACCATACTTGCCAACCTCTGACAATGAGAAATCATGTCATGACATGACATGACATGTCAAAAAGCGTGTGAAAACGCGCGACGAAGATGCAGACTTTTTTGTATGAACAATGTTCATAATTTCACATTATCATGATTATACAAATTTGTTAATCATGTTAATATATAAAAAAAAGAGTAAACTTTTATTGTATTCAACAGTGGTCTGTTTAGCTGCTTTTAAAGCAACACTCTAGGCTTAGGCATATATTCAAAACAACTGCCAGTTTAATTACATTTACTTTATAACAAGGCACACAATATATCATTGTCGAGTTCTGATCAGAATTCAGTGTAGATTTCTTTATAACTGAAAATGTTCTCTCACAGTCAGTATTGATAATTGACTGAACTTAAATAGCTTGATCAAGCTTTGAAAGAGTGTCGTAACGTTTTTTTGCCATCTAAAATGTCATCTATTATCTTTGCCATTGCTCCCAACGAACTATATATGTTGCTATTGTCTCTGAGGGTTTTGTCTGGTCAAAACTGGGTAGATCATCAGAAGACAGCTGGTACTATGAGAACTGATCCAACAGTTTCGTGATATTTCCATCCCCTTTGGCCTGTGGAAATCTGTTGGCTAGATTTGAAACTGAAAAAGAAAAGTATTTTATTATTTGATTACCATTAAACACGTTAAATGCTTAATCAAATTGCTACATCGTAGTTCTCCTCTCACGTGTATTGTTATGATTGCAACATAGGGTGCACAATGTGTTACTTTAAACTTGAACTCCCAAATATAATTTGTAAATCTTGAAATTTATCTTGGTACGTAAACATCGTTTTAGCTTAGCAATCGGCTCTTTAGACGACGGTACAGGTCTTGAAAGCGAACTATTTCTGTCGACATTTCCTCTAAGTGAATTTGAAAGAACGAAAGTCACAAAATCGTAAAAACTAATCACAAACTACTTACCTTACGGGCTTTTGCTGTTCGTCCTTACAGAAAAATAAACAATGGCGACGATACAATTACTTCGAAATTTTCGGTATTTTTTGTCTAATAATGAAAAAATCCGAGAATCGCGATATCACTAACGACCAAAAAATCAAAACAACGAAAAAGCGTGTAATTGCGTGTAAAGTGGCGAAACGTGTGTACACGCCATGTGTCAAAATCCTTGCGTGTAAACCGTTGAAAAAGCGTGTATTACACGCGAATATCATGTCAGTTGGCAACTATGAAAAGAACTGGTTCCTGGTGGGTAAAATCTGATTCTGAAGGTAAAATAAGAACAAATTCCTGGTAATCAATTTTAATTCATATTTGATATGGATATATTTTATGCTTGATTATAATACAATAATAACTATTACAAGCCTGTGTTTTACACAGTTCTGTGATTAAAGAACACCAAGAATTTGTATATTTGATAAGGTTTACCACTTCTCATTAGTCAGTTGACCAATAGTGAAATGCAGGTCAGCTGTGTGACTTCACACAATATCTAACCCAATGATACAAGTTTCAAGTAGAGAAATTTACCACTTGAAATTGATTTGACCCCAATGGCCAGGTTTAAAACAACAAGGATTTGGATCAAGAAGCTCAAATGAAAATGATGTATTGATTATCAGTATTTTAGCAGTCAACACAATATTTACCTTTCATTCCTGTCAACCTCAAAAACTGAAAATGCAGGTCATAAACCTGCATTGAAGAAGAAAATGTCAGGTCATAACGCATACAAACTTTTTCGGTCCAATTTTAGTATTGAGAGTTTTTTTTTATGCCCCCACCGTAGCAGAGGGGTCATTGAGTTTAACCCTTGTCTGTCCGTACGTACCTACATCCATACGTCACAAAGTTGGTTTCCTTTCTCTAACTTTAGTTTGCTCCAACCAAATGTTATGAAACTTATACACAATGCTTATTACCACAAAATACAGATCAAGTTTGAATTTTGGTGGCATCACTTTAACTGTTCTAGAGGTATTCCCGTTTACAAATGGAAAAATTGCTGAATTTTTCGTTTCTGTTCTCTAACTTAAGTTAGGCTCAACCAAATGTTATGAAACTTTTAATCAGTGCTTATTACCACAAACACAGATCAAGTTTGAATTTTGGTGGTGTCACTTTTACTGTTCTAGAGTTATGCCCTTTCCAAACGGAAAAAATGCTGAATTTTTCGTTTCCGTTCTTTACTTAGGTTTGCCTCAACCAAATGTTATGAAACTTATACACAATACTTATTACCACAGAACTCAGATGAAGTACGCATTTGGGTAGTGTCACTTTAACTGTTCTTCAGTTATGTCTCTTTATAACTTTATATGATATGCAAGCGGGGGCATCATGTGTGTCCATGGGGACACATTCCCCATTTATTATACACTATAACATATACATGTACCACTGAGTTTCCTAAAAGTAATCACTTTTGTATTTGTTAAGTATATATATATTTATCATTAATTAAATATCTTTATAAAGCAATGCCCTCTTATTGTTTTATTCACACTAGTTAACTTCTTTTTATCAATGAATTTCCATTGACAATGTTCCCTGCACCTTCTGAGAAGTGAAGGTTGTAGTTTTAGATTGTCATACATTAATACCATGAACTACTTCACCCACAACTGATAAAGTCTGTGGTTCATACGACTTATCATGTACAGTGTGTGGTTTTGCGGGTTCTTACATGATATATATTAATTTAATGTGTCTGTTCTTCCAATATATAAAAATTTGTTACAGAAAAAGAACTTTTTTTTGTGATATCTTTTTATATTTGTTTAGCCCTTTCAAACAGTGATTTATTTTTGTGATTTACCAATTTTGTTAAGGTATTCATATGAGAAGTTTGACGTATTCATGACAATTTATATTCCAATACTGTAAGTTCAGAAATTAATATGTGCATTTATTGATGACAATCCTTGACTTCTGGCGAAATTTGAAATCTAATTAATAGGTGCAAAAATTTTGGAAAATCACTACTGAAATTTTGAATACAAGTTTTTATTATTGTGAACCTAATGAAGTCAAAGTTTATAAAAGAAAATTGTACCTAATGTAGAATTGTTTGCAATTGTCTGAATGAAAATGATGATAAAATTGTCTTTCAGTGTTGAATTTGATTGGAAATTCTGAAATTACATGGACCATGTTACACTGTTGTTGCTGTTTGGAATGCTCAAAATTAGTCTTATACAAAAACTAAGTTATCAGATTATTCTTAACTAATACAGCTTTTGGGTTAATCTTACTGGCAAGATACTGTTCTGTATAAGGGAGTGCAACCAGATTACATTCTTACTTTTATTTTGTTAATTATAGAATTTGTTGAAAATACGCAATTTTTTTTATCATATTTACAGAGGACTTCCAGAGGGCTGTTATGGTGTGCACTGGTCAAACATTAAGTACACATTTAGTCAAGACTGTGTTCCAGATTTTTGATTCTGATGGAGATGGACATCTTAGTCATAAGGAATTTATTTCTATTATGAAAGACAGACTGCATAGAGGATCAAGGGTAAGGATTATCTCCCTTGAGATATAAATTGTGTGCATTTGTTTGGCAATTCATATAACTGAGCTTGTAACGGAATTTCTGTTCAAATTTATTTAACAAAATTAAGTCTTTTTTTTTAAATTTAACTTTAAATATTTTTTTTATATTTCAATATTGTCCAATCTGATTAAAAAACAGATCCTGTATCCATGCTTTGATTACAATTATCTGACAAAACTTTGTTCTACTTTCTGTATTAAAGACTTTTCAGCATCTTATGGTTTTGTCTTAATGATACACACCTTCCAGTCTTCACTTTAAACTTTTTCAACCACAGGCCACACACTTATTGGGGGGAAAAGTTTGTATAGATTCTATTGACCTGTAATAAAAATTCTTATTGCTCTCTAGGATTTAAGGGCATACGATACAGTTTTGATCCCATAATGAAATTTTGATGAAAATTTGCATATAGCCTATTTTTCACCTGATTAAATCAAGTATGTAATAAAAAATATACCTTCATGTGCTACTTTTTGAGTAAAATGAGGTCGAAATTTCAGATATTTGCTCAAAATTCAGATTTGTTGATGTATTTTTCCTTTCGACAAAAACACAGAACTTTTTTGTTTTAAAAGATAAACACAAGCTGTTTTTTGTTAAATTATTTGTAATTTCTGTTTTATATAAATGTTCTATAAATTTGTACATTTTATTTTTACAAATAACTCGTATTTATCAAATGTTCATGATTGTAGGAAAAAAACGTCATTTTTTGCTGTATATTTATCAAATTTAAAAAAATTGCACTATTGACGTTTTCATGAAAATTGGTACACATAATCTTCATACGTAATCAAACCAAATGTTATTTTAAAAAAGATGGGTCCATGAACTCGTTTTCAAGTTAAATCAGTTTGAATGATAAAAATCAGTTGAAAACTGCATCTTTTCCGATAAGTCACAGTTTGACGTCGCGAAAATAACAATTTACGTTAGCAACGTCATTACCTCCGCTGTAACTGTATCGTATGCCCTTAACAAACCTGGACTGGTGGGACTGTGGTTAAGTTTGAATACTGATCTTCAAAAATAAGAAGGCTGAAATTCCAATGGCCGATGTAATAATTACCTGAACAGAAAGTAGAACTAAGCAATTTCAGATCCTTGTAAACAAAGCATAGACTCAATCAAATTGAACAAAAATACCATGATCCCTGTTACACATCATTTCACAGCTTTTACTGTGGCATGACTTTATTTTTATTCAGTCCTTCCATTCTTCATATTTAAATTTGACCTTTTCATAAGTATTTAGTGTATTTCTTTTTATAACAAGTTTATATTAAATTTGTGTTGTGTTACTGAGCATGGTTGCACCATTATACAAAAAGTTCTGTCTTCATATTTTGTCTAAAGTAGTCTTATCATAGTTTAATTTTTATAATTCGATCAATATTTTCACATTGAAAGATTTCTGTCATAGAGTTTTTAAAAGATGCTATATATTAAATTATAATATAGAAATTAAAACCAAAGTAGAGAAGAAGAAAAAAATTAATTAGGAAATAATATAAATAATTGCTTGACACTGTGTTTCTGAAACAGAATTTGAAGACAGACTTTGTTGTTTGATCTTGATTACATTGACACATTGTTTTTCTCCCATCAGAAATACAAGGTAATATAATTGTATCAGTCCATGTTATAGGTGATGAAAACTTGTCACACTTTTTCTCAAATAAATATTGATGGATGTATAATGATAAATCAAACCTTGTCATCATCTTTGTAATACATTTTATTTTGTGGTTGATCAGATGTACAATCGTGTGGTTGATCAGGTGTACAATCGTTAGTAGTAAATCTTAAGTTTTATGGTTATTTTAGCACATGGGGCATGTAAGGTACTGCCATCACTTGGCGTTTGTAGTTGCCGTTGTAAACTTTTTCAAATATCTTATCTGAATCTATCAGGCCAATTTCAACCAAACTTTGGCTGATTAATCGATAAGGTATCCAGTTTAAAGCTTTTCTCATCACTTGGCGTCCGTCGTCCGTTGGCGTCCGTTGTCGTCCGTCGTCGTTAACTTTTACAAAAATCTTCTCCTCTGAAACTACTGGGCCAAATTTAACCAAACTTGGCCACAATCATCATTAGGGTATCTAGTTTAAAATTGTGTCCGTGACCTGCGAAACCAACCAAGATGGCCGCCATGGCTAAAAATAGAACATAGGGTAAAATGTATATTTTGGCTTATAACTCTGAAACCAAAGCATTTAGAGCAAATCTGACGTGGGGTAAAATTGTTGATCAAGTCAAGATCTATCTGCCCTGAAATTTTCAGATGAATCGGACAATGGATTGTTGGGATGCTGCCCTGAATTAGTAATTTTAAGGATTTTTTCCGTTTTCGGTTATTATCTTGAAAATTATTATAGATAGAGATAAACTGTAAACAGCAATAATGTTCAGCAAAGTAAGATCTACAAATAAGTCAACATGATCAAAATGGTCAGTTGACCCTTAAGGAGTTATTGCCCTTTAAAGTAATTTTTACCAATATTTTGTAAATTTTCTCCTCTGAAACTACTGGACCAAATTCAACCAAACTTAGCCACAATCATTATTAGGGTATTTAGTTTAAAAATGTGTGCGGTGACCCAGCCAACCAACCAAGATGGCTTCCATGGCTAAAAATAGAACATAGGGTAAAATGTCGATTTTGGCTTGTAACTCTGAAACCAAAGCATTTAAAGCAAATCTTACAGGGATTAACTTGTTAATCAAGTAAATATCTATCTGCCCTCAAATTTTCAGATGAATTGGACAACTGGTTGTTGGGTTGCTGCCCTGAATTGGTAATTTTAAGGAAATTTTGCCGCTTTTGGTTATTATCTTGAAAATTATTACAGATAGAGATAAACTGTAAACAGCAATAATGTTCAGCAAAGTAAGATCTTCAAATAAGTCAATATGATCAAAATGGTCAGTTGACCCCTTAAGGAGTTATTGCCCTTTAAATAATTTTTACCAATTTTTGTAAATTTTGTAATCTTTACAAAATCTTCTCTGAAACTACTGGACCAAATTCAACCAAACTTAGCCACAATCATAATTAGGGTATTTAGTTTAAAAATGTGTGCGGTGACCCAGCCGACCAACCAAGATGGCTTCCATGGCTAAAAATAGAACATAGGGTAAAATGTCGATTTTGGCTTGTAACTCTGAAACCAAAGCATTTAAAGCAAATCTTACAGGGATTAACTTGTTAATCAAGTAAATATCTATCTGCCCTCAAATTTTCAGATGAATTGGACAACTGGTTGTTGGGTTGCTGCCCTGAATTGGTAATTTTAAGGAAATTTTGCTTTTTGGTTAATATCTTGAAAATTATTACAGAGATAAACTGTAAACAGCAATAATGTTCAGCAAAGTAAGATCTTCAAATAAGTCAACATGACCAAAATGGTCAGTTGACCCCTAAGGAGTTATTGCCCTTTATAGTCAATTTTAACAATTTTCATTAATTTGGTAAATTTTGGTAAGTTTTACAAAATGTTTTCCTTTGTAATCTTCTTTTCTGAAACTGCAGTAGAAAATCAATATAGAAAACAATCTACTAATGAACTGGCAATAAAAATAATTGATAATTCTATAACATGAATAAAAAAGCACATTAATACCTGATGATGGTGTTTCTTTCTTTACATTGAGAATGATGTCACAACTATAATCTCGAACAATAGGTCGAATGTCAGATATGTTTCAGTACTTTGGCTTCATTTTCTACAGATTCAAGTGCAAATGATGCTTGAATTCCTACACTAATTTATACAGACTTCATCCCCTTTCACAGGTAATGCCTGCCTCATATTATATTTAAAACTTTAATAGAATATCAAAATTTTGAGAGAAAATTAATCAACCATGCAAGATCTAAAACTTAATTAATATTGTTCAAATTATCAATTAACTATTAAAAAAAAATTCTCATTGAAAAATATAGTTCTTCATTTTATATTTTATCAGAAGTTTAGGGAAAAAATTGAATTTAATTGTGTCCCTTGTTCTCATTTCCTGGGATAAATCCAATACAATTTAAAGTATTGGTATTGAATTAATATTTAAGAAATATTTCAAACCTTACCATTTTCTTCACAAGAATGAAGACCATATTTTCAGTGTCATGAGTATCAGTCATCATATTTGTTGTACTTTGTTGTTTAAAAGTTGAATACAAAAAGATCAACAAAGCAATTCAAAACCACTTGAATTTTGCAACAACAAATGAGAGTTTTAACGACCTCAGCTGGCTATACAACCCTTGCACAATCAACTGAATTTTGCAGAAATCATTAATAGGAAAGATGGCCCTTAAATGATAATTTTTATTACCTTTTTTTTTTTTTTGAGGGGTGTTGCAACAACAAAACTTCACAACAAACTTTCTCATCACTTCACATTTCTCGTTAGATAAATTTTACAAAAATCTCCCTGAAACTACTGTCAAATTAAACCAAACTTGGTTTAAATCACCACTAGGATATCCAGGGACCACTGTGTATGATGACCCTGCCTGCCAACATGGCACACATGGCTGAAATAAAACATAGGTTTCAAACACACTTTTAGCCTTATATCTCCAACCAAGATGGCCCATGGCTAAAAATAGAACATAGGGTAAAATGTATATTTTGGCTTATAACTCTGAAACCATTGTTGATCAAGTCAAGATCTATCTGCCCTGAAATTTTCAGATGAATCGGACAATGGATTGTTGGGATGCTGCCCTGAATTAGTAATTTTAAGGATTTTTTCCGTTTTCGGTTATTATCTTGAAAATTATTATAGATAGAGATAAACTGTAAACAGCAATAATGTTCAGCAAAGTAAGATCTACAAATAAGTCAACATGATCAAAATGGTCAGTTGACCCTTAAGGAGTTATTGCCCTTAAATGTAATTTTTACCAATATTTTGTAAATTTTCTCCTCTGAAACTACTGGACCAAATTCAACCAAACTTAGCCACAATCATTATTAGGTATTTAGTTTAAAAATGTGTGCGGTGACCCAGCCAACCAACCAAGATGGCTTCCATGGCTAAAAATAGAACATAGGGTAAAATGTCGATTTTGGCTTGTAACTCTGAAACCAAAGCATTTAAAGCAAATCTTACAGGGATTAACTTGTTAATCAAGTAAATATCTATCTGCCCTCAAATTTTCAGATGAATTGGACAACTGGTTGTTGGGTTGCTGCCCTGAATTGGTAATTTTAAGGAAATTTTGCAGTTTTGGTTATTATCTTGAAAATTATTACAGATAGAGATAAACTGTAAACAGCAATAATGTTCAGCAAAGTAAGATCTTCAAATAAGTCAATATGATCAAAATGGTCAGTTGACCCCTTAAGGAGTTATTGCCCTTTAAATAATTTTTTACCAATTTTTTGTAAATTTTTGTAATCTTTTACAAAAATCTTCTCTGAAACTACTGGACCAAATTCAACCAAACTTAGCCACAATCATAATTAGGGTATTTAGTTTAAAAAATGTGTGCGGTGACCCAGCCAACCAACCAAGATGGCTTCCATGGCTAAAAATAGAACATAGGGGTAAAATGTCGATTTTGGCTTGTAACTCTGAAACCAAAGCATTTAAAGCAAATCTTACAGGGATTAACTTGTTAATCAAGTAAATATCTATCTGCCCTCAAATTTTCAGATGAATTGGACAACTGGTTGTTGGGTTGCTGCCCTGAATTGGTAATTTTAAGGAAATTTTGCCGTTTTTGGTTAATATCTTGAAAATTATTACAGAGATAAACTGTAAACAGCAATAATGTTCAGCAAAGTAAGATCTTCAAATAAGTCAACATGACCAAAATGGTCAGTTGACCCCTTAAGGAGTTATTGCCCTTTATAGTCAATTTTTAACAATTTTCATTAATTTGGTAAATTTTGGTAAGTTTTTACAAAATGTTTTCCTTTTGTAATATTCTTTTCTGAAACTGCAGTAGAAAATCAATATAGAAAACAATCTACTAATGAACTGGCAATAAAAATAATTGATAATTCTATAACATGAATAAAAAAAGCGCATTAATACCTGATGATGGTGTTTCTTTCTTTACATTGAGAATGATGTCACAACTATAATCTCGAACAATAGGTCGAATGTCAGATATGTTTCAGTACTTTGGCTTCATTTTCTACAGATTCCGAAGTGCAAATGATGCTTGAATTCCTACACTAATTTATACAGACTTCATCCCCTTTCACAGGTAATGCCTGCCTCATATTATATTTAAAACTTTAATAGAATATCAAAATTTTGAGAGAAAATTAATCAACCATGCAAGATCTAAAACTTAATTAATATTGTTCAAATTATCAATTAACTATTAAAAAAAATTCTCATTGAAAAATATAGTTCTTCATTTTATATTTTATCAGAAGTTTAGGAAAAAATTGAATTTAATTGTGTCCCTTGTTCTCATTTCCTGGGATAAATCCAATACAATTTAAAGTATTGGTATTGAATTAATATTTAAGAAATATTTCAAACCTTACCATTTTCTTCACAAGAATGAAGACCATATTTTCAGTGTCATGAGTATCAGTCATCATATTTGTTGTACTTTGTTGTTTAAAAGTTGAATACAAAAAGATCAACAAAGCAATTCAAAACCACTTGAATTTTGCAACAACAAATGAGAGTTTTTAACGACCTCAGCTGGCTATACAACCCTTGCACAATCAACTGAATTTTGCAGAAATCATTAATAGGAAAGATTGCCCTTAAATGATAATTTTTTATTACCTTTTTGTTTGTTTTTGGAGGGGGTGTTGCGCAACAACAAAACTTCACAACAAACTTTCTCATCACTTCACATTTCTCGTTAGATAAATTTTACAAAAATCTCCCCTGAAACTACTGTCAAATTAAACCAAACTTGGTTTAAATCACCACTAGGATATCCAGGGACCACTGTGTATGATGACCCTGCCTGCCAACATGGCACACATGGCTGAAATAAAACATAGGTTTCAAACACACTTTTTAGCCTTATATCCAGGGCTGCTCTGGCTCCCAAAAGTTGGAGCCAGAAAAATCGCCAGTTCCTATATTTTGTTGCCAGTTTTGAAAACTTTAGAACCAGCTAGAGTCTTATTTAGTCTACAAAATTTAAATAATGTTCAATTTAAATTTCTTATGCACTCAGCCTACACTTTACATAATTTAACATGTAATACTAAGTAAGTTATTGCATAGGGTTTATATACATACAACAAAACAACATGTGTATTTTATCATGTTTATTTTCTTATGTCAGTATTTCATATGTAGAAGAATATAAATTAGCTTATGGTCTGTATATTCTACAAAATAGAGAAAATGTCTTTAAATTAAATTATAAAGTATAGAAAAAATGGGTAATTGAATGAAGAAAATAAAATAATAGGTGTTTAAATTTACAGAATAGTGAAAATTTGTATTAAAAAAAGAATACAGAAAAAGATGACAAAAGGCATCCTACCCATACTGCTACTAAGACCCTCTTTAACTCTTCCCATAACTCAAATGACCTAAACATGTAAATTCTAAAGCAAGAACTATGTAGAAATATCTTAGACATGTCTAAAGTAGGTATCTCAATGATTAGAAAAAGTAAAATTTAGTTATCTTTCTTTATTCGGGTGTGCTCCTTCTTTGGAGGATTATAAACAGTACGTAGAACAAGTCACAAGGTGAACAATGGCGGTCGGTTTTGTTATTTTCGTATCATAACTGAGGGCAGGCAAAGACAAATTTCGTCTGAATTTGCTAATTTTTCAAAGGGAAATAAGCAAAACGAGGTTTTTTAACAAGTTGATTATGGTTTTCGATTTCCTGTCAGTTCCGCTTTCTTCATACAACTACGGCAAACATTGCAAATTGTGGAGTCGTACGGTATGACCATTTCTTCAAAGACAAAATGCCGACTGACCAATTATATTTGAATTAATTAATGTTGATGATCATTAATGACCCATCCGATAAATGGATTACCTGTAACAACAGATTATGGCACCTGGTGTAACTGTTGATTAGCTTGGGGTCGTAAAAAGTCATAAACTTGTCACCAGGTAAACATTTTTACAACTCATTTTTTTAAAACTTTTACCAATTAAAATGAAGATCGATATTGTCAAGAAATGAAAATTTTACATAGGAAAATGTTGGCGCCAGAAATATCGCCAGCAGCCGTATTTTGTCGCCAGATGAAATAAAAATCGCAAATTGCGACATTGGCGACGCACAGCGGTCCCTGATATCTCTGAAACCAAACGACAGTACAACAGTTGCATTTATCATGCATCAATTGTAAATAAAAATATCAGGTGAGCGACACAGGGTCCTTGGAGCCTCTAGTTTTTATTCCTGTCTGTCAACAAACCTGGCTGCCATGACTGAAAATAGAACATACACTTGAAATGCATTTATTGTCTTATATCTTGAAAACCATAGTAGATAGTAAAAAAAATTGATGGGGAATGTGAAGATCTACCTATTTCATATGTTTCCTAAAATTATCAGACGACTCCTTATAGAAGTTGTTGTGCTTAAATGACAATTTTTGACCAATTTAGTTTTTATGCTTATTAGCTCACCTGTCCGTCATTGTCGTATCGTCGTCGTCCGTCGTCGTTAGCTTTTACAAAAATCTTCTCCTCTGAAACCACTGGGCCAAATTTAACCAAACTTGGCCACAATCATCATTAGGGTATCTAGTTTAAAAAATGTGTCCGATGACCCTCCAACCAACCAAGACGGCCGCCATGGCTAAAAATAGAACATAGGGTAAAATGTAGATTTTGGCTTATATCTCTGAAACCAAAGCATTTAGAGTAAATCTGACATGGGTAAAACTGATTATCTGGTCAAGATCTATGTGCCCTGAAATTTTCAGACAAATCTGACAACCCGTTGTTGGGTTGCTGCCCCCGAATTGGTAATTTTAAGGAAATTTTGCAGTTTTTGGTCATTATCTTGAATATTATTATAGATAGAGATAAACTGTAAACAGCAATAATGTTCAGCAAAGTAAGATCTACAAATAAGTCGCCATGACCAAAATGGTCAGTTGACCCCTTAAGGAGTTATTGCCCTTTATAGTCAATTTTTAACAATTTTCGTAAATTTTTGTAATCTTTTACAAAAATCTTCTCCTCTGAAACTACTGAGACAAATTTAACCATACTTGGCCATAATCATTATTAGGGTATTTAGTTTAAAAAATATGTCCAATGACCCCGCCCGCGAACCAAGATGGCCGACATGGTTAAAAATAGAACATTGGGGTAAAATGCAGTTTTATCGACCGCAAAAAATTTTTGTGGTCGATATTGGTATGACGTTAGCGTCGTTGTCGTCGGCGTCGTCGTCCGAAGACGCATTGGTTTTCGCACTCTAACTTTAGTTTAAGTGAATGGATCTCTATGAAATTTTACCATAAGGTTCAATATCATAAAAGGAAGGTTGGGATTGATTTTGGGGTTATGGTACCAACAGTTAAGGAATTAGGGGCCAAAAGGGCCAAAAATAAGCATTTTGTAACTTCCAGACATAACTTGTGTGTTAGTGTATGGATCTCTGACATTGTACCACAAGGTTCCATATCACAAAGGAAAGCTGGAATTGAGTTTGGGGTAATTGCCCTAAACGTTTAGGAATTAGGGGCCAAAAGGGACCAAAATAAGCATTTTCTAGTTTCAGACAATAACTTGTGTTCAAGTGTATGGATCTCTGAAATTGTACTGCAAGGTACCATACCTCAAAGGAAGGCTGGGATTGAGTTTGGGGTGATGAATCATAAGGGGTTCAAAAATTTGGGGGGTCTTTTTTTCCTTTTTTTTCTTTAAAATTTTCCATTTTAAGTTGGTTATTTCTGATTTATATTTAAAAGCAAATAATAATGATATGGCAGGAGATACACACCTAACAGGATGTGTAAATTATTATATAATAGGTATTGTGCAATAGCAAGAAATTTTCAATTGCACAGTATTGCGCAATAGCAAGAAATCTTCAATTGCACAGTATTGCGCAATAGCAAGAAATATCCAATAGCACAATATTGCGCAATAGCAAGAAATTGTCAATTGTACAGTATTGCGCAATAGCAAGAAATATTCAATTGCACAGTATTGCGCAATTGCAAGAAATATTCAATTGCACAGTATTGTGCAAAAGAAGATACTTTGTATAAATTGCTTATTTCTTGACCAATTTCAATGGGGTTTTATTCTTGAACTCTTTCTTAATATGCTGAATCTAATCGTGTATTAAGTTTTTGGATTTTGGGCCCCGTATTTAAATTGGTACACATTGAGGTCCAAAGGGTCCAAAATTAAACTTTGTTTGATTTCATCAAAAATTGAATTATTGGGGTTCTTTGATATGCCGAATCTAACCGTGTATTTAGATTCTTAATTTTTGGTCCCGTTTTCAAATTGGTCTACATTAAGGTCCAAAGGGTCCAAAATTAAACTTAGTTTGATTTTAACAAAATTTGAGTTCTTAGGTTTCTTTGATATGCTGAATCTAAACATGAATTTAGATTTTTTAATTATGGGCCCAGTTTTCAAGTTGGTCCAAATCGGGGTCCAAAATTAAACTTTGTTTGATTTCAACAAAAATTGAATATATGGGGTTCTTTGATATGCTGAATCTACCGTAGAAAGGCTTGTATAGTCCGCGGTTTTATTCTCCAAAATTGGACCTTCCAGACGGGTGCGGACTATAGAGTACAATAAGCAAGAAATAAGAGAAAATTTCAATTTCATGGCGAGATGGATTGTTTACGTTCCGCCATCTTTGTTATTGATATTGTAGAGGCGCTCTTATCATTTTTCAAACTAATAATTTTAACTCATCCATATTAATAAGTTATTTCTATTCAATATCAAATTAATACTGATGAATATAAAACTAAACCTTTCATTACAAATTTCTCGTTTCTTTTCAATGCATTGGTTGAAATAAACTGGTATCTTATTGATTGAAACGATACAAACATAGTGAAAAAGACAACCGTAAACCAGCTTAGAATTTGTAAACTACAAAACGTAATCGGTTATTGTTCGTTCCGTTTTGGTGTTTCATACTGACTAATATGGTTTGTATTAGCTTAAGACCCTTCAAACATTAATGTGATAGATATATTAAAGACTGTTTTACACAAGGATGGAACTGTTTTACTTTCAAAGTCGTATTATAGTGATATCTGTTATGTACGGATTTCGACTCTCACCGGTTATTTTCTTCTTTTACACGTGCTTTTTAAACTTCCTGTTTAAACATACACAAGTATTTAAATTGTTTTTTAAGTGAATTAAACTTATTTTAACAATCATGAAGCGTTCTAGAATCATTTACAAGTAGTTTCAGCTTCTGTTTGATGATGGAAAACAGGTTTTCAAGAAAATACCGCAAACGACCGCACAGGATTTGAAATTACCGGAGTTTCATTAGACCTTTTCTAACAGTTAAAAAAAGTTTTTTCACCTAAAATTTCGTGTGGAGAAGGGGTGCGGACTATGTACCAGTGCGAACTATACAAGCCTTTCTACGGTAACCATGTATTTAGATTTTTGATTTTTGGGCCCCGTTATCAACTTTGTCCACATTGAGGTCAAAAGGGTCCAAAATTAAACTTTGTTTGATTTCATCAAAAATTGAACTCTTGGGGTTCTTTGATATGCTGAATCTAACCATGTATTTAGATTTTGGATATTGGACCATAATAGGTGAATGTCCAATTTAAAAAATTTTTAAGTTCTTAGACCACATTCATTCTGTGTCAGAAACCTATGCTGTGTCAAATATTTAATCACAATCCAAATTCAGAGCTGTATCAAGCTTGAATGTTGTGTCCATACTTGCCCCAACTATTCAGGGTTCGACCTCTGCGGTCGTATCAAGCTGCGCCCTGCGGAGCATTTTATTGGTTTATATCTCTGAAACTAAAGCATTTAGAGCAAATCTTACAGGTGGCAAAAATGTTCATCAGATTTAGATTTATCTGCCCTGAAATTTTCAGACGAATCCGACAACCCGTTATTGGGTTGCTGCCCCTGAGTTAGTAATTTTA
Organism: Mytilus coruscus; assembly: GCA_017311375.1. Taxonomy (NCBI): domain Eukaryota; kingdom Metazoa; phylum Mollusca; class Bivalvia; order Mytilida; family Mytilidae; genus Mytilus; species Mytilus coruscus. The sequence goes on along the minus strand of CM029597.1, from coordinate 6,934,238 downwards.
CAGAAATTTTGCAGTTTTTTGTTATTATCTTAGATATCATTATAATATCTAATATCTAATATTATTAATTATGATTTTAGCCTTATTTTACATGATTTCCAAAGCATCAGTAAATACAGGTGAGCGACACAGGCTCTTGAGAGCCTCTAGTTATCTTAAAAACCATAATACATAGATAATGCTCCGTGTTGAAGGCCGTACCTTGACCTATAATGGTTTACTTTTATAAATTGTTACTTGGATGGAGAGTTGTCTCATTGGCACTCATACCACATCTTCCTATATCTATAGAAACTGTCCAAATGCAGAAATGATTAGCAATTCAAGATCTACAAAAGCCTATTTGGCAGAAACTATTCAATGATTCCTTAGAGGAGTTACTGTCCTGAAATGAAGATTTTAACTATTTTTTTGTAGTTTTTCCTTATCATCTTGAAACCTTTTATAAATAGTTAGAAACTTTGAACAGTAAAACATGATCAGCAATACAAGATCTCTAAAAATTCCAATTTACAAAATCAAGCAAACATAACTGACTGCAATAGGGATGAAATAAATATCAAAATGACATATGTTTAACAGGTCAGTGATTCAGGCTCTTAGAAGTTTCTTATTTCTAAATAAAGTTTAAGGAGAAAATACAATTTAAAGGGAGATAACTATTATGATTATATAGATCCTAATTTAGTTTATAATGATATAACAGATAATTACCAAATAAACTTAATTCTGAGAAATAAAACAATGGACTAAATTAGCCATCAAATGAATTCCAAAATAAATGTTTTGTTTTTTTCAATGAAACAAGGCAAATATAGGTTTTTGTCATAATTGTTGTCTATTTGTTTTATTTAATTTTGAATTTGGTGGGAGATGTTGATAAACTTTCAATTGTTTCAACTGATTTTGCCCCAAAATATGATTTAACAATTGGGTTAACACTTTTTCAGTAACTATTTTAAGACTTTTTATAAATTTATTTCAAAATACACAGTGAAAGCCAACTCATACAAAAGAAATTAGAAAAATGACAAGAACCCTGGAAAACTGCTCAATAAAGGTCAACATTTAACATATGTTGGCATGATATATGAGAATTCAATCAAGTTTTGAAATGACTGTTATTTTGTTTTAGCTCTAATGGACATTTATCAGAGCTTTTAAACATAATCGTGTTGGCTATTTAATTTCCAAATCTACCAGATTTAGAAAGTTTGAATTTTTATTTAGAAAAATTTCAGCACACTTATAAATATTCCCAAATTTTAAAACCTTATTTTTCTTAAAACAAGCATGGTAACCTATGTATTATATTTTTTTTCTCAAAGATCTCATCTTGATCTACAACATATCTCCCTTTAAGAAGATTGGATATCCAATCTAGTAAGATTCTGGGAACATTAAAATTGAGAATGGAAATGGGGAATATGTCAAAGAGACAACAACCCGACCAAAGAGTTGAACACATTTGAGTGCTGAATTATTCTGCAGAAATATTAATGCTCCTTATTTGGAAATTATATTCATGACAAATGAGTTATTCTCGTATGCTGAAAAATTTGAAAATTAATAAGTTTTGGCATGGTCTTGAAACATCTACTAACCTCCAGGCTTTCTGATTTTTAAAAAATAAAGTTAATTAACTGATCATTAGACTGAAATGAAAGTTCTGAATGAAAGGTTGATGAAGATGTTGGTTATTTTAGTCTTTATACATCCATCAATACATAATAAAATGTTTAATACATTTACAAGCTTCTGAGTACTTCACTTGCTCCACTAACGAGGTGCAAAGTACTTTTAAATTCAATTATCACAAACTGATGTGTTGTATTATTATTATTTAAAAAGTTGTACAAGTTTTCATTGTTTCACAATTTTTTTGCATTAGCTTTTGTTTTGTTTCAATTGAATGTTCATATAATAAATGTCTTTAGAATTTCATGTTTAAGTAGATATATCTTCAAATTTTTGTACACATTTGTTGCATGATTTGTTAAAATATACATGTACTATTTTTATATTTATTGTCAGAATTGCTACCTGGTAAAATGTTTTTCAGTTTCAATATGCAGCATGTTTAAACATCATATTTTAAATTAGAAGATCTTGCACTTAACAGTAGTTGACACAAAAATATACTTGGCAAATGAGCAAAGCTTACCCATTTTAAATCATTTATATTAATATTGGGTGAGGATTTTTCTTAGTTGAAACCTGTGGAAGCTTTCAGTTGTTTTCAAATATAGCTCACCTGGCCTAAAAGGCCAAGTGAGCTTTTCTCATCACTTGGCGTCCGTCGTTGTTATCTTTTACAAAAATCTTCCCCTCTGAAACTACTGGGCCAAATTTTACCAAACTTGTCCAAAATCATCATTAAGGTATCTAGTTTAAAAAATGTGTCCAATGATCCTGCCTGCAAACCAACATGGCTGACATGGCTAAAAATAGAACATAGGGGTAAAATGCAAGTTCGGTCTATTATCTTGAAAACCACTATGAATGGAGAAAATCTGTCATGGCAAAAATGTTCAGAATGATGATATTTACATATTTTCTATTTACTTCAAAACTGTCAGACGACTTCTTTTATATATGAGTTATTGCCCTTAAATGACAAATTTTACTGATTTATTTCATGTTTGCCTAATATCTGAAAAACTATAATTGATAGGGAGGAACTTTATATATGAAAAATGATCAACAAGACAAGATCTACAAATAAGTCCAGATGCTCGAAATCATCAGACGACTTCTTATTGGAGTTATTGCCCTTTAATGACGATTTTTTCAATTTTTTTGCATTTTTGCCTAATATCTGAAAAACTATTATAGATAGATAGAAACTTAAAGAAGCAAAAGTGATCAGCAAGACAAGATCTACAAAAAAGTTAACTGTCTTGAAATCGTCTGACGATCCCTTATTAGAGTTATTGCCCTTTGATAATGATTTTTACAAATTTTTTTGCCGTTTTTGCGTAATATCTGAAAAACTATAATAGATGGAGAGAAACATAAATAAGCAAAAATTATAAGCTAAACTTGATCTACAAATAAGACAAATAGCCCAAATCATCAGTCAACTCCTTGTAGGAGTACTTGCTCTTTAATGATGATTTTTACCAATATTTTACGTTTTTGCCTACTATCTTGAAAACTATAAAAGATAGATAGACACTTTAAATAGCAAAAATGATCAGCAAGACAAGATCTGCATAAAAGTAAAATTTTGCAGAAATTGTTGGTTTGCTCTCTATAGGAGTGATTTTTTTGTTTTGGGCAAAAACTAAAGAAAATAGAGAAAAACTGTAAACAGAAAAAATTATCAGCAATACAAGATCAACATAAAAAAAAAGGAAGATTTTTGTCATGAATTCTATTACAGTCCACAATGTTGGTTAAATTTTTCTGGTTTCCATATGATAAATAGAGAGCTGCTTTTTAAAAGTAATTGAATTTTTAATGGAATGTTTTGGATCACTGAACAAAAATTATGATCTCTCAGTTTCTGCAGGCAGGGGCATCTGTGATCACTAGATTACCTCTAGTTTTTTTGGGTTAAAGATTGCATTCATGCAATCAAAACCTTTATTGGGCTGGCTTGATAGCTAATTATTTTCCAAACTTTATCACTACTATTGAGATAAAAAAAATATAATGCATTCAGCACAACATTCTATAAGTCCTATCCATGAACATTTAAAAAATTTATCAATGAAATATATACTCAGATATTCAAGTTACAAAATAATGTGTAAGCATATAATCATACTTGTCAAGAAAATATAAAAGAAATTGTGCATGGTGTATGAATCTAGTAGTATCTGTTCTAAATATATCAATGATGTCAAGAAATATTTAAAATTGAAGTTATCTACCTTTGTCCATAATTGTAGTCGAACCTCCTATTTGCAGTTCCCACTGCAAAATTAATTCAATCTTTACCCTTCAGTGCTCACAAGCACTTTGATTTGATGTTATGCCCATATTTGATTCCAGTTTGTATTGCTGTAGTGTAACGAAAATTATGTTCAAGATTCAGTGACTGTATGACTTACCATCAACAACCTAAATGATATAAAATGTAATCTGAAACTATTGAAACTGACTTCATTATAGGAATGTTTTGTATATTATTTTAAGTGTGGTTTTACTAACTTTCTGCATCAATTATATCAAAATATATGATTAGTCTTTCTTTTTCTTTTGAATATAAAATGTGTTCTCTATTTTCAGTCCCACCTGATGCATACACAGGACAAATGGAGCACCTATAAAACTTGTATCAAAAACGAGATGAAATCTTACTGATGAATGAGCAACAAGTAGTCTGGATGAAAATTAAAGAAAGAGCAGAGAGAATCCTAATTATAGAACTATTATTACATAGATTTCTACAAAATATCCTGTTGAAAGTGAAAAAATAGAGAAATTGGATATGATATCATGAGATATTGAATATGAATGGTCTATTGTTACATAGATTTCTATGACAGGATATTTAGTACTTAACAGAAATATGGAGATTCCACTTTTAACACCTGTTATTACTTTTATCTTTCAATATTACATGTTAAATCTCAGTATCTCTTTCTGTTGAGACTTGTATTGTATGATTTGATTAATATTGTGAAGGCTTTAATTCATAAACTGTGATGGTGTTTCACCAAATCATTTTTCCTATAACAAAATACACTGGCAATAGAAGGTAGAAACTTGAAAGCACTGTGACTTCACTTTCTTTTGGCAGTTTATATTGTTTCATTGGTGCCAAACACGGTATTGTATTTGATTGAAACTACCACAAACAAACATACAGCCAACTATTGAGTATTGAGACCTTAACTTCAACTATTTTTAATAATCTTGGATGTCCCTGGTCTTTTTGTTGAAGAGACACCTTTATTTAGTAATTTTTTGTAATTCATATTTAAGCACCACCTGTTTTTTTTTAAATAAAAGCTTGTCATAATTTGTTACCTAGAAGTTTGCTTTGTTTTGGCTTTTCAGTTTAATTGTGAATAGGCAATAAGCACCTTGCTTTCACTTTCGAACAATTTTCTGAAAGTAAGGAGATAATGATGTTTTGTGGAGTTGTTTTGTGTAAATCGTCAAAAAATATAAATTTGCTCTTCAGAACTACACTATATACTGAATAGTAAGTACTGATATGTTGTTTTTAACAAGAAAAAAACCAACTTTGTATTAAACCCATGCCCTTAGAAATTGAAATAGTTGATCAATTTTGAAACAAGTCTTACTGAAATCCTTTATCTTGTTCAACTGTTATAGATGTTAGTGTAGATACTGTTATACACATTCTTGTTATTGTTGTTAAATCCCGATAGATGGAACTGGATAATTTATGTCATATCATAACTATATTTACAAGAAACTTTTGTGTTTGTGTATGTGTTTTGGTCTTCATGAATGTAGAGCTATTTTCAGCAGATTGTTTTAGGGATTCCTAAAACATTGGATTCGTTCAAAATATCAAATACAGCAATTAGGAGAGTTTAATGTGTTATTATTTAAGTTTATATGATATACATTTTTATTGTTAATTCTGAATGATATTTTACAAAGTTTTTTTTTAATAAAATATTTCTTATATTTATAGATTTTATTTATGACCACTAGCTATAGGCTCTTATTGGGATATATTAGTTTTTTACTGACTCAACATTAATCAACCAAAGACTTTTTCATTGGAGGCTATTTTTCTTTTTTTCAATGTTGTTTAAGAATAGTCAACTGTAGTTGTTCTGTTCTAACACCTTTTTTATACGCCCTTTTACATATTATGTATCTATATCGGGACAGAAGAACAGACAGACAGATTTTTTGATTTATTTTCAAATATTCTCAAAATGCCAGGTATTTGGACAGTCATTTTTGGACCAGCTGCATAAAGAGATCATGGTTTGTCCGAATATCTCCTCCTACAGTTTTTTGAGCTACAGCTTTAATATTGTGAAGGTTGTTTGTTCACATAATGGAAGTGTGCATGTCCACAGGATTTTGATTTTTTCCACATATTCTCAAAGTTGAAACCTTTTGGCTGGACATTCAGTCCTGCAAGTGTAGACATTTCAGAATAAAAATAAAAGATAGATCATCATATCTAGTGTTAAATTTTAATTTCTTATGGTCAGAAAGGGGCATCATTTGTGTCTTACAGACAGGGCAACAATTTCAAGTTGTACATCACATCACTGTTTGTCAAATCTAAAGTGTGTGGAACTATATTCGTGCAGAAGGGGGGGGGGACATCATCCATATCTAGTTCTGATTTGGTCTATTTACAGATACTATAAGCTATAGGTAAACTATATTTGTTGTATATGATGATTGCAACGTGTATATGTCAGTCTGGCAGGATTCATCCGACCTTGACTTCATTTTCATAGTTCATTGGTCAATGTTTAGTTTTCATGGTTTTGTCTATTTATTAAATACTATAAGCAGCAAGTCAACTATGTCTGGAATGATTGTAAGATGTACATTTTCTGGCAGGGTTCATCTGACCTTAACCTCATTTGCATGGTTCATTAGCCAATGTTTAGTTTCCATGGTTATGTTTGTTTTTCAGTTACTTGAAGCAGTAGGTCAACCATATTTGGTGTGGAATGATTGCATGGTGTACATGTTGTCTGGCATGGTTCATCTGACCTTGACCTCATTTTCATCGTTAATTAATGTTTAATTTCATAGTTAGGTCTGTTTCTCCAGTATCATAAGCAATAAGATAACTATATTTGGTGTATGGTATGGTTATAAGTTGTACATGTCTGTCTGGCAGGGTTCTTCTGACCTGGATCTCATTTACAATGATCACTGATAATACTAATTTTATTTGAAAATTATAATAAAACCTTCATATTTCACACTTTCAACACAAATTCAATCATGATAAGTGAAGTAGGCGAGACATTTCAAAATGTGCACTCATGTTTAATGTTTGTAAGGTGCACATGTCCTGACAGGAGACGCCTAAACTTTACCCACTCACAGTTTGAAAGAAACATCATTTGTTCCCTGGGTACAAAGGTCAATTGTTAAACTCTGATTGGTCTGTAAAATAATTTTAATGGTTGGTTTTCCATCTTTATATAGGTAAAATCTGACTTTGACCTTGATTTAACCTTTGCTTCAATGAATTCACGAAATGAAAGGAGATGCTAAACCAACATAATCCTGAGATCTCTTGAGTAAAATATCTGTATAAAGATTTATATTTTAGAAGGTAGAAGAGTTGAATAAAATATACATTTTGTTAACAGATTCCTTGTGGGCTTACGTTTCTGCCTAGCTTATATTAGTTGTTGTTGGACTCATTTTCATGATTGCATAGACATTTTTATTTCATTGATTCCATGATTGTTTTAGCTCACATGGCTTTATAGACCATGTGAGCGTTTTCCACCGCTTGGCATCTCGTTGTAATCTTTAAAAAACTTCTCTGAATCTAAAGGGCCAAATGTTACCGAACTTTACAACAATGTTTTTAGGGAATTTTGTATTAACAATGTATCCAGGGATCTGATCCATCAACAAAAAAGGCTGCTGTTGCTAAAAATATACTAAAGGGTAAAATGCAGCTTTTGGCTTATATCTCAAAACTAAGGCAGTTAAAGGATATCTTTCATGGACAAATATGGTCAACAGGTCAGGGTCTATCTTCTGCAGAATTTTCAGCAAAATAGACAACTCATTTTGAAGTGATGGCCCTGGGATGTAAATTTTTATCAACTTTCAAAGCTTTGGACTTGTAACTAAAAACTAGAGCAGTTGGAGCAAATCTGAGACAGAGGTCAAGTCCTATCAGCAGCAAAATTTTCCAAAAAATTGGGACAATCCATTTTGGTGTTATTGCCCCTGAAATGTTAATGCTCTTCAATGTATGCTGGGACTAGTAATATGTATTAAAATAGTATTATACTTGAAAACTTTTATTTGAATTTTACAATATATCGTATGAAAAAAAACGCTGGGAACTTGAAGTCTGTGTCACTTTAAACTTCAATTTTACAACACGAATTTAATTATTTAAATTCGCATGGATATTATGAACCATTGATATTTATATAGGAAAAAAACTTAACCTTGGTTTGGACGTGCTCCATCTGATTTTGAAACGAAATACGTCCTCCATAGATACATGTATACAGAAGTTCGCAGTATTTTAGTTCACTGCTAGCAAACTTTGCTTTTGATGTATCAATTTTTCTAGAACTGTGTTTGTATAACTATAAACTTTGATTCTTGATATTGTTATAGTTTCGATTCAAACGCATCCCAAGTTTTAAATTTTTCACCCAAAACAAATTTGGTAATATGAATCACTTCATCCATTGTTCAAAGTATAATGACAGTAAAAGGGTAGGTATGCAGTTAAATACATAGAAGTGAACACTTTTCTTCTGAACATCGAACCATTGAACTATATTTTTCAATTTTGGCACTACTAAACTGTAGTAGTATCTTGAAGAACATTAAAACAATTAATACTTAAAACTATTTAAACACTATTTGTTGAATAATAATAATAATAAAAATATCATTATTATTATTATTATTATCATATACAGATCAAAGAATTAAGCAACACATCTATAGAAGGTTAAAGTTTAATAAATCTAACGTAACAATAACACAATGTAACTGTAGACACGAATATTATTGTTACATTCGTAATTAATCAGTTCCATACCCAACCCTGCATTCAGGCAGTTAGTCTCCAATGTAACAATAACTTTTTTTTATTATTGTTACATTTCAATGTAACCGTAGTCAGTGCCTATATATTATCTTGAAAACTATTACTGATAGTGAGAAATTTAAAAAGTAAAATGGCCAGACCAATAAGATCTACATACAAGTCAACTACTTGACAGAAATCGTTAAATGACCCCAAATAGAAGATATTGCCTTCAAATGATTATTTCTACCCTTTTGCATTTGGGGGAAAGGGGGTAACTATAGCTGATAGAAAGAATTTTTCGATATTATCGATAGATGTGCAACAAAATATGATCTACAAATAAGTCACTATTGAAGAATTGTCAATTGACCCTCTAAAGAAGTTATTATCCTTGAAAGACTATTCTGTTTTGTATCGATCGAGTTAAGCCCTTTCAACTGATTTTTAAAGCAATTGCTTTCATGCTATGGCGTATGGCCATCTTTGTGACCCAGATCAGAGACTCTGCCCAGATCAAGCCAATTCTTTTTAGCAGATTCCTGGTCTGTCATTCTTAAACACCTATGTATGTTTTCTAATGCAATACATTGATTGAAACTGTTGAAAAACATTAGTGGATTTGAGAAGTTTCAACATATGTTCTTGTAGATGTATTTTTGTATTTAAGGGGACAACCGTTTGACTATCAAAGAACATAGAAGTCCGAGTGAACAAAATTGCATTTTTATACCTGCGATTTCGTTCTTGAGATGTTTCAACAAAATATTGAATCATTTCAGTTGTTGATTTAATATTGATTGAAAATTTGACTGAATTATCTCATATACGGTTTTATGTTGTTTTATTCGTGTTTCTTTTTTAAAGAGGTCAAGTTGCACTTGTTTATTCATAAAATTATCGTTCATTCATAAAATTATCTTAAAATCACTACGCACGTTATAGTTATGTAATCTTATCTCGCATTATTTGTTTTTAATTAAAAGTGGCACAGTTTACGCGTTCTAATTACTCTTACCAGGGGCGGATCCAGCCATTTTAAAAAGGGGGGGGTTCCCAACCCAGGATAAAGGGGGGGGGGGGGTTCCAACTATATTTCCCCATTCAAATGCATTGATCGTCGAAAAAAAGGGGGGTTCCAACCCCCGGAACCCCCCTCTGGATCCGCCACTGCTTACCATGTTTTTAAAACTTCCATGAAATAACGGGCCTTGTCATTTTAATTGCTGTTTATACTGATAGACTCCACTCTGTAAACAAATGATATAATGACAGTGTCAAATGTCATAATAACCCTAATGATTACCAGCAATCTAAAAATAGACAAACATAACTGACCTTGTAATTTTGTTTGCGCAAATAATATTGCGGAACGAAACCTGTGTTCAAAACACATAACAATAAGTTCGTTCTCCTTTTTTGTCATAATTTCGTAAGATTTATCGATCATCTTATAGATGAAATGGACCCGTCCAAACGTGAGACGCCAAGTTAAGAGTAAGAGATATTCACAAACAATTTGGAATTTTCTTGTTTCATAGATTGAAAAAAAAGTTCGTCCATTTGGATATCTAAAACGGGAATGCATGACAATTGATGAAACCGATATTGTGGTAAAGTTCAATATCGAGGTGCTCCAATCACGGAGGAACATTTACGTGACAATGCGCAACACCGGAAACCTCACTTCGATGATACAGTTCAACCCAACAACGTGCTACCTGATCTTGGTACCTCGAAGACAACGAAGTCTACCTATAAACAGATAGTTAAAGGTTTGTAGCCATGAGTATTAACGCCCGTAACTGAGACACAACATTGGTGTCAGATGTGAACGCTGTCGTGGCTATAAATCGAGATTTTTCTGTGTTTATTTTGACGCGGACATTTCATATTTGGCGGGATTCAGAAAATTATATTTTGGTGATTTCGCTCGTGGGTCTGTAATAAACTATTGCATACACACTCACATTGATTCCCCTGAAGTAATATATATTTTCTGTTCAATATTTACGTGTTTAAATATTACAGGGAGCAGAACTTTTGTAAAAACAAAAAAATATTGAAATAAAGTGTTCATTTCAATTTTATTCAGTCACACTTAAATATTTACAAGTTAATATTTGTTTTTTATAGCATACACTAAGTTTAACAGACAGTACATTAGTATTAATCAATTTTCCGGTTGGTCTGGATTGAATTATACTCATGTATATAAAAGTACATTTTTGTTAACTGCATTGGTACTTTTTCATTTTCCGGTTGAGCTGGATTGGAAATTACAAGTGCATTTAACAGAACATTGATAATAATAAAAAAAAAAAAAAAAAACACTTAAGGAGCCAATTTTGTATTTATTGATTGCACAGGTGTAATATTTTATACCGGGAGATCTGGTCAATATTTACATTTGTCTTATATTACTGTTGCACATGTGTAATATTTTATACCGGGAGATCTGGTCAATATTACATTTGTCGGTCTAGATTATTGTTACACACCGTAAATAATTTACACCCATATATCGCGTGAGAACTAAGCCATATATTGACATAATACAATATAAAGCAATCATGTCGAAAGTGGTGAATATAAACACTGCAAGTAAAGAAGAACTGACTACAATTAAAGATATTGGGGAGGCAAGAGCTAAAATTATTATTGCTGCAAGGACAGATAAGGGAAAATTAACACTTGAGGATTTGAAATTAATTCAAGGTCTTCCAAATACTATGTGGGACCCTCTCGTAGCAGCAGGTCGAATTTTTTTTGAAAACGCAGAAGAAGTTGATGACAGTGCGGATCAGAAAAAACAAATCGAGAAGTTGAAAACAGAACTTGTCAATCAAAAACAAGATGCTGAACAGGAAATAAAAAAAATTCAGATCAATTTTGACACACGGTTGTTAATTGCATCTCAAGAAAAGGCAACCATACAACATGAATTAAAACATCAGATAAAAGATTTGCAAGATGCATTGGAAGGGGAAATGGAAGAAAAGAATGAGTATGCTAAATTGATAGAGGAAATAAAACAAAAGTATGCAATGGAGTCATCAGCCCTACAGGAGTACAATCAGCAGGAAAAGGAAAAATTGCTGATCAAGGTTGAACAAGACAAACTGGAAAAACTTGAAAAACAAAAAGAACAAATGGATTTGTTAGAAATAGAAAGACAGGAAATGAAAGATATGATGGAATCCATAGAGAAGAAGTTTGAAAGTGAGAAAGCTGTATTTATGGAAAAGACAAATCAGTTGATAACTAAATTAAATGAAGAGCGGGCAACACAGGCACTCACCATAGAACGCGAAAAATTAGCAAGAAAGAAATGTGACCGTGTTGAAGAAGAAATAAAACATTTACAAATGTCCAAAAGAGTTACAGAAACAATAGTACAGCATGAAAAAAATCCTAAAAGCAATACACAAGCTACAGAAACTTCAAAAGTAACTGACACGTCAAACACTGTCCAAATACCTGACCAGAACAAACAACCTAACAGTAGTGGTCCATCACCACAAAGGCTTCCATGCTATGATGGGAAGACAGAATGGAAACCCTACTACATGCAATTTATTCATTTTTCCAATCGGTACAGGTGGGATAGTAAACAAAGATTAGACAGACTTATAGAATGTTTGCGTGATAAAGCACTGAAGTTCTATAGTACTCGTCCACCATCAGTCCAAAATGATTTTGCTCTACTTTCAGAAAAGATGAATCAACGTTTTGGAAATAAAGATCTACCATATACCATTAGAAGGCAATTACAGGAAGTAAGACAAAATATTGATGAAACAGTAGAGGAGTTTGCAGAAAGGGTCCAGGAAATGGCTACTGATGGGTACGGACCAAATACGCCTGAAAATGTCGTTGAAACCATAAGCGTAGATGCATTTTTGAAGGGCTGTTTCGACAAGAAAGCTACTCTTTTCGCTATGAAGAAGAATCCAATTACACTAGATACTGCTCTACAGTGTGTAAAGAGTTCAATACACAATCAAAGAATTGTGCTTGGCAAGAGACAAGAGGTTGTCAAAATTGACTCCAATAATAATTCCGAAACAGAATCTTCAGAACTTGCTGTTCGAGCATTAAATAGGTATGACAGGAGATCTTCAACATCATACGACAGCAGACAGACTCCATTTTCTGATTGGCAGTCCTCAGTTGAGTCACGTCTTAAAAAGACTGAACAGAACATTGGTGACATTAAAGATGATGTTTCGAAAATTCTGATGGCTGTTTCCAGACAATCGATTAGTAGTCCGAATCGAAGGTCCATATCACCAGGAAGAAGTCCAGATAGGTCTAATGACGAGTGTTTTCGTTGTCATGAAAAAGGGCATTATGCAAGGAATTACCCTAATACAACAGCCGTTGCCAGAGTTCTAAGATCATCATCAACAAAACCAATTGAAAGAGACCAACATTTAAACTCCCAAGGACTGAAGAAATAGACCGGTCTTTAGTCCATAATCCACATACAGGTCGTCCACCAACAACTGAAATTGAACAAATTGTGAGTGTAACCGTCAATGCTGGTACTCATAATCTTGTTTCAAAAATCAATAAGCAAGGACCATTCAACTCAAACTTGGATGTGACTCGTTCCACAACAATTACCGGTTGCTCTGGTACTTGTGAGACGAGCCACTACAAGAATGAGGAGGTCCCAACAGTCATTAGTCAATTTAAAGTGAAAGAAGTTTCAATATATGGAGATGATACCAAATATAAACCCATTAATTTAGTACCTCAAATAACTATAAATGGTAAACAGGCTGATGCAATTGTTGACACTGCAGCACAGGTAACGGTTATCAATTTTGATTTTGCTAAATCCTTGAATCCTGCAATTGAAGTTAAAGAACCAGTTATATTGAAAGGATCAGGGAAAGACAACAGCATCACTGCAAAATATACAGATAGAGTAGCAATCAAGGTTGGCAAAACTAAAACAAGATGGAGGGTCATAGTTGCTGATATAACAGATCCGGTCATTTTAGGACTAGATGTTTTACAACACATAAAAGCTGTTATAAATTTAGTTGATTTGACCATAACAGTTGATGGCGAAAAACTTCCAGCTACAGTTCTCAATGCAAAAACGACAAGATAAAGATATGTAGGGTGAAGTTAGTGATAGAATAGGAATGTTAATCTATCTAAACAAATTGTAGGGTGAAGTTAGGGATAGGATAGGAATGTTAATCTATCTAAACAAATTGAGTATCTTGAGAAACAACTACAACTTGCCGTAAAAAATAGTCTTCCAGTCGTCATACATTGCCGTGGAAATGATTCCCTTCATCCTACTCTACTTACCTCCCTTGTCAACTGCTGCCCAAAAGAACAGAAGATCCACTGGCATTGCTTCACTTCATCCAAGAAATTTATCTAACAGCTTCAAGACACTTCATCAATTTAGTTTTCGGCATTACCCCTTTTATTTTTGGCAACCGTTATCCAAATATTCGAGAAAATATCAAAGAAAATGGAATTGATCGCCTAGTTTTAGAATCAGATGCTCCGTATATTCAATATCAAGAAAACCAAATTCCAAACCCGTATATTGTCAACTTTGTAGCAGAGGAAATCTCCAAATTAATAAACATTCCAGTGGAGCAAGTTTTTGAAATTACATTTTCAAATACCCAAAAAATATATGGAAAGAGGGATTAGAGATGAGGAATTGACTGTGTTTGTTGTATATATGTTTATTTCGTTATATAAAGAAACTGTTTATATTTACTCTGTTCTAAGAGTAATTTTGCGTATATTTTTATATTTAATTTTCTTGTTCTAATGAAATTCACCGGGAGTCTTTCTGGTTTTCTTTAGTCAAGGAGTTTATTTGGAACAGGAGTCGACGACCACTGAATTTTATATTGAGTCGTTGACTCGGAATATATTTGCCTTGTAATTTGATGTATAAAGTGTATAAATGTTGAGTTACAGTTAAAGTATTTGCCGAAATAGTATTCTAACCACTGATGAATTTTCAGCAGAATTACTTACTGAAACAGTCATTTCGTAAATTAAAAGATATATCAACTTAATTGCCACAATTTTAGGATCGGGATTCAAATAAATAGTATGAAACTTTCCCAAAGAAAATGGAGTGGAGTGTGGTAAAGTTCAATATCGAGGTGCTCCAATCACGGAGGAACATTTACGTGACAATGCGCAACACCGGAAACCTCACTTCGATGATACAGTTCAACCCAACAACGTGCTACCTGATCTTGGTACCTCGAAGACAACGAAGTCTACCTATAAACAGATAGTTAAAGGTTTGTAGCCATGAGTATTAACGCCCGTAACTAAGACACAACAATATCCTCGTCTTTCCAGTGGACGAGTCTACTTCGTTTATGACAAGGATCTGGTAAAGTCGACGTGTTTGCATATTTCACATGTTTTCGAGCTTGAAAATCATTATTCACCATGTTTCCTGAAAGTTGATAAATATTAAAGAAACGTGGAGCTGTTTTTTCTTGTTCGTGAAATGACGATTTAATTTCATGTGTGTCCGTGATAACCCTCTTTTCGAAATTATATGACGATGGCTTATATCAGCTGAGCAATAATGTTTGGGGCTTAGATTTAAGAAATGATGACAAAGTAGCATTATTAGAATATTGTTAGTAAGCTTCAATATATATATATATATATTTACATGTTTATGTTTTGTAAGATATTTTTTTCTCTTTTTTCCCAACCGACCGGACTCTTTCATGTGAAAAATCAGTAAACCAATAATTAAGAAAACTCTGGCCTTAGTGATGAAATTGGTAAAACGTAAATCAGTCCGCAGGTTAATCGACAGTTAACGTGCATTTCATGAAAATTTCAGAAGCTGGTCCCATCTTCAAAATCTTTAATCTTATGACAATAGACAATATTATTTGCACAAACACTTTTACATTAAATGGTTATGGCATACAGTATAGAACAATTGAGATAATAAACTGACAATTATAAATTAGAGTGACAGTGATATTCACACGAAAAGACGACTACAAATACGTGTGTATTGACAGTTAACCAATTATTAATGTCCATGAAGAAAAAAGGATGCATATAAAAAAATAAAAATTATACAGATGTTCTCAATAAAAGACAATCATTTATATATTTTATGGTGATTTTTATAATGACTGGCAAACTGCTATTCAAAAGTGTGGTCATATGCCTCAGTGTTATAGCTGAATGCAATTTAATAAAATTGAAATTAAGATTAATATTATTTTTTGTATATAGGTATCCCTCAGTGATATATAGCATGGACAGACTGAGAAGAAATGATATTCATCCGAAATTACTTGCCTATTACAGGATAGGCAAATGCGTTGATTTCTTTCAATGTTAGTATAATGCCCCTTTCAATTGCTAGGGAATGGGCACTGAGTTTAAATTTATTGAAAACTGATCTGTCAGTTTTAAATTTACATATATCGATATACGGGGGCCTTTTTCCAATTGTTTGAGTCTTACAAAAGAAATTTAGTTTTTCATTTTACGGATAGAACAGTTCATAATTTGATAAGCCTGGTCAACGATTCTTTGTTTGATAGTATTTATACAATATTTCATATTAATGGGGTCAAAAGTAAGATGACCAAAACCTAATTTATTTAACCAGACTTTTACAATGTTAACCCATTTGCTTGTTTTTAGCTCACCTGGCCCGAAGGGCCAAGTGAGCTTTTCTCATCACTTGGCGTCCGTCGTCCGTCATCCGTCGTCGTCGTCGTCCGTCGTCGTTAGCTTTTACAAAAATCTTCTCCTCTGAAACCACTGGGCCAAATTTAACCAAACTTGGCCACAATCATCATTAGGGTATCTAGTTTGAAAAATATGTCCGATGACCCCGCCAACCAACCAAGATGGCCACCATGGCTAGAAATAGAACATAGGGGTAAAATGTAGATTTTGGCTTATATCTCTGAAACCAAAGCATTTATAGTATATCTGACATAGGGTAAAATTTGATTATCAGGTTAAGATCTATCTGCCCTGAAATTTTCAGACAAATTTGACAACCCGTTGTTGGGTTGCTGCCCCTGAATTGGTAATTTAAAGGAAATTTTGCAGTTTTTGGTTATTATCTTGAATATTACTATAGATAGAGATAAACTGTAAACAGCAATAATGTTTAGCAAAGTAAGATCTACAAATAAGTCATATGACCAAAATTGTCAGTCGACCCCTTTAGGAATTATTGCTCTTTATAGTCAATTTTTAACAATTTTTCGTAAATTTTTGTAATCTTTTACAAAAATCTTCTTCTTTGAAACTACTGAGACAAATGTAACCATACTTGGCCATAATCATTATTAGGGTATCTAGTTTAAAAATTTGTCCGATGACCCCGCCTTCCAACCATCATGGCCGACATGGTTAAAAATAGAACATAGAGGTAAAATGCAGTTTTTGGTTTATATCTCTGAAACTAAAGCATTTAGAGCAAATCTGATAGGTAGCAAAAATGTTCATCAGATTTAGATTTATCTGCCCTGAAATTTTCAGACGAATCCGACAATCCGTTGTTGGGTTGCTGCCCCTGAGTTAGTAATTTTACAGAAATTTTGCAGTTTTTTGTTATTATCTTAGATATCATTATAATATCTAATATCTAATATTATTAATTATGATTTTAGCCTTATTTTACATGATTTCCAAAGCATCAATAAATACAGGTGAGCGACACAGGCTCTTGAGAGCCTCTAGTTCTTCATTATTATGTATTTATAGACTAATGAATTAGGTGAGTTTACAATGTGGTTTAGAAATTTTATAGCTGAAAGCTGAATTTTTAAGTGCAAAGGAGTTCTGTTTGTCTCAGCTAGACAAGCTAAATTTGTTGTTTTGCACTGTTTCCTTAAAATTTCCTTAATAAATTTTATATGTAAATGTTCAAATGGATCTGAATCTTTGAACACTTTGCTTACACCCCATACTTCACTCCCATAAAGAGTGATTAATTCTTATGTATGAATGAACGATCCTTTATTATGAAAAAAAAATACAGTTCGGTAGAACATTCGCGTCACGAAAGTTGAAATCTTCAACTGAAAGGTTAAATTTAAACCAATTAAAATTAAAGCAATAAAGGTAATGAAGCCTGGGAATTATTGCCAAGTTATAAACACTCTACCAGGGGGTAATCTATGATGATTTTTTCGTGAGTTATATGTTTCCGCAAATATATTTGCCTCCACGGTTAGCCTGGTAAACGTGTCCCCCCCTCACACACCGGGAAATGTAAAACATTGTAAAAATTACCTTCTGATGGATAAGTCTTTTATTGATATAAAGTTAAAACATCCTTATTTCTCACTAGACAAGACTCCTGTCAGGTTTAATTCTTATACATGTGGATGGAAAATAAAAGTCACAAACTATTAACTTGGCAGCAATTGCTTTAACAGCCTTTAAAGCTTTGATTATAGTTTATTCTTATGTTGTACTGTTACACCACTGTCCAAGATTAGAGAGAGGGTTGGCGCCTTCAAATTAGTTTAAATCCGCCACATCTGTATGTGCCTGTCCCAAATCAGGAGCCTGTAGTTCAGTGGTTGTTGTTTGTTGCTATATATTATATTTGTTTTTCGTTCATTATTTTGTACATAAATCAGGCCGTTAGTTTTCTCGTATGAATTGTTTTGCATCTGTCATTTCGGGGCTTTTTATAGCTGACTATGCGGTATGGTTTTGTCCATTGTCGAACGGTGTACGGTGACCAATAGTTGTTAATTTCTATGTCATTTGGTCTTTTGTGGAGGGTTGTCTCATTGGCAATTATACCACATCTTCTTATTTTTATAATTTTACATTTTTTTTGGCGTTTTAACAGAAACAACAATACATAAGGAGAAAGTGTTCCGCAAATACGATGTACAAATAAGATAGCTTAACTGAAGATGTCAATTGACGGCTTATAGGAGTTATTGGTCTTGACAAATGGTTTTCATGCATTTTTTTTTTCATTTTCTCAGAAACAACTACAGATAGAGAGAAATTGTAAATTACACAAATGGGAAGCACAATAAGATCTACAAATAAGGTAACATGGTTGGCATTGTCAACTGACTCCTTTGCGCCCCTGAATGACCATTGTAACCCATTTATGATTTGTTTTTGCAGAAACAAAGATAAAAAGAGAGCAACAATATGTAGAATAAATGTTTAAGAAAACAAATCTACAAAACATGGTTGGAATCGTCAATTGATCCCTGAGAAGAGTTCCTGCTACTAGTATTGAAAGATGACTTTTTTCCATTTTGCACAAACTATCATAAATAGAAAGAAATAGTAAAAATCGCAAGAATGTTCAGCACTATAAGATCTACAAATCAGTCATAATGTGCGAAATTGTCAACTGAATCCTGATAGAAGTTATTTCCCTGAATGATTGGAGTTGGGAGGATAGAAATTTTAAAAGCAAAAGTGATCAGCAATAATCTACAAGCAAGTCACCGTGGCCAAATTGTCACACTAGTTATATGATTTTTTGCCATTAAATGACATTTTTTTAATATCTCAAAGCTTTAATAGATAGGTGTAAATATTCTTGTATGATTCATTGAAAAACATGACTGTTTTCTATACCTCCAACTGACTTGGCTCTGGTGCCACTGCAATGCCGTTTAATAGACAAAATGTGCGTATGGCATAGTAAATGCTAAGCCTTGTATCTCTGATGAGTTTTTAAAGGGTCCATCTTGCCTGTATTTCATGGAACTGATTGTCTCAAAATAGCTTGCTAGTCGCTGACTAGGTCAAGCAATCATCGATCTATCATGGTTAATTAATAGTTCTGTAATGCCAAGTATTAGTTATCATATATTTTGAGTAAAGAATGGCTATGATTTGTTTTGACAGGGTTCATTTGAACCTAACCCCATTCTCACGGTTCAATTTTATAATGTGATTTTAAAATTCACTTGGAATGAGTGAATATCTGTCTATCAGGAATCACCTCATTACCATTGTTTTTTGACTATCATGACGTTTTTTCGATACACGTAGTACATCTGTCAACATATTCATCAAATTGTGCACTTTTGAGAATGAGTTTGATTAATCCTGATGCCACAGTTTCTGCTATTCTAAAATGATACTTGGAATTTCCAAGGAGAACACCTCTCTTACCATATTCTATCCTTATGTTTCTGTCTAGATGATGATGATACGACAAGGCATGTAGATATGCTATTAACTCCTATATGAATAATCAATTTTTAGAACTGGGAAGTGAGAACAACGGAAGAACATCATTTTAGTTAAAACGAAGTTAATCTCAAGAGACTCAAACTTTATTTCCTGAGGGAACATACAATTCTTGGTCACAATTATTCTTAAGAGTTTAAATTAAAATTTTGTTTTTCTAGTTCCCCTGAACAGAACTTTGGTGTATAAACTCATCAAAGATACTAGGTTTTATAAACAGACAAAAAATTGTGTTTGTTATGTCATAAAAAAGTTACATATTTAGTTAAACAAATTTGTACCAGGTAATTGTATTACTTTACACATAATTACGACTGTTAGAAAGATTGTTCAGACTTTTCTTCCCTGAAACGAATGAGAGAATGTTAAAGTCAAAATCGATCTCGGGGTTAAAATTTAAAACAATATTTACTGGGGTTCCCGCTGAACAGAAAGTTTGAGTAAGACGGACAAAAAGTATTTTTAAGATTCTGTTTGTAAATATTTATCATATTTTTAATTTTTTGTTTTATCACTATAAGTAACATGTTTAACATAGACTATATTACACCAGCTTATTGTTCTATTTTTCACCTAATTACGACAGTAAGACTTTTAGTTTTATGAATTGTTAAAAAAAATGAGCATTTATTTATATACTGTAATAGTAAAATGATATATAACTTTTATTCTGGTTAACTCTCAGTTATCGTTATTGGACTTAGAAAGTATTTTTAATATCACCATGGTTTGGAAAAGATTTGCCATATGAATTAAGAAAAGTTCTATGTAAATTATAGAATTCTAAATCACCGACTCCAAATTGAAACGGATCATTATTTGGTGTAGAAAGAGACGATCGTAGTTGAGATATTTGTAATTTGAATTAAATGCTTCTAAACATCCCATTTCATTTTTCAAACTATTCCAATATGCACAATAAGGATGTGCATGTATCATGCGCTCTTGTTTAATTATAAGGAGAGAAAAACATTATCTTTCTTACAAATCTAATGTTGAAAAAGTAAAAAAAGTTAAATATCGGTATTGTTATCTATAGTCAATTAATCTTTACGTTAAATACCTTCCTATAATAATCTGACCTGCCTTCATATAATTTGTGGGGCCTCGGTGGCTGCATGCCTGGGTATAAGCAGTTCATCTATGTATCACAAGCCTGTAAATACTAAGGTTGTATGTTCAATATATAATTATCTCAAAATGCTGAACTCGAAGGCAAATTCAAAAAAGAGGAAGTCCGAAAGAAATGACAAAATCAACGATATCAATCAACGAAACAAGTGAAAAACAACTGCCGTATTCCTGACTTAGTAAAGGCATTTTCCTAAGAAAATGGCGGGTTAAACCTGGTTTTATATTTAGCTAAACCTCCCACTTGTATGACAATTGTTTATAGTTCCGTTATATTGACCAAATTGGATAAGCAACCAAACATACATAAAATGTCTTAATTCCAATCTTAATTGTCAGATTTCCTGTCGAAGGTCAGTGGATCTCTCCGGGCACTCCGTCTTCCTTTACCAATAAAACATCCAACAATCAATCAATCAATCAATTGTTTCATAATTTGTTTGTGTATATACTTTGATAGATTGTTGTTTACGACATGCTTTTTCCAGAATGCTAACGAAAATTCGGCACTAAATCCGTTGTAGGTGTACTGAAATTACATATATTTGCTATATTTGAACTAGCTAGTAGTATCGGTAGTAGTTTCGTTGTTTCTTTATTTTATTATTTGATTGGGGTTTTTTATTTTCTTTTTTTCAGCTGGTTTTTTTTTCAGTTTGTTTTATTGTTGTGCTGTTAAAGTTTAAGAATATTGTTTGTATTGGATCTGCTCATTTTTGAAGGCCATTCGATAGCCTATACCTATTTACATCTGTTTCGTTACTCGTTGATGGATATTATCTTCCTGGCAATCGTATCACTATATTAAATAACACATAGCTGAGAGGGTGATAGAGCAGATTGTTACTCCGAGAAAAACATTGTCAACTGAGCTCGGCGAAGCCAAGGTTGACAATGTCTTTTCGAGGGGTAACAATCTGCTCTATCACACTCTCAGATATGTCTTATTTAATTTATTATATTAGCTGAATGTTCTGTTATTACTGTATATCAAATTCAAATTCAAAGTAATAAACTAATGTACATAACAATCATCCGTATTTATTAAAGCGCACACTTGAGCAAGCGTCTCCGTGAAGGGTAATAGAGTATTTGCCATGGATAGAATAAATCGTCTCCCTCGTATTAACCAATCATCTGGCATTTTGACATGAAGTATAATAAATCTTATTATTGTTTTATTTTTATTTTAGGGAAAAAGGGACTTATACCCACTTGCACAGTTAATGTTACAAAAGTGGGAGCTTTGTTTTATATCTCCAAAACTACAAGTGATTGAAACCTTATGATTTATTGTCTCGAATGGACATAATCGCAAAGGAGAAACTCAATCGAGCTGTTTCCGATGGCAGTGTCGACAATTGTTAAAGTTTGTTATTATGTCAATTTTTAAACAAGGGAACCATGCACTAATGGTTAGTCAATGATATTTGATATGTAGTTGTATAAGCATTGGCACATGTCATATCCATGGAGATTATTTGGTCCATCAATCTCAGTCATGGTCTTTTCACTTTTATACTCTTGATTAGTGTAAATTAAAAAGTTTGTGATTGAGTCAGTTTAAGGGGAACCACTCATGGTAGGTCAATATTATTTGGTAGGGAGTTGTATAAACTTTGGTATATCTCATATATTTATTGAAATTATTTGGCCGCGCACCCTCAGTCATGGTCTAATGATTCTGAAACGGTTTCATACTTTACAATCAGTTTTCTCTGTTAGTTAATGATAGTTATTAAGCAGTTGTCTTAGCATTAGCACGCCTCATTTCCATAGCAATTAATTGGCCACGCACGCTCATCGTGGTTTATTGATTTTGAAACTTTTGAATCATCATCATCATCATCATCATCATCATCATCATCATCATCATCATCATCATCATTATCATCATCATTATTTAAGAAATAATTCATGGTAGTCATAGATTTGTTGGAAATTTACATACGGCCCAGGCCATGTGTAAATTTCAAACAAATCTATGGCTTCCATGAATTATTTCGATTCTAATAGGACAAATACGGTAATTTAAAAAACTGAAGCGAGGGTGGGTATGCCGTTTGTGTGGCTGTTCTATTTTACCCCTGTTAGATAAAGCTAAATATTTCGAATAAATCTATAGCTTGCATGAATTATTTCTTAAATCACCGCTGAAATCAGTAAATGTGCGAATAATGCAATAAAATAGATAATAAAACAACACCTACCTCAAAACTCCATTTTAATGCAATATCATTCGAATTTGAAGGGTTCACGTAACGGAAAAACCTTCAGCTTTAGCGTTTTCATTCGTATGATGTCATGTTTTGAAATGACTTTAATGCGCCAAAAGCATTAATGGAATTTCGCGGAATTTTATTTTGTACATTTTTCCGAGCTCTAATGCATTACTTCGGTCTTTCCACTTTTCTGTGGAAAGACCTATTGTATTTGTTCTGATTATTATTAGGTCTTTCCACTTTTCCGTGGAAAGACCTATTGCTTTTGTTCTGATTATTATTTTTTTTTCTTCCGCCTAATTTTTGTTCTTGCGCAGTATTGTTGTTTCGCAAGATGTCGCTTAGATATTTGGTATATGATATTGAACAGTTTATACGCTTTTAAAACTGACACCGTTGAACCGAAGACTTTACGTTGTAAAAGTTATCTCCCAAAACACTGTTTTTCTTGTGTCCACTACTCCTTCGCAACCGTAAAAGATTACGACAAATTTATTTTACCAAATTGCTCGTTATATCTTCAGGATTAAGGGTTTCATTTGAACCGAAGCTATCCGGAGACTCCATATGAGAGTTATTTCCCCTTATGCATTTGATATAAGTAATTTGCATTTGTAAATGGAAAACCAAAAGTGTTAGGGACCTAGGGTCTTTGGATTTGAGGTCCTTGGTCCTAAAAAAAGAAAATTATGTCAAGGTCAAATTCTAAATTTTGTTTTTGACTTATTCTCACTTTTTTTCATAAACTGTACAAGATATTGACAATATATTTTTATTAATTTGTCATTTGCGACATGTGGTAACTTATAAATTTTGGTTAAAAGGGTGCGTAGACATTAAATGGGAGTTTTCGCCCCTCTTATATTTAGAATTATGCGTAAAATGATATAACTCATTAACTATGCATATTAAAGACATAGGGTCTTTTGATTTGAGGTCCTTGGTTTATGACCTTGAAATTAAGGTCAAGGTCATAGATAAGTTTGACAGTCTAGATTTTGACCTTTGCTTTAAATTCATATTTATACATAATAAAGTCAAAGGACTTTGTGCATTAGGTACCAAGCCATGTGACCTTGAAAAAGTAAACCGGGAGTGACCTTAAGCTTGTGTAAACCGGAAGTGTCCATTTTTTGTACTTATTGCATGTAAAAGTATACATAACAATATATTTTTGAAAGCAATGTCAAATAAATAATCAAATAATACATGAAGTGACATTTTTTAGACCGGAAGTAACAAATTACCTCCCTTATTTCAAACAAAATTGTATAGAAACTATATATTTTTGGAATCAGCAAACAATGAGCTATCATTTGGCAGTGAAAATGACATTTTAAACCGATTTTTAATATTTTCGTATCAAAATACATCGTAAGAAGTGGAAAGATTTTCAATTGTTCTCTGAACAATTGGTTTTTAATTATTATTATTATTATTTGTTTTTTTTTCTTCCGCCAAAATTTGTTCTTGCGATAAATGTTTGTTTCGCAATATGTCGCTTAGATATTTCTCATATTGTATCGTATAGTTTATGCGCTTTTAAATTTCACCCTGCTAAGCCGAACCATTTTCTTTGCAAGAGTTATCTCCCTATTCACTGTTTATCATCTGTGTGCATCTCCTTCGCAAAAAAAAAAAGATATCGACAAAATTCTTTTTCTAAATTGTTCGTTACATCCTCAGGAATTTTTGGCTCATTTGGATCGGAGCGATTCGATGAAATTTTATAGGAGTTATCTACCTTTACCAAATAAATTTGTCGGTATGTTTTTTAACTCATAAACCGATAACCGTATAACCCCGGAATCTTTTTATTTGAGGCCCCTAGGTCCTTACTTAGAACATTAGGTCAAGGTCAAAGGTCAAGGTCAAGTTCTCAATTGTGACTTTTCCTTGTTTTGGCATTTTCTCCAATACTTTTAAAGACATATACAAAAGAACAAGTGCAAAATGTTTGCTTTATTGTAATGAAGATTTGTTACATTTGGTCTGATACAATCTTTTGGCATCATATAGGAGTTAGTGCCCCTGGAATGTCTAATTATAAGGTTAATTGAATATAACTTCAACTTGGTTCATTATAAAGCCATATGACCTTTTACAAAAGGTTAGATGACATATGACCTTGAAAATTGACAACCGGAAGTGACCTTGAGAAAACCGGAAGTAGCTAATTTTGCACTTTTTTTATAGAAAAGTACTCAGAATCCGTATTTGTCCATTGTCGGTGTACTTCTTTGATATCAATATATCCTCCTATCGACTTGATACAACGGACATAATTGTATAACATAATGTTACTGATAAAAAAAAAACGTTATAAACATGATAAATGCGTTCCTGGATTGTTGGCATCACTAACTACGACTTATCACCGGGTGTTTACTTGGCACGAGCTACTCGATGGGTGCCACTACTTATTACCGCTATTGAAACTCGTTTACCACCGGTTTCTAATTGGTTTGTTGTTCAATCATTTTTCTATATTGTGTTTTAAGGACTGATGAGTTTTGTCCCAGATGTTATCTCATTATTATCTTTAATTCTTCGACTTGTTGTTTTTTATTTTGTATTTCCCCCTTTTTTCAATGTTCGGTACTTATGCATAATTAGCTTTCAAATATTTGGCTTTCAGCGTATCTGGTGCAGGTGAATCCAGAAAAGTGCATTGGACGCATACAATTTATAAAGTGTTATTTTCATTTTCCGTCTAGAAATAGTTTGCTATGATTTTCTTACATGACAGCAAATATAATCCATCATCAAAAATATCCAAAAAATTATTCTTTCCAGAAAAAACAATTTCTGTACTCAATATTTAGGCATGACTGCAATCGTCATCACAAAATCTTACAAGCAGTCCTTGAATATAAAGAGGGCAAACAAAATGTCAGGATGAAAATGTAATAAGAAAGTTTGATATTTGTATACGGAAATATTCTGTTATCAGCATCGGATCTGAAAACCAAATATTTCTAGTAATAAATGATATAAGACGATATTCCGCACCCTAACCTTTATTTTAATGTCATTAATAAGAGTAAAACACTGAAAATGATATATAATTATTGTGTGTACGACATATGGTAGAGATAGGCAACGAAGGAGATATGTGCGCACGTTTGATTGGTTTAATTCCACCACGTTTTGTGTCAATACCAAGTCAAGCTACTTTGACCTGATGTTGTTTGTTAATGTTTGGTATATTTTTAAACGTCAACATTACTCATGGAGTCGAATGTTGGTGTTTAATGTGGTTTATTGTATTTATCAATGATTGTTTTTGAATGGATGGCGGTGGAAACGGTAAAAATATTGTGTCTGTTAACTATAGAGTATGTTGATTTTTGGTGCCCTCGTGAAATAATTATTTTAAAATCAGGTAAAGGCCAGTCTTTTGCAAGTTGCTTAGAAATTCTTTGAAAAGTTCGAAAACAAATAGTTTATTGTTAAAGATATGAACTTATTCTTCGGACATCATCATAATCATTACATTCCACACACAATATATTTAATACGAACACTATTGTTTATTATTTATCGTTAAAATGTTGATCAATAACTTATTTTAAACCATCGAATTACAATCTCTCCTCCCGTTCCAACATTTTTATACTTAACCATTTGAAAATTAGGTTCTCAAATTACATTATAATACATTTTTTCTGTTTTCGTCCATATAACTGTAGAAGTTTTACACATTCTTTATTACCATCTCGTTTTAACAACTTCAGGAAGTTGCTCCCGTTTTCGTCAGTATAATGTATATCAGCTCCTTTATTTATTAGTAACTGAACGGAGCTCTCTTTGTCAGTGTCGTACTGACTTCCACAAACGTTTTTTAGAGCAAAGTTAACGTCTGCGCCATTTGATATGAGAAGGTCAATAATACTTTCTAATTCTGACGGCACGCAAAGATTTTTTGTAATGTTTTCTTGTCTGATAAAGCATGCCCATGTCAGTGGACTCCATTCGATAGGATCAACTTTGTTCACATCGGCACCACATACTATCAATAACCTAGTTGATTCTACATTATTATGCCTGAAAGCCCATATAAATGCCTCCCCAGTATCTGCTCCGTTGTTTATTAGTAATTCTACAAGACACTGATAATCAATTTTACATGCCAGTATTAAAGGAGTATCTTGCCATTCATTAGATTGATTCAAGTTTACGTTCTTTTCAATTAGTAGTTGAATTATATCATAATGTCCAATTTTTGATGCCTCAAATAATGTCTCTACCAACTCCTCATTTCCACACTTTCCCATCAATGATTTACAAAATGAGTTCCCTACTTTTTCATGGGCACATTTAAGTGATTGGAAAATGCTGGCCCTACCATTTTTCACTAAAAACTGAAATATTTCGTCGGTTGAATGCTTGCAAGCGGTCATTAAGGGAGTGAAACCATTTTCATTGCATTGATCAATGTCAAAATCAAACTTTAGAATTTTACAGACTGCATTCAAATTATTAGAGCAACACGCGATATGGAGAGCTTCATACATATTTACACCGTGCTGAATAAGTAAATGCTGTGTGTTACCATCTTTTTTGTCACATGATTCAACAAAAATCTTATTCAAATCGCCACCTGCTTCAATTAAAGATTTTGTTAGAGTATTTTCTCCTATTTTAACAGCAGTAAGAAGATCGTTATTAACAAAAGACCCTCGTTTCAATAATAATAAAATAATGGGTTTGTTGTCGAACTTACACGCCCTCATCAAAGGTGTCCACATATTTTTATCTTGATGGTGAATATTAGCACCATTAGAAAGCAATTTCTCAACAGTGCTTTCATCGCCATATTCACATGAAATAGTCAGCAATCGGTCTAGATTTCCTCCATTTTTCACCAACGTATCAATGATCCATGTATCATTGTCTCGCATAGCGCTTAAAAAAATTGTTTCAATATAGGCACCGATTTTAATTAAATAATCAACATTTTTCATATTTCGTCCTTTTAAAGCCCATCTTAAAGAATTCCAACCATTTTCATCGATACCATTGACATTCGCTCCTCTTCTTACAAGCAAACGTACAATATCTGTACAAGACCTGTAACTTGCCCACATTAACGGAGTTGTTTTGTTTTCGGACAAAATATTAACATTCGCTCCTAATTCTAACAGAACTCTAGTAATGCATATCTTATTACATCGACATGCTGACAGTAGAGCTGTTGAAGGATCAATGCACTCTGCTAACCAGTGCGTATTGCGTCCGTCTACCACCCTGTAGTCAATATCCGCACCATTTTCAATTAGAAAATAAGCAAAATCAGTTTCATGTAATTTACAACTTTTGTATAATATTTCATTTATGTTCGGCATTGTTCTAAGCAAGAGATTTATTATGGTAGTTTCCTTCAAAAGTGAAACAAGTTCTGTTTGCTTTGTTTAAACACGTTTCTTTGTTTAAACACGCTTCCTTAAAGCCGTTAAACCACCATAAGACATATTTACATCGGCCCCTTTATTGATTAAGTACTGAGTAATTTCAATATTTCGGGCACGGCAAGATATTATAAGAGGGGTGTAACCAAAAGGATCGCACCTGTTTATCAAAGTTTTACTTTTCTCAGTTTTCCCGTCCATTTCAAGAAAACTTTGTTTTTTATCATCAATTAGAAAATTAACCGTTTTCTTATCGTTGTCTTTGATTGCATGTATAAGTTCCTTCAATTCAGAAATACCATTGCGGAAAAGCAACACAATAATAGCCTTTTCTTCTTTATTTAATGCCTTTTGTAGAATTGATTTTCCATCGTAAGATATATGATACATATTTGCACCTTTTTCAATGAGCAAAGAAGCTATTTCTATGTAATTGTTTTGCAAGCCCACATTAATGCTGACCACCCACAGTTATCTTGTTGATCTATGATGGCCCCTTTGGATAGTAGAAATTTTATTATTGTACGTCGAACTTGGTTAATTTTAGGGTCACGTTTATTAACATTGTCGTAAACCTTGCTGTAAACCCTCGTGTCGATACAACCAGCATTTTTTCTGTTTATAACACCTATACACACAACCAAAAGAGCAGTTTCACCATCCTTATTTCTTGTATTTACATCAGCTCCATGCTCAACTAATAACTTTGTGAGGTTATAATTATCACTCAAACAAGACGCCATCAATGGAGTCCAACCTTCATTATCAGCTTTATTACAATTAGCCTGGCCCTCTAATACAATACAAACCAATGGTAAATGTCCTTGAGAACATAATTCAATCAAGGGAGTTACTCCATATATATCTTGACAATCTATATCGACTTTGTTCTCAATCAAAACATTTACTATATCAGTGTGTCCTTCTGTACAGGCCAGCATTAATGCTGTTCGACCAAATGTATCCCTTGTGTTTAAATCAACTCCCTTTTTAATTAGAAGTTTTACAATATCTACTTTACCACCTTTACACGCTATCATGTAAGATGTTAATCCTACGTCGTTGACCTGGTTAATATCAGCTCTGTTTTGGATTAAAATGTCTACTATAACTGTTTGCCCGTAAAAACATGCCCACATTAATGACGTCCATGCATTTTTGTCTCCTGTATTCAAATTTGCACCTTTATAAATTAAAAATCGAACATTTCATGCGCAGAGCGTTTGCGGGATCGCATTACCGGTGTTTGTCCTTCGTAATCACATTTGTCTATATCAGCACCATGGTAGAGGAGCAGTTCGGCCAATTGTTTGTTACTACTTGTGCATACCCACATCAATGGAGTTGGACCTTTGTTTGTTCTTTTATTTATATCAGCTCCTTTGTCAATAAGGAGTTTAACGGCTGCTTCATGTTTATTTATGCATGCCATAGTCATGGGGTATGGTCACTTTTATCACGATGATTAACCTTTGCTCCTCTAGATATCATCAACTCTAACAAATCACAATGACCAGAAGATGCTGCTGCATTTAATGGATGAAAGCGGCGATCAAAATAATTATTCGTATGGTCTAATATAAATTCAGCTAAATCCAAGTAGCCTTTATAACAAACAATATACAATGATGTAACTGGATCAGTTCCATTTTCACGTGTTGTATCCTTTGTAGTCAACAACCTATTTAGCATGGAGTCAGAGAGAGTTAAAAGAAACTTGATTAATTTTGATCTGTAGCTTGTAAATTGCATTTGATTGTTACAGAAAACATCATAAATGTTCCCCTGTAATATGTCTTTAATGATCCTGAAGAAATATTGATTTTCATTTTTTGTCTTTACTAAAATAGAAAACGTGTCATGTTCCTCATTCAAAGAAGTAATATGCGTATGGTCTCTTATAACTTTGCTATCAGAATACAAAATTACATCTCTTTGCAATGTTTTGCCAAAGTAATAACACAGACATTCAAACACTTTATCATGAATACAAGTGTAATATATGTCTGTCTTTTTCATATATGTATTTAATAAGCAATCATACTGTCGAAATATTAGTTTTGTCGGAGTCTCTCGATTGAGTTCACAAAGATCGAAAATATTTTGAAGTTGGAATCTGGAAAATTTAGTCTGCGTTCCATAGATCTCTGTTTCATGAGCGTTTGTGTCATTCTCCATTGCATCTAAACGAATATATCTTTCATAGTTTTTATCTGGATTTCTTATAGAACCATTCAATAGAACACAAATTAACAATGCACAATATTTCAGCTTGTCTTCTTCTTTCATAGCAATTAGCTCTTGTTCAAATATTTCATAAGGATTATTGAAGAAATTAAATGGGTCAGTTATAGGACGTGTTGTATACTGCTGACACATTAGAGGAAAATATTCCATCTGTCCTATATATTGTTTAATTTTTTGAAAAATATCTTGCGGTAGATATTTCAGAGCAATCTTCTCCTTTTCCTCTACAGAAATAGAATAAGACCCGAACGACAAATCACACACATTTTCACTGAAAACAGTAAGCCTCTTAAAGCTTGGATCTTGGAAAACAGAATAGCGATTTGATGTCAAAATTTTCACATCATCTGAATTTACAATAGTTAACTGTGATAGATATTTTTGCCACTCCCTGACCTCATTTTCATTAATAGTATATTTTCCACAGATATCGTCCACTACAAAGGCTATCTTTCTCCCCTTATTAAAATGGAGTGGAATATCTGCAGGATTACGACAGGGAATTATTATGTAGCCCTCTGTATTCCGGAGCTTTAATGCTATATGATGTATAGTAGCCGATTTACCAACTCCTGGTAATCCTATGACAGTTATACTGTTGCTAGCTTGCAGATGATCACATATATATTTAACTGCAGCAGTTGGCATAAAGTATATATCTTTATTTTCCCATGTTGTAACTTCTTCTTTGTGAGAATCTGTTGAATGATAACATTCCATTCGATTAAAAAATAACTGTAATGAATTGATTATACTAGAACGATTATGCATATCAAGTTGTATCGTTGTTTGATTCGTTCTTGCGTAATACGGATGACATATGAAAAGTTATATTTATCGATTAGCTGATTATATTTGACATCCAAAATCATGATGAAGATGCAGTAAAATTTTATTCATATAAATCAATAGATATATAATGAGACTTGTTTGGAATATTACAACAATATTGGGATGTCATAGGTACCCGTACACGTCTACTTGAGTATGGGGATGAAAACATACGAAAAAACCCCTACTCAGAATTTATTGTTTTTAAAGTTTTAATTGGATAAAGTACAAGATTACCAGTATGAATGAGTGAGCTCTCTTAAAACAACAAAGACATCACTATTTTATCACATTTTGAAAATGTCAGGTTAACCCTGTCTGACCAAAGACCTTGCAAGGATCCTATATACCAAGTTATAAAGACACTAAAGTGAGTTTTAAGCAGTTGCAGATCAAGGACAATGGACATATGAGATACAGAAACTTCGTTACAACAGTCGTCTCTACACTAGAAATGAATATAATACCTTCAGAAATGTAGAGCTTTATTCAAATTGCCGCTTCCGCAACCGCATAATTAGCCTCACTATGTCTCGCATTTTACGACTTTCGGCGTAAGAGAAACAATAAGATTAACGGTGCCAAATTTCAAAGCACCAGATGCGTACTTATGTCTCACCAGTGAGAAATTCCATCTTTTAATTTTATTTCGCACATTTGTTTATATATTTATTGTTTGCTTCAATATGTTTTTCTAGCTTAACGACTTCCAAATGTGAATTGTTTTTTTTCAAGGTTTATAAAGCTTACCATAACATAAGCATTCATTTGTTAAAATCTGTGATTCTAATGTATCACAATGTTCATTACTTTTAGGATCGAGACGAACCACTGCCTAAAAAATACAAGTTAAATAAAATATTAAGGTAATCTGGGTTT
This sequence comes from Mytilus coruscus, assembly GCA_017311375.1. NCBI lineage: Eukaryota > Metazoa > Mollusca > Bivalvia > Mytilida > Mytilidae > Mytilus > Mytilus coruscus. The sequence goes on along the minus strand of CM029597.1, from coordinate 6,901,575 downwards.
ATAAACAAAATATGATATAATCGTTTAAGACATGTTACCATGCTTATTCCATAATAACGATATAAACAATGAAACATCGAGCTTGTTCAAGTGTAAAATTTTGTAAATTCTCTGATTATAATGTAGGGAAAATCGCTATATAAAAATAAGAAAATGTAGTATGACTGCCAATGAGACAACTATCCACCAAAGTTCAAATGAAGTGTATGTAAGCAATTATAGGCAACCGTACGGTCTTCAACAATGAGTAAAAACCCATACCGTATAGTCGGCTTTAAAAGTCCCCGCCATGACAAATATGAAACAATTCAATTGAGAAAACTAACGGCTTTATTTATAACAAAAAATTTACGAAAAACAAATATGACAGACATGAACCAACGACAACCATTGAATGTATACAAAAAAAAAAAAAAAAAGAAAATAATAAAAAAAGAAAAACGAGAATGAATCCGTTGCTTAATATTAAAAGAAAAGGGGGGAAAAGGTGGTCACATATGCACATTCACGGTACTACAATCTGTCGATACCTTTATTTTGGCATTGCACAAGGTCCTGTTTTTCTCTGACTGTTAATGACTTGACGTCTTTACACTAAATACATTAGATGTTGGATGTGTAATGATTGAATTTTAGTCTTAGATATATGATTTATTTATTAGTAGTTATTGGCCTTGAACTAGCTGTCAATAACTGCGAGTACTCTCCGACCTGTATTAGTGTCTTTTTGTTGTGGGATGTATAGATACCCTGCCATGTCCAGTCTGTGTTTTCGTTAGATGTTTTCTGCTTTGTATCGATCTGATGAGTTTTAAAAGTCTTTTTCATCTGATTTTTATAGTTTGTTCTTATGTCGTACTGTTACACCACCGTCCCAGGTTAAGGGGAGGGTTTGGCGCCAGCAAACTAGCTTAACCCCGCCACATTCTATGTTTGCCTTCCAAAGTCAGGAGTAGTTGTGTAAGTTTTATGTTATAGATTAGGCCATTAGTTTTCTCACTTAAATTATTACATATTTGTCAAGTCGGGGCCTTTTATAGCTGACTATACGGTATGGGTTTTTCTCATTGTTGAAGGCCGTACGATTGCCTATAATTGCTTATATCCACTTCATTTGAACTTTGGTGGATAGTTGTATCATTGGCAATCATACCACATCTCCTTATTTTTAAATACTTGAGTTTCTTTGTTTATATCAATCTTTGTTTCTTAATTATGTTTACTCTATTGAGCATAGTTGTAACTGTATCTACCTGTCCAACTTATTAGTAAAGTAATTGTCACACCTTATTTACTTTTATGGTCAGTTCCATAATGTAGATACAGTGGACAAGCGTTGGTTCGTTAAAAAGATACCACGAACCCGGAAGTTGAGTGGTATCTTTTTATCGATCCAAATACATATTTGTTATAAACTTCTTATTTACACTTTACAAAGTGATGAAACATATATAGAGACATTAGACTTTGTGCATATAATTACACACTGTAGTTTCCATACATTGGAAACACTGTATTTATTGGAAATTACATTCTTTATATCTTGTAAGGTAGGTTGTATTTTTTTTTGGTTGTGTATGAAAGGTATATGCAGTGCAATTTTGTCCTTTTGTTGGCAAGTTTGTCCTAGGCCTTTATATGTAAAAGAAGTAAGATAGTTTATGTGTGGATCTGAGAATGTATGATTTGAAAGTTTGAATGTAGAAAGGGAGATTTAAGAATAATTTTGAAAGTGACCTTTCAGGTATGGATTTATGACGTCACATTGACAATTACGCAATAATTTCCATATATGGTTACTTTGTGTAGTAGCTTGATTTTATTATATCAGTCTTTAATATATTGTGTTTTGAATTTCAGATTCATTATTTTCTTTGATACTAGTATTTTATTGTTGTGTATTATTTTCAGGACACATAGATTGTGATGTTCCTTTTACTACCACCATGTAACATACTGGTTGAACTGTAGATGTTATATATTAAAACCTGATTCTACAGATTGGTAAGGGTCATATTATATTGTAACTATTCGTCAGTTAACTTGTGTTCGATCATAGACTTTTAACAGTACTGCATGCAAATTTGATAGAATACTATAGTAAATAATTAGTAACCTTTATACAGTAAATGTTTTATGAATGACACACGTTTATGAAGTACGATACATTCGACTTATCAAATGCATGTATTTGTATTTAGTAATAAATGATTGCAAGTTTGTTGCTTATTATGAATTCACTGCATTCTTGATACTCAGTATTGTTTATTGTATACGGAATAAATTGAAGCATACGATCTATAACATTATTATTAGTATCAGTGTTTATATTGATCTAGTATAAGAGTTTAATAGGACTATGGTATTGATAAATGTTTTATTACGCTATTGTTTTTCCTACGTTTATTTGTAAATTTGATAAAGTGATGTCAAAGAAACCTAGACTGATCTTTTATGGAACTCCCGTAAAATAGTTAAAATTTTCGTTTAAAATTATTAGCTTTTGCGAACTTTTACAGTAAGTTCGCTTAGAGTTTTAAAAACCTTTGACACATAGGTAGAATAGTAAACAGTTGCTACTGTTTGTACCTTGAGACATTAATTGTGTAGTTGATACTCATATATATGTGACTCTGTAAATGCATACATTGTGTTGATATATGTGCATTGAATTAATTTGCATAATATTGTGTACATGATAAATAGATTCATAACTGCCCAATCCCCACTTCTATAAGTGAGGACTACTGCAAAGACCAGAGACACGACAACCACTCTTTTACTCTGTACAATCGGGAATAGGACACAACCGGTGAAATTTCAGATCAGACGACTTTTCTTGTATCTAAATATCTATGACTGTGAACATATGTTGCTAGTGAGTTCAGACACACACATATTGTCAACCAATTTTTGATGGTGACCGTAAAACTTAAGGCTAGTTGACTTCAGTCGTTAATCCTCATCACTCTAAATGAGGAGTTTTTGTGTAAAATGGATTTCCATGCTGATTTACTCTATGAACATGAAGAATCGTAACAAAATTATTGAGATATGTCATATGTCAAAGCCATACCATGGAGCAGAGGGTATGTTTCTACTGTGAATGAAATGTTGACAATTGGAAAGATGAAATCTTCACGTCTGTCATAGATTCTAGTTTAAAGTCGTCAATCTGTGTCAATATCGAGGAAAATATCAAACGTTCTAACTTCAATCGATGTCATTAATATTGTCGATAAACGACTTAGAAATAAAAGGTCTCATGGCAAACGCAAAAACCGTAATCAACGTATTAAACATCGTATAAATTATACACTTGCTGAGCTGTTATCTATAATAAAAATAATGGCAGACATCAAGTATTATACAAACTGGGTCAGATACCAATAAGTAAATTATATGCTATTTTTTGGAGTGTGATACAATTTCTTTTTTAGCCCGATGTATGAATACACCCGTATTATTACAGCCTTTTGTCATCATAGGCTATTTCCTAGTATCGATAAACCTGAAAATCATAAACGGCATTCTCTTAAATTAAAATATATAAATAGAGGTATTGATTTTATTAACTTATCTAGTATATTCAATGACTCTACCATCCAAAGCCAAATACCTCCATATTTTGATAATATAGAACCACCTATTATTTCGTATTCTTATAAAAACCCAGCAGAAGTTTGATTTTTAATTATACGTCAGTTACATCAGACGTCAATATAGTAAATAATGTTCCTTCCAATTGAGATTGTGAAACATCTAGTTTTAGATATGTTCCCTATGGTCATGTCCTTACAGGAGACCTCAACATCGTCGAAGACCGTGAGGTCATAACTTTTCTTAAGAAAGGACCGAAATATCGTCCTCCATCTAAAATAGATTGGAAACAGTGTCGTCAGGTTATTAAAGACGCTCTGTCTGTCTACTGTAAAAATTGGTGTAAACGTGAAAAATCTGATAAAAAATCTCTAGACAGTTATTTGAATAAAATTATAAATACTGTTAATATTCGTATATCTCATTTTGAAAACAATTCTGAAATTAGTAATAGGGTCCATGATATTCCCATTTCCAGAATAAAAATAAACTCAAGTACTGCAAAGAGGTTTGTGTTCGTACCGGCAGATAAAGCAGCAAATAATGTAGTGGTGGTGTGACGCATATACTACACGGAAGTTCTCCAAAACGAAATTACAAATTCATCTACATTCAGGTCCGTACGCTCCACAGAGAGTCAAATTGTAAACAAGCATATCACTGCCACTACCCAGCTTAAAGCCTCTTCCGAACATTTGAAAGTCCCTACTATGTACTGGTTACCTAAATTGCACAAAAATCCATTTCAATTCCGTTTCATCTCCGCATCTAGTAAGTGTTCTACTACTAATTTATCAGTTCTTCTAACTACCTCCCTTACTACTATCAAAGAACTTGTTATCAACTTTTGTAATAAAGCTTATGAAAATAATGGTATTAATTATTTTGGAGTGTTAAAATTCTTTAGAGGTTTTAGATAAAATACATGCTTTTGATGGTCCTTTTAATTCTGTTGACAGTTATGATTTTTCTACTCTCTATACTACACTTCCACACAATCTTATCAAGAAAAGTTTTCATATTTAATTAAATGGTCTTTTGAAAATCTCATTACAAATTTATTTGCTGTAACTCGTTTAAAGCCTTTTCTGTAACGAAAAGGAAAGTATGCTAGATACACTTACTGGAAATGTAAAGATATGATTGAAGCTTTAAATTTTCTCCTGGACAACATATATGTACGTTTCGGCGATAAAGTGTATCGACAAGTAGTAGGTATTCCTATGGGCACTAACTGCGCCCCTTTAATAGCAGATTTATTCCTGTATTGCTATGAATCTCAGTTTATGACCAAACTCAGTAAAGACACGTCATTGTTACATTTGGTTGATACATTCAACAATACCTTCCGTTATCTAGATGATATTTTTCGTTAAATAATCCAGAGTTCTCTAAATATACTACCGAAATTTACCCAATAGAACTTACTTTAACTAAATCTAACATAAACAGCAGTAGTTGTCCTTTTCTGGACTTGGACATTTCAATCTCTAAAGGAAAACTCCATACGAAAATTTACGACAAAAGAGACGATTTTTCATTCCCTATTGTTAATTTTCCTTTTTTAGACGGCGATGTTCCTTTGGCTCCATCATACGGTGTGTATATATCCCAACTCGTTCGTTATGCCCGTGTGTGTAGTGATGTCATAGATTTTAACGAACGTAATCAATGCATCACTAGTAAATTATTAAGTCAGGGATTTCGTTACCATAAATTACGTAAAACTTTTACTAAGTTCTTTCATAGATACAAAGATTTGATTAGTAAATTTGGCTGTACCTGTAGAAATCTGATTAAAAACGGTATTTCACATCCTAAATTTTACGGTAATATTGTACTTAAAGCGCGGAAATCACTATATGATCCGTGTAAACTCATCGAACCTTTAAATAAACTTATTAGTTCAGGTTATCTTACCAATGTTGTAATTAGATCTTTGAATATAGTTTACATTGGCACAAATATCGATTTTGTCATCAGCAAATTAAAACATAACTAAATTTGTATTCTTTTCAAACGGGATGTTTAAAGACACACCCACGTTCATTTTGATCTATAAAGAGGTTAAACTCCTCACTATCCTACTGTCTGTCGATACATTTATTTTTGGCATTGCACTAGTCATGTCTTCTTTGACTGTTCATGACGTTAAAATACTAAATCCCTGGGATGTGTTTTAGTTGATTTTAGTCTCTGATGCATGATTTTTTATTATTAATTGTTTTGGCTTTTAACTAGCTGTCAGTAACTGCGAGTACTCTCAAATCGTACTTTCTTGTTTATTTGACCTGTTGATACTAATTATAATGCTTTTTTTGTTATTTAATGTTATTCAGGGTTATATCTGGTCTATATACCAGCTTTGATAAGTGTTTGGTACTAATATAAATTTCCACTTCGTACTATGAACATCAAAATTATTTATTTTGTTAAAATATTTCCTTTCTCTATTGTTACTGTATACGTATACCTAACAACAAAATTATTTTATTTACCTGTGTTTAAAGTTATTGCAAATGGCTGATATTTTTGTTCGAGCATATTGTTTTTCTTAAATTGTTTAACATTTCATACCGATATAACATGTTACTTTTATTATTCTTCCTTAGTTTATTTATTTTGAATTTGCATTGTATCATAGGTTAAATTTATTTGTTCAGTGTATGTTCAATGGTGTTAAATGTCCTTTGATTGAGTTAAGCTATTTCAGTTGATATTTTATAGTGTGTTTTTCTATGTTGTGATGTTACACTATTGTTCCAGAAAAAGGGTGAAGGTTTGGTACCATTAAAACGTTTAAACCCGCTGCATTTGTTTGCACCTGTCCTAAGTCAGGAATCTGATGTTCAGTAGTTGTCGTTTGTTGATGTGGTTCATAAGTGTTCTCGTTTCTCGTTTTATATAGATTAGACCGTTGGTTTTCCCGTTTGAATGGTTTTACACTAGTAATTTTGGGGCCCTTTATAGCTTACTGTTCGGTGTAAGCCTAGGCTCCGTGTTGAAGACCGTACTTTGACCTATAGTGGTTTACATTTATAAATTTTGACTTGGATGGAGAGTTGTCTCATTGGCACTCATACCACATCTTCTTATATCTATTGTTTGTAGTTTCCTCAATTTCAATTTCACTGAGACATATCAGATGCACTCATTTAAAGATGTTGAGTGATAGAACATCATCAATATACATGAAAGTAAAATTAAAGAACTTTGCAAGATGTGCATTTTGCTTTTTATCTTGAGAAGTAAATGCACGAATTTTGCTGCTTATGTGTCTAAAAACAATTCGGCCAACAGAGGTGCACAATGTGTGCCCATCGGAATGCTGACTGTCTGTTAAAATATCAATCCAACAAACTCAATATATATGTGGTTGATAAAAAATCCAGCATTTACTAGTTCTATTATCTTCGTTGAATTTATTTTTGGAATCAGGGTTATTCTTCACAAGTAAGATATTTTTCATGACCTATACAAGAAATTTATATCTACGATTCCCATTCCTCTCTGTTTGATAAGCCTGTGTATTTGACTATTGAACATTAGGAATAGTATTATAAATCAAAAATTTATATATGACTTCAAGATTGTAAAGATTGTGATTGAAAATTTTGCAGTAGATCTTAGAATTTAAAACAATCAAATCTTATTGACACCGCTGGTAGAATTTAATACAACACAATATTTCTGAAAGCTATCTATCCTATACAAAGGCTCGAAAAGAGCCCCATTAAAGGTAACTAACTGTATTAGAACTGTTGCTGACTTCCTACGTTATTTGCCCTCTGGTTTGGAGTTGTCTAATTGGCAATCATACCACATCTTCCAATTTGTATATAACTATGTCAATTGAGCCTGCTTTGATACGATAACTGCACTTGAATTTTTACTAGATAGCATTTTTGTTCGCAATGGACATTCTGTATATCGTTATCGGAATTCCAATGGGGACTAACTGTGCACCAAATATTGCGGACCTGTTTCTGTATTGTTATGAGTTACAATTTATGACTAAAATCAGCATCACCCATCGAAACAACATCTGATACAAAAATTTAATAACACTTTTATCCTGTTGAACTGACTTTAAATAAAGCTAATAATAACAATGAACACTGCCCTTTCCTGGGTCTTAATATCTATATCTTTAACGGTAAGCTTAATACCAACATTTACGATAAAAGAGATGATTTTTCATTTCCTATTGTTAATTATCCATTTTTAGATGGTGACGTTCCTTTGTCACCATCTTATGGTGTTTATATATCTCAACTTGTTCGATTCGCTCGTGTATGTAACAACGTATTTGATTTTAACGAAAGAAATATCTGTATTACTAAAAAATTATTACACCAGTGTTTTCGATATCACAAACTAGTCAAAACATTTACTAAATTTTATTATCCGTACAAGGACATCATTCGTAAATATAAATCAACATGTAGACATCTTATACGTTCAGGTATTTCACATCCAATCTTTTATGGTAATATTCTATACAAAGTACAAAAATGTCGTCATGCACCTGAAAACCTTACCAAACCTTTAAACAGACTTATTCAGAAGGGATATAGTTACGATACTGTTGTCAGGTCATTAAAGATGGCATATGTTGGAATTAATATTGATTCACTCATAGGGTCTTTGCATCGGAAATAAACACATTCATTTTTAAACCAGTTGTTGGCATGATACGGGTTATGTTCTTCTCATATATTTTATGATGGTATGATACTAAACCCCTAACGGGAGGGATTTTACTTGGTCAGTTTAATTGAGGTCTGGAGCTGGCATGTCAGTAACTGCTAGTAGTCCTTTGTTATTGTAAGTATCATTGTCATTTTGCTTAGTTTCTTCTGCTATCTTTTCTGACATCGGACTCGGACTTCTTTTCATCTGAGTGCGTATTGCTATGTGTTTGTTTATTCTACATTGGCTAGAGGTATAGGGGGAGGGTTGAGATCTCACAAAACATGTTTAACCCAACCGCATTTTTGCGCCTGTCCCAGGTCAGAATCGAACCTCTGGCCTTTGTTAGTCTTGTATGTTTGTTTAATTTTAGTTCATTTATATGTTTTGGAGTTTAGTGTGACGTCCATTGTCACTGAACTAGTACTCATTTTTGTTTAGGGGCCAGCTGAAGCCCGCCTCCGGGTGCGGGATTTTTACGCTGTGTTGAAGACACATTGGTGGCCTTCGGCTGTTTTCTGCTCTTTGGTCGGGTTGTTGTCTCTTTGACACATTCCCCATTTCCATTCTCAATTTTATTACATGAAGATAATACAAAATATTTCTGGCAAAGGAGGAGTTATGATAAAGCCATTATTTGACCCATGAAATTGCAAAAATAGTGACAATCAAGTCTTTTAAAAGTATGTACTTCAGCGCAGAATGGTCACACAAACATGTTGAAATTGACTTATTTGTACTACAATGACACTTTTACGTATAGTTTTTTGGACAAAATAGATATGAGCGACATCCGCACACAAAACATATTTTTCACACAATGTGCACCCATAAGAAAGCCAACTGTCTGTTTTATGATCAATTCAACAAACTCAATATATATGTTGTCAATTAGAAATTCAACTTGTTTTTTTTTAATTTCATCTTCAGTGCATTTGTTTTTGGAATCGGAGTGATTCTTCAGAGTAAGATTTTTCATGACCTGTACAATAAATATGTATCTACAATTCCCATTCTCTTCTTTTATACACATTAGCAACTCGATAAAATACGTCAGTAGTAGGAAGAGAGGGATTCAGCGGCACTTTCAATTTTTAGGGGTTAGGGTTAAATTTCAAGTAGGAGTAAGAGATGAATTTGAAAAGTTAAGGTTCGGGTTAGGGTTAAATTTCAAATAGGAGTAATACATTTTGAAAGTTAGGGTTAGGGTTAGGGGTTAGGGTTAATTTTCAAATAGGAGTTAGAGATGAAAATTGAACGTTATGATTAGGGTTAGGGTTAAATTTCAAATAGGAGTAAGAGTAAATAAAGAAATGAATACAACATGCCTGGTCCATCTGGATTAACATCTACAACACATATACCAAGTGAAAGTGATTGTGCTAGATTTGTAAAAACAGATGCACCTAATGTAAAGTTGCACGTGAACATGACTGTAAAGCAACTTCGACAATTGGCTAAGGATAAGGGGTTAAGTGGGTACATCAGAAAATCCAAAGACATGTTAATTAAATTCATTGAAGAAAAAACAACCATAAGTTTACACGTGAAGAAGTGTTTACTAAAAAGGAATTAAAAACACTTGCAAAATACCAAGGTAAAACTTAGTATATTCTCGGTTAAGAAAGGTTGATTTACAAGATTTAGTAAAACCCCCTTAAAAGTATGTGATAGAAAAAACATTAAAAGGTACGTTTCGCACAGTTATGATTGAACCTTTAACACCTTTTGATGTAGATATGTTTTTTTAAGGCAGGTAAAAGCAAAATTAGCACTAAAATTACAGAGCCACTTATAAAAGATAAGGCTTTGAAGGTGCAACTAGTCCTTCGAGTAGAATTTGGTAAAAACAAACCCAGCCACAGGTGACATCACTTATGTGACTCCTTAGTTTAGATCAACAGTAGTGACTATTACAAAAGCAACAGACATTGATTTAGACATTGCATTTATGATGGAAAAGGCAAAAGAAAGTATGGTAAGATACATGCGTGAAGGTAGTGGTTGGACATTTAGTCACATTGTGGAATTAGAAATTCATATAAATGAATTAACACCACTCAAGGGGAATTCATACATACCTCTTCAAGATAAACTAACTAAACAAAAGCCATTATTAATGTACAAAACAAGGACGACAAGTGTTTTCAGTGGTGCTATCAGCGTTACACCATTAAGAAGTGGACAAAAATTGTACTAAGCGTGTAAGTCAATACATCAAATGGGAAAACGACCTCAACTTTGGCAGCATTGATTTCCCAGTATCATTAAAATCCATGAACAAATTTGAAAGACGAAATACAGACCTTAACATTAATGTGTTTGGTTATGATGGTGTAGAAATAGATGAGTATGAAGAAGAAAAATTACAAGTGTACCCTTTAAGAATTTCAATCAATACTGGCACAACACATGTAGACCTTTTGTTTTAACCAACACTACTAAAAACATTACTGTTGGATTAAGAGTATATCACGTCTTTTAACATCACAAGTAACACATCAGAAAGAATCGGTTTATTTTTGTCGAAGATGTTTAAACCACTTTTCAAGACAAGACATTTTAGATAAACACATGGAGTATTTTAATAAAAAGGATCCAGTAACAACTGAAAGCTTGTGGAATGTATGGAAGAAGAAATGAAAGACATTGCAGACATGTACCAAGATGAAAAAGATATGATGATGACAAAAGAAGATAATGCATGTTTTAAAGCGAGTACACGTTGTTACATTTGTGATGATGAACTGGGGACAGACAAAGTGCGTGACCACGATCACTTAACAGGTAAGTATCGTGGCGCAGCACATAAGAAGTGTAATTTAGACTTTCAACTTCCCACCTTTGTTTCTATTGTGTTTCACAATTTAACAGGGTATGACGCCCACTTGTTTGTAAAGGAATTGGGGTTTACCGAGGGTAAGATTGAATACAGATGAGAAGTATATTAGTTTTTCAAAGAAAGTAGAGGGTATTCACTTAAAAATGCGATTCATTGATTCGTGTTGGTTTCTGCCTGAACACTCGCTGGACACCTTAGCAAAGAATTTAACCAAAGACAAATTTAAAGCAGTAAAGGAGTGTTTTGGTGACCATTATGAACTGATGATTAGAAAAGGGGTGTATCCTTATGATTACATGGATGGTCCTACAAAAATGGAAGAAACAGAATTACCACCTCTTCAAGCGTTTTAAAACAGACCGAACGGTGAAGACATTAGTGATGATGACTATGCACATGCACACCATGTATTTAACACATTTAACTGTAAAACTATGCAAGACTATCACAATTTATATTTGGAAGGGATGTGACAAAATTAGAGGACATCTTTGAAGATTTTAGAGATATTTGTTTACAACATTATGGACTTAACCCTTTACATTATTATACATCAACAGGATTAGCCAATGAAGCAGCTTTAAAAATCAGTAAAGTAAAACTAGAATTATTACACGATGTAGATATGTTACTGATGGTTGAAAAAGCCGTTCGAGGAGGTGTGTCTCAAATAAGTCATCGACATGGAAAGGCGAACCATAAATACATGAGTCACCACGATAAAACACAACCTACAAAATACTAAATCCATTTAGATGCCAATAATTTATATGAGTGGGCTATGTCAGAACCTTTACCTACAGGTTACTTTGAATGGGGAGACCCAAAAGAAGTTGAAGACATTTTACATTGGGAAGATGATAGTGAGATGGGGTGTATGAATGTGATTTAGAGTATCCATCAGAGCTTCATGATAGTCATAACGATTACCCCTTTCTACCTGAAAGTATAAACATGGATGGAGTTGATAAATTAATTCCCACCCCATTTAAATTGCTGTCAGAAATATGTACTTCATTATAGAAATTTGAAACAGTGTCTTCAGAATGGCACCCAATTAACCAAAGTACATCGTGTCATTACATTTAAACAATCACGTTGGCTTAAGTCTTACTTTGAGAAAAACACAAAACTTAGAGCGGTATCCAAAACACAGTCTGAAAAGAATTTTTCTTTTAAATTGATGAACAATTCCGTGTTGGAAAAACGATAGAAAACATTCGTAAACGTGTAGATGTAAAATTAGTGACGACAGAGAAACAAGAATTAAAACTAGTAGCCAAACCAAACTTTGACCGTCGAGTCGTATTTACTGAAAACATGGCAGCTGTGCATATGAAAAAACCAAACTTAAATTTGACAAGCTCGTTTACTTAGGGAGTTGCATTTTTGACATTTCTAAAATTTTAATGTATAACTTTCATTATGGGTTTATACGAAACATGTATGGGGATAAGGCACGACTTTTGTTTACCGAGACCGATAGTTTAATCTATGAAATTCAAACCAAAGATTTTTACAAAGACATGATACCCCACATACAAGACAAGTTTGACACATCCGAGTACGAGGCTAATAATCTTTTTGGAATTCCAACAGTTGTGAACCAAAATTATTGGTAAATTTAAAGGATGAATGTAAAAGTAAGTGTATGGCAGAGTTTGTGGGCTTCGAGCTAAAATGTACTCGTATTGAATGGATGATGGTGAAGACAAAAAAGACAGAAATCGTAACATTACATTTGACGATTACAAAACTTGTTTAACCACCCAACAAGCATGTCAAAGAACGATGAATGTCATTCGTAGTAATTTTCATACCATGAACAATAAGAAATGTAGCCCTTTCAGCGAACGATTACAAACGGTACATCTTACCCGATGGCATTATTACCCTAGCACATGGACATTACAAAATTGAAAAAAATACCTTAAAGACATGTGTTAGTTGAAGTAACAATGCCGACAATTAAATCTGCTATGAAAACACATCGTAAACAAGCCACTTGTTTAGAACGACAACAATTCAACAGATGTAAACAGATCATGGAAGACGCCAATAGACGATCGCAACTTCTCGCTCGTTTGGAGGCTAGAAGATTTAAAATAAATGATACGAGTGCACAACATTCTACTTCCCAACAAGCCCCTATCGAACGGAGAGTTGGAGAAAGCAGTTAAAACTCTTTAAATACCTCATTTTAGAGGCGTATTCATGCGAGATACCCTACCTTCCCAACCACACAGTAAAGAGTGTGATATTTTAAACCATGATACCTTAAGGGGACCGGGAACCCATTGGACGTGTTGGTAAGGACGACAACTAGCAAAGTGTATTTCGACGTCCACCCTCTGACGAAATGGTAAATTACTTAAAACCTAACATCGACTACAACGATGAACTTCAGATAAGAGGAACAGTGGTCTGTAGACATTTTTGTTTGTATGTGTTGAAATTGTTGTCGGAAGGTCAACCTTTTGATGACGTCGTGTTTTCCATTAGATGCTATAAATAAATGACAGACAAATTTGGTTTTATGGAAAGAGAGACATCAATAGGAGTCAATTGCTGGAAGACTTAAACATGAACGACAATCGTATTACCAACTTAAAACATCCAACTCACGGTGCGGATGCTACAACGAAACGATGGGTCATGCAACAAGTGAAAGACGTGACGAGTAAAACCGAAGCATTACAATCTGAGTGTAAACGGATAGAAATAGGATATGATGCAGCAATCAAATAACTCGAGAAAAATGGTTAGAGTCTAATACCACCCTGCAACAAGAACTTGAGAAAAAAGTGGATAAGATTAAAACCTCCACACAACTAAAAATCGATGTATTGGTGGATCGCATGTTGGCGATGGAAGAGCAAACCAAGGATGACTTGGATGGTATCAGGATATTCATGCAATTGAAACATCCTGCTGGGAGATTAAACCATAAAATTACGAGTGGTGCGGTATCTGGTAAAGACATAGCTCAGATGTTTAAACCTTCACCACCATGATATAAATAAAATGACAAATTTGGAATGTATGGACATGAAGACATCAATAGGGATAGTGTTCTCGAAGATCTGAACATGAACAACAATCATATCACTATCTTAAAATCTCCGAGTCACGGTATGGATGCTGCACCGAAACAATGGATCATGCAGCAAGTGAAATACAATACGAGACAATTAGAATTACAATTACAATCCGAGTGTGAGCAAATAAAAACGGATATCAAACAAGTGGAAAAAGAATATGATGCAACCATAAAAAACTTAAGTAGAAAGTGGATACGTTTGAAACAAGACTGCAACAAGAGTTCGATGGAAAAGTGGGTGGAGTTAACCTTTTTGTTCTTGGGACTCAAGAACAAAAAGCTTATTCTTATTGCATGCCTGATTGTTTGATCCAAGAATTAAAGGACTTAGGGTACCCTTTCCATTGAACAAAGACTTCTTTCACACCACCCTTGGTTCGTTTTCGCAAGACCTTTTCGATGCGGTACATGTCTTGATCCGTCTTTTCAAGTTCAGGCTCGTAGGAGGAACCTTGTATTTCCTCATCATTTAAATTCTTGATACGATACGTTTGAGGTTGAGTATTTAACACGTAGGAAACCGTAAAGACTTCTTCGGTCCACCTAAGGGTGCATCCCTTTTCAAACATGCCTTTCTTTTTAGTGATTCGAACTGTATCCCCTACTTTACATTTACCCTGTTTCAATGGAAGAAGGTTACCACACAAATGCCAGCACACTTTGTTTTCATGTTCTTTTTGACTAGCAGCGATAGGAGTCATTTTAATGGATCTAAGTTTAGACGTATTGTATTGATGCACGAGATCATCCAACACATCGATGTAAGTGCGCGTAGAATTAGCCGAAAAGTATTTAAACATTTTATCTTTCGTGGTACGGTTCCAACGTTCAACGACACTCGACTTTTCTTCATTCTCGGTAGAGTACAGTTCAATGTCGTGCTTTCGAAGTAACTCCTTCACCTCTTTGTTGTAATATTCTGTACCTTTATCTGTCCATAACTTTTGAGGAATTCGTGATGATGACGTGAAGACCGCTTGGAAGGCATCTTTAACCGTCAACCCTTTCTTGTTTTTGAGAGGTATGAGCCATCCATATTTGGAAAACACATCGATGATGCTTAGAATGAATTTAAATCCTTTGTTATCGCGAGAAAAAGAACTCATATAGACAAGATCGGCAGTCCAAATCTCATCCACACCTCCAGCGATCACACGTCTTTTCTTGAATCGACGTCGAACTGGTTTATGTTATTCTTCTGCTAATTGATTTGTCCAAAGAACTTTTTTGTATGTCCCAAACCAAATCGTCTTTTAGTACCGATGAGAGGTTTAACGATACCACGATCCATTTTCTCTATCTATTTGGACTGTTGATGGAGTCTAATTGTAAGAGCAAATTTTTAGCACACACGGAATTACGTGTCGGTGTGTCGTTATGTCGAGTATAACAGAGGTCATGACGATAGGCAGCTTCATCGACTCGATTGCTAGGTTTAGACCAAGATTTAGGTGATTTATCTGCATTGAGTCGTTGATGTAACTTTGTTCCAGGTCCCGTAAACTTATGTCCTGGAAGATGCATTTCAACGGGTAGATGGTTAATGAGTTTGTTCATTAAATCCTTACCGGTAGACCTTACAAACTGGGATTTCTTTGATCCACACACGGCGCAGATTCCACTTTTTCGTCGTCGTCCGTTGCTAGTCGTCGTCCGTGGCTAGTCGTCTCTTCGAAGAGACTTTTTTTTCTGTCGTCCTTTTACATTTCAAACAATAGAGTGTCATTTATTTAAATAAATGGACGTTGAAGACATCTCATACAATGAAACGACTGTGAACAGAAAGAATCACTTCCTTATTCCACAGCGTTCGATTCGAGGACTGATTATTGGCAAGTCAGACTGTGGTACGACGACATTACTCAACAACTTTCTTCTTAAAGAGGACTGGTTAGATTACGATTGATTGCACGTGTTTGGAAAATCACTTCATCAAACAATCTATCAACTGTTGCAACACGCATTTGAAAAGGGATACACCAAAAAAGACATACGATCTTTGTTATAAGTTAAAGGAAAATGCCCTCACTCTTTAATCGATGTTGTAAAAGACTTACCCCACCTCAACATCCTAGTGGTATCGAGGCCTTCTTTTATGAACAAGGAGACGAGGTACCAGACCCTCGACAGCTGGATTCCCATCGTAAAAACCTGATGGTGTTTGATGATTTGATGTTAAGTAAACAAAACAAGTGTGAAGATTACTACGTTAGAGGTCGACATAATAATGTGGATTGTTTTTACCTATGTCAAAATTACTTTAAACTTCCACGTCAAACGATTAGTGAAAATAGTAATTTCATCTGCTTATTTTCACAAGACGCTAAAAATCTTCAGCACATTCATAGCGATCATTGCATAAACCTCACAATTCAAGAATTTAAAACATTGTGTAATCAGTGTTGGAAAAGAGCCTTACGGATTTGTCACCATCGATCTGACTAGCCCTAAGGAAAATGGAAAATACAGATCTAAATTAAAAGACTTCTATTTCGTTTTATGATAAAGAATGGATAAAATACCCGAAGATTTTAAACCTTACCTTGAACTGTTTAGTAGTAGTAGTAGTAGTAGTAACAATGATGATGTGTGTGACCATAACTTTGTAATGTTTACGACAGGGTAAAACAATGTTTAACATGTGGTGTTGAACAAATATACAATCGATTTAGCAATGGTGATGACTTCGAGTGTTGGAATTTAGGTAAAACCTTACACAAGTCAAAACACCCACCTCAACAACCACAATGCACTTCAACGACGATCAGAGGACATCTATGCACTCGTCCATGTCAACCTAATAAAAAAACTATGTGTTAGACACTTGAATTTTAAAAAGAAGGAAGTAGTACATGCATTACGTCCATTGTTTCAACGACTATTCAAACGCTAAACAACGTTCAACGTTCAACAGAGTTCAACGTTCAACGCTAAACGTTCAACGCTCTAAATAAATGACGTTTATTAGCATTACCGATCCTAAACAACGTGAAGCTCTTGCTAAGGAGTTACACGATATCAAGCGTAACATTCAAGCTAACAACTTACAACAACGACTGGACAAACAAGGATTGAGTCGTGACCTTAACAAGTTTTTTAAACCCGTCGTAGAAGCACAAGAGAAAACGGCTTCTAAAATCACCAGGACAAGGGAAGATCTCCCAGCGATCCTACCTGCATTGCCTCAAGATCCTCCCGAGTTTGCAGATCCAGAACCTTTTAAGCTCGCAACTCCATTACCTATTGAACCACCAACATCATTAACGTGGGTCCTCTAACACAAGAGTATTTAAAACTCAGTATGATCCATCATGCTGACCACACCTTTGGATTGCGTTCTGAAGACAATGGAATCGTCATCGGAAATTCACCGGTGACGATTGATGAAAATAATATCTTTATCGATGAAGTGAGGTACAAAGGAACTCCTGGTTTATGGGAACTTATAGTGATGAAGGTACCAGACACTCACGAGCCTGATGATTTGGATCAGTATGCCGAGATCTTAAAAAGCACAGGTGCTATGTACCACGGAAACTTAGTTCTTTCTAAAACTCCTAAAGCGAGTAAGAATTACAAATTGAACAATATTGTCAAACCTATCTACAACGAACATAAGTATGGTTATGGACTGCAACAGCCCATATTTCTACCTTCAAATTCTAACCAACTCCTCGATCGATTAGAGTTGTGTATTGCTTCCTATCAAGCTGGAAATAGGGTGAACACAACAAGATCGTAGCCATCCTTGATGTCATGAAAAAGAGTGGTTTCATTAACAGTAAGAAGTATAAAGAGATTCATCGTAAACTTCTATAAATAAATGTTAACCATTAAGAAAGGATGCAAACGTAAATATGTGGTTTGTGGTAGGGGTCTGTTTGACACGATCACTAAATTAGCTGGACGCGTGTTTACCTCTTCTACCTCAAAGACTCTAAAAGTAAAGCCATGACTGCTGCCACCAATGCAACATTAAAAGGTGTGGAAAAAGGAGCTACCAAAGCTGTGGATCATATGGTTCGTACAAAACCAAAAACAAAGACTCCCCATCATTGTTTGAATAACATCATCTCATCCTCTAAAAGCAAAACCAAAAACTCCTCAATCCCGTTTAAACAACATCATTTCAGGTAGTGTTATTGCCACCATTCAGGACTTCGTCAAACGCTATAAATAAATGAATGATATAGTTAATATCACAGAAGTTTTGTCTTTTGATGATAGTATTCAGGAATAACATGTCCATGAATACGAACCCAAAAACTGCAGCATCCTTAAACACATCAGGTTCTGAAATAAGAATCAACATCGAAAACCAAGATCTGTTTGTTCATCCAGCTGAAAGTTATCTTTTGGTGGAAGGACGACTTCCGAAAACGACGACACAGCGTATGCCGATGCAGATCTGGTCTCCCTTGTCAAAAATGGTATCATGTATCTCTTCAAAAGCATCGGTTATAATCTGTCCGGTCAGCAGATTGAATACCTCAATGATCAAGGTATAGCGACTACTATCTTGGGTTTGTTGACGTATCCCGACGACTTAAGTAAATCGAAAGGTCCCAACCAATTGTGGTATAAAGATACTACGACTGACGCTGAGGCTGATAACACTGGTTTTGTAGCTAGAGGTGATTACATTATCGCAAAACCTACAACCAAAAGAATGTTTTCATTCGCCATCCCTTTAAAACACATCTTTGGTTTTGCAGGGGATTGTGATAAGATTGTGTATGGATTCAAACACGAACTCACACTCGTGCGAGACTCTGACCAAACCCAGTATTAAGAGCAGCAGGGCTAGATCCAGCAAAGATAGTATTACGTAAACTATCCTGGATCGTTCCTCATGTGGCCCCCTCCGATGAGAACAAGATGAAACTATACAAAACAATCCAAAGCAAAACTAAACTCAACTGTGGTTTCCGCATGAGGCAGTGCAATTCCATATTTGTTCCCCATAATAATAGAGTTTTCACTTGGTGACTCTCTGCAAAGAATGGACGGGGAAGCCAAGATACACCATCTTTGCCTTCCAAACCGATAAAAGTAACAACCAAGAACATAACGCAGCCGTGTTTGATCACTGTCGATTAAAACATATCTATGTGACTCTGAATGCTCAACATTATCCAGCCGTAAAATTTAACACCCTCTTTACCCAGTGTCAAGTATCTATGGTGTACAATGAAGCCGCCATATTTTTGGAAAAAATTCTTCAACATGGATCATTTCATTAGCAATTGTAACATCAACCCTTCTGACTTCATAGACCTATACCCTTTGTTCGTCATTGATGTGAGTCACCAGTCTGAGAAGTTGAAAGAGTATGTGGTTGACATTCAAATCAGGGCAGAATTCGAACACAATGTTCCAGCGAACACCGAAGCCTTTGCAGTAGTGATCTCAGAAAGAGTCCCACAGTTCGAGTCTGATGGACAAAAGATGAACGTTGTGTTCGAAAGATAAATGGACCATAACTTGTTACAACGCATCGTTGAAAATACAGCACCTAGGGAGGGTTTCTCTTTTATTGTGTCTGTTAATAACAACAAAATCGATACCAGGTTCAATCCACCCATTCACTTTAAAAATGGAAAGAGTTATGAAATGGCTCTGGTCAACCTGGAGACTTACTACTCTTTCCAAAATATTCATGCAGGAACAACACGTTTCCTTATTCTAATGATAATGGTGTCACCTAGTTTACCGTTGCGTTAAACACTGGCTCTTACTCTATCGAAAACATCAACAACGTGTTACAAAGGAATCTACAACTCAACAAACACTTTACCAAAATCCAGATCGGTGCTAATCACAGTACACTAAGGGCAACACTTACTTAAGCTGGAAACTGTCAAGTTGATTTTAATGTTGACAATAACATCAATACAGTGCTGGGCTTTAACAAAGAAATCTACACGTACGGTCGAGCTACAAACGGTTACACAGAGGGTGAGACCATTGTCAACATCATCAGCATCAACAGCATTCTCGTTAATAGTGATATCATCAGTGGTAGCTATATATATGTCAATGGATCACAACAACCCACTATCTACAGTTTCTTCCAAAATGCATCCCCCGGTATGAAAATCATTCAAACTCCTAAAAACTTGGTCTATTTACCAGTCACACTGAACACCATCAATCGCATGAGTACTTATCTGACGGATCAAGATGGAAATCCCATCGATCTGAGAGATGAACATGTAAGCATACGTTTTTATCTTCGTGAGATATAAACCACCTTAAAGCCAAAAAGGAAATGACTTAATATGGAACACAACAAAAGATGTTATTGGTGCGTGTGTAAATCAAACTCTGACGTTGACTCAGTATTTTGTCCCGTAGACAAACATTACCAATCCATGTTTTCTAAGAATTGGGAGTAACATTACAGTAAAGGATTACATGGTAGATCATCCAAAGTACGTAGTGCTTCCCCAACCGTTTTGTTCGTTTGAATGTTGTTTAGCCTTCATTGAAGACAACACGCATGATTACACGTTTGTTAGAGTAAATCCTTAGTGTTAGACATGTTTAAACAACTCAGTAATGAACCCTTACCTTGTCTTGCTAGTCATCGATCGGTGTTAAGTGTGTTTGGAGGACCAATGGGGTATGATGAATTTAAAAAACTGTTTGTAACTAAAACGTATTACATGCAACGTGCTTTGCTGTTAAAACCCCTACAACACGAGTATGCTGTAGTAAAAAAACCTAAGTAAAAAAACCGGTTTTGTTTTTTTAGGGAATTAAACCAGTTCCCTATAAAAAGAAATCTTCGTTAGGTATAAATAAATGAACTATCATACACATGGTTTGAATTTGACACAAGATCAAGCTCATAAATTACAAAAAGCAGTCAAGAATGGTTGTTCCGTTAATATTCGTTTATTGTATGCTAATTTCACGGTTAACGATAAGATGTTGCTCACTCAGGGACAAATACAAAAGATCGACAAGCTGTTAAAAAGTGGTAAAGGTGGTATGGTCTTGGAGTTGAGTGTAAAACAACTCAAACAAAATATTCAAAAGGAAGGTGGTAGTAAATTTTACAATGCAAATGATCAACAGGGTAGTGGCTTGCTGTTAGGTCCCAATAGTCCTTTAAGTCAAGTTCCTCTTCTAGGTTGTTATATAAATAAATGGATGACGTAGACTCTAACAAGCAAACGTATCGGGAAGACAAAATTCGATCCGTTGAACACCTTCTAGAGGTAGAGATTCTTAAATACACCATTTTAAAAACATATAATAAACTAGACAAGGTACTTTCTGTTGCATTAGGAACCTGTTCTATTCTAAAAGTTATTTGTACAACCAGTGCACTCGGCACTGCTGCAACAGGAATCGGAGCCATTGCTTGCATTCCTTTAATAAAATTGAGAATGGAAATGGGAATGTGTCAAAGAGACAACAACCCGGCCAAGAGCAGAAAACAGCCGAAGGCCACCAATGGTTCTTCAACACAGCGAGAAAATCCCGCACCCGGAGGCGGGCTTCAGCTGGCCCCTAAACAAAAAAGTGTACTAGTTCAATGAAAATGGACGTCACACTAAACTTCAAAACATATAAATGAACTAAAATTAAAAACACACACAAGACAAACAAAGGCCAGAGACTCCTGACTTGGGACAGGCGCAATAATGCGGCGGGAATAAACATGTTTTGTGAGATCTCAACCCGCCCCTATACCTCTAGCCAATTCAGAATAAACAACCACACAGCAATACGCAGTAAAACTCAGTCTAAAAGAAGTCCGAGTGCGATGTCAGAATAGGTAACAAAAGAAAGTAAGCAAAATGACAATGATACATAAATTAACAAAGGACTACTAGCAGTTACTGACATGCAAGCTCCAGGCCTCAATTAAACTGATTGAAAGATTATGTGTTCATCATATGAAAATCAAGTACAATCCCTCCCGTTAGGGGTTAAGTATCATACCATCATAAAATACTTGAGAAGAACATAACCCGTATCATGCCAACAACTGGTTTTAGAATAAATGTGTTTATTTCCGATGCAAAGACTCTATGAGTGAATCAATATTAATACCAACATATGCCATCCTTAATGACCTGACAACAGTATCGTAACTATATCCCTTCTGAATAAGTCTGTTTAAAGGTTTGGTTAGCTTTTGAGGTGAATGTCGACATTTTTGTGCTTTGTATAGAATATTACCATAAAAGATTGGATGTGAAATACCTGAATGTATAAGATGTCTGCATGTTGATTTATATTTACGAATGATGTTCTTGTACCGATGATAAAATTTAGTAGATGTTTTGACTAGTTTGTGATATCGAAAACCCTGGTGTAATAATTTTTTAGTAATACAGAGGTTTCTTTCGTTAAAATCAAATACGTTGTTACATAGACGTGCGAATAGAACAAGTTGAGATATATAAACACCATAACATGGCGACAAGGGAACGTCACCATCTAAAAATGGATAAATAACAATAGGAAATGAAAAATCAACTCTTTTATCATAAATTTTGGTATTAAGCTTCCCGTTAAAGATATAGATATCAAGATCTTTAAGTTCGCTAGCGGTCATTAATTCGTTAGGAATGATGGGGTTAACGGTATTATCCAAACGTATTCATAACAAATGTAAAAATCATAAAGATACCGTACAACTCATTAGAACCTCTAAATCTAAGATTAAAGATGCAGTGAGTAAAGCTTTGGATGATGATGACATTAGTGACCTACAGTTTACAGGTATTGTGACATGCGTAGACTCTTACTACACTGAAAAACAACACTTACGACTCCCTAAGAACAACACAAACTAGTAACACAAACACACACACCAATATTTTTTGTCTAGTGGTTGGCTAGACTAAAAATAAATTGGACTTCATTAGGGGTGTTCTTCATTAAAAACTGTTTATACGTAAAAGATAATGAGTGAGATGAAAATCCTTGGAGGTAAGTAATCAAGTTAATGGTGTCGTCGTTAATAAAGTTATCTTTGCAAAGTAAAGCATAGTAATTACGAATCACTAACCAATGGTGTTGTTTTTGTATTAAAGAACAATTTAACCGTGGTAAAAATGTTTTGTACAATACTAACATGATTGGTAAACACAAACTAATCTGACGGGGTAATAATATATAAACTGAGAAAACCACTTTGTTTT
Source organism: Mytilus coruscus (assembly GCA_017311375.1). Taxonomy (NCBI): domain Eukaryota; kingdom Metazoa; phylum Mollusca; class Bivalvia; order Mytilida; family Mytilidae; genus Mytilus; species Mytilus coruscus. The sequence goes on along the minus strand of CM029597.1, from coordinate 6,878,177 downwards.
TAAAAGGTTAGGGTATTGCATAAATACTTCTACCATTGTAAAAATGTAATTTGTAAAAATTAAACCATCAAGCACTTGAAACACAGATTGTGGTATTGTTTTACATGACATAGTGTAATCTACCTCTAAGTTCTTAAATTCATGGTGTAATATGGTTAGGTCAATTGTCCATTTTACAGACATTCTATTTCGTAAGTAAGCCATCGTAGTATAACCATTACTAACTTATTTCTTTATGATATTTTTTTCAATTTTCATCACTATTTTATTAATCTAGTGTTACACAGATTAAAAAAATGAATGGGTATTCATTCCTACTTACATTCTAACCAAGTCGTATGAAAAAATATTCTTGTTTAGTCTTTTTACTGATTTTAATCCCTGTACTTCTTACAAAGGCACCTTCCAAGGGTTCCTTTTTTCTGCTTAACCCACTGCAAGCCCACAGCCTTGTTGTATCCTTTCCCTAGTTTTCATGGTAAGTATACAACTCTTACCAAACTTGTCATCTACTTCGTTCACCTCTACAATTTGGTAAATTACCCCCGTGGGAAAGTCTTTCCATTTCAAAATTTCTTCATTTTTGTGTTCCTGTACTTTGTCTTCAAACGCATTAACACTCATAAAGTCATTATCAAAAGAAGCCATCATAATATGATAATATAGAACTCAACTCTTTATAGTTATTTTTTTTCAATTTTGTAGTACTACTTTCAAAATTCAACTCTTACTCCTATTTGAAATTTAACCCTAACCCTAACCATTACGTTCAATTTTCATCTCTTATTCCTATTTGAAAATTAACCATAACCCCTAACCCTAACCCTAACTTTCAAAAATTTAATTAGCGTAGTTGATATAGTTCTAAGGTAGATAACTGTTTCAGCGATAATGAATGTTTATAGCAACGAATTTGATCGATTTTGGTTAACGGAATAACACACGGAATAATCATTGGAAAGAAGAGAACAAGTCTCATCGAAATATTGATGTCGTCGTTGTCTACAGTGGTCACTGTTTTCTTTAATTTGGGTCAAAGATCAAAGCTTAAATTTCAGGGAAAACGCAAAGTCACATTTACATAGCTTGGCGCTTGTACATACATGCGTTTTGGCAAAATGAATTCGAATAATTTAAAGCATTATAAATATAGTGGCTATATTTAAGACTAATTAGTAATTTCTGTTGCCAAACATGATTCGAGATTGACATTTGAACTTATAGGGTGCATATTTACAATTTTCATTAAGATGTCAAATAACAATGATCTTAACAGAGTACAATTTCAAAATTTGGAATTTTTATATCAGATTCGGTACCAGTGAACCCTAGAGATGTTTTTAAATAGATATTACCAGTTATAAGTTGATGTCCGAAAAATGTTATTTTCCTCCGTCTTTTGATAGATGGTGTTCGTCAATTTCTGTGTAAATTTCTATTTTTCTTGAGTGAGTGTAGAAGCACATTCAATTGGGCTTTGTTCCATTACTTGTGTAATATAAACGCCGAATGGATTAAATATGCAGTTTCTTAGAATATATCTTTGTTTTATAGAAATGGGAAATACTGAATACGGTGAAAAAGGGTTAGGGGTTGTCACAGTTGTGAACACAAATTGCCAATTAGGAACTGGTTAATCACTCCATTTTACACATTTATATGACGTGTTGAGCAGAAATTGGCTATAAAATTGAAATGTAGATAAGTAATATCTAAAGAAATATTGCTCTGTACAGCATCGGTGTATTTTATAAACACTTGCAGACTACATAGAAAAATTGTCGAAGCTAGTAGTAGCTATAACGTTTCATTGTCTACTGTAAGTTTGAAAGCCGACGTCTAGGTCAGAGACCACATAGCGGTTGTTTTGGTCTCGCCTGCGCCGCAAATCTCAGAATGCGAGATATAGAGAATACATGTACAACCCGACGGTGTTGGCGGCGACAGCGTAAACTATTTGTAAAGCTTTATATTTCAGGGTGGAGAGGACCTGAATGCTTCATACCTTGTATATAGATGCGTTGTGCTACGAAGTTTCAACCTGTCAAAGTATCATGTTCCATGACCTCATTTTCAAGAGTGCACACGTTGAAATATCTCGCCTGCTTCACCATCCATGATTTTTTTATTAGCATAGTCCTAGAGATACATTTTACTACAAATATCACATAAACTTAACATTGTCAATAATCCATGAAAAAAGAGGTCATGGTCAGATAGACCGAGCCAGACAGTCATGTACACCTTACAATCATTACATACACCAACTATAGTTGTCATATTGCTTACAGTATAAAACATACAGACCAAAGCATTAAAACTTAATATTGACCAATGAAACATGAAAATGAGTTCATGGTCAGATGAACCCTGCCAGACAGACATGCACACCTTACAATCATCCCATACATCAAATAAAGTTGACCATATTGCTTATAGTATCTGAGAAACAGACTTAACCAGGAAATCTTAACATTGACCACCGAACCATGACAATGAGGTCAAGGTCAGATGAAACCTGCCAGAGAGACACGTACACCTTACAATCAGTCCGTACACCAAAGATAATTGACTTATTCTTTATAGTATCTTAAAAGAAGACCTTATTACTAAAACTTAACATTGACCAATGAACCATGAGGTCATGGACAGATGATACCTGCCAGACAGACATGTACTCCTTACAATCATTCCAAATATAGTTGGCCTACTGCTTACAATATCTGAGAAACGGACCTACTCATGTTACTTTAACCTTGATCACTGATCCATGAAATGAAGTAGAGGTTAGATGAACCCGGTCTAACTGACATGTACCCATTACAAGGAACCCATACACCAAAATATAGTTATCCTTTTACTTATAATAAGTGAGAAATTCAAATAGAACGAACAAAATAAACTTTTTTTCAAGCAGTTGCTGAACCATGAAAATGAGGTCAAGGACAATGGACATATGACCGACGGAAACTTCGTTTAATAAGGCATCTGTATACAAGGTATGAAGCCTACATCGATTTCAGTCCATGCATCAGTGAAAAAAGGTTAAGTTTTCGTGGTCAAGTCCGTATCTCAGATACTATAAGCAGTGAGTCAAATTTGTTTGGTGTATGGAATGATAGGAAGTTGTACGTGTCGTTGTTGCAGAGTTCATCTAACCTTGAATTCATTTGCATGGATCATTGATAATTATAATCTTATGTATCCTTTTTGTATAAACGTGTTGTATAACCTTGATGTATAACCTAAGACTTTCAACATGATCAGTAAAGCAAGGTAGACATTTCAGAGTGTGCGATCTTGTTTTTTCTTTCTCTTTATTTCAAACCTACATCTATCACTGTAATGTTGTTTATTTAGCATGTACATTTAAATACGATCTATGGCAACGTATAGATCCTTTGAAAAACTCATTCTTCAAGGATAGCATTTATAACTGTAGTGAGATTTTTGAATATAATTTTCATTGGTACTAACATTGATTCATGCATTTCTCAGACTTTTGATGACGTCTTTACACTAGCTTTCAACTGCGAGTACTTTTAGATCATTACTTTGTGTCTTTTGTCCTCATCTTAGTTGTTTTTTGTGTCAAATGCCAGTTTTGATGAGTCTAGCCATTTCCAACTGATTTCTACAGTTTGTTCTTATTTTGTGTTGTTACACAAGTGTTCCAGGTAAGGGAAGGGTTGAACGCTCACAAACATACGTAACCGTGCCGCATTCTGTATGTGACTGTCTACATAATGAAAATCAGGAGCCTGTAATTAAGCAGTTATCGTGGGCTGCTGTATATTATGTATATTTGTTGTTTATTGTTTTGTAATAGATTAGACCGTTATTTATTTTTATTAATAAATTTTGTTGATTGTTTTTTTTTTGTATATTATTTAGTTTGAATTGTTTCACAATCATAACAATTTGTCTCATATTTATTCCCAGTGTACCATATTCAGGGTCCGAAAAGAGACCGACCGGTTTGATTATAACCATCAAAAATCAATTAAATAAAAAATTATAGTTCTGAAAAACCGACACATAACATATTCCTTCGAACAAAACAACCATTTACAAACTTAATTGACCATTAAAACAAATAAATCAACCATTCAACAACCAAAAATGAGAAATGTATTTGGTGATAACTGTCCTAATTAATGACACATCAGTGTAAGCAACAAAATGATTAACGGCACGAGATAATTCGTGTCAGGTGTCAAACCCCAATTCACCCACTTTAATTTTCCCACACACCAATTTAGAACATATACCGAAAGTAACCCTTCTCTGACAAAACATAGTGGTTATGATGTCATTGTTTACTTCAACTTATAAACGCTTTTGCTGAAATGAAACTGTAGATGAAAGAGAAATATATGTTGACCATTTTAAGCCAAAATTTACTTTTCAATGATTTTGCATTCAAAATTGAGGAGTAATGCGCTCCATAGTATACTTATTTAAGATTTCCAAAACACCAGGGATTATTTCTAGTATCAATTGACGAACGAACGGTGTTGTTTCACTGCAAGACAAACATTAGTTGACAATTGACATACAGAAAAGTGATACATGTACAATTCAGAATATACCTGGTTTTTATGAAGTTAAATTTAATAGTGGAGTGACCAAGCCAACAAATTTTCAACTTTAATGGACCACCCTACCTGCAGGCTAAATTATGACTTTTTGGAAAGAGAAATGTTTATACTTTAATTTTTGCCTGGTCGTAGAATCAAAATATGGTGCAATTTTTTTTTAAATGAGGTCAAAGGTTAGTGATTGAGTTTTTCACTAGAGTTAATTTATTTCACAAGAGGTTATAAAAGTCAGCAAATAATATCTGAATTGTTACTAAAAACGAAATTAATAATGAAATAAACTGTGACACTTCATTTTCAACTAATGTTGAAAATAATAAAAGCACCAAATGCCTATTTAAGGGGAATTCAGACTAGCAACAATAGGAAAATACAAGACGGAACAACAAACGACTCTAAATTCATTTTTTGACATCGCATGTACTTCCAAATATATATTTCTTAATTTTACGGCTTTTTAAACAAGAATCCAATTTAATTTGGTTTTTGCTTTGATGTATATGTATTGCCAGTTACAAATATTTCACAAGGCAATTAAATCAAATGAGTTAAATGAAGGACTGAAGGTTCAGTTTATATTCAAGCTCTGATGACTTTTTATGTTTTATTGGATTGTGCCTTACAAAAGCACACGTAGAACCTTAGAAAGGTTGATTGAAGGGTATTTTTATAAACAAAGGGCATGACAATTTTCGTATACCTGACATCAGTCATCGTTTTCATCGTCGTCTTCTTCCAAAATTGCTCGGTGAGTCAGATGATTTCTACAACCATCAGACCCTTCACATGAACAAATATTGGTATACGCTAAATTATGTTGGTTACATACACAGTTTTTTTTGTAAGCTGCTTTGCCCTTGCACATACAAACAAGGTCTTGAAGGAAATCTGCTGACATAGGTCCCTTAAAGAAAACCGGAAGCAAACCGTTTTTACCCTCTTGCCAACCAGAGTCTTTTGGAAGTATGATCGCTGGTTTAGCAATATGAGAGCTCATCCAAACTTGCGTTTGAAGCATTGCACGTAGGATGTGCTGTAAAAATGAGTTTTCACAAGGGGGAATTCTCACAAGATTGGCATCCTTAGTGGTTGCAAATTTCACCCTTAGCTTGTTTAAATCATCATGCAGATTCCTGAACTTTCCCTTGGGATCATACAATGATGCAACAAATGCACGTCCATCGTTAACGGCGGATTCCTGATCTCCTGTTGAAAAACTTATCGGAAGAGTTGGGAATTTTTCTGCATCCCTCTGCAAAAGCTTAAACATGGATTTCTTACCTAGACCAAAAAATGAAGAATTTGTGTCGCAACCTGTCAGGGCATGTGAAACTGGTAGTAAATTACAGATTAGAGGACCAAGCGACCGGCATATTTCATGGACTGGTAAGAAACGCCTTCCGTCTTTCAAGTTTGATACGGATCCCGTTTGGAACCACAACTCCTCAGTATTTTCAAGTTTGGGAAAATAATGGACACAGAGCACTAAAACATCAGTATCAGATGACTGTACAACAATACGACCTTTAGTTCTATTCGAAAATATTTGGTTATCTGCATACAACGAATGTAATAGTATTCGAGTGTCTGCTTCTTCCTGTGTGCTGTATAAGTCAACAGAGTTTGACACGCCGTTACATGAAATCTTTTTGACCACCTCTGGATTACGAAAAACACCAGCGAGAACCAGCACTGCATCTCCCTCTAAAGGGGACTCTTCAAAATACCGCTCGCAATATTCACCAAGTAATCTGATCAGTGATTGCTTGTTTTCTGCATTGCACAGAAACTTTTTCCAATCTGGAATTGCTCTTCCTGCGATAACTTGATACACTTTCTGAGCTCCAAATGACAAAGTGCGACGGAGTCTTTCCGCAGATTTGATTGAATTCTTTATATCGTAGCGATCAAATACTTCAACCACCGTTCCAGCATTGAAAAAACATGTCAACAGAATTTTGACGTAGCTTTGTACAATATCACCAAATGTACTACATTTCTTGGCAACCATACTCTGAATAATTCCCATACCATCGCGTATCAAAACTGTGTGCGATTTGTCATAACTTGGAAGATTGAAAGAGGAGCAAACCTCCTCTTCAAGGAGGTGAATTATATCCGATTTACAACACTTCCGCATGATACCATCATCATGGAACAGAGCTGAAGGTATGAGACCAATAGGATATGCCAAGATCCGGTCTACCGTCACATCGTCCCGAACATTAGCAAGAGCTAAAGCACGACGAACTATTATTTCTGGGTTTATATGTGCCTTAACAAAGTCACCTGATTTACACTTTAGTTTTGAGGTCTTGGTCATATCATCGAATGTCTTGAGAGGAGACCTCGAAATAGGACTGTAGAAGACACGTGTTTCAGACTCATTAAAGCAGCCTTCCACAAAAGATTTAACCATCTGGTTGCCACGTTCAAGAGATTTGAGAAGAGAATCCTGAACATCTTTTGAGGCTTGCATCCCTGTAGAGATATTTATCAATGATTTAGGATGATCGGCAACGTTAAATGGATCGGTCATATTTGAATTCACATATCCTATCAAATCAGAGACATTCTTTTCGTCTCGTGTCATTGCCGTTGGCTTGTTTTCTTCGTGTTCAGGTTCTGCATCTGTTGTTAATCCCGATCTTGATTTCATTTCAGAACTAAAATGCGCAAGGATGTGTCTCGTAAGCATCCATCGAAGTAAAGCGGGTTTTTTCCTTGTCAGTCCTATGATACCGCTACAACCTTTGGAATCTTTAATAATGGGTTTCTCTGTAGCCATATCACTCCAGATACCATTATGGGCTCCAGGTTTTTGTCTGATTGCAAACTCACCTGACAAAAAGGCGGATTCTACTGTTTCAGGCAGGTTCAACATATCCAATATGTAGGCTGGTGTATACCTAGCATAGTTCGTTCGGTTTGTAACGAAAAAGTATGGCAACATTGCAGCTACCGTTTGTAAATGTAAAAGCCACAACCCATTCCGTTCAGCCCTAATGTTCTGTAACAATATGTCAACTGCACGAAGAAACATATCCCAAAATGCAAAAGTTGGTGACAGTTTACAATAGTGTATTCTGAATTCTTCAAACAATGGCAAGATATGTTCTTTAAAAACAGAAAAAACTGTTCAATACCATCCGTGCTTTTAGATGTTTCAGCAAATGAACTGTGACAGTCAACGAACACCTTCCATACGTTTGGTTCTATATTGTTTAAACGGTTTTCGTCTTTGCACCAATTGAAGAATGCTTTAAACAAAAGAGCCATGAGAGCCTCATATGCCAAAGTTAATCCTCTAACACCGCGATTAAACTGTTTGCCAACAAGCATCTGATCTACCGTATTAGGAGCATAAATTCCTGAGTCAACAAGTAAGTCATAAAGCCCAGCTGATGCCCATAACTTGCCAACTGTTGCTATAAAACAGGAAAGAAAGGCCATGAAATCCTCCAAGTCTTAAAATGTGTGACTGAAAAACGTCTGGCATAGACCATTTCACTTGTTGGGCAACAGCATACAGTTGCTGGTCAAATGTTTGCACAGCATATTGTTGACCAGCACGTTTTGACATATCCAAACATTGCTTCATAGTTGTAAATACTGTTGCCATGTCGCTAGGCTTTGCATCTATGACTGGAGCATAGGCTACAAACGAAAATTCAGAATTAACCTCTGATAGCCTTTTGTAAAATCCCGTCCAAAATGGAACAATTTGTTCAGTGCTTTCTGCAGAAAAGGGAATCGAATCGATGTTCTGTCTAGAAAGAAGTCGCAGAAATACCCAAGACATGTCAGATATATCCAGATTTTCCATGAAACAAGACACAATCTTACCATAAGCATTAGAATAACGAGGAGGTCCATATCGTTCTTTTGGCTTGTTGAAAGGTAAACATGCCATAAGATTGATATTCGAATCATCCAACGTCAAAGATCTTTCTAGTCCCCGTTTAACCTTGATGGAACTTATGTGGGCGTTTGATGATTCCTTTTGATTCTGAAATACAGCTCTAGCCATGGAGTGAAAGGTATTTTTACCATCGATTGTCTCAGCATTTATGTCTATATTATCTGCTCCCTCCTGTATTATACGACCACCTTCTCCAAATAGAGCAATACCATTAGGTATATAGGACATGTCTTGGATTCTGTCTATTTCAAAATTTGCTAAACTAGTCAGATATCTACGTACTTCAGAGTAGGATGCACAAAAACCATGGGAATTCAGATTTTCAATCAGATTTTTAGAGCCAAACTCATGGTGTAATTGTAATGCCAAACCAAGATGAAATGGGGTAAACAGGTTTTTGTTTAAAGCAAGTATGCATTCTGCTATTGCCAGGACTTTCCGCAGTTTGTCAGCAGGAAGTTCAGAAGCATTACCATCACCATTGTAAGACTTATCATCTATTAGCCACAATAAAAACTTCGTTAGTAAGCAAGGGGTGTGTTGTGTTGAATATGACAAAGATATTTCAGATGGTGTTTATATAAGTTTCATTAGGCATTTTCAAGGACTGCATTTGACTACGAAGAATTGAAGCTGCTGCGTGTAATGTCTGATCTTCATTAATAGTAGCTGTCTCAACTTCTCTTTCAAATTCTGACAGTTTCAATTCAGATTTAAAATGGCTAGCAGCTTGGATTGCTTCAGAAATTGTGATTGAACTACTAAATACTATATTAGATCTGCCTTGACCCTTCTGTGCCTGAACAACAATTGATTCCCCATTATGTTTTTCTAACCTACGTTGTAGCTTGGCAGAAGTGTACTTAGTTTTCAAATCATGAGGTAGAAAGGAACAGATTTTTTCCAAAAGAAAGGACATTAAAAAAGCTTTTTTTGTGATGAAGCAAGTCTTCGTTCATGTCACTAACTAGACAACGAAAAGCCTTATCGTGTTCAGTAATATCCAACTCATCGATTAATTCTTCCTTCTTTGGACTGTTGAGTAAATAATTAGCAATGCAAGCCCTGTGGTAAAGAGCTTTGGTTTTAAATTCCTCCGAAAAAAGGAGGGATTTTAAATCTAAATCTTGTTTTTTGTCAGCTAATTCTATAATTTTTTGAAGTCTTTCGTCAGTTTCTATTTGCCGTAACTGTTTGTTGCGCTTGTATGATTTATGCTTACAGAATATGCAAGCAGTCCAGTCAAAAGGCGTAGACATTGATCTTGTCTGAATAGACTGGGAACAACATGGCTGATCTTCTTCATCGAAAGTGTCCGTATGAGCACCTACAAGATCAGATTGTGGAAATTTTTCTAAATTTACCCTGCTAGTGTAAGATTTGTAACAGGATTTATGATAATTCAATTTTTCTATATCAACATTATCAAGTGAACTATACTCATCATGGAGTCTGCGGTACACATCATCTTTCCTTGTGTTTACAGCATTGATAAGGGTTTGTTTTCCTTTTGCACTTACAGAGGATAGTTTTTCACGTGTTGAAATCTGACATATAATGCAAAGATTCCAGTTGTTTGAACAACGGCTAATTTTTGCTCGCGAAGGAGCAAGCTTCAGTGGACTACTAAAAGTCGACATATTCCGGGAATAAACCCTATCCGGTCCAATTTGTTTTTTAGTTAGTAAAGATTTTTAACTAATGTAAAAAACACGGTAAAATAACTATTCAACGCAAAAATAATAAGTCATAAACTTGTATAAACAATGTACAATGAACTTCTGATGCAAAAATATCAATAAAACAATAATTAAATGGCACAACTACGAACAATACTATGATGAACTTTTGAAGCGATTTGTCAATAAAAAAGTAATTTTACTACGAATCGGATAGGAATTTAAATCCGGAAATTCATTGAACTATAATGCAAAGTTGAAAATCCTCATAAAAGTTAATTTATTAGAAATACTGAGTGCGAGTGGCTTCAAAACTTTACAAAAGGAAGTTTTATAACATTTTAAATCGGGAAATAATGAAATTATGGTTGTAATCTAAATTTACAAATGTTCTTACCACTTCGTTATTATAATACAAATTGCGCATTCGTTAAACTGTTTCAAAATGGACAAAAATATTGATAATAAGGAGGAATTCTAGTTTTACAATATGAATAAACACTTAAACTCTTTATAAAATGCAAAATCATATGTTAAAAAACAAAAAAAAAAGAAAAAAAAATCCAATTGTTTCTCATGTTGAAATTTGAAAAAAAATCCAAATGTCTTTTTTCGTTCCATTTTATAAAAAACTGCACCGCAGAAAAAGTCTACGACCGGGCAAAAAAGTTAGATTAAGGTATTGGCTTTGCAAAAAAATCGTTTTTAGCCTGCAGGTATGCCGGTCCATTAAAGTCGTAAAATAAGCACCTTTTTCTTGATTTGTCACTCCACTATAAGGTGAAATATTAAGAGAGATGTGAAATTTGAAAAATCAGGTTGATTATATAGGGTTTTGAATTGGTGGTCTAACACCTTAAATCAATGCAAAAATGTAGACTTAATTTGTGTTTTACAATTCCAAATATTTATTAATGTCTTACATTACACTCACGAAATTAAAATCACACATGAACTGTATCTTATTGCTCCAATCAGAATAGAAATCTCGTACTGGAAACATATAAAAATATTTCGGAATTTTTTAGTCTTACTAAAATGTTGAAATACTTATACAAAAATTACTTAAATATTTTCCACTTTTGTTATCTATAGATATCTAACACATAAACTATATTCTAAGCACCATTTCAACCACCAACATAGAGCGCAATATTTTATTTTTCATGTAAAAAATCAATTCCGTACAATAAGGTATTTTACGGTACCCTGTAAAAACACAAAATTTAGAAAATCGTGACCACGGGAACTTACGACGACAATCATGTTTGTAAAATATAGCTAGTTTCCTATTATTTAAAAACAAATTAAGCCGTGTGTTGTTCTATAAAATTTAATTTGTCAACAAGCGACCTTTGTCACACTGGGCACCCTACTATTAATGTCGCGTTCCTAGTAAAACTTTTGTGCAATAACTGTTTAGATAATGTTATATATCTATAGGGTTAAAGATCTGAAAAATTAAATATAAAGCAAACTTACCGATGGAATGAGTTACAAAAGCAAAATTTTCTCAATTGCAAAAAAAAAAAAAAAAAAAACAGAAGACAAATATTTTCTTTTGACACAATTGATGTCTTTTGCACTACGCTTTGGGATTTGACGGGATAAATAATGAAATTTTCTGAACGTTTGTAATAAATCTTTCACAAAATTTGAACGACAGTAGGGTACATTTTCCTGAACACTGTAAATAGTTTTCACTCAAAGGGGCATTAGCTATGAATTCGATAAAAAATTGAAATATGATTGTTTATGTTTCAAACATTTATAACAGCGGAACAAAGAAATAATATTTCGCTGTTAGCCTTCAGTTTGGTTCAATTTCATTAAAGTAAGCTAAAAAACATCACTTATGTATTTTGCCTTGCAAGTAAATAATTCAACGCATTTGAATCCGTAATCATGCAACCTTTTTATTTGACCTTAAAAGGAGATAGGCGCTCATGTCTTCACCATGTGTCTCATTTAATAGAAAAGAATATCAAAATTGAAAAGCGCAACAAGGAATCCATCAGGAATAACCAGTTCGTTGACTGATAAGGCTCACAAAAAACATTCTTATACATGTAAAAAGATAATTTACTTATATGTCTAACCTATAACATGAAATCAAACAGACTAAAAAAAAAAAAAAACAAATCCGATTGCACGTGCTCGCTATCTTTTTACGAATTATGCGACCATCAGTAGTCTTCGGAGGTCAACTCTATTGATATATGATGTTTGATCTAAAATACGTACGAAATCCTGCTACATTAAAACGAACCCATGTGATGTTAATTGTTTCTTTATAACTTTTAGTAATTTGGACATTAGTTTTTGTATGTTAAAAATAAATAAGAGAATTTGAGTTTCAAGTCGCTGAACTTCAATTTGACTTAGTACTTTTTTTGGCTTTGTTAACCTTTTCGATTCGATGAGTCTTTTGTAGAAGAAACGCGTGGCTGGCGTACACAGTTTTAATCCTGGTATCTATAATGAGTTTATTGACATCAAATGCTCCTTTAAACAGCAAGACGATTTGTAGATTTTATAGTATATAATCAAAAATAAGTTATTGATTAAATATCAATAAATACTGATTGAAAATATATTGGAGAAAACTTGCGCGGCTTTGATTCCTTGGCCACATTGGTATTACTTTTGATCCTTTGATTTTTTCAGCTCTTCAATGTTTTTGTTAGGAGATTGGGTTTCACATAGTGTTGTCTCGAGCATCACTATAGAGAAATTTATTGTCGAAATACTTATCTGGTGCAGTAAAATTGGTGTCGTTAAATGTGATTACAATATTATGAAAAGATACTATATAGGGCTATATTTCTCATTATGAATTAACTACTCTGTTACTTGAATTAATAAGATACAAACTGTCTCTGAAATACAAAAGTGGCAACTCGGCCAATACAGAATAGGCTCCAACATGAAAAATATGAAATAATTCAATTGAAAAAAAGCTGAAATATTGATACAACCATTCAAATCTGTCTTCACAATAGACAAATCCACAACAATAGCAGAAACATCAAAACATATAGAGGAATATATGCCTAACCTTATTATAACAGAAAGGGGATTTGAAAAACAGCACAAAGATGTGAACGCATGAAAAGCTTCTGTACCAGATGGAATGCCGAACAGAATACTCAAAGAATGCGTAAGCCAAATAACAACAGGACAGACAGTGATCTCTCAAAAAATATGTAGACACGTGAACTCTACCACATAAGTGGCTAAACGCAAACATATCATGCGTATTAATTAAAACAATAGATAAAAATGCTGCAGAGAATTAAACACCTGTAACATTCTCATCAGAGCCAGGTAAAATCATAGAACACATGATATACAGGCACATAATGAAACATCTAGAAAGGCACGAAGTTTTAACATCATCAACGCATGGTTTCAGATCTGGCTATTCATGCGGAATCAAATTACTAGTCACCTTAAACGACTTCATGGAAGCATATGACACCTGTCTCCAAACTGATTTTGCCATCTTAGATTTCTCCAAAGCTTTCAACAGAGTACCCCATAAGAAACTGCTGTAAAAAATTGTCGGATATGTAATTAGAGGGCCAATAAACAACTGGCTGAATATGTTCTTGACAAACAGAAAAATGAAAGTAGTAGTAGAAGGAATACAATCAGAAGAAGTAACAGTTGATTCTGAAGTCCCACAAGGCACAGTCTACTCTTAGCTTGTCATATAAATTACCTCCAAGACGCAATCAGATCTTCAGTTCGACTTTTTGCAAATCCATAAAGACACAAAAAGACCATGACATTCTCCAAGAAGATCTCAATAACCTAGAAGTATCGGCCAATAACTGGGTAATGAGGTTCAATGCAAGGAAATGCTACATCCTAAGCATAAAAAACAAGAGCCTAAAATTCTAAAGTTTAAAAGGACACATTCTATAACAAGTGGAAACTAACCCGTACTTGGGTCTACAAATTTCAGAAGACCTTAAATGGACTACTCATATTTCCAACGTAGCGATAAAGGCTAACTCAGTACTAGGATGACTAAGGAGGAATTTGAGATACTGCCTACAAGAATGCAAGAAAATAGCATATATTTCGCTTGTCAGGTCATCAATAGGTATGGAGCAATAATATAGGACTCCTACAATCACACAAACATTAACAAGAAGATGGTTGCGTCTAATATGCTCGTCAAACTGGAACTTCAAGATCTACAGACAAGACACTCAAGCCAAAATCTTATATATCTGTACAAGGTGGTTGAGGGGCTGATTTCTGCTATAGAACCAGACGAATAGAAGAAAAAGCACGTCCAGAAAGAACAATTACTGCCAAGAAATTTGACAACTACCAGCCAATTAATATTTTGGAAAAACAAGTAAAGAACAACTCAAAGTGTTTTGAAATTCCAACTAGCCAAACACCACAATATTCAAACTCATTTTTTGTGAAAACAGTGATCGAATGGAACCGCGCTTTATAAGCAACATCGCCGTAAAAATTAGGATTGGATATCCCATTTTGAATAAGAACTCTACAGGTACAACCAAACTTCCTTATCAAATCGTTGTAACTTTGAAAGAATTTAGTAAAGATTTTAATTAATTTGTGATAACGAAATCCTTGACTTAATAATTTATCAGTTATACGTAAAATATGTAGATTGAAATCTAAAACGCTACTATAGACACGGGCATAGCGAACAAATTGTGAAATATACAAACCATAAGAAGGGGCCAAAGGATCATTCCCTTCCAAAAAGGGAAAATTAACAACCGGGAACGAAAAATCGTCTCTTTTGTCGTAAACTTTTGTATAAGAGTTTCCCGTTTGAAACTGAAATATCCAAACCTAGAAAAGGAAAATTCTTGATTATTGAAAGAAAAAATATCATCAAAGTAACGAAAAGTGTTTTAAATTTATCAATTAAACGTAATTTAGACGGATATTTACTGAGTTTGGCAATACACTGTGATTCATAACAATACAGGAACAAGTCTGCTATTAAAGGGGCGCAACGGATGACCATAGGAACACCGTCAACTTGTCGATATACATTATTGCCGAAACGTACATAGATGTTGTCAAGAAGAAAATCTAAACCTTTAATCATCTCTCACAGTTCTAGTCAGTATATCTAGGCTAAGCATATTTCCCGTTTTCATTACAGAAGGCGGCTTTATATGAGTTCCAAGCAAATCAATCTGCAACCGGATTTTTCAAAGGACCATTTAATTAAATAAGAGAACTAGTCGATAAATCAAAATTGTCAAATGAATTGAACGGACCATCAAAAGCACGCAATTTGTCCAAAACATCCAAAGACACTCCAAAAATAGTTAATTCCATTATTTCCGTATGCTTTATTACAAAAATTGATAACAAGATTGTTAAAAGAATTATGGGAACTAATAATAGAGCCCTTTTAAGCTAAATGTAACAAAACATACCGCTGTTAAATCTGTCCATATATCATTAAACTGTTGTGTTGGAATCGTGCTTCTATTTCCGTGGAATAGGTAATTTCGATAATGTTTAATTCTTGCTAAGTCTGCTCCGTCGTGTATCTCATTATTTGCAGGAAGCTTATCAAATCCATTTGATGGAGATACTATGTGTGTTAGGTTCCGCAAGAGACATACCATAAGTGAAATGTCAAAGTTTTCAGATAGTGGTGCACCTTTTTCATAAAATAAGAAAAATAAATAATGCAGATTAATATGATAAATTAAAATTATTACATTGTTTGTAATGAATAACCGTGATTTTCCAGTGAAATAAAAACCGATAATTTCACATGTGAAATAAATTCGATAATTTCACTCCTCTGACGTCATACAACATTAACTATAGGTGTTGTCAAGACGTTGTCGATGACATGACATCAAAACAAATTGTGAATGCGTAGAAAAAATATAGTCCCTTGCATTTTCTATTTTATTTCCATTAAAAAGCTCATTGTCAATGTAATAAAAGGAATAACTTATCAAAGCATTCAAAAATCGAAAAATATTCAACTCGTGACCGAACAACACTGATAATTAACGCATGCGCTACGCGCATTCGTGAATTAATGCGTTGTTCGGTCACGCGTTGAATATTTTTCTATATTTGAATTCTTCGATTAGTTATTCTATAAGTAACCTATATAAATACTTTATACTTAGAATAAAAGATTTTAGAAATCACACAGTTTTTCCAGAGCACCCTTTATCGGTGGCTTTGTTATTGTGATTGACTTCTTGTGAAGTTTATTTTGTTCTATTTTATCAGTTACCTCATTATAATTTCTGCATCATAAATAGCTTTTATTCCAATTCCTAATAGATATTCACTTACAAATGTATATTAGTTTGTAAGACAGAAATATTTGCAAAATCTGAAAAAATGCATTTCCGTGCAAGTTGTCGACGGTTTCAGAAATTATTGTCCAACATGAATGACTGTAACACTAACTACTGAATGTATACTTTGTAAATACGAATCAATTACTATTTAAATAGTAGAATGCCCATATCGTTATTAAATAAGATTGCCGAGCCCCTGTGTTCTACTTTCCTTGTGTGGGTTTTGAAATGTTATATAATGTGTATACTAGTACTTTAAAGCATATACATACCAGTTGCAGGATACAAGAGACTTAACTGCATTGCATTAAGCACTCGCATAGATCTAAGCTTAGACTCCTCATTCTTTAATGTTGTAGGAAGTGATGTTGGCGGAAAATGTTGGTTGAATTTTACTCTAACAGCCGGTGTAGCAATTGTGTTAATGAATATAATTAATTTGAGATAGTTTGCCTCTTCATTTGATAGTTTTGGCATTTTATCAGATTCTGTTGTCTTGTCAACTGCAAAACCTGAGTCCTTTTTCTTCCAGTGCGATCACTAAAGTCATTGGAATCCTTATAATAATAGAAAAAGATTTTTTAAAACCTTGTACGTTTTGTATAACTTTGCATATTAAACAAAATATGAATAATACAAGCATTATATCCTTATATCGAGTTGTGTTATTTAAAAACTTTGGTATTATCTACTTGATATAACTTTAAAAGCAATATAAAAGGGAAAGAAAAACAGAGACGAAGCTACAAAGTATTTGTGAAGTTAAAACCTATAAAAAGAAAAAAAAAGAGTGCCAGTGTATACAACAACCAAACAACAGAAATAATAAAAAGACATCAATAGGTCATTAAGTCGTCATTAATAGACAGGTGTCTTTTGGTGTGTCAAGTCGTAAGAAGTCCAGAATCTAAACGAAATTATGAAATAAGGTATTTAGCATAATCTATCCAAAGTCTGCAATCAACTCTACTTTCTCTCAATATCAATATATGATTATATATCATGATTATAAACTATTAGTCTTCCAAACGAACACAAGTAAGTCTTCTTCATGGGTAAAAGTGAAGAAAATGAGCAGTGTTGGATCGGGCTTCTCAGCTTCTTAAGATATTTGAACATTTTTAGTAAGACAGGAAAGGAATTAGCCGTGGGGACGCTCTATATAACTGTATTATTTCATTTTTTTACAAGAGAATCGAGACATTATATGGTTAAGGTCGAGGGACGGTTTATCAATTTTCAGGACAGGGGAAAGCCGTAACAGAGATTGGAGACCCCTTGGGGCTCATCGTATGTCATTTAACTTATCTTGACACAAACACCAAAGAAATGTATGATTAAATTTGCGATCTTAAACATTTTCAAGAATTTTTTTTCATTCCCCCCTTGGAAACTCATCCTATTTTAGTATTTTAAAAATAGGCATGTTTGTGTTTCATCCACATTTCCCGAAATAACACCAGGATTCTTCTGTCGATATATAAATTTACACACGTATATGAACTGGATAATGATCAGCTGGGCCGTAGATTGGAACGTTTTCATCTTTTACAGAATTTGGAAATGTAGGATAGATGTGACCATTTAAAGAAACATTAAATGATGTGTCATGTGTTGGATTAGTAACAATTTGATAAGTACCATGATGGCAGTGACTTCAGAAAATCAACATTAGAATAACTTAAAATCAAAGTATATTGATTTACAGTCAAAGCATTTACAGCCTCATTTTCAAAATACGAATACCACGGGGCTACTAGGAGGTGTATATGAAAACATAGTAAAAAGGTAATTTATTGACAGGAAATAATAAAACAAAATAGTTCAATTTGAACTTATTCGAAAAATTTAGACGTTCATATATGTTTCGGAAAAGCTATATATGTTACAACTATGAAAAATATATTTTTTGTGCTCATTTCCTGTTCATCATCCCCAGGCAGTCCTTCATAGTTATATGAGTTGTTCAAACTACATCCAGTTTATAGATAAATCCCTACATATAATGAGTCAGTCCTTTATATGTTTACAATTGTTCAGCTGCATGCATTTAATGAGGAATTATTGATTTCATGTCAACATGGTTATTTGTTTTAATTGATAATTCTTCATTATTCCACATATTTATGTATACAACCATCTCTGGTAACATATAATATGTTACCAGAGATGGTTTTATATGTCTCTGATGTTACAATTTAAACTTGAAAAAGTTTTTTTATACCCATTGAAAACAATATTCACACCCCATGGCCTTAAGCTTGTTTTATGTTGCGAAAACATTTTAATTTGTTCACATTTCGCCTCTGAAGATGAAAGTTTCAGTATTTTATTACAGTATATTGTCATTTTACTGTAATGCATCTTTGCAATATTTACTACGTATTTGATATACATGATTGGGTATTTTAGTTGACAGATCCTTGGTAGTTGTCACACCAACAATAAATCCCGATATTCTTGGCATTTTCAATAACTGATGATGCATATATATGAACGCATGTTCTATAAAGTAATTTGTTATTTCTGTTGGAGCCTGAAAGTGCAAAAAACTTGTATCATATTATTTGGCTTTTAACAGTTGAGAGACTGATGGTTTCATTTAACAATATAAAGAGCTGACGTTTTTATTTTCTATTGAAACTTTGAAAATTCAATATTTCTTGTTCAATACAGGCATGACAAGGCTGAATGTGAATGATGGATGGGTATCCTTGTCATGTGTTAAGGTCTACATTTCAAAAGTCCTAAAAAAGTACTGTATGATTAAAAATAGAAACTACAAAACATTTTTTTTATAATCCCTTTTTCTGAAAAGAGACAACGCACAATAAAACAAATTACAGGGTGAAAAGAACAAACTAGAGGTAGAATGAAAAAAAAAAATACACTGTTAACACAGAGATATGTCTCGCCTTTTGTAATTTTGATAATGCAAATGTTGAAATTAAAATAGCAATACCTTAACATGTAAGGTTTGCAACTATTCAAAGTCAATAGACCATGACTGAAGGTACATGGCTAAACAATCTCCATGGAATTTAGATGTGCCAATGTTAATACAACTGCATACCAAATACCATTGACTTAACATAAGTCGTTCCCTTTAAACACAAACATTAACTTGTAAACTATGTAAAAGTTTCAAAGTCAATGAACCATGATGAGGGGATGGGGCTATATAATCTCCATGGAAACCAGTCTTGCAAATGCCAATAAATTTGCATACCAAATATCACTG
Source organism: Mytilus coruscus (assembly GCA_017311375.1). Taxonomy (NCBI): domain Eukaryota; kingdom Metazoa; phylum Mollusca; class Bivalvia; order Mytilida; family Mytilidae; genus Mytilus; species Mytilus coruscus. The sequence continues at coordinate 6,858,393 of CM029597.1, read as the reverse complement.
ACTTAACATTAGATGGTTCTTCTTAAATTGATCTAATCACAAACTAATACATATAAACTAAGCAAAAGTTTCAAAGTTAGTAGACCATGACTGAAGGGGCGGGGTCAAATAATCTCCATGGAAATGAGATGTGCTAATGCTTATACAACTGTATAGCAATTAACATTGGCCTACCACTATTGGTTCCCCTTGAACTGAGCTAAGCAAAAACTAATAAATGTAAACTTAGCGAAAGTTTCAAAGTAAATAGACCATGACTGAAAGGCGGAGCCAAATAATGTTGATTATCTTCCATGTGGGAAGGTTGGACGATTTTGAGCTCATCATGAAAACTTAAATAAATCGGATATTTCATTGCACATAATGATGAAAATATTGACGAAATGTGTATAATATTAACTTTGATGATTGCAACCACGATTGTTTTGCAAGAAAATGTGAAAACACATTGTTATTCGGTGAATTTCGTCTTGGATCTTTACAAATGTGAATACTACTGATGAACTGTAAGTCTGTTTACATTATATACATTATATACCAGAAAGGAAAAATACTTATAAAACTGTAAACAATCTTCAAACAATATCCATACATATGCCTAGAAAGAAAAGCAAGCCAAAAAGAGATTTAAAACTATGTCATCAACCATTCAGTCCACACCGACAACAATGTCGTGTGCAAAAGCTAAAATTAAAACAACGTCCAGTAAACCAGAGCCTATTACATCTTCACCTATTGCAACTTCATCTATTAAACCACACCAGGAACAGAAACGAAAGCGTGAAGCATTTTCTTCGGATTCTTCTGTTGATTCTTTCGTCCTTGATCTTGATTCAGAAAAAAATAAAAGTCCAAATTCAGAGGATAATCGAAGAATCCGTTAATGCGGCTACAGAAGCAGCTATCCAAGCTGCCAAAAAAAAACTATCCAAACTGGTCTCGAAGACATTTTTAGTCACAGAAGTGACATATTAGAAAGCAGGATCTTTGACTTAGAAAAGATATACGATAAACAACTTGAATGGAATAGCAAAATTTCGAAAGATCTCGTCGAGCTTCTAAACGACAATAAAGCTAAAACACTGAAGATATCCACCCTTCATTCAGAGCTGAACATGGTACAGAAAGACTTAAATCAACATCGTTTGCAAATAAATGATACTGCTCAATATACCAGAAAAAACACCGTGAGAATATTTGGAATTGTGCAAACTGATGAGAAAGAAAATACTCATGATATCGTTCAAAAACTATTTAAAGAAATGCTCTCTCTTGATAACATTGACATTGAAATTGCACACAGAATAGGTCCGGTCAAAGATTCTGATCAAAATGTTAACACCCACCAGAAGACCCATCATCTGCAAAATGCTCCGTAGAACTGATAAAATGAAAGTCATAGCATCCCGTCGTAAACTTAAAGGCTTAAAAGTGTCTATTAGTGATGAACTTACTAAACTGAACTTTGAACTTTTAAAAAGTCTACAGGAACACGAGCTTATAGATCAAGCTTGGTCTTACAATGGTAAATTTTTTGCTAAACAAAAAACAATAATATAAAGAGAATAATTGACATTGCTGATGTTAATAGGGTCTTCGTAAGCTGATTTATTTACTAAATTCACATATGTATATATATATTCTTAAATGTAAAATTATTTTATTAATCTCATGAGCAACAGATTCCTATGGTTTGTTTTAGCTTTTGGATATATATTGCTTTTTTTGCATTCATCAATAGTAAAGTTTACAGCAATAAATCTCTTGGTCTTTAGTTATCGTTATTTGACTTTTTTTTGTTTTTTAATTATCCTCTTTTTCAGTCTTGATAATAACCAAATCTCGAATTATTGTAGGCATACAAAATTCGTTGCCAATTGTATAATGATTAATTGTTTATTGTGTGCATTGGATATCTGTTTGCCTGTGTTAATTTTTTTTTTTCTATGTGTACCTTGCTTGCATTTTTTTGTCTACTTGTTTTATACTGTTTGTTTACATATATGTGTTGTTCATATGTAGTGATCCATGATCCCGCAACATTCCTCTTGCTAACCTATGATCGGGGTTGATCAGTATAGAGCGTGTATTGGATGATTTCATAATACTATTGTATCAAAGCAATTACGACTAAACAGTTATCACTTTTTGAGTAACACCTTGTCACACTCTCGTTACATGTACGTCTTTTGTTCAGTTATTACCGTTCTTTCATTTTCTGTTTCATTACACAAGCTAGCAATGATGATGTTTTTATTACTAGTCACATCGGGAACTATTCATCCTAATCCGGGTCCGTCCGGGGATCTTTCTGTATGTCACTTTAATGCACGTAGTTTATATTCTTTTGATAGCCTATTAAAGTCTAACCGAACTAAGCTAGATGAAATTGAGTTCGTCCTGTGTAACGAATTCCAATATGATGTGATCTGTATTAGTGAAACTTGGTTAAAACCAGATATCTCATTTGAAGATATTAAGATTGATAATTATAATATCCACAGGCGAGATAGGGCTGACGGGTCGGGTTACGGTGGTGTAGCCATATATGTTTCCGACCGATTATATTCTATGCGCCGTCAGGAGTTAGGAATACAGGGTCTCGAATTCTTATGCATTGAAGTCAAAACCAAGGATAAGTCTATCCTAGTCAGTGTTTGTTACAGACCGCCGACCATAACGGCCAATGAACGTCGAAAATTCATTGAAAGCTTTACTGCAGTCGTTGAAAATATGAAATCACACAGCCCAGATGTTTGCTTGATTTTAGGGGACTTCAACGATTGGTGTGTTTCATGGTTTGATAGTCATAGTCACAGCGAGCTCGGTCTATCTCTTTTTAATCTGGCACATAGGTATGGTCTATCACAATTAATTGATGAACCGACCAGGTACACGGATAGCAGTGCGACACTGTTAGACCTTATATTTACAGACAATGAACGTTGTGTATCGAACTTCGGGGTTAGTCCCCCCTTACGTAATCTCGACCATTGCATTATTTTCTGTAAACTATCCCTCAAGGTTAGTAAACAACGTGTCTTTCAGCGTCGTGTCTGGTATTACAAGTCAGCTGATTTTAATAGTCTGAATACTGCATTATATAACGCTCCCTTTGATTCCGCATATGAAATTTTTGACGATGTAAACGACATTGCTAGTTATACGATTGACCTTATCACTTCCGCTTTTTCTGAATTTATACCGAATAAAATAGTAACTATTCGTCATAAGGATAAACCATGGATGAGTAACGAGGTTAGGCGAGCGATTTGTAAGCTTGATCGTTGCTTCAAAAAATATCCACGGACCCGGAGAGACGAAGACAAGTTATATCACATAGTTGCTAGGAGAGAGGTCAATCGCTTAAAAAGAGACGCAAAGCAAAGATATGAAATTAATATCATTCGCTCATTTTCTAGAGAAAACCGCAATCTTAGGAAATTGTGGTCCCTTAGTAAATCTGTTTTAGGTTACAATTCAGATAGAGCTATCCCCCCTTTGAAAGATAACATGAATCTATTATCTGATGATCTTGAAAAGGCAGAACTCTTAAATTGTTATTTTTCTGCTCAGATGCACTTAGGTCAACATGAAAATGATTTGCCCGCTCTACCGCCATTATCTTTTCTTACCGTAGAGCATCTTCATGAGATAGTGGCTGTTGAATCAGATGTTCTTAAATATTTACGCCAATCTAACCCACGTAAGTCATGTGGCCCAGATGGTATATCAAATCATATTCTAAAGTACTGTGCTCAATCTCTGTATAAACCACTCACTAAACTGTTCAATTTCTCACTTTGTTCTGGAGTATATCCATCTGTCTGGAAAGTATCTAATGTGTGTCCAGTGTACAAAAATAAAGGCGATAAAAATATCATGTCTAATTATCGACCAATTGCTCTACTATCATCTGCGTCCAAGATCCTTGAGAAAATCATCTACAAGGCTATCTATGAGTTCTGTGAATTTCATGATTTACTTATCACTGAAAATTCAGGCTTTAAGAAAAACGATTCAACAGTGAATCAACTAATTACTATTATTCATGAAATTTACAAGTCATTAGATAACGGCATAGATGTATGTACAATCTTTTTAGATGTGTCAAAGGCCTTTGATAAAGTTTGGCACAAAGGCCTGATTTTCAAACTTAAACAATTTGGCATATGTGGTTCACTTTTGTCTCTCATAGAGAATTACCTTTCAGGTCGTACGCAAAGAGTCGTTATTAATTGTCAGACATCATCGAGTCAAAACACCTATGCTGGTGTACCCCAGGGCTCTATACTCGGTCCTCTGCTTTTTCTTTTCTATGTTAATGATATTAAAGATAGAATTATCAGCAATATTAAACTGTTTGCTGATGATGCTTCCCTTGTCAAACAAATTGATGGCATCTCTGATTGTTTTCAAACTCTGAACAGTGACCTCGACACGTTGAACACATGGTCCTATCAATGGTGTGTAACTCTCAATGCACAACAAACTGAGTATCTTATTATTTCTAAGAAAAATATACCCCATTACCCTCCACTGATCTTAAATAATGTAAACATAAAGAGAGTTACACACCATAAACATTTAGGTCTTATTTTTAATGATAAACTTTCTTGGGCCGATCATATTGCTGATATTTGTAAGAAATGTCATAGTAAACTGAACACTATCTTGAGGATGCGACATTTATTACCTAGATTATGCATTGAAAAGTTATATAAAACATTTGTTCGTTCATTGCTAGATTATGCAGATGTCATCTACGATAACTGCTCTAGCTGTGGTTCTGCAAACATTGAACATGTACATAGACGTGCCTGCATTATATCTACTGGGGCAATCATGGTCACAAAACATGTCACTTTATTGAAAGTGGTTGGCCTTGAGCTTCTTAAAACACGCCGTAAAGCTCATAGACTTACATACCTGTACAAAATTAAAAATCATCTTGTCCCAGATTATCTCTATAATTTTCATCCATTATTCCATCATAACACCGAAAACTATAACTTAAGACGACATGCCAACTTGATACCTATCAGGTCAAGAACAGTAGCATACTATAATTCTTTTCTTCTAGCTACGATTAGAGACTGGAATAGCTTGTCAGCTTCTAAATATAGCAATGTTGCGGGATATATGTCCCAAATATCTAAGCAAAATTTTAATAGAAGGTAGTGACGGTGTGTCTGATGATACTAATTTAGAGCTGTTTGAGTGTGTGTTTCGATATATTAAATCTTCAAACAGATTTTCTCAATAGCTCAATAACTTATTTGTACTATATTTTTCCTTGTAATAAAACATATTAGGTATGAAACACATACATACACTTATATTATTTTATTTTTATTTATTATTCTTTTTTTTTCTTTCTTTCATTTGACATGATTGTACTCAAAATCGTCTATCCATAATTATTATTCTATATTACTGAATCCAACATGTTTGTAAAGTCGTGTGCACGTGAGTAAGAATGAGCGAGTGATTGGATGGGTATGTAGTCAAATTACATTCGTATGTCTTGTCTTGTACATATTGTCTTGTCTTGTGTTAAACATGTTTGTAAACTAAAAAATCTTTGTTAATTGTGAATCTGTATAATTTTTTTATATCTATGTTAAGGAGACCCACACGTAGCCTCTGGCTGTTGGCATTCCTCTTGAAATAAATAAAGAATTAAATTAAATTAAAGTCAATGGAAATGAGTTTGTAATGGTGTTATTATATGTAATTTCAACCGTTTGAAGGAACTGAATTAGATTAAAATTAATTTCTTCTAGTTGTCTGCCCATAGACCGTTATTTGTATTCCCGCGCTTCATGGAATATAGCCATTCAGCACGACAGGGCCGACTCGACTAGACGTGTTTCTCAGTTATAGTAAATATGGATTCCGATACACCCCATGAAGAAATATCTCTGCGGACAGTTTTAGATGCAGTTAATCTTCAAAAGCAGGATATCGAAGTTCTTGTTGACACAAAGATAAGTGAAAAGATAAATAGTTTGCGCGACGAAATCCATGGCACAAACCAGAGTATGAAGTCTCAAGTTAAGAAGTTGAAGTCGGACTCCCAGTACAAATGGCGTTCTGAAGGTAACAGTTCAATTACAATACAGAAAACCTTGAAGATTTAACCAAGCTATTTGGGCTATTGACAATGGCAAAGTTGATTATGCTAGAGACATTGTTGCATCCTGTACAGATAGGCTTAAACATAGAAATAAGCTCATAAAGATCGCGGATACTTCTGATGGAGGGTGGGATACCGCTCGCCAGTACGAGGCAAACCCAATTGCTAGCGATTCTGAAGATTATCAGGGCTGAAAACAGGGCTATTAGGAAGAAAACGACTAAGAGCAAACCAGCAGCTAAACAGCAGCAAATTCCTGCCACCGCTAGCTCTAGCTTCAACTCTCAACAGCCCTTTCGAGGGGGCCAGCCGTCTTGGTATGGAGGTTTCCCGTATGCCCAGGAACAGTACGCTGGAAAATCTCAACGGGGACCATGCTTCAACTGTGGGTCGTACAAACACTGGAGAGTTAACTGCCCCTTCCAAAACAACAAGACAGCAGCATCACACAAAAGAAACTAGCTTTGTAAAAGATGAGTATAATTTTGACATTAGTTCTTTAGATAATGAGTATGCTCAAAATTTTACACATGATTATTACGAATATGAGCAAGATGGTACTGATATTATTGTTAAGGGTAGGCTGAAGGAAAATATACAATTTTGGATAAATATTGGTGCTTATGACTATATAATTGATACTATAAGAGATGGTTATAAGATACCATTTTATTCTATTCCTCCGTCTACGTATTTACAGAACAATTTATCAGCTTTGAAAAATTCCGATTTTGTACATACAGCTATTCAAGATTTATTACATAGAGGTTTAATAGTTCAGTGTGACAATCGACCTTTTTTTGTTAATCCTCTTACTGTATCAGTTCAGTTTAATTTAAAGAAAAGATTGATACTTGATTTGAGAGCGGTAAATAAACATTTATGGAAACAGAGCGTTAAATTTGAGGATATGAGGACTGCTTAACAACATATTAAATTGAATTATTCCATGTTTAAGTACGACGTTCACTCAGCTTATCACCATATTGACATTTTTGAACCACACACAGAGTACTTAGCTTTTTCATGGATCATTACTGGCTGTCCTACATTTTTCAAATTTCTTGTTTTACCATTTGGTTTGAGTACAGCTTGTTTTATTTTTACTAAACTGACTAGGCCGCCTGTAAAGAAATGGCGATCTGAAGATAAGCAAGTTATAATGCATCTTGATGACGGTTTGGGTATAGAACAAGATCATGTGCAAGATTGTGTCAGAACAAGTTAAGCTAGATTTAGTTAGAAGTGGCTTTGTACCTAAGGCTGAAAAGTCATTGTGGGAACCTACTAAACGTTTGGTTTGGTTAGGTACATTTATTGATACAGAAAATGGTTTTTACAAAATACCAGATAACAGAATAAATAAGATGATACATTCTATTGATGACATTATATCTTGTTTGACTGGGCGTAAAAGTGTGTATGTGAAAAAAGTTGCATCTGTTGTAGGTCAGATAATATCTACATACTTAGTTATTGGAAATTTAGTTTATTTAATGACTAAACATTTAACTATAGACGTGAACACATCTGCGTCTTGGTATTCTTATATTAAACTTTCTGAATCTAGTATTGAACAGTTACAATTCTGGAAACTGTATATTAGTGAAGTTAATGTAAAACATTTTAGTGTTGATGAATCATGTCATAGTATTATCTATAGTGACGCTAGTGATACAGGTTTTGGCGGTTATATTGTAGAAACACCACAAAACATTGCACATGGTATGTGGGTTGAATCAGAATATAGTAATAGTTCAACTTGGAAGGAACTTTCAGCGGTAAAGAAAGTTTTGCTGTCCTTAATTAATATTATATCCGGAAAAAGGTTAAATGGTTTACAGATAACCAAAATGTTGTGAGCATTGTTAGCAAAGGAAGTACAAAAACTGTTTTACAGAATTTAGCGTTGGACATATTTAGCGCATGTTTGAAGTACAATGTCAACATTGATATAGTTTGGATACCTAGGACACAAAACGAAAAAGCTGATTTTCTGAGTCGTATCGTTGATCATGATGATTGGGAATATCATATTACATTTTTCAATTGATAGAATCTTTATGAGGCCCGCATGAAGTAGATTGGTTTGCTTCTGACCACAATTTCAAGTTACTGGTATTTTATTCAAGATTTTGGAATGAAAATTCTTCTGGTATTGATGCGTTCACAGTAGATTGGTATGGGGTTAACGGTCTTTTTGTACCGCCTGTATTTCTTATACCACGTGTTATTAATTACATGAGACAATGCAACGCTGTAGGTACATTGATTGTTCCTTGTTGGCCATCCGCAAGTTATTGGCCTATGTTATGCCCAAATGGGGGCGATTTCACAGATCAAGTTACTGCATATGTAGAATTACCAAGCGGTAAGGAGTTTTATACTCCTGGTAAAAGCAAGAAGGCCATTTTTGGTAATACTGATCTTACATTTAAGATGTTAGCTTTGAGGCTAGATTTCAGAGAATAATACTGATATATATGAAGGTTGTAAACCTATTTTGTTTATGAAGCTGTTTATGCTTATCTGGATTTTACAGATGATATGTTAAAGGCTGTATTAGTGCCTTGTTTGTGTACTAACGTTACAATGCATATCTGAATTGGTTTCAGATTTTGGCATTAAGGCTTTAAATGGCCTTGTTGAGAACTAATATATTAACAAATACAAATGCTTATGATCAGCATTAAGACTATTGTACATAGTTTTGTGAGATGCACTAACAAGTATTTTTCTGTTGATAGTTTCTTACATTTAAGATTCTGTTATTGTTTAATTATTGTTTATACATGTGTTTTTGCAGGCCTATGAATCTGAGATTAATATTTTGCCACCAGCTCTGCATACCAATGTTGATGTTCTTATGGATTTACTTTGCGAATCTAAAGCTGACAGTACCGTTAAAACTTATCAAGCAGGATTTATCCGTTGGAAAAAGTGGGCCGTTCATAATGGTATACATCGTTGTGATATTTTACCGGCAAAATCTTTGCACGTTGCACTATATTTATCTTCATTAGTTCAGAACAGTCACACAGTTAGTCCGGTTATTTCATCATTTTATAGTATACAATGGGCACATAATATAATTGGTCAAACGTCTCCTACCGAAAATTTAGTTGTGAAAAATGTTTTAGAAGGTGCAAAACGGCGATTAGCTACACGAATTGAGAAAAAGGAACCAGTTACTCCTGAGCTTCTATCTAAAATGTATAGTTCATTATTTAAGGAATATAATGTTATGTCACAGCGTATTATATGTGCGTGTTTACTCGCTTATTCGTGATTTTTGAGAGTGTCCGAGCTATTAAATATACGGATATGTGATATCATTTTTGAATTAGGTTATATATCTATATTTATTCCGAAAAGTAAAACTGATATTTATCGTCATGGCAGTTCTGTAGTTATAGTCTGTATGGATTCCGATATGTGTCCAGTTAAGAATTTAAAGTTATATTTGTTGTGGGCTGATATTTCGCCGGAATCAGAAGAATTTATTTTTAGAAATTTAACAAAATTCAAGGATAGATATGTTCTTCGGAAGGAAAATAAACCACTGTCTTTCACACGTATGAGAGAATTATTTATTGAAGCTTTTCAACCATTTGTGTCAGATATTAAGAAATATGGATTGCACAGTTTACGTTCTGGCGGAGCTACAACTTGCGCTAATTTAGGAATTTCCGATCGATTGTTCAAAAGACATGGCAGATGGCGTTCAGAGACGGCCAAGGACGGTTATATTAAAGATTCTTTAAAAGACAGATTAATTGTTTCTGAAAATTTAGGTTTATAACCTGGTATTGACTTTTTATTTTCAAAGTGAATTAAGTTATATAAGCAAGATAAAAAAAAAAAATATTTCCCGTTCTTTGTAGTTCAGCACATGGCACTGTCGTGTGGGTATTCAATTTGAACTTTAGTTTGGTTTTTATTAGTCTTATGTGCTTAGAGTTGGGTAGTCTATGGGCGTAGTAATTGTAGAAGAAATGTAATTTCAACCGTTTGAAGGAACTGAATTAGATTGAAATTAATTTCTTCTAGTTGTCTGCCCATAGACCGTTATTTGTATTCCCGCGCTTCATGGGATATAGCCATTCAGCACGACAGGGCCGACTCGACTAGACGTGTTTCTCAGTTAATTTTTTTTATCTTGCTTATGTGAATTTATTTGATGTTAGATGAAATGTTTTGATTTCAGTAGTAATTATAAATTACTTGACTATATTTTGTCGACATGATATTATGTATCATAATGTGCAATTAAAATCAGCACATGGCACTGTCGTGTGGGTATTCAATTTGAACTTTAGTTTGGTTTTTATTAGTCTTATGTGCTAAGAGTTGGGTAGTCTATGGGCGTAGTAATTGTAGAAGAATTGTATTTTCTAACCATGTAGGTTTTCTGCTAAATCAAAACAGTATATAAACAAACAAATCCTGTGCATATTGTTGCTTTAAACTTAAAATCATATAAATGAACAGCAGATTTTTTATCTTAACTTTTACATCTTATAGAAAATGAAAATAAAATAACTGTAATATAAAGCAAGATCATGTAAGACCAAAAAGTAAACACACATGAAAACAAACAACATAAAACAAAAACACTGTAGACGAACCACGAGTAACTCGACTATACTGACAAATAAGTCATATGTGAAAATACCGAAAATACAGAATTCAAAGCACAAACGAAATAAACAGACAACAATTCGGCACAAAATGACCCACCGGACCCACGAGTATAAGAAAGTAACAACAAAATGCCCGAAAGCGGGATATATAAATACCGAACCACGTCTTCTCCAAAAGCGAACGTAAGAAATAACAAAATATCAAACCGGACTTACAAAAGAAACATCATAACTAAATACATGAATGTTGGATATATAAATACCGAGACACATCGTATAGCAATGCGAATTCACACTCGGTAAAAAGACAGTCATATTCGGGAATAGGTCACGTTCGGTACTAAGCAGACCAGACGACGTAGATGGTAAACCACAAAATGCAATCTAAGACGTGGTAGAAATGTCGTTAATTAGGAATTAACGTAAGGGAAAGATTGTACTTTTTTCACTCAGTCTCTTTACATAAAACTTATATTTTTAATTCATTATTTATTTATTTTTCTTCATTTTTATTACTTTGTAATATTGTTACATACACAAAGAAATAATATGTTTGATGAATGAAAACCTTTTATGGAAAGTACTTTGATGTTCCCATTTGTCATTGCCATCCACCAAACGTGTCCATTCCCCCCAAACGTGTCCATCCCCCCAAACGTGTCCATCCCCCAAACGCGTCCATCCCCCCAAACGTGTCCATCCCCCAAACGTGTCCATCCCCCAAAACGTGTCCATCCCCCAAACATGTCCATCCCCCAAACGTGTCCATTCCCCAAACATGTCCATCCCCCAAAGGTGTCCATCCCCCCAAATGTGTCCATCCCCAAACATGTCCATCCCCCAAACGTGTCCATCCCCCCAAACGTGTCCATTCCCCAAACGTGTCCATCCCCCAAACGTGTCCACCCAAACGTGTCCATCCTCCCAAACGTGTTCATCCCCCCAAACGTGTCCATCCCCCAAACGTGTCCATCCCCAAACGTGTCCATTCCCCAAACGTGTCCATCCCCAAACGTGTCCATCCCCAAACGTGTCCATCCCCCCAAACGTGTTTATCCCCAAACGTGTCCATCCCCAAACGTGTCCATCCCCAAACGTGTCAATCCCCGAACGTGTCCATCCGCCCAAATGTGTCCATCCCCAAACGTGTCCATCCCCAAACGTGTCCATCCCCCAAACGTGTCCATCCGCCCAAACGTGTCCATCCCCAAACGTGTTCATCCCCAAACGTGTCCATCCCCCAAACGTGTCCATCCCCCCAAACGTGTCCATCCCCCAAACGTGTCCATCCGCCCAAATGTGTCCATCCCCCAAACGTGTCCATCCCCCCAAACGTGTCCATCCCCCAAACGTGTCCATCCGCCCAAATGTGTCCATCCCCCAAACGTGTCCATCCCCCCAAACGAGTCCATCCCCCAAACGTGTCCATCCGCCCAAACGTGTCCATCCCCAATCGTGTTCATCCCCAAACGTGTCCATCCCCAAACGTGTCCATCCGCCCAAATGTGTCCATCCCCAAACGTGTCCATCCCCAAACGTGTCCATCCCCCAAACGTGTCCATCCGCCCAAACGTGTCCATCCCCCCAAACGTGTCCATCCCCCATCCCCCAAACGTGTCCATCTCCCCAAACGTGTCCATCCCCCCAAACGTGTCCATCCCCCCAAATGTGTCCATGTCGCTCAAAGGTGTCCTTAAATTCAATAATCGCCAAACCGTGTCTAATATTTTACTTCGCTCAAACGTGTCCAATTGTTTCCTCTCTCAAACGTGTCCGACAATTGTTATCCTCTAAAACGTGTCCACTTTAAGACGCCAAATCGTTCAAAAACTTTTAGCGCTAATATGGCCTTTGTGAAGACAGTCAATTTATTGATGAATTATTGTCGGAAAAAAAACTTTTGATAGCTAGTGATTTATATGTTTTGCAAACCCGATTATATTTAAGATAAAATTTGTTTCATCTATCTTATATTAGTCGAGTTTCTACTGACAAAAAAAAAAAGAAGAAAACCGCTATTCAATGACATTGACGTAGAAGTATTTGTGAGCACAACTCCCGAGGATTAAAAGAGTTACTGAGTTAAATGAAGTAAATCAAAAGTTGTGACCTCGTCAAATTGCAGAGAATGTCATTGAAGGATTATAACAAAAATTGCAAATTGTTTTTTACAAGGAATCAAGACATTTATAGTGTTTATTATGCATTAATCATACAGATTGGGTTTTTTGTTTTTTTGTTCAGTTAAAATCAATGTTTATTGACGCAATTCGTATAACCATATACGCTAATAGTTGGCATCGAGCATCACTGAAGATACATTTATTGTCTAAATGCGTATTTGGTGCAGCCATAGTAAGTGCAGATGGTGTAAAACGTTCTACTCCGAAGTCGAACGGTTTGGCTCAAAGTAAAGGAAAATTGGTACATTTAGTGTTTTTAAGTCAGTGTAAGTGTTTAAGATGATTTATAAATATTTTCACTTAATAATATAAAATTTGAGTTTGTCTCAAAATAATAAGAATTCCTGGATTAACCTGTTTTTTTATCTGTTCTGAATTGAATTAAATATCTATAAATAAAATACACTTGTGCGAGGGGATTTTTTTTTATACAGAAAACCTTTGTGATAACGAATCACTTTTTATAAAGGGGGACATATTTTGGGCGTATTTTTTATATAGAAATGATTGGGCGTCCTTAAAAAAGACACGTTTTGACGTCCTTTACCAACTATACATGTTAGGTAGTTCAAATATGTCATATGGACACGTTTGGGGGGATGGACAAATTTCTGAATGTTACACATATATGTATAAGGTTTGGTACCATTAAAACGTTTAAACCCGCTGCATTTGTTTGCACCTGTCCTAAGTCAGGAATCTGATGTTCAGTAGTTGTCGTTTGTTGATGTGGTTCATAAGTGTTTCTCGTTTCTCGTTTTTATATAGATTAGACCGTTGGTTTTCCCGTTTGAATGGTTTTACACTAGTAATTTTTGGGGCCCTTTATAGCTTACTGTTCGGTGTGAGCCTAGGCTCCGTGTTGAAGACCGTACTTTGACCTATAATGGTTTACATTTATAAATTTTGACTTGGATGGAGAGTTGTCTCATTGGCACTCATACCACATCTTCTTATATCTATAAATATATCTATAGACTAGAATGATACATATAAAACATGTTAATTTCAAACCCATAATCTTTATAACATATTCTTTCATGTAGATCTACCAACCAAAAATATGTTTATGAATCATTGAATGCTGATTCAATATGAAGTATGTATGTGTTTTAAAGGATAATTCTTGATTCCTCTAAGAAGCTGAATATAAAAGAATATGTGGTATGATTGCCAAATGAGACAACTATTTTGCACCAAAGTTCAAATGAAGTGGATGTAAGCAATTATTGGCAACCGGACGACCTTCAACAACGAGAAAAACCCATACCGTATAGTCGGTTATAAAAGACCCCGACATGAAAAAACATGAAATAATTCAATTGCGAAAACTAATGGTCTAATTTATAACAAAACAATTTACGAAAAACAAATATGACAGACATGAATCAACGACAACCACTGAACTACAGGCTCTTGACTTGGGACAAGCACCATAAATAATGTGGCGGGGTTAAACATGTTTGAAGGCGCCAACCTTACCCCTATGTTTGAAGGCGCCAACCGTACCCCTAAAATGGGAAAGTGATGTAACAGTACAAAATAAGAACACACTATAAAAATTAGTTGAAAAGGGCTTTACTCATCAGATCGATACATATAGCAGAAAACACAGACCGGACGTGGCAGGGCATGTATACATTCCTCACAACAAAAAAGACACAAAGTACAGATCTGAGAGGACTTACATTTACTGACAGCTAGTTCAAAGCCAATAACAACTAATCGAACAATCCTGTATATAAGACTAAAATTTCAATCATTTCACATCCAACATTCAATGGATTCATCGTAAAGACGTTAACAGTCAGAGAAAAACACGACCTTGTGTAATGCCAAAAATTAAAATAAACAGATTGTAATACCGTGAATGTGCATAAGTATATAACAATAATATTTGGTATGGTTTTAATTTACAGCCGAACTTCCAAACCAGATTTTTGTATCAAAGGAAGAATTAAGTAAAGGTTTTAAGTATGCCTTCAAACAATTGATTCTATTGAAGTATGACAAAACAGAGGTAAACATGTAATCAGGGAATGTGTTGAAACCTTTTTCCCCTTTATTGCTGGAGAAATGTGTTCACTTATGCTTAGGATTAGTAGGTTGTTCTATAATTCACTTGCCCCAAACCCCTCATTTTATATAATATTTCTATTTGTTTTAAAGCTATTTGTGTGAAAAAAAAAAAAAATTAAAATGTTTTATTTTCGGTAGCAATATTTAGTCAGGAAAAAAACGTAAAATCGACACTCATAATATTTCATCGCTCTCTTTTCCTTTCTTTCTAACAAATATGTATTGAAACAGCATCTTCTATAGATTTGATTTCCGATAGTTAAACTGGTCAAATATAATCTTATTTTGTTGTGACTATGGCAATAATCGGAATTTATTTGATACGAAGTATTGAAAAAGGGGGGTTAAAATGTCCGAAAAATTTGGTCCAAAGTAGAATTTCAACACATTAGAGTGATATCTTTTATAAAACCATTGACATTTATCTACCAAGATATCAATAAAAATCATATGCATTTCACCTCATTTTTTCATAAAACTCAATTGAAAAGTTCGAGCATAAAAAATTGTTGGAAAACACTACAATAATTTCTGGACCTATGGCCTGTATGGATGTGACAAAAGGACTGTCATACACAAATTGGCTTATAAAACATGCAAAAGACAATCTTGATGCTTATATTAACCCACTTTGAATGCTTCAGCTATCTAAAAATTAAAGAGATAATGATATTGAATTAGTCATTGATTTCGTTCAGACAACTTGGATGAAAGAAGGTGGCAAAAGTTATCAATCAATCTGTTATCTTTGATTTAATCTGCCTCTATACGTACAAATGTAACATAAATTTGAATAAGTTTACAACATTTAATTGTAATGTACTTTGATTTAAGTAACCATATATTGAAAAAAAAGAAAGTTTTGAATACCGATATTCTTGTTTAACTTAATAGTTTTCGACACTAACTTTTTTGACCATGTTCCTCTAAAGACGTGTATTTTGTACTTAAGGCAGATCGCTTCTCGCTTTCATGAAGGTCTGTGGCGGAATAGAAGTTTATTCATATCCGTCCATGATACGTGTATAAATTCAGGTACTCGTTGTTCCATGCCTTCCTCCGGCTGCTTGTATAGTTGACCGTCAATGTACAATTTATCGCGAAAAAGTAGGACTCTTTTTCCTTCATCTTTCGCTCTTTTTCGGATTAGATATAACACATGTCTTTTTTTGTCTATCTCTACGGAAAATTGTTCATTGATGCTGAATTGTTTTCCTTTCAAACGGTACGTATTATTAAGGATTATATTAAGGATTATATTAAGGATTGTATTAACATCTTTTATATACGATAAACCTGCTCCTATTGGTCTAACTCCTCCAAGTCCTGGTTTTCAAAATGTATGTACAGTTCTTATTTCCACTCTTTGTTTTAAGCTAATTTTGCTACATATGAAAGACCGGAGTTTTCTTCACAAATTAAATAGATCCTGTGTTGCTGATCATTTTTTATGTTTGAAGTTTCTATTTAGCTACTTTTTTTTTTAGCTTAGTTTTAGTCGAAATTAATTAGAAAAAAGAATGGATAAAAAAAAATTCCACTTTTAAGGGTAATAACTCCTGTAAAGAATTGACTGACGATTTTAATCATGCTGACTTTTAATCAAATTAATCGATTTAGTCTTGCTTATCAATTTTACTATTCAAATGTTCTCTACATCTATCATTAGTTGTCAATGTAAAAAACAAAATTGACTAATTATTGCGAAAACAATAATAAAGTCACTCTTCTTATGAAAACATCGAGAAAATCAATTATAGATCACAGTGTAGATACTATTCTGTACGCTATCCGGAAGTCGCGATTTTCGAAGCGATGAAATCCAACTGGCTAACAGGACGGTTTTGCCTACGGTGACTTTTCTCATCATTTGTTTACTCCTATATCTATAAAGTGCTTTGAACATCTTCAAGGTATGTATAGCATCATAAATATGAGTAACTGTAACAAAAACATGCATTAGAATATAAAATATACGTGTGCATCACACCAACTTGATAGAAAAAAGTGAAATCGATGGACAATTTTGCTCTCGTAGTACAAAGCAAATAATCTTTTATTGCAAATATTTGCATCAGTTTACAGTTAAATATATACTGTTTCAATATTTTTTCATATTTAAGTAGAATATTCGTATTTCCCAAAAAAATATGTTTTCCTGAGGATCCCAAAATAAATTACTGAACGATCAGTCTAGAACTGACTGTATTCTAGAAGCGATTTCAGATTTTTTGACTGTATGACAAGTCGTGATTAAAAAAAAAAAAACAACGGCAATTTGAAGGTATATACGTGTCTATGTAATATTATGAACTGTCCAGGAACTATAACGTGTAATTTCTTTCATCAGACAATATAAATATATTTCTGATGATTTTGTAGACAACAAAATAATTGTATTTTGTTCCGTCAGTCTTATTTAAAATCAAATGCCTAAAAAGCAATACATGATTCGCTTGTGGACTTTGTCATAGTGTATCGTTGCAGTTATCTGTTTAGCTATTACATTTTTAAAGACTTTTAACATATTGTACCGGTCCAACGGACGAACGGAAAGACGGACTTCATTATCACTATAAACCCCCGCTATACAAAGTGGTGTACAATTGAGTGTCAAAGAGACAGCTCTACATCCAAAACAAAGTGAAGGAACTGTGATCAATTATAGGCTACAGTACGGCCTCGAATGTGTGTAAATACATGCATTTTTATATAACAATTAAATCTGTGTGTTTTACAATTTTAAGTATAACGGAGGACATGTCTGAAACTTATATATACAACAAACCTTCCTCTTATTTTAGCAACATTTAAACATCCTTATACTTTATGTAGTAAGTCGAGTACACCCTATCAAGCTAAAACATGTTTCATAAGTTTTCAGGATGTGAATTTATTGAAATATATTTGTGTTATTTAGAAAAATGCCACCTTCTAATGTATCGTAAATAACTTTGAAATCACCACTAGAATACAGTGAAATAAAGACTGATCATACAGTTTCAAAATATACAAGCGAGACTGATCGTACAGTGAGAAATTCAAACAAGTGTAATTTTCTTATTTCTGGCTTCAAAGATCTGGTTGAAACTTTTACCACAACTTGAAATATACTTCATTTAGTTAATTAAGTCTGTTTTTTACGTTAATTTGTACACTAAGAGGGTAAAAAGATTGTTTTTAGGTTCACCGACTGATTATCCTTAGTGATGCACTTGAAAATCTCTTGATTAAGGCAAAGATACGAATAATGAATGTGCTGAATGTAATTCTAAACCATTTGAGAATATAGATGTCAGCTGAATTAATCATTAAGCAATGTACAGATGATCAACTTACCGTTTAATTCAGTATATCCATCAAATTTAAAATGTGATCCAAAAAGTTCTCGCTTCGAAAATCGCGACTTCCGGATAGCGTACAGAATAGTATCTATACTGTGTAGATTGTAGGTTGATCTCATCATTCTGAACATGAGTTTAAATATCTCTTTGGTATCTTCCGCTTACCTCTTAAACATCGGTGAATAACTGTCGCCTTTATTAACTACGAACGTTTAAGGTCTGTCACTCACAAAGGTAGGTAAGTTGTCTGCAAAGCAAAAAAGTGGAGAGCAAGCCTCTCCTTTGCCTGTGTAGAGGACATCAGTGTGCAATCTCGACGATTCCGATATTCAATCTTGTAGGTCAACCAAGAGAACACCGAATGGTCCCTTCTTTGCCTTCCCGAATATCCAGATAAACAAGTACTCTCAAGAAGGATACATCTGTTGTCCGAGCGTCATAATTGGATGTTGGTCTATGGGATTGTTTAAGAGAACGAGATAATAACAGTTTCGTCCTTGGATAGGGTCTGTCAAACATCAAGCTCTGATTTAAAACATCTATCAATAAGTTTCTGTGGTGACTACTAGTATCATACGTAAGCAGATCATTAATATTCTCTGTAGTCTTTGGTCGAAGTCGACATCAGATCGTCTTATATGATCATGTTCAGTGTTTTTTTTTTATCGCAAATGTCAAAATGGCCGTTTTCTGCTCTTTGGTCGGGTTGTTGAATCTTTGACACATTCCCCGTTTCCATTCTCAATTCTATCATTTATCCTACGTGTGTGCTTTTTGTTTAGCAAGTTAAAAACCAATCAAGTATGTTCAGGAAACAAAACATAACTTAAAAGGATACTTTAAGATTCGATGACAACAAGTAAGAAACAAAACAAACACGTTTTTGACAAAGATAATTTCTCAGATTATTTTATTGTAATTGCTTATTTTTCTAATAAATGAATTTTGAAATATAAAAATAAGATAAACTGTATAAGAATTATAACTCCTTTCGCTGGAACACACAACTGGTTTTCATAATCCAAACTAACTTTTTTTTATCTTGGGTGTTTTGTACTGTTTTCTTACCTTCGTTACTACCAATTCCCTTGTTGACTTTTTCGTCCGTTATTAAAGTTGACTTCTTGTTTGAAAGTTCATTTATATTTTTCAAGTTATCTTCCCAAGTCGAAGAATTGTCATTTTTCAGGACAAATCGATAATGACCATGTATAAATGTTTTTCATAAAATTCTAACTGGTGAGTAGAATTCACTGGTTATTTATCGTAACTTTCTTATTATCATTTATTATTTATCCCCAATTAGCATAATTTTATGATTATATAACTCAAAATTTAGTTTTTGTAAACCCTATTTGTTGACAACTCGAAGGATTACGATAATGAAATTAATAATATTAAAGGCTTACTGTTTCAACGTTCATCGTGTTAATTACCCGCACCATACGCGTATTGTCCAAAATACTCATATAGTCTTGAACATAAACACACCGGACAAAACATGAAAGTCTGTATCATAAATTAGACGACTGTTCTTGTAAATTTCCTCCTTCTCCTCCTTTGTGACCTTTTAATTTAGTTTTTGTCGAAAATCAAACAAACAATAAAGTTTTGATTTGATATTTCAGAAACAAATTATCGACAATGCAATTGAAGCTTTAATTGGGAAATTCAGTGAAAACAATGTCCAATCGACTTCAATGTAAACCTATTTCTAAAGTTAACAGAAATACATGATTTACCTTTTGAAATCAGAAGCTTTCAGATGATACTAATGGAAACACAATTTTATTCAAATCTTTTGCACAAATCAAAACATAGGGTCATGGGGCATTTTTGTTGTTGTTTATAAACACTGTAGATTCGCCCTGAAATACTTCACTGACCCCCATAACATTTCAAATCCAAAATGGGCGGTCCTTGATGACGTATATTTACTTACTTAATACATCTTTTTATAAACGATGGGTGAATTAATTTACTGATGAGATTGATGAGATTACAATTGGTTTTATCTGATAACATGCATAAATATTTTATTCTCATGGACTGGTTTAATTTAATTAAACTATAAAAAATATTGTATTAAGAACACATACTTGTATTGACACTTCAAATAGTTATGCATTACAAAATGTTACATTTGTTTAGACTTTAATTGACTAATTTTAGTGTTTCAAGCAGCTTAAAGTCAATTGACACTTCAAAATCTAAATAAATATTTTTTTTATATACTTGAATTGCTAAGTTTTACTATAAAACAAGTGTACATTGACTTTTTTTTAAAAAGAAAATCCTTTATCTTATCAAAACTTATCAGAAATGTATTGCTATTGAATTATTATCTTCCATTACTCTAATTCGCCATTAGTGTCTCCGTATGTAGTGCCCTTAACCACGAAAACCTCTCGCACAGCGCAAGTGCGAGATAAACACCGTGATGAAAGAAAAGGTAAACAAACGTGGAAGTTAGCTAGTGTTAATCGATTCTGAAGGAAAATAATTAGATACACTAAATCATTTAACAACTTTTATGACAAAATGAAACACATGGAAAAAATATTTAAAAAACTAAAAGGCGCCTTATGTACATGGAAGAGATGATAATCCCTTTTTTCATGATAATGTACGAGCGTTAGCGATTACTTATCATGGAGAAAAGGGATTATAATTTTCTTACTAACTTAGAATATTATAAAGTGCTCAAGGCTCAAATAATCTCTGGATTGGCTTTGATCAAGAATTCGTTTCATCGTCAGTGCAATGTTTATAAATAATGCATGACTTCCTTTTTAGGCATTTCATGTGTGTCTTTGTTATGTGGGGACTTTATTATATTATGGGGAATCTTAGTAAATTGTGTTTTAGACATTAAATGACACAACAAATACAATGAAATGGTAGAAATTGTAGAAGTTTCATAATTGTCAGTATGAATGTGAATTATGTTATCTTTTAGTGAGGAAGCATCTTTTTGCTTATTTACAGTTCAACTCAATATATTCTAAATTTGTGTTACAACTAATTTGATTTTTTCACAACAAACATTTGATTCTAGCTCTTTACATCAAATACGATTTCATTTAAAGAGCCAATTAACTAAAACTTAAATGTTCGAATAAAATGTCTTTTATATTAAGATATATAAAAATTTAAGGTTAATTTGACCTCGCGTTTTAATTGTATTGGCATATTTGAAAATACTATTCTTACCAACCGCGGATCCAGTTATGTTATAGAGGGCGCCCATTATTTCCCATGAATGGACAGTTATTTGGACTTTCGCTAACTTAAAATACAGCTTAAATATTAAGAATGAATCTTCAGCGTATACAATTTTTAAGAATTTTATTTCATTTTGTTATGGTTTTCTTTTAATTTCTTCCGTGTTGTAACCAATACTTCGCAGGCAAAATTTTAAGATGAAGCTAACCATCTTTTTACTAAACGAAGTATTATATATACCTTGAATAAAGTTCATCCAGATTTATGTTTTAAGTCATTGGATACGCACGTCTTTCTTGTAGTGGGATTAAAAGGATATTTATTTGTGTTTTTAAGTGGAATTTCGAAAGAGTAAAACTTAAAATCTATGCATATATGTTAATGGATAATGTGTGTCTTTCGTTTCATAAATATTGGATGTAGAGTCGCCTAAGGGAAATGAAATGGTACAACTTGAATACATTTCTAGGTATGTAACACTTAAGTGTAGGTTATTTAACTAATATACAGGTTTTTCCGATTATCTGCCTTAGTTTGTGATGCGTCTCCTAGGTGTCGTCGTAGTAGCGGTCGTCATTACAGTCTAGAAAAATTATAAACAAGCTAAACATCTATTTCCTAGACCGCCTGTAATTGCTTAATTAACGTAAACACAAGATTGCGAAGGCGTACATGACCTCGGCAAAATAATAAATGCTATAAATAATAAAGTACTTAGATAAGGAATGGACATTCAAATATTAGTGTATTGCAGGCCAGTTGTCGTGCCCTAAAAATGAAACTGATACGTTACACATGGGACATAATATATTAACTAACGTATACTAATCCCAGGTTTGATATCGATTATAATTACCTGGTAATCATAATTGATTATTATAGTAAATAAAAATATATTGGGCTAAGGTACCTGATGAGGATGTCCGGTCTTGCCGGGTCGAATGTGATATCAGAAAAACAAGGTGCAATTTTATCAAATCATAGTAATTTTTGGGGTCAGACCTATCATCAGACAGTCCTAAAATTCGCCAATAGTCAAGTCTGACAGTTCTATAATCCGAATTTCTTTTGCATAAAGTTAGCTCAATCGCCCTGTAGAACATAAAACTACTAGTATGCATAGTAAAACATCATGCTCCTGTGCTTAGAATAAATGAATGGCATTAAACCACAAAAAGACGCCAAAGTGTAAACTCAAATCGGACCGTCGGACTACTGGACTGTCGGAATTTCGGAGTGTCGGATTATTGCTACGCTTTCGAATTAATTTCTAATAAATTATTTGATTACCAAGACCTTTGAAAAATCCTTTCTAATATATAAATGCGTAAAATTTTATAATCTATGCACAGCACAAACTACCGAAGAAAGGTCAAATCAAGTTTCAACAGAAATTACTGTATTCGTTGTATAAAGCAAGTGAAGTGAATATATACATACAGCACAAAGGGCTATGCATATATATGGACCCGAATGAGTCGAAGCATATAGGCAAGGGAAATAGTAAGTTTTACTAGGAATTGTATATGGATACAGCTGTTTGTAAAACCTTTAAGGTTTTCAGCAAGAACTGGCATCCAAGAATAAAATAATTTACAAGATTAATGAAATACGAAATCGACGTCCCAAATACCCAAATATCAAACTAAGTGTTAACCTCATCAGTACGAGCAACAGCTGATCTGATATATTGAGTTGAAAATTAAATTCGTGTGGTAATTCCACTAAAGTAAAGAAAACGTCCTTAGTTACACAAGTTTACAATAAGGCGTAACTGTCAATCATGCTGACGTCATCCCCCTTTTACTTAAATTGAACTCTGTTATCTTCGGTTAACAATATTTTTGACTGAGTTGATGTTATCTGAATGTCTGAATGTCTGTCCTTTTTGCAGCAAAAAGATAATCGTTTTAATTAAAAAGTTCCTCTCTTCATACCGTGTTGATTTGCTTACAATTACATGATAAGCTATGTTAAAACTACATGTAGCCTCGGGATAGGTTTCATTGTTATTATCTAAAGAAATGTGTAGAGCTTCTTGACAAAAAGAGGAAGATGCACTGTCGTCATCGGATTCATTTTAATAGATTAATTCAAGTTTTTTTCGTAGTCGGTTCAAGACTGTGTCAACATTTATCTGCTAGGTGTAACTATACTTTCATATTAAGTTTTATTTAGGAAACAGATTTTGTGCAATCGGCGCCCCATCCAGAAACTTGAAATGTTCAAAATATACAAAAACCAGTTTATGCGAAGTTTTTCTATTTAAAGCTTTGATCCACACAAGTTTTTTTTAGCTCTTCAGAAGTTATCAAATTAAACTTATATTGAATCAAACAAGGACATTGTGCAACTCGTTGTGTTGATTTTTCAGTTCCATATCTGAAGTTTTCTACGATTATTTGAACAACTATTATCTGCATAAGAATTGCCTCCACTTTTTTTTTTATAATTACCGACACTCTCCATAATAAAATAAATCAGAAAATGAAAGAAATGCAAATGTAAACAAAAAATCGATAATGTTTTGATTATGCATGTCCTTTATTTTTCACGATCTTAATGGCGGATCGGTCACGTGAGAGGTTAATGGATGCGCCCATGTCTCTATACTATGCTAGTTATAGATAAACTATAGATAAACCCATCTATAATGGTGTGCTCGATTACAAGTCATTTCGGAACAAAATATGATTCTATAATTTAAACCATTCTATTGGATAAAATTAAATCAAACAAGAAAACAGTGTTTCATGCATTTCCCTTTACTCATTACAATGAAAAAAAAAAAAAAAACGCTTTTTTAGAAACTTTATTAGCAATCCAAGCAAATTGAAAGTATTTTTCATTCTTCCCTATTATCAAATAGGAAACAAAAACGTGTTAAACAAAACTCGCATGATTAAAAACATTTCTGGATTCCGTTTTGTATGTCTTTAACTTAAGTGAAAAACTACTTATAATTTCTTATAAACATTTCAAGATTAACTACGTCATTTGCACTGCCGATATATCTGCAATATTTGCCAATGGACATATAACAACTATTGTGAATGAATTTGATTATGTTACGCGTTTCGGTCGAAAATTGAATTCAAACCGCCCAATATTTAACAGAAGCCTTCTTCAAATTTTATCCATACCACCTCAAATTATATTAGTTAGTACATTCAAATTATAACAACGAACATTTAAATAAAATACCTAAGACGCCATTTTGATCATTTCAGTTTCTTTAACCATTTTTCTATTAAACCACAATACTATTGTAGAATCTATCTGAGTAGCGCTTCTGTTTGTAACGTATATGTTAAAATGCAGCAAACGATTTTTGCTGTACAAAATCCAATAACAATTTAAATTCTAAGGAGATGGATATTTAAACAGTAAAATTAAAAGGAAATCTTATGTGAAATAAATCTTTTTTTCTTTTCTGTTTTTTCATTATTGAATAATGTTAATGTGTTCAATATTATAAAAGAATTCAACTGATTTAACACAGTTAATATTTTGTAGATGCACAGAAGAGGAATGGCACGCAATGGATAATATTCGTTTTACCCGCTTGGATACTATCTGTGACAGAAATTCAGCCAAGATTTGCATCGGAAAACAAACTGCGGATATTGTTGTTTAATCTTAGTGAATACGTTTGTTAATAATGAGATATTTGGTGCTGATCGTATTACTACGATCCCATCTAAAAAAAAAAAAAAACACAGTACAAGCCGTTTTAGTAAGTTTTAGTTTTCATTCAATATCGCGTTCAGTCCTTTGGAATTATTTCGATGGGTGAACACTTTTTCAGAAAGTGCCCATGGAAATATCCAAAGGGCAAAACGTCCGGATGAATAAAGATGAACAATAAAAAATAACCCTCCATTCCTGAAAAAAAAATGGAGAGTTTAAACAAAAGATTTACGTCACAATTGTATTTTAACTTAAATGTTGTAAGCATGTTAGCTAAAGATTTGAGTTATATCAAATTTTAATGTTTTTTTTTTCTTTCTTTTCTTTCACATTACTTTGGTAATGTTAAATTTTTTTCAGTAATTTTTGAGTTATTAATATTCAAATTATAATTTAAACGATACCAATTTTTTTCTGCATCAGTAAATTTCAACTTATTATGATTTTTTTGTTTGTTTGTTTTCAAACAATTTCAATCATAAAATTTAATCCTTTCCAGCTGATAAATATGCTTCTGGCAGTTGTAACTCATTTGTAGAAATTCCTTGTTTTGAACTGTTAGTAGGCCTAAACAATAGTACAATCACTTACTAAGAACATGATTTACATACATTCTTCATATTAAGACACATAAAATCCTACATTTTCATTTGTCGAGAGCACTTTGCTATATTCTAATGCATGTCTATCATCTCACTGAGCACATACTTACAACTTCTCGTCCAATCAAATTGTTTGAATTTGCCTTCTAAGTTTCATAGTACATATTTTTTTCCGCGTACTAAGTAACTATGCAAGACAAGACAAGACAAATACTTTATTAAAGTCTCACCTTATGTACATACATATGAAACATATATGAATGGTACACAACAGCGTATACATAAGCCATTCTAAAACGAGTTATGAGAGACTGATTAAAAACACATATACATAAAAGAAATGTATATACAAGCATTAAACCTATTTTTTACATAGACATATATGAAAGGTAAACAACAGCTTATAAATAAGCCACTCTAAAAGGAGTAATGAGAAAATGATTAAAACATATTAACATAAAAGTAATGTATATACAAGCATTACACATTAAAAACACTTTTTCTTTTTAATAAATATCGTGGCAGATTTTGGCAGTGCAAAATTGCATATCATCATTATTAAACATAA
This sequence comes from Mytilus coruscus, assembly GCA_017311375.1. Taxonomy (NCBI): domain Eukaryota; kingdom Metazoa; phylum Mollusca; class Bivalvia; order Mytilida; family Mytilidae; genus Mytilus; species Mytilus coruscus. The sequence goes on along the minus strand of CM029597.1, from coordinate 6,831,920 downwards.
ATATAAGTTTTTCATCATCAAACATATTCATAAAACTATCGTCAAAGTGGCTAGCACGATTAAAAAGGCTGTCACGTAAATCTGCATATATTGGACATTGCAATAACACATGTTTTTCATTTTCAATTGCATTACAATTAAAACACAACCTTTTCTCTAAACATATATTCTCATATCTCTCCGTTTCTATTCGAATAGGTGCGACGCCACATCGAAACTTAGACATAGCACTCCTGTATTTACCAGGCATATTTTTAATCAAATAATCCTCAACAATACATTTAAAATTTCTGTAAGTTCATAATTTACTTGTATCATTAGACATCAATTTTCTTAACCAATCCTGCTTAAATTTTTCAAATAAAACATTTTCGATATCTTTTATATCACTCTTACTTAAAATATTATTAGTATTGCATAAATAATTCATACAAAGACTTATAAATTTGGCATTTACTCTAAATTGCCAATTTTTCATTCTACCCTTTCGATAGGAATTACTCCATAAACAAACTTTTTTATTTAACCTCTCATCACACATTTTTGTTAATCGTGACAAGTTTCTAAATACACAATACCATTGTTTAATACTGCAAGGCATCCAGCCCATATCACTTACAGACCAAACTAGTGAATCAAAAAGTTTTGTAAATGTGGAATACTGAAAACCTCCATTTGCTTTACACTTGGGTTTAACAACCCTTATGATCTACTAGCGGATTTTGCCACCGCTTTTGCCATATCATCATAACTCAAAAATTCAGTGAAAAGTAAACCAAGATAATTATATTGAGATACCATTAAATAAAAATGGAAAAGTAGTTCTAGGCATAGACTGTGTTCTAAAATGTACAATGTTTGACTTATCTAAATTAACTGTCATATCGTTTTTATTGCACCATGTATTGAGTGTATCTAACAGTTTTTGTAAATCATTTTCATTTTCAGTTAAAAAACAACATCATCTGCATACAATAATATACAAACTTTATCATTATCAATATCAATACCAATATTTAATCTTTTAATATCATCAATTAGATCATTAATAAAACATTGAACAATAATGGGGATAATATACATCCTTGTTTTAAGCAACAATTTACGTTAAACCAATCAGTAAAATTACCGTTAATCTTAACACAAGACTAAAATTGAGAATGGAAATGGGGAATATGTCAAAGAGACAACAACCCGACCAAAGAGCAGACAACAGCCGAAGGCCACCAATGGGTCTTCAACGCAGCGAGAAAATCCCGCACCCGCAGGTGGTCCTCAGCTGGCCCCTAAATAAAATTGTGTACTAGCTCAGTGAAAATGGACGTCATACTAAACTCCAAAACATATAAATGAACTAAAATTAAAAAAACATACAAGACTAACAAAGGCCAGAGGCTCCTGACTTGGGACAGGCGCAAAAATGCGGCGGGGTTTAACATGTTTTGTGAGATCTCAACCCTCCCCCTATACCTCTAGCCAATGTAGAATAAAGAAACACATAGCAATACGCACAGTAAAACTCAGTTCAAAAGAATTCCGAGTCCGATGTCAGAATAGGTAACAAAAGAAACTAAGCAAAATGACAATGATACATAAATGAACAAAGGACTACTAGCAGTTACTGACATGCCAGCTCCAGACCTCAATTAAACTGATTGAAAGATTATGTCTTCATCATATGAAAATCAAGTACAATCCCTCCCGTAAGTGGTTTAGTATCATACCATCATAAAATATATGAGAAGAACATAACCCGTATCGTGAACATTTCTATACAATGAATGTATTGCCTGCAGCATTTTCGATCTTATTCCTAACGACTGTAGTTTACAAAACAGTGAATCTCTATTTATCCAATCATATGCCTTTTTAAAGACAATAAATGCAATACAAGTTGAAAGTTTTCGAAGTTTTTGTGTTTCAATAATGCTTGTTAAAGTACTTATACAGTCCAATGTATTTCTACCTTTTCTAAAGCCATTTTGATCGTCATGCAGGAAGTTGATGTCATCAAGTTTGTGTGTTAAACGTACATTTAGAACGCCACAATAAAGTTTATATGAAGTTGGCGCTTAAGCCAAACAGCGATACGACAGAGGGTCTCATGGGTCTGGCTAGGAACTCTTGGGGATTGGAGTAATAACACCCTTTGACCACATAAAAGGTACCTTCCCAGAGTTATAACAAACATTAAACATTCTAGTTAATGCCATCAACGTAGTCTGATTCTTATAAAGTTCAACGGGAATCTCATCATAACCAGGAGCTTTTCCGCTTTAAGAGGAGTAGAGCGTTCAAAATTTCTTCAACTGAAATTTCACAGTCAAGCAGATCATTAAGTATATATTGATTATTTAAGACATAATCATATTGAATATAATTTCTATTAAACATATTAGAAAACTCAGATTTCTATTTATATAATATATCATTTTTATAACACGGTATAGACCCATCACTAAGTTTCACCTCCATAGGAATACCACTTTGACGCTCGTTTCCAACTCAAATTCTACCAATCTTTCTCCAACATTCCTTTGAATTTTTACAAGAATTATCCAAATCTTCTTGAAACAAATACAACGTCCAATTTCACTGAACTAGTACACTTTTTTTATCTAGGGGCCAGCTGAAGCCCACCTCCAGGTGCGGGATTTTCTCGCTGTGTTGGAGACCCATTGGTGGCCTTCGGCTGTTTTCTGCTCTTTGGTCGGGTTGTCGTGTCTTTGACATATTCCCAATTTCCATTCTCAATTTTACCAATACTGACGTTTTGATCTTTGCATAGCTTTATCATTTATAAAATAATTGCGAAACTCTTTCTTTTGATTTCGATTTTTACATTTTATCCACATTTTTTTCAGAATTACACACTTCATTCGAGGGAACTGTTAAATCACCATTCCACCATAGTTTCCTACACTTTCTCTTTTTATTACTAGCTCTATCATGTATACGTATCGTTTTAGATGGAAGTTTTAACGACATTTTGTTTTTTATAACGGTCACGAAATCTTCTTACACACGGTCAATGTTGTCTTGAGTGGCCTCAGAAGATTCCAAGCGCTGAATAAGCTCATTAATTTCAGAAATAGCAGAATTAGTTAGAAGCCAATCATCGGGTAGATTGCGTGTATCGTATTTGGTTATTTTACGTGCATTTTGAGTTATATTGTTTGTTTCGATTCCAGAACTAAAATTCAACAAGAAGTCCCATGACAGGAAGGAGTGATCCAGAACGATTCTAGTCAGATCGTATTTACCGATGGTACAAGTTTCATTGATCATTACATTTCTAGTTACTTTGAAATTATCGAAACAATCAAGCATTTCGTATGGCACTACACAATAATCTACGACCACGTGAAGATACAAATGTAAAGTCGTTTTGAACTGTTTTAGGTCCATTTAGAATACAACAGTCTACGTCAGTTAAGAAATCACAAAAAGTACTACCATAACTATTATGATGAAAGTCAATTACATGTCTTTCGGGTAAACTGTCTATTCCGGCAATCGAATCGGACAAATCGGAATATCTACTATTCCAATCGCCATACAAATGAAAAGGAGACCCTTGAGGAAGGGTGTAGATTTTTGACATAAAGGTTTCAAAAAATTCGTTCACTTTTACTGCACATGTCGAGTTTTCAGGTGGCAAATATACAATACAAAAACAGAAAGCGTTCTGTAAACAGTTTTTATCCTCCAACCTCACCCACAATATTCCATCTGTATCATTGTCAATTATTTCAACATTAAATTGACTGCAAATATCATTTAGTATTAAAAGTCCGACCCCACCAGAACCAGTTTTCGCACGCACGTGAATGTTTGTACGATTAAAACCGAACCAGTTATAACCATCGACTGCAATGCCTTTATTACCGGTCAAATGCGTTTCCGCAATTCCAACCATATGCAGATTATAATATTTAAAACATGAATCTAAAAAGTTAAACTTGTCACTATGTACATTGGTATTCCATCCATTAACATTCCAAAATCCGCAGGATAACTAATATCTACCTCATGCATGAATGACTACAAGAGTAAGATTTCATAGCATCATAATCAAGATATTTAAAAAAAAAAATGCCACTGGCTATTTTGGATAAAAATGCTATGTCCCAAATTAAAAAAAAAACAATCTTTGTAATTAGTTTTCACATTGATTTTTATTTATCCTGCTAATAAAATAATTTATTATCCATGCAATTAATTTGTACACAAAAAAGTTAAAAAGTATGTACTATGAAACCTTGTGAAGGGAAATTAAAGCAACTTGATGATGATTTTTTAATTTTGAAAAAAAAAACTATAATCTTTGATCTATTTATAGGTTGCACTTCGTAAATACAGCTGTTTCACAAGCCATGCCTCTTTTGGGGAGATATATAATATTCATAGATATTTTGTTTTGTTTACGTACTGGTTCCCAGTTATGATCTCTATGTTTCGTGTCATAGAGACATCACTTGGGAATGATACCAGTTCTGTTCTGTACAGGTATTTTCCTCCGTTATATATCGGAGCACTCCCACTTGGGATATAGGTTAAATGCTTAATCAAATATTTACACGGATATTTACACAGTGTGGTGGGGTGCTTAAGTTTAAAAAACTTTATATACAGGTAAGACTGTGAATTTTAAAAACAAGTATTTAAAATTATGTGCTATTTACATCATTTATAGATCTACCTAGGTTAAAATTTATGATTTAAATATCGTTAGGATTCCTTTTAATGAGACAATGGGATGTTTATACCATATGTTTAATCGGTTAAAAAATTTAAAATAAAAAAAAAAAAAAAGAATATAAATAGAAGGATAAAAAGGTAAAAATTAAGTTAAATAAAACAAAATAAAAAGAATGGGATTAAATTGTGTCAGTATGGTATCAGCTTTAGACTAGATTACCAAAAATAAAATATATCAGTAACAATAAATTTATCATATATCGTACAATTTGGAAATAAGGTGATCCCCTGCCAAGGTCTAAGCATATAATTAGATGTAAGCAGCTAATCTAGTCGTAGATGGAGGCAGTTAGCTTGGCATTCCATGCAGACTGCTTGGTCCATCTTTCCTGTTTTGTATATGCATTATATTAGTTTGTATAGCTGGATACAGTAAAATTGTTGTTGTTTAAAGGTAAATTCACAATGTTGAGGGTCTTGAAGAAAAGTACTTGAATGTTTCAGCAGTTCCAATTCAGCCTCTAATTAATGTATCATCGTGTTTGTATTTCGGTGCGTTTCTTATGCATTTGGTGACAGAAATTTTGAGATTGTTTTTCTATTTCTATCAGGTCATCTGCGTTTAAATGGGATAAGGTAGTTGTTGATAACTTCGAGCAGTCCATTTTTATTTGAAGCACATCCTCTTCTTTATAATTAGCTTTACCACCTCCCCCTTTCAACACGGGTAAAGATAGAAGTTTGTTCATCTGTTTTTGTCTTACACTCTCCAGAGACTCACATCATAGCAAAAGTGCTTAATGTCCTCTTCAGTTTTGGCATATAGCTCACATATTCCAGATGTTTGATTTTTGCTAAATTTTGCTTAAGATGATTGAAGCATGTAGGTTCCGGTTATTAGCCTACTTTTGACCTCTGCTTTTCGAATGTCATTCTGATTGTTTCTGATAGATTTCCAGATATTATGTGGGCTTTCATTAGGGTTTTCTTGGATTGACAAGTATTTAATCGTTGTTTTTGTTAGGCATTCCTCTTTCCAGATATTTGACCAGTATATATTTACGGCTCTTTTCAGCATACTTTTCCATTTGTATTTTGATGGCGGGTTTTCTAAAACATCTTTTGGATTTGGCAGACTATATTTATTAAAGATTTTTCCTATTCTGTTAATAAATGATTCTGTGAAGTCCTTTCTAATTTCTAGTTCCCATTGTAGGATTTTCTTTTCTACTGCATTTTCAAGCCGAGAGATTGTAAGAAATAAAGAGAGCATATTTCTGTCTAATATAGTTTCAACTGGTTCCGCTTCAAGGAGAATATAGAGGACAGAGGATGCAGTCCTTTCAGGTTGGCTAGGAATTGTCTAAATATTTTCTGTAGTTTTTCTAGCTCATATATGTCAACTTTTGTGCAGATTTGTACTTCTAGACCATAGAGATATCTTGGGACTACATATGATTTCCAGATTTTGCAGAGTACTAGCGGGCACAATCCTAGGCCAGATTCTAGAAGTGCATAGGTTTGTCTTCCAGTTTTTAGCCTATCATCAGTGTTTTCTTTGCTTTTGACATTCCTTGTAATACCAAGATGCTTTAGCTTGTCTACTCTGTTGATTTGTTTCTCACCAAGGGTGTATGTTTTTTGCTGATAGTTCTTTCCTTTAGATGTACATAGGACTTCTGATTTTTCTGGGTTTATTTTCACCATGTCTCTCTTAGTATGGAATTCAATTATGTTGATCATTGCTTGTATATCCTGTGGTTCACCCATTAGTGCAATGTCTTCCGCACAGGTTGGCGAGGCTACGCAGATGGTACCTAGCATTGCTCCCAGGTGACTGCCTCTGATTGCATTTAGGATAGTGTTGTCATATCTTTTGTACAGGGGAATTGATAGTTTAGCTCCTTGACGTATTCCTGGTTGTATGTTGACATGTTGGGTTGTTTGGTCTTCCCATTTAACTTGCAGTGTCATATTGGTATAGATGTTTTTCAGTATTACCCACATGTCTCTTCTAATGCCATCATGGAACATTTTGTTCAGCATTATTTCATGGCTGACAGTATCGAAAGCTTTTTCTGCATCCCATGTTAATAGTTTTAATACAATCTTTAGGAACATATATAGCATAGTTGTTTCAGAGGCTGTAAATAGGCTTCATGCACCTTCTGTGAACCTTCTCTGTAGAGTATTTTGTGATGGAAATAGCTTAGGTTCCAGTCTGTCTTTAATTATTGTTTCGAATATCTTTGAGAATATACTAGTGACTACAATACCTCTATAGTTTCCAGGTATAGTTTTATCTTTTCCCTTTTTCAAGTCGGGTATCAGAATTCCATTTTTCAGACTCTGAGGTACGTCTAATTCTTCAAAAATTTGGTTTATAATATCAGTTATTTCATCAGTGATTACGTCAATGGCATGTATGTAGTGTTCAGATACGATGCCGTTCTCATCAGAAGCTTTTCCTGTATTTAATTTCCGTATTGCAGACTCATTTCTGTTGGTGTAGCTTTTGTTATTTCTTTATTTTGAAGGTCTAGTTCCGGAATGATCTTGTTTTGTAATTTTGATAATTTGAAACGTTCCAGGTCAAATATATTTTCAACAAAGTTTGGTGTTCCAAGTGTTTCAAAATGTCTTTGCCAGGCTGATAGAATCTTATCTCCTTCAAATGTTTAGTTTCCAATATTTGTATATCTGTGTTAGTATCATGTTTCGATCTTTGTTGTTTAACAAGTTTATGAAAAGTTTGCTATCTTTCTGGGAGGCTTGCATGATATCGTTGATAATTTTTTCTTTCTTGGAGGCATAGGCTTGTCTTTGTAGCTGTCTTAATTTTCGCTTTTTGCTAGTAAGACTGATTTTTTTCCGTTCCAAATACCCTTACCTACTGTTTTTAAACTTTTAAGTTGTCTATATTTGGGTATGGATTAATTCCGTGTCTTGTGAATTGAATTTTCGGGATTTGATATGTTCCTCCACGCTAGATTCTTTTCTTCGACTTTTGCATTCCAGCTCTTGTTTTAATGTTGATGTGTATATGTTGGTATCACATTTTGCCCAATTTGGTCTAGTGTAGATTTTGACTAGCTGAGTTGTGGTTTTTGTTAATCATCATGGGTATATTAGCCTTCATTAGAGTATGGTCTGATATGTCTCTCCTCTATGACTATATTTTGGAATTTTGTATTCCAGCCGCAGTTTCAGGGAACATTATGAGTCTATTTGGGAGGTGTACTTCCCGTTATGGTGGAAAAATGTAGGAGCCGTTGGATATCTGTTGGCTAAGGATAAGTTGTTGTTGATCATGAATCCCTTGAGATTTTGGTCGCCTCTTCTGTTATCTCTGTGTAGTGAAGCATTTATGTCCCCGCAAATAATTGTCTTGTAAGAATCTTTGTATTTTTCTATTATTTTTGAGATCTGATCTGTTGTGTCTTTATATTCAAGATCTCCTGCTACTTGTAGGGATGGCATATAGACATTAACTAGGCATGTTTTCGATGGACTGCTATTGATTGTGATTACTTGGATACGGTTCTTACCATCAGGCATTATAATTATTGATTTCTCCAGATCTTTATTCCAAAAAATTGCTGTTCCCCCGTACCCTCTGATTGCTTTATGATCTATTATGGGATCATCATCATCAACAGATTTGACGTATGATATAAAGTCATTGTTGATATTTTTTATAATATCCTTTTCTAGTGATAGAATCCAGTGTTCTTGGATACAGAGTATATCTAATGATTTCAAGATAGTTTGTAGGTAAATAGAGTTGCCTTTTATATTCTGGATGTTAAGAGTTCCTATTGTGATGTTGGCGTTTTGGTTAGCCAGTCCACTGTCGAGGCTCTGCCTATCCCTAAAAAATGCTGTTCAGTAGAGTGTTTGTTTGTCTCGTAGTTTTGCTTCTGTTGTTGTTCTTCTCTATTGATGGTATTTGTAGAGTGCTGGTTTGGTTCATTAGCCAATGCTTGGATGCAAATATCTATTGAGTAATTTGGTTGAGGTAGTTTATGGATAGGTTTTTCTTGTTGTGCCTTTTTCTGTTCTTGGAGAGGGTTTTCTAGCGTGTTGTTGTGGACCTTCTGCTGTTGTTTTGTCCTCTTCTTGTTGTTGTTATGAGTTGGTATTGTTCATGCATTGCGTTATGCCTTTGGTTCTGTATATGACTATTCCCTGTATGGTAAGGATGATGTGGTCTTTGGCTGAATGGTGGTATCGGTGGGTGCAGGAGATTCGTGGCTGGCATGGCTTGGTAAGGCTGTCTACCATATGGGTTGATGACTACTTGTGGTCTCATATGGCGGTGGAGTTGGCTGATAAGTAGTATGTGTTGGCATTCCATGCCAATTTGGTGGTGGATTTGTCTGTTGAGTATTGCGCATTGGATATCCATACCAGTTATTACTTGGTACTGTTTTAGTATTGCTGTTTGCTCCAAAACTTGAATTTTGCATAATTTTGTTGCATTTTGTCTCCTTTAACTGGAGCTTCCATTTCAGTTCATTAATTTCTGAAGTATGCTCAAGTTCCAGGCTCATAATCTGCATTTGGTGTTGGAAGTCCACTCTTAATTTTTTCAATTTGCTGTTCCATGTTGGATTCTAGCGCACTGATACTAGTAGAGCGAGTTGTATTTCTATGATGGTTTGCTCCATATCTCTTTTCTTTTTTTTTGGTTTGGTTTTGGCATCATCATTTGGAAGAGCCATATTTCGTTGTTCCCATGGGTTTCTTGATCTTGACGGTCTTGTTACCTTATTTATTTCCATGCTTGAAGTGAGCCTGCTATTATATATATATATAATATACTGTTATTAATTATTGTGCTAGTTAGCTTGGCATTCCAGGCAGACTGCAGAGATGATTTAGTATAATATTAGAGAGTAAGCGGTTATAGATTATAGATAGCTCTATCTCAAGGTGTTGTAATAGATTTGGCGGTGTTAGGTAGATGATCTGAATTAACTGATACCAATATTGATTTAGGTAGGCACTTGTAATTTGTTGTTTAATAGTTAGTTGCTGTGCAAGTTAGCTTGGCATTCCATGCAGACTGCAGCAGCAACTATTTATCAACGGAATTTCCAAATTATTCCTATTCCAAGCAATCAATTTTGATTCGTTTTGCAATTTCTCGTAGCCAAACTTGGGCTAGATGTTGAATAGAGTGGATACCGTTTCTATAAAGGTTGAAATTAAAGTATTCCTAAGTATCTCTATGTGAACGAATGTGGTGTTGTGATCTGGCTTTTAAGGATACTGAGAAATCTGGAGAGTGTGTATTTAGTAACTCGTTTAGATTTCGTATCTCTTGGTTGACAGTATGTATTTGCTCTGCTAATGCTTTGTCTTGATCTCTAACTATAAGTCGTTCAGTATGTCCTTGGTGTTGGTTGTAGGCCTTGATAGAGTATACTGGAAGTTCTAGAAATGTAAGTTTGACCTGTGGATATTCAGCAATAAGTTTTTTGAAGTTTTCCAGATGTTTTGTTATATGTTCAATAGAGCTTGTTTCTTCTGACGTAAGGCTTATATATTTTGTTCTGGAGTTTTTGTAGTAAGGTTGCATGTACCTAACCAGATGTACAAGGCAATATCTCCAAGCTGATATAATTTTGTTGGCAATATTCTTTTTAGCCAGCTATAACTTTGCTCGATTTTGACTGATTTTTTACACCACCATACAATATTATTGTCAAATTGTTCTACACTGTTATTTCGTAGAGAGAATCCTTTGCTGTCTGATAGGATAAGAGGTATTCTTTTTCGTTTTCCAGTTGGAGGTTCGTGTTTAACTTTCTGTAGGTATTTAATAAGCTTAGTCTCTGACATGTGGATTTATTCTGATAGTCTAGCAAATATTAGTTTCAGAAGAGAGTGGTTATACTGAATATATATATCTAGCTTTCTAAATTTCTGAAGTTCTATGTGCAAAGCAGTTCTACGACCTTGACAGGGAGTAAACACCTAAATATTTGGATCGTAACAATGTACAATTTTAAATAAAACTATAAAAAGATAACCACGATCTTAAAATGAGAATTTAAATGGACGGAGGAGACCAGAAAAAAAGATGCAAGTGTTTGCCAACCATGGCGCGAAAATACTGGAGTGGACGTAACCCTAATTTAACGGCACTAAAAATGCAAATGCAGGGTAAATTCTCTTAAAAAAAAGATACGTCTTATTTAGTATTTGTTTGTGATTCACAAAATAATTGTGTATTAAACCAAGTGGGGTGCTCAATGTGATAAAATTCTTCTCAACAAAATGTGCTGTCACTCCGCCATCTTATCTCGTGATATTGCTTGATAATAATAATTGTCAGTATAAAGACACATGGTAGCGGCGAAAATTGAAATCTGAGGTAGACCCAAAGTGAAGGTAGAACATAGTTTTAGAATAAGTTTAAAATCTTAGAAGTAGAATTTCACCAAATCTGGTTTATCTCAGAGATTTTAATGAAATCAACTCAAACATAAAGTTTTATAAATATTTCATGAAGATTGAGAAAATCCTGGGCCTTAACCATGATGACTCAGCATAAATTGACAGTTTACAGTATGCATAGTTTACATATAGCCCTGAAAGCAATATATTTGTAATTTAAATTGTTTAAAAGTGCTTATATTTATTCTTCGCAGTCATTGAAAGTCATAGATCCTTGATGAATATTGTTGTTGGGGTGTTTTCATCATGTTTATAACCCAAAAGTAAGCCGTAACACCTGAATGTGCTTTTTTGTGACCACGGCATAAAAAAATACAAGCTAGAAATACAAAACTACCTCAATAAAACTAACAATAGTATGTTCTATCCTAAATATGTACTACATATTCCATATTTACAGAAACAGCAGAATAATTTAGCAAATTTGAGGACCCAGTGACAAAAACCAGAGAAAAATGCCTACCCCCTGGGTCATAAAACAGATAATTTAACCTGTTAATGCTATGATTTTATTATTTTAAAGGTCTTTTGTATAGAAAACAATAACTGTGCTTTGAAGTTATGCAAAAAACAGATGTTAGCTGTCAGTTCTTTAAAACTTTTAATGAATTCATACATCAGACTGGTAACTTCATACATACAACTTTTGCAAATATGGTTTTGTTTAAACACTTCTAGTTCGTATATTAGCTAAATAATGTTAGATACATGGTTAGAGATGATATAGTTGTGACAAGATTTCTTAACTGACCATTTGAGGCAGAAATTGTGAACTTTTATTGACAAATAGGCATACAGTAAGATGTGGACTGGAGACAGAGGCAGGATTGGATACTTTATATAATCTTGAATGTTAGAATGATTAGCTACTAAACTTTACGTTTATAGTATTCTGAAATGCTTTCAGTTTGTTATCAGAATAGTTTCAAACAGGTTCTAGACATTTCATGTCAGAAAACATGCACATAAGGTAAGCTGACAATAATTAAATAGAAAATGAAAGGATATGGAGTAAATGTACATGGGACAAAATCGCACACAATACATAGAAAACATAGAAAATTATTATAAAGTCTTGTTTTCAAATTCTTAAAGTAGTATAAAATGAACTGTAATAGAAAAAATAGAGTATATGTAGTGATTTCTTAAAGGCTATATTTCTGATAAATAAGTATTCTTGTGAGAAAAAGAATTTTCTATTTGAATAAATGTTAGTATAGGTTGCACTTTGTAAATACAGCTGTTTCACAAGCCACGCCTCTTTTGGGGAGATATATAATATTCATATATATTTTGTTTTGTTTACGTACTGGTTCCCAGTTATGATCTCTATGTTTCATGTCATAGAGACATCACTTGGGAATGTTACCAGTATAAAAACACATTGTGGTGGCGAAAATTGAAATCTGAGGTAGACCCAAAGTGAAGGTAGGGGTAGAACAGAATTTTAGTATAAGTTTAAACTCTTACAAGTTCGGGCATATAAGTGTTGAAAATATGCCGCACAGCCCTATGTTTTGACCTTTGACAAAAATAGTAGTTCATATCAACCTTATGTTCTAGGATATAATTTTTTACAAAACTTCCTAGTAAAAGTGGCACAGTTTTAGCCGCAAAGGGAGTTCCTATGGGAAATTGCATTGTCTATATTTACAGAATCTGTAGCTGCTTTTGAATGCTTATCCGCTAGACTATCTTTGAGCACATGACTCTAACATGAATCTATATTTTTCAAATTTATTATAGAAGAAAGCGAAAGATACCAAAGGGACATTCAAACTCATAAGTCGAAAATAAACTGACAACCATGGCTTAAAAAAGAAAAAGACCAACAGACAAGCAACAGTACACAAAACACAACATAGAAAACTAAAGACTGAGCAACACGAACCTCACCAAAAAATGGGTGTGATCTCAGATGCTCCGGAAGGTTAAGCAGATTCTGCTCCATTATGTGGCACCCGTCGTGTTGCTCATGTTAGTACAAACCGGTAATAAGTCTAATTCGGTAGGTCGCATTCGGGGAAATGGGGGACGGGATTGTAGTTTCGACATTTGGAACATATCAGGAATCATCTGTGAAACGGATATTCCATAATGGTCAACCAACTCCTGATGGCGTTCGTAAAATGTACGAAGGGATGACTTCAACTTCACCAATTGGAACTCTTGGTTTAATAGCGTTCTTGTGAGTAGCAACCCTGTATCAAGGAAATCATGATAGGAAATTCAAGCCCTGGAATATCGTATCTACTGGGAGATATATACTCCGTATGCAGGCGCTGCTTGAATGTTGCTACATAGAAATGTAAACTTCACAATTGGGAAGCTTTTTGTTTGAATCAGAGTGATTTTTTTACGATTTATCCCTCCCTAAGACAAGATACTTGTATCTACGTTGGCCATTCTTTTTATGAAACAAAGCAGGACCAGCCCTTTAATTTGTCTTAACTTTGGAATGGAGAATACTTGTGTAAAGTGTGAAAAGTCAAATGTTTTAATACTTTTGCAAGATGAAAGAGACTTAGATTGTATGTACTCTAAAAGACCTTTGGATTTTTTTTAGTATCAACATCTGATTCACGCCACCTCTAAAATAGGTAGTTTCACAACAAATTTGAAGACCGGCTTTGATTGCTGATAGAATTGATGTTAATAATTTAGAAAGAGGTTTCGTGGAGCACTTGGAAGACCCAGCAATATAACGTTGTTTGTTATAGCTTTTGTTTTACTGTGAAATTGAAATTTGTTTTTAAATTTTAAAACATGTTAAGCTCCCGCTGCAATTTAATTATATATGCGAGTTTTTTATCAATTTATTTTGTCATCTAACCATGAAAAGAAGTACATGTAGTAAGACACTGCTTTATAACAACATTAATACTTGCAGCAGCAGGTACTATCATTTCATTCTGAAGTCAGGGACCTTTTAAAATCTCATATTTCATGTGAGATTAAAATATAAACTGATATTTTCCCAATTTGATGCATTTATAAACTCATAAATTTACAAAGCATGAAACTTAGTTAATGAACTCTGTTTCATAAACACCTGTGATACAAGTAGTCAGCCAAAATAAACTATCAACAGACCAATTAAAAGATTACTTGAGTTGTATTGGATAGTCTATGAAAAGGCTTATACTATGAAATTAAGTGCTTGGGGCAAGCCCCTCGCTCTAAATTTCATAGTGCATACCTTGTCAAAGACTAACCGATACTTATATTTCACGTGCTCTATCATTCTGTGTTGATTGTTTATTAAGGTCACGTTCCGTCAACTTCGACAAAAAAACACTAAAGTTAATTAGCAGGGAAAGTTTTCACTGAATGAAATATTTTTGGTTGATCATATGTGATGGATTCGTAATAAATGTAAACAAAATAGTGCATAGAGGACGAATTTTAATATAAATGTTACAGTAAATTTTTATAATTATGGATTATGTACAATCCTTGAAACTGTCAGGGATTATGTTTAATCACCGGCAACTTATAAGTGATTATACATAATTTCTAAAATTTTCAGGGATTTAAAAATTCGATTCGAAATAGTCAACTTTTTCCATGACAGGAAAAAAAATCAAAACATCGCAAAATTACCTTTAAAACCAAATATTTTGACTGGGTGGCTGACAATAGGGCAAACACTATTAAATGAATTCACTTCTATAAAAATATACGGAAAGTTTTTATCTAAAAATTTAATCCAAAAATCTCAGAATCTTTGACCATAAAACTGAGGAGAAGTTTTTGACCAAATTGACCAAACACTGCGGACGTCCGAAGTTGATAATTGGTCGTCACCATCCGTGCAATAAAGAATTCATCTCAATTATAAATTATATTCACCTTGAAGGTTTTTTCTTTGATGTGAAGACATCAAGCTGTTTTATACATAGCCGACACCCGGATGTGCCTCCGTCAAATATTCGTACGGTGCATTTTCCGTCAAAGGTCGATTACGTACAATTTTTAATATTCAAGTTGTCAGCATTTTGCATATCATTTCTTCTTAATAATAGAATAATGTGCAAAAACGCGGAATCCAAATCATTTTAGAATACAAATGACGTATTTAAAAATAAAACAGGACTTTTTTTTTTCAGAAATACAAGACAAAATAGTAATAAAGCCTGAAAACTATTTGTTTCTGATTCAACTTTTAATCACCTACAGTTTTTTGCATTATTAATATAATTAACTACATTTACACTTACTGATAATTAAACATTCAATCATAATAAAAACTAAAATTAGCTGTTAGCTACAATGAATAGTTGCATGGCTATACAATTAAGGAGATGTGGTATGATTGACAATGAGACAACTATTTGCTAGAGTTTATATGATGAAAATATAATCAATTATATGTCACCATACGGCCCTCGACAGTGAGAGAAAAACCTATACCGTATAGTCAGCTATAAAAGGCCCGAGATTGAAAATGTGAAACAATTCAAACTAGAAATCCAGCATACTCGATCGTGAAACATATAAACGTTCTTGTTAACCTTAGTCTTGACTTGGAATGTATGGTCAGTCGGATAGTTGGACATTTCGTACCATTGATGCACATTTTTCTAAATGTATTTGTAAATGTGTGTGATTTGAATATCGCAAACGAGACTTTCAGTGTTGCGTATGTATCAGATCGTGTCTCGCGGTTCGTATTGGGGTTTGAAGTAGTCTTATACAAAGTCAGTCATCAATGCTTTGGACTAGACCAATATCGCAAAACCTAAGACGATTGGTTTCTCAAATTCCAACGTGTTTCGTTTTCCTTTTGTTAGGGATACCAACACGGTTCCGGATATGTTCCATGCTTTTTGCTAATACTTTCATACTATTTACTTTTTTTAAATGTTACCCTAGATTTGCCTTTGAGTTTGGTTTTGTGTTAATGTAAGGTATCAACATGGGCCTTGGTTGGATATGATAGCTTTATGTTTATTCCTAAGTTTCAACTTCCGGGTCAGATACCTCTTTAAGTTCACATATATAATGAACCACATTTGTTGAAATAGCTTGAAAAATTGATCTTAAATGTATCTAAATTATTTGTTTCATTAATATTATCTGCCCAGTAAGGTCGGGTGACCATTCCTCGTGTCAATCTCATAAATGTAGTCTTCGCATAGTGTTTGTCTATTTCTTAAGGCTTGTATTTTGAAATCAGAGTTTTACCACAGTCTTATATCCTCAAAAACGGTTCCACTAAAAGTAACACATAATACTTTCACCTTTATCAATTGTACTGGCTTGGTAATCGCACATTCAATTTAGCTACGTATTCGTGTTTACTTTAACTCATTTGATCTATCAGGCCTTAAGTTGGCAATCATCCAGATGATTAACATTGTACACGCCTGTCTACTATTTCTCTTATGGTTATACTAGTATGCCTGCCATTTTCTGGATTTAATTTTATTGTAAATTCCGGGTAGAGGGAAATTTCTTCAAGCACTTTCTGTGTGTTTGGAAATACGACGGTTCAGTAATTCTCTACAAGTTCCTGTAGACTTGCTTTTATCAATGGCTAGCTGTTAATAAAGAGTAATGCCTGTACACTGTCTGCATCTTCCCCTCCTCATCCCCTTTTGCTCTGCGACACTTTTTGTAAAACGAATTATTTTACTCGTTTATTTGTAATGACGAGGTAGCTGTTGTACCCGGCCAGGTTGTGGAAAATAACCAGAATGATTCCAGGCGCCTTGTATTTTGTGTTTCACTAGTGAGATGTGCCTTTGTAATTCCTGGTTTGTTGACAGTTATCTTTCACTTTGTCATCTCCCAGTTTTTCAAAACATCCCCGTTACATCCTTTGCCTGCTCGAACGCTTTGTTCTCTTTCGACTTCTCTTTGGACATAATTATTATTTTTCTGGTACACAGAGCTCAAAAATCTTCTTTAAGTTTATTCATAAGGATTTCGGCCACATCATACCTCTATTACTACATTGTACATATTGAATAACAAACTGGTATCTAGTGAACACCCTGTCGTTACAGTAATTAATGCGATAGAAAAAGGACGGTGTTTGCTTCTGGTAAGGTTTGGTGTCTGGTTTTCAGTCATTCATTCAGCACTAGTAACTCATGATTTCTTCGGCCGGGATTTTATTCTTTCGTTGTTTTTACAGTCTTGATTTCATTTTCTCTGCTAATCCACACATTGTTTTCGACTTGATGTCATCAGTAAAGCACTCAAATTCTACGTACACTACGAATAAATGGAACCTTCATTGATTTCATAGGGTTTTGAAAATCTTGGTAGGCCATCAACCATCAACATTCATAAAGTGTTATTTACATAAACAAAGAACTGGGTTATTTAAGTAAGAATCACCTAGATTGTAAAGCAGTGCAAAGTTTTTACAAACTATATGGATATGCATATATATATATATATATATATATATATATATATATAGGAAAAAAAATAAGGCTGAAAATGCACCAAATATTTGTATTCAATATGAATATTCACATTTTGTCTATTACAATATAAAATTGTTCATAGTAACAGTGAAACCGGTAGGATACTGTGGAGGATACTATGAACATTATGAACAATTTTATATTGTAATAGACAAAATGTGAATATTCATATTGAATACAAATATTTGTTGCATTTTCAGCCTTATGTTTTTTCCTATTTTGTGCACAGCGTGGACAAAATTTAAAAACTTTTCAATATATATATGAGCATGCAACTTAAAGAAACCACACTTCTTCACTTGTATGAAAAGTAGAAAGAAGTAGAATATAAGTTAAATGAGTGGAATACAGATATTTAATATAGTACTTCCCAAAAATCAATGTATGATGTGGGATTCGAAAGGTGGACGAAAGACTTAAAATTATACACGTCAGATAGGTCATTTTAAGGAATAAATTACCATATGAACCACAGGAAATATAGTGTGGTATTTTAACCAAGACTCTTCCATTGGAACTGGAACACACTGGAAATAATGATTTAAAAACGGATTGACAAATATATATTGTGATTATTACGATTATTGTGAGTTGTGCCTTTGTAATCCCCGGTATGTTGACAGTTATCTTTCACTTTGTCATTTCCTAGCTGTTTTCAGCATCTCCGTTACATCATTTGCTTGCTCGCACGCTTGTTTATTCCCTTTTGACATCTCCTTGAACATAATTATTATTTTTTCAAAAATCTTCTAAGTTTATGCATAAGGATCTCGGCCACATCATCCCTCTTTTTCTACATTGTACATGTTGAATAACAAACTTGTATCTAGTGAACACCCTGTCGTTACAGTAATTAATGCAATAGAAAATTGACGGTATGTGCTTTTGGAAGGGTTTGGTGTCTGGTTTGCAAGTCATTCATTCGGCACCAATAACTCTTCGGCCTTGATTTTATTCTTTTATTGATTTTTTTTTACAAAGTCTGAATTGTTTTTATCTACTAATCCTCACAATGTTTTCGACTTGACGTCATCAGTAAAGCACTCAAATTCTACGAACACTACGTACAAATGAAAACTTCATTAGTCTCATAGGGTTTGGAAAATCTTGGTAGGCCCTTGATCCGGCATCGTTACTTCCGTACTCATCTTTCTTATTTCTGCTCTTTCTTATTTCTGCTGAGATAGGGTCTGTTCACTTTGGAAGTGATTAAAAGAGAGACGAAAAATTCCAAAGGGATATATATTTATATACAAATAAGTCGAAATCAAACTGACAATGCCATGGCAAAAAACGAAATATGACGAAAAGACAAACAACAGTACACAATACACAACATAGAAGACTGATCAAAACGAACCCAACCAAAAACCAGGGGAAAACTCGGGTGCTTTGGAAGGGTAAGCAGCTCCCGATCCACATGTAACACCCGTCGTGTTACCCCTATACAATATTTTCATTTGCTATATCAAGTGATTTTGTAGCACACAGTAGCGGATTGGTAATTGACAGTTATCTAACTCTACGACAGCAACACATTCATCAACCCTCAATATTTATAAAGTGCTATTTACATTTTTATACATAGAACTGGGTTATTTAAGTAAGAATCACCTAGATTATATGGAAGTGCAAAGTTCTTACAAGCTAAATGGATATGCATAAAGATATGCATATAAATATAAAATCTTCCAACTCACTTTGGCCCTTTAAGAAACTCTTGTATGGTCTGTGACTGAAGTAGATTTTACGCAACCGCATGAACATACAACTACTAAATACCTTACTTCTTCACGAGTATGAAGAGTAGAAAGATGATCAGAAGTATTAGATAAGTGAGTGTAATACAGATATTTAATATAGTACTCCCCACAAATCAATGCCTGATGTGTGGTTTGAAAAGTGAACGAAAGACTTAAAAACTATACACGTGAGATAGGTCTATATGAGCAATAGTTACTATATGAACCACAGGAAATAGACTGTGGTATTTTAATCAATATCCTTCCATGGAAACTGGAACACACTGGTTATGGTGATTTAAAAAAGGATTGAAAATATAAATATTGTGAGTATTATTAACTCACCACCCCGAGAAATCAATTGAGTACTCGTATTTACAACTAAAAAGACATAGAAAAAACATAGATGAACTACAAAAACGCGACACAGTAGTGTGTGCAAATTTTTGTTTGAATGATTTGAAGATGCTTTCAGATGGTCAACCGTTCAATAAAATTGTAAAAAAGAAAGATGGTAGATTAATTTGTGTTGGTAAAAGACGAGCGAGCATTGTTACTCTATTCGTGAACCTCGATGGTAAAATGAATGCAGACCGAATATGCAGAACCACTCAATTGGTAATCTCTCTGAGCAAAATCAGGAAACGAACCGACGACGAAAGGCTGGTATGCAAAGAATTTGCTACAATTGATCGCTAACATGCAGAAGAATAATTAAAAGATTGTTAAAAGCATGTTATCGATGGGTGCAGATATCAAGGGCAACATCGATGTGATTGTTCAATTGAAACATACGGATAAATGTAACCAATCACTTACAACCGAAGATGACAAGATGGAGGCTAAACAACATCTAAGTACTTTATTACTTACCAGGTGAAAACAGGTTAGGGATATAATATCTACTTGAGAGACATCCAGGGTATTGTTCTACTTATTTTTTTTTAAATTAGGTCCAAAGTTGGGGTCGGACACCCTATCCCACCCTTACGGAAATGTTAATAAAAAATTCCCTACGGCAATACTTTTTCCCGCACTAGGTGTAAAGTGAAGCTGAGTAGCTGAGGTCTACCTGAGAAAAAATCCAGGGTGTTGTTCGACTTAATTTTTTTTTAAATTAGGTCCAAAGTTGGGGTCGGACACCCTACCCCACCCTTACGAAAAAGTTAATAAAAAAAAATTCCCTACGGCAATACTTTTTTCCGCACTAGGTGCAAAGTGAAGCTGAGTAGCTGAGATCTACTTGAGACAAAAATCCAGGGTGTTGTTCGGCTTAGTTTTTTTTTTAAAATTAGGTCCAAAGTTGGGGTCGGACACCCTACCCCACCCTTACGGAAAAGTTAATAAAAAATTCCCTACGGCAATACTTTTGCCCACACTAGGTGCTCACGGAAGCTTAGGACCTAGGGCCTGCTGGACTGTTCAAAATTTCAAGTTGGGGTATAGCACGGATTATTATTTTTTAAATAGATAATATATAATTTCCTTGCCCACCATACTTTGTGTACAAAAAATAAACCTTTCGTCTAATCAAAAGTAAGCGAAATCTACTGGTTCAGAAATAGAATGTTTCGTTAAAACAGATTTGTCTTATTAAAAAAATATTATGGATATTATAGCACGAGCGCAACTTTCTATTCTTGTAATACAGAACAATTGTTACTTTTCAGGAACTATTTGGCAGGATGCCGAGAATATGGAAAGCTATTTGACA
This sequence comes from Mytilus coruscus, assembly GCA_017311375.1. Lineage (NCBI taxonomy): Eukaryota > Metazoa > Mollusca > Bivalvia > Mytilida > Mytilidae > Mytilus > Mytilus coruscus. Next base: position 6,810,858 of record CM029597.1, on the reverse strand, counting down.
CAATATCACAAAAATAATTTCTGATGTCAACATCGATTCCATGTTACAAGCAATTTTGCCAGCATTTCAATAATTTTATAATTATTTACGATTCTATATACACTCAAAACTGTTTTAAATTTATTTAAATTTAAAGCGTGCAGCACGCTGTTTGGTATATTGAAAGCGATTACTATTGTCTTTAAATTAATGAACAGGAAATGAAATTTTTAAATTCATTGAATAGTGTCTTCGACTGCCTAATTATATATTAAAAACTAATGATATAGTGGTTATATATTAATAAAAACATTTTGAGTACGTTTAAATCTTATGCAACTTTTGGGTTCATAGACATATCCAAAAACCTGGCTGCTAGCGTTGTGGCTGCTAGCGAGTGGCTACTAGCTTGAGCCTGGTAAAAGTCTTAAGGAAATAAAACATGCAGGATTCATGCCTTTAGTTGGAAATATTAAGAAGCAAAATTTTAATATTTCAATGTGTATTAAACTGCCAGCATTGAAAATACTTATCCGTTTTCATATTAGAAGAAAATCTTAAACATCAGGTATATCAAAAATAAACATCATATAACAAAATGCGACTATCACATCTAGATATATCTCTAAATTGATAACCGTAATCTGAATATATCTCGTGTTATTTTTAGTGTAAATCCAATAATCAAACTTCTAAATTTATTGTATACAACCAAGGAGGTCATATAACCTCCTTGATACAACTTTGTAATATATTTTTACAGTGTCTCATAAGTCAATTTGTTTGGCTGGGTGTTGATTATTTTAAATAGAGGTCGGTCAATTTAAAACGTATCCACTCATATCAGATACGTTGACGTTAACGTATCTGGAGATATAACAAAACACAATATTTGATCCCAAGTTAAAGTCTGTGTTACGTATCAAAACTCTTTAATCTCTTCATTTCACGGAAACCTTTAGCTAAAACAATTATACAGTTTTACTAGATTGGTAAGGGTAGTGTTTTACGAATGAAAATTGGGGTTCTATCATTAGCTAATGTAGGCTGGTGAAAAAAACAACAGATATTGGGCAATGGCACGAAGACAGTAAAAATTACCAAATGCAACACAGAAAAGACATCATATACATGTCCGGCCATTGCGTTTCAATAGCAAAGTTCTACAAATTGTCCTATTTTACTTTCTCAGACGTGTATTCATTAACTTGAAGTACTTTTCGTTTGACATTATGGACTTGATATTATGGGCCAAATAAATCACTTACCGCGCCTACCTTTTGCGGTGGCCTGTCACACTCGGCTCCCCCTTTTTGGTATTTCATGTCTGTTTTGTGGATTTTACCGTTATCCGGTAAGAAGCGTGAGTTTGTTTCATTTCTTAATCTAGCATTACCTTATAGTTAGAAACGTACCATTTGGAAATCTTAAGTTTAATGACTCAAACTTCTTCTACATTCTGTTTGGCTCAAAAATAAGGTGCACTCGATTCGGTTATGTCTGACGCGAGATAATTAAACTTGGACATTTATATTTGTTACACAAATAGTGCCTCGTTCTTCGTAAGCGCAGCTCCTACACATACTCAGCGATATTTCGCTCAAGGATAGTATGACATTATTTTGGTATGTCCCCAGATACGTATACGTCAACGCACCTGTACCGATGGATACGTTTCAAATTGACCGACCTCTATTATTGCATATGTTTAATTGTATATTGTTCAATTGTTAATCAATTATACGTGACACTTTAATAAAATAATTTATTATTATTATTATTATTATTATTATTATTATTATTATTATTATTATTATTATTATTATTATTATTATTATTAAGCATTTCCACTTACTCAATGTTTAAACATTTATCTCAATTTCACTCCAAGGAATAATGTTGTCAACACTTCCTTACGTAAGGCCAGGAAAACCAAATACTTAAAGCAGAATTCCGTTGGCTGTGAGCCATTATTTTTAGCTAGCTACATAATATACACAAAAACATTACAGTTATACATTTTGTAATTCTTCCTTGGTGTGCTTTTTGTGATTGTTCAACCTTTGCGGTTGAGGTTTATAGCACACGTTAAAAACACAGCTCCTTCGACTGTTTATTAAGCACGAAAAAAAAGATGTCAAGTACAAACAGTGCCACTTTAAAATTGTTATCTCAATAAATAATAATCAAAAATAAATCTGCAACATGGATTAACTTGACGGTTTGGAACATTATGTGAATTGCCTTAACATGTCCGACAGAAAAATCAAAAAAAGATTAAATCATTAGAATTAAAGAATTTTATCTTTTGTTTATTTTTTTATATACAAATCTTCATTCAAATTTAGTTAATATTGTTCATGTTTAAATATTGACCTCATCTTAATTAAATGTGCACGATAATGTTTATCCAGGTATGTCATAAATGCCTCTCACATGTAATATTTTAATTCCGTTTCACGGTAGGTATAGTGTCCGACGGAGATCGTATTTTTTAGAGTGAATCGGTCCACTTTTTTCGAGGTAGATTTGGTTTTTATTCGAGTGATACTACATGCGATCAGATCAATTTACTGATATTTCGCATATGTAATAGTTTTATTCATGACTGTTCATCTTATTCCGAATATTAAACATGTTTTGATCACAAACGACTCACAATTTCATTGTAGTTCATAATTAGTTTGAAGTGTTTTACATTGTCCGTTTTTTTTTCGAGAGCAACATTTAAAACGTCCGGGTTTTTAAACAAATGGTCCGAGTTTTTCAAAGAAAATGTGAACAAGAAAGAATGCATTCTTGGTCGTAAAAACTAACTTTTTCTAGTTTGTAACTGTAATTTAGCGAAGGGCAATATTACATATTCCTAATAAGTAATAAAAAATATTACTATGTTGATCAAATTTAACCCTTTTCAAATTAATGATAATTTTCTGTTCTGAAAACATTTAACCATAACCTTGCAGTATTAAGATATATTAGAAATAACTGGATTCTTTATAAAACTGTCTTTAGAATCGAGAATCGTAATCTTTTCAATATCATTTTATGCTACAATATCGTTTACAGTAAATAATAGTTTATGATTTATATATTTTACAGTGGAGTTTTAAAAATAGGGTTAATTAAGAAAACAAAGGGACAGAAGTTATGAATTCAGTAAAATGCAATATACCATAAATATTCTACTAAGAGAGGCCTGGGATCAGTAAAGCCCCCATCCCCCAAAAAAATCAATAATCCGCCCCTGTACTATTTACGACTGACAATACATTTTGAATTGAATGGAATATATAATAAACAATGAAATAAATAAACAAAGCTTTAAAATGATCCTTTTGAAATAATAATAAGAACAATTTGTATACAATAGCGTTCACCTCGTGTATTTAATTCACGTCTTTCGCAGAGTTCCGTAGATATACATTGGTTATTGTAATGCCTAGATAGAGATCCGTATTTTTCATTTTTTAAAAGCACTGCTAACTGATGGAAAAGAAACTATCATGGTGTTTTTAATTGCTGTGTGACCAAGTATAACGTACGCTTGATCATACTCCTCATCACTGTAGTAGCATTTGAAAATTGTTCTTGTTTTCCATTCATAGTTCTAACGATAAAACAAATTATCATCAAGACAAATAGTAAATAAAACATTTAGGATGTATTTTTGTTAAAAAAATGTATTTTTGTTGAAAAAAATACACATACTCGCTTAACACATACAATGTACGTACGTCTCAATCCAACATTGTACTGCTTGATACTTTGGTCTGGGAAAACATGATTTATTTATTAGTTGTACCTGGCTTTGAACTAGCTTTCAGTAACCGCGAGTACTCTTATATCGATATTTTGCATCTATAAAGCCATCTGTAACTGATTTTTACAGTGTGTTCTTATTTTGTGGTGTTACACTACTGTCCAGAGTTAGGGGGAGGGTTGAGGGCTTGCAAACATGTTTAACCCCGCCACAATCTTTAATATATGCCTGTCCCAAGTCAAGAGCCTGTAATTCAGTGGTTGTCGTTGGTACACGGTGACCTATATCTGCTTTATCTTCGTCATTTAAACTCTTGTGGATAGTTGTCTCATTGGCATTCATACCTTTATATATATGGCTCACATAATATATTGTTTACAACACGAATATTTACTGTATGATATACAAATTTGGTTGAATCAACATCGATATACGTAATACTATGTTTGGATCGATACAACATGTGTATCTGGGCGTTGACTTGTACGTGTTACTGTACGTACTACAGTATTATCAAACTGTTTAAATGCATTGGTTTCGTGCTTTGAAAAGTACTTTATTTGAATCTTTTCATTGTTTTTTAAACGTAATCGCACTGACATATAACATTTTAAGCCATTGTTAGTTTGTTTAATCACTCGATCAAAACCTGGACCGCTCTTAAAAAAACCGGACTGCTCTCAAAAAAACACGGACATATAAAAATGAATTTATTCTAAAAATGTCCTTCTCAATGCAATAACAAGAATTTTTGTAAAGTGTCAGTAAAAGTGGATAAATAATGGTTTGACAGTGACTGTGAATTTGCTCGCCAAAATTATCGCAAGCTCAAAAGAAAATTTAAGAACGATTGATCAGAACAAAACTGCAAAATTATGAGAAACAATATAAAAAGACTCTAGATAAAGCAAGCATTGCACATAGAAGAAAAATGGCAAAAAAATAAACATATTGAGATCCAATAACTCAAAAGAGAATTGGAAATTACTGAACAGTAGAAAAAAAAAGAGACTAACCCGACATCCCTATTACCAAATTGTTCGATTTTTTCAAAAACTTGAACGCCGTCCCAGATGATGGAATTTCTTAAGGGCATTAAAAACCTGAAAAACGATAAAGCATTTGGGGATGATCGTATAATAAATGAATATATCAAGTCGACAACTGGTTTATTCATTGAATTATACGAAAAATTAGTTAACGTTATATTTCGCACTGGTATATTCCTGACGGTTGGCTAATTAGTTACATTTATCCTGTTTATAAAAATAAAGGTAGCAAGTTGGGCCCCAAACAATTTAGACCTATTACCAATTTGATTTGTATGGGGAAACTTTTTACCGCAACTTTATGTGAGCGACTTAATCTTCTCTACGAAGAATTTATGTTTTTGAATGAAAATCAATGTGGTTTTAGAAAGGGTTATTTAACAATTAATAATTTATTTGTAATTCATTCATTGTTTGAAATTTTAAAATTAGAAAAGAAAAAAAAATATTTAGTGCATTCGTCGACTTCGAAAAAGCGTTTGACACGATTTGGCGAGATGCACTGTGGTATAAAATGCTTTAAAATAATATGATTGGATGTATGTATAATGTAATTGTAAATATGTATCAAGATGCTAAGTCATGTATTTCATATAATAATTCCATATCAAATTTTTCCCCATGTAGTAACGGGGTTAGACAAGGCGAAAATTTATCGCTTTTTTTTTTTTTTTCTTTTTAAATGATATTGATTCATTTTTTGCAAACCTGTAATATAGAGGGCCTAAAACCAGTGTCAACAGAGCTTGAAGAAAAATTTGACATTTTTTAAAACTTTTTATTATCCTGTATGCTGATGATACTGTTTTGATGGCCGAATCCGCAACTGAACTCCAAAAACTTTTAGATTGTTTCCTAGATTACACAGATGTATGGAGGCTAAAATTAAAGTAAATGTTGATAAAACAAAGGTCGTGGTTATTTAAAGGAGACCACCATCATGTAATTTTCAATTTTTCTTTAATGAAAAAAAAAAAACTGGATATCGTTGATGAATTTAACTACTTGGGTATAGTTCTAACAAGAACAGGCAATTTTAATAAAACAAAATAGTTTAATGTAGAAAAGGCTACTAAGGCTCTTTACGAAGTGTTAAGATTCGGTCGTCTACATAATCTTTCTATAAGTAGTCAGTTGGACTTATTTGATAAAATGGTGAAACCAATATTGCTGTACGGTTGTGAAGTATGGGGTATTGGAAATAATGACATAATTGAAAGGGTACATCTAAAATTTTTGTAAATTATTATTTAGTCTGAAAAGATCAACACCGTCGTTCATTCATCAAGCTCAGATTTAAAGATCAGTTAGTACAAGTCTGGCATTATTTGTTTGAAAAGTCATCAAAAGCACTTAATTATAAACTTTTCAAAGATTTTTTTGGAAAAGAAGATTATTTTGAAATTCTTGGGGACTAACTATCTACTGATTTGTGTAGATTTAGGACCAAAAACCACAAGCTCCCTATCAAGGGTAGATGGAATAATATAGTTAGAAATAATAGACTTTGCCTTCTATGTAATAAAAAATGATAGTGGCGATGAATTTCATTACATATTAGAATGTAAATACTTTGAAGAGAACAGGAAACTTTGTATGTCACATTATTATTTTAAAAATGCAAGTATTGTTAAATACAAGCAGATTGTGTCTACAAAAAACAAATCAGAACTGATTAAACTTTATAAATTTATAAAGATTATCAATACAGGTAATAGTGGTATATGTAATCATGGCTAAACTGTATATTGTCTAAGCAATTGTTTTGTTTGTCAATGTGTCGGTTTATTGAGAATAAAGATATATATGTAACAGATACCTTTCCATTGAATATCCAATTTAGCACATATTTACGTAATAGTTATACACCGAGGGATAGGTGTGTCTGGATAAGAAACCCCGACGGCCGGAGGCCGGAGGGGTTTCTTATCCAGACACGCCGTATCCCGAGGTGTATAACTAACTTACACCCCATTCTAAACCCTATATTTCTTAACATTAATTACTAAATGAAAAAGAATGGACAGCATATTTATTTACAATATCAAACCATAATTTATAGAATTGTTTTACATGAAACCCCACTAGTAACCTTACTTTGGCTATCTTCGTTCAAACTTTGACAAGTGAGTAGATTTAACAGATGTCAAAGTTGCTGTTTTGCATATTCCCGTTAAATCCATGTGCTAATATGGATCAGCAGGTCAAGGTTGACCGTTTCGTGCATTCTTATTTCAAAAAAAAAATACATCATGCTCCTGGTTTACATTTTGTAAATATGGACGGATATAAGACGGACGACATTTTGTGGCAAGCGTTGGATTTGGTAGAAGAGACTAAAGATGAAGGCAATATTACACCCCAAAGTACTTACCTGTATCAGTTTAATAAAGGTAATCATAACTGTATTTTATATCTTACGATTTTAACAAAACAAAAGCCCCCTCTCTCGAGAATAAACAAAAATTCATATTCGAACATACTAAGGGATAGGTGTGTCTGCATTAGAAACCCGACTACCAGACACGCTCAACATACAAAATTTAATGAAGAGGAACTCCCTTTTTGGGGGCAATCAGGGGCTGATCCAGCCGGGGGTTCCAACCATTCCATTGCATTGATCTTCTAAATAAAAGTCGGGTCCAATCCGCGGAACCCCCAACCCCGGATCGGCTACTGGGTAACCGGGGGGGGGTCCGGGAGTAGAGACATTTGACTGGGATAAAAAAAAGTTACCTTCAAGCAAAGGAGTATTTAAAGGATTATTTTTATTTTGGTATTCCATATAGATGCTTATTGGAATTTCCTAAAATGTGTTTTTTTAATATCATGAAACAATTTGTAGTGAACACTATTTGTAATTTCTTATGTTCATGCTATTTAAAAAATAATCAATTTCTATTGTTACGAATAACAATGAACTTTGTTTGCGGGATGTAGAAGCAGGGGTTTCCAGAAACCCCGCCCGTCACACCCTGTGGTCAAAATCCATTGTTATTCGTAACAATAAATCTATTCAATTTACACTTGTTTCAGAAATAGAAACTATGAAGTATAACAATAGAACTGGGGTGTAAAACTTAAGTAATCTTTTAATTGGTCTATTGATAGTTTATTTTGACTGACTACTTGTATCACAGGTATTGTGAAATGAAGTTCATTAATTAAAATTTATATTTTGTAAATTTACTCACTAGTATCATAGGCCTACTTCGATTCGTCCAACTCGGGTTAGTAGAGTCTGTCGAGTTTACTCGACTGACAATCGAACCCCCCGAGTTTGACCTTTTGAACCTAGTACCCGAATTAACACGACATCAACCCTGGGTTGGGGCAGGTTTAGTAGGGTTTCAAAATGGCGTCAAGCAGCTCCAGCAAAGATAAGTATGATACAAATAACTAAAATTTTACAAAATACAGCCAGAGAAAGGGGCTGTTAGTGAAATTATTTAATGTTTGTTTTTTTTGAATGAAATAAATATTTTTTGTGTGTAAATACTGTCGATGATGTTTATAAATGCTAAGAGTAAGATGTGAATGTATTACTTACAACACAAGTTTTAAAATGAATGTAATGACCTGGGAAGAACTGGAAATGATTAAATGATAAAAGTTCTTTAATTTGATTATGTTACAAATTTGAACATAAAGTTGTTTATTATCGACGTCTATGAAAAGAAAATTAACTACTGCTGCTATATTTATATCCACCATTTTGAAAGTCAACTCGAGAAGAGTTTTCTTGATTCGGGAAGGGTGCACACATGCGCATAAACACTGATTTTACAACTCTTAGTCAACCCGAGTTGGACGAATCGAAGTAGGCCCTATAGGCTATCATATTTGTTCAATTTATGACAGTGATTTACCACATCATGGGTTTTAAAATGCAGCAAACACGAATTTGGAACTGAACTGCTTATAAGTCAATCTCACAAACAAATAGTTGATTTAAAAAGCCCTTGACTCAAGAATGAACAGATGTTAGCTGTTGCTGTAAGTATGTATATTGAGATAAAGATGTGTCTACTTCTTTAATGGATAGATGACTAAATAAACTGACCAAAAACAGCCATATATAGTTAAGATGTAGTGGGCCTGTTCCAAATTCACAGTTAAGCTAAAGCTACGTTAAATTTGAAACATATATATGAAGTCCATAGATAGTCCAGCAGATAATTATTAAAAAGCAACTTCCAATACATCAATAATATTAAAGGTTTTGGATTTTTTCTTAAATTTCAAAGTCAAATCCAAAAGCTTTGTCAGCATAAGGATATATATAGGTGGCAAATTCCCTTCAGACATTATCACGGTTTTTCAATTCATGATGAGAGGAAATAAGTTCGTTTAGACCGTTAAAAAATGATCGCCATCATCATCAAGCTGCTTGAATTTCCCTTCACAAGGTTTTATAGTACATTCTCTTTGTGTACAAAGTAACTGTATGGATGATGAATTACCACAATTATACAAAGATTGCGTTTAACTCATATCAAGGTATTAAGAACCATATTTTTCTTTCTTTATTTTAATGATTGAAACTTGTCTTTTAAAAACATTTTTAATTTTAAACCAAAGATTTTAATAGCAGTATATATATACAAATCAATATGAAAACTAAATACGAACACTTTTTATACGCCCATCGAAGAAGGGACGTATGTCATACACTTATCCGGGAATTACCCTTTTGCCGATAATTTACTCTTCCGAAATACTCTTATCCTGGAAATATCAAAATTATGAAGTAAATATGTCTGTAAGTATCAATAAGCAGTTCTTTTATTTGAGATGGTAAATTATATTGATGAATTGTCATTTTTATGTATATTTTAAAATTTAGTTATCTTTTCATTAAACTAATATTGAAATAAAAATAGAAGCTGCCGACATCTAAAATAATGTCTCCCCTGTATCTGTTACCCCTAAGAAAAAATTAAACAGGAACCAGCTTACATTTGCAGTTTTTCGAAGTTCGTTTCAATTTCAAAATGGGGGATTGATGATTTTGTAAATAAGTACTTTTGTTAAAAAATATATATCGAATAAATTAAATAAAAGAAATAAGGAATTGACACTAGAAATCACTTGTGGATAAGAGAATAATTATGTTGTGCAAAAGTTTATAACATAAACAAGTACTATCTTTAAAAAAGATATCTGACGCATTCAGATGTGAGCATCGAGATTAAAACAAACCATGAATCTTTATCAGTTTATCACAGTTAAACAAAATTGCACATTGTTTGACGGCAAAAGGATGGTGATTCTGAAACTTGAGTATTTGTGCTTTTCTCTAAAGAATTAGAATATATACTGCATTTTACTTAACTTAAGTAAATATATAGGTATTTTTCAGAAATAAAGAAGTACCTATAGCTGTGAAATAGACATAAAAATAAGATATTAGTAGGTACAATCGGTAATGAATAACAAACTTGAAACAGTTAAGAACTATGGAGCAATGTCAATTATATCTATATGTCAAGCACAACTTTAACAATTAGAGATACAACCTATTTCGGTGTGTATATCGGGGACAGACGGACGCCAAAAAGGAGATGATCTATATATTACAGCTCAGTTTGACAAGTAATTAAATTTGCGATATATGTATTTTGACATTCTTTATTTCAAGTATAATATTTTATACTGTTTGAAATTATTATTGGAAGTTTGAGATTGCACTTGTAAACTTGTACACAAAGCCGATAATATTAAAATAGTGCATCCTACAGAAATTTGAGAGACTTTACAGATCATGCGTTTTCATTGAAAAGAATATTTTTTTGAAGAGAAACACTTAAATATATTGTATGCACGTCTACGCAGTGTAACATGTTTAATGTCTTGAACATGTTTTGCTGTTATTATTCCAATTTATTCTAAAAGAGCAGTGAGGTCAAAATATGACCGAATTACCTATTATTTAACTTTTAAAGTCAATATGATTATTTTAAGGCGATTTGTCTACCTAACAAAATCTTGTCAGGCAGTAGTGTTTTTGTCGTAAGATTTTTTGTGAGAAGAGCCCTGGTTAGTGATGTCTATCTAACATATTTTGACATTGGGGTTGGGGGTGGGGGGTTTATCCATATTGAGAGATCTTACTAGTCGAAATTCGTTAATTGTCGAGTCTGCGACATTTTTCAGCAAGAGTGAGAATATCAATCCTACAGTCCGGCGTCGGCGTCGGCTGCGTCAACATTTTAAGCACAATCTGTGGTTTAAGTTTTTTTAAACATCAATAACAGGCAATTTTATAAAACTTGGACAGATGCTTCTTCATGATTGGACAGTCTCACCAGCAAAATTTGAGAGACACAGGGTTCCGTTGGACATTTTACGATTTTTTACTCGTATAGACTCAGCACGATTTAGAGCTTGACATATTTTATGAATAAAATTTAGAATGGAAATGAGGAATGTGTCAAAGAGACAACAACCCGACCAAAGAGCAGAAAATAGCCCAAGGCCACCAATGGGTCTTCCACACAGCGAGAAAATCCCGCATCCGGAGGCTGACTTCAGCTGGTCCCTAAGCAAAAATGTGTACTAGTTCATGCAGTGAAAATGGACGTCACACTAAACTCCGAAACATATAAATGACATAAAATTAAAAAAAAAAAAACATACAAGACTAACAAAGGCCAGAGGCTTCTGACTTGGGACAGGCGCAAAAATTCGGCGGGGTTAAAAATGTTTTGTGAGATCTCAACCGTCCCCTTATACTTCTAGCCAATGTAGAATAAACAAACATCCATAATACGCACAGTAAAACTCAGTTAAAATACCTGCCTTTTGTTGAAAACTGTATGCTAACATCTAGATTTCTTTTGGTTTCATGTGTTTTGGGATTGTTACTTCATTAGGTATAACCAATCACATTTAACTGTACACATTTACCTTTACCATTTTGATGCGTATTTCGACAATTAATGTCTTCAATAATCTTGAGGCCAAAACCTTAAAGAGAAAAGTCAAAGAGCTGATATAATTGAACAGGACAAAGTTATTGCAAAACCAGGATAAGAAATTGCACGAGGGGAAGATACACATTCCTTAAGTTTTCAACACCAATTTTCAGTAAAACAATTTCTTTAATTCTGTGTGCATTTAAACCGGTTCTGAAGTTTGATCTTTTGTATCCTATATAAAAAAAGAAGATGTGGTATGATTGCCAATGAGACAACTGTCCACAAGAGACCAAAATGACACAGAAATTAACAACTATAGGTCACCGTACGGCCTGCCTTCAACAATGAGCAAAGCCCATACCGCATAGTCAGCTATAAAAGGCCCCGAAATGACAATGTAAAACAATTCAAACGAGAAAACTAACGGCCTTATTTATGTACAAAAAATGAACGAAAAACAAATATGTAACACATAAACAAACGACAACCACTGAATTACAGGCTCCTGACTTGGGACAGGCACATACATACATAATGTGGCGGGATTAAACATGTTAGCGGGATCCCAACCCTCCCCCTAACCTGGGACAGTGATATAACAGTACATCATAAGAACGAACTATAAAAATCAGTTGAAAAAGGCTTAACTCATCAGATGGACAAAAATACAAGTGGACGTGGCAGGGTACTTGTACATCCCAACAACAAAAAGACATTAGGAACAGATCTGAGAGAAAATAGTATGGTTGTGACCTGCTTTCTATATCTCATTTGCTATTCGTTAGGTCAATTATGACTTTCAAAGGAATACTTTTTTAAAATAATTTGAGTTGGTAACAAGCGATATCAAATTCTCACTTGTTGTGAAACCTATAAATACACTACATGTTGATTGAATTTGGAGTTGGTTTACGACGGTTTACAAATTGGCCATACGATTTTTGTTTATCGTCAAGCCAAAATACTACAAATTTCAAATAGAAATAGTTGTGAAATTACTATTGTTACATTCTAAATTACGAAATTATGACCCGTTAAGTATGCAGTATTTTGTTTCATAACATCAGTTTTGGACCAATTATTCAACAACAATTATTGATAACATTTTTTTTTGCACTTGGAATAGTAATATTTATTACAGTTAACTTAAATTTGGTCAATCATGAACGTTTTCATGAACGTTTCTGCCTGAACATAATTACTCAAGGCTGCTAGTTGTTGAATCGTAATCTTGACGAATGAGTAGCGAACATAACAAGACCAAGAAGATACCAATGGGCCAGTCACAAACCACAGGTCAAATAAAAAGAGACGTCACAATGGCCAAATAGAAAACAACTAAAAGACAACAATAGTCCACAAAACACTACATAGAAAATTAAAAATTTTGCAACTTAAACCACTGTTGTATATCTAATTTTCGTTATAATAAGGGTTGCTAGTTCACAGTCAGGTATCTGTATCATTCCAGAATTGGAAAGGGTTATTCCGTATCCGGTTTGGTAATTACTCTCTCTATCATTTTCTTGTCAATGCTGGTAGCAGACGTTATTTTTATTGAGATCAAAATATTACAACAAAACTAATTTATTCGTGTTTATTTGTGTCCTTAACATATAAAAGTCCCCCAAGGATATAGAATGGTGGAGGACCCTTAAAATTAATGTGAATTTTAAACATTTATAAGGCTGTGATCTGTACAATTTTTTTCACACATGGTTTTGAAAACAATGGCAAACTTTTCAAGGTCGCCATTTTGACATCGTTTCCAAATAATATATTTTTCATTGACTCTATATGCTAGGTACACATAAATGTTTGGGTGCAGTCGCGAATGTTTGAGATGATTTTAGCACAGAGCAAACATGTTTAAATCGTTTCATTAATTGTTTTGAAATTTCATGATTTTATGATTACAAAGTTGCATTCCGTCTATGAAACTACCAACCATTTAGAAATTTGGAAAAGTTCTATCTTTCGGGGCGGGGATGTTGTATATCTAATTTTCGTTATAATAAGGGTTGCTAGTTCACAGTCTAGTATCTGTATCATTCCGGAATTGGAACGGATTATTCCGTATCCGGTTTTATAATTACTCTCTCTCTCTCTCTCTCTCTCTCTCTCTCTCTCTCTCTCTCTCTCTCTCTCTCTCTCTCTCTCTCTCTCTCTCTCTCTCTCATTTTCTTGTCAATGCGGGTAGCAGACGTTATTTTTATTGAGAGCAAAATACTACAAAAAAACTATTTTATTCGTGTTTATTTGTGTCCTTAACATATAAAAGTCCTCCAAGGATACAGAAGCACATTAAAAACCAGGGATGAATCTAGATGCTTCGGAAGGCTCAGTAGTTCCTGTTCGAATGATTGCTCCGCATCACGGTGCGGAGCTATTAGTTTCAGTCGATATACACGCCATCTTGAAATAATTACTTATCACATAAAGATTCTAATTGGTTGCTTTATGATGCGGCTGAGATACAGCAACAGCTATTGGCTTAATTGAGATAAAGAATTACAGACTTTTCTCGTCTCAGGATGCGAAGCAAAATTGCCGGAAAATTAACTATGTGTATTTCAGTTCCGATCAAGTGTTATTAATTCATGTTCGTTTTATTATGCATATATTGCACACTGAAATATCAATTTTTTAATACCTGTTTATTTGCTTTGTTAATCTGTAATTAATTTGTTTAGCTAAACAATGTTCCTATACAATGTTTACAAAAAATGCATTATCTGTATTTTATAACTTCTGCCAATCTGGGCACACCTCCAGAGAGGCACACCTCGAGAGTCGTATTTTGTAAATGTTTTAAATTCAACAAGTAAATCGAAATTTTTTTAAAAGCATGGGTGTATAACGTACAACACTGAACAGCCAGTTTAAAATTTTAGAAAAGTTCATCTTAATATATATACAAAAATTGATATTGCAAGTCTAAGACATCCATTTTATATCAATCAATATCTTAAAATACCACATTTCCAATACTAAATCAACAACCACATGCACACGTATTACCTTAAATTAGGATAGAGCGAAGCAGTCCACAGCTTTTTAGAAAGCTCAAACTTGTGACATTTACTATCGCTCATGAAAGTACTCTTGTTAAAATACATTGATGAGTCATGCAAAGATTCGGTATCTAAAAATAAACGGATTTCTAAATGTCTTTTGTCTAACTCTACATCACCAATCTTAAATGAACAATCGGCTAATGTAGATTATCTAACCCTTAGACTTAATCGAATTTAAAAGTTTGAAATGAAAGCACAATTTTCCAGGCAACTCAAATTTCTGTAAGAACCCATTTTTGGTGATATCGCAATTGAGGAAAAGAGGACATGCGTTTTGCTACGACAACTGCAATATATTCATTATCTTATACTAAATATACTGCTCAAAGGTCGACATAGTAAAGATGAAGTTCGTATATCTTTTGAAGAGATCTGTTCAACTCTGACACAAGGAACCCTTTGTTCAACAGCTTCTTGAAGAGAAGCTTTCTTCTAACAAGGACGGAAATCATCATTAGAAGTACAATTCCTTGATTATCGTTTCATCCTGGATATCAATTCAAATATGCAGGCGCTCCTAAAATGTTAATACATAGAAATGGAAAGTTCCCAATGGAAGATTAAACATATCTCTTTCGTCGTAGAGTTTTGTTCTCAACTTACCCTTATTTTCAACAATTTACAGATGTATGTCAGGGTATGAAGCAAACTTAAGTGTGTCTGAGGTATCCTTTAATTCATGTTCAACCGGATATCATTAGCGGTATGACGTATCTACAGTACGGAAGTTTTTAAGAATTAATTTATAAATTCTTCTACATTCAAGGCCATGCGCTCTACTGAGAGTCAAGTATCAAATATTGATGTCACTACAACATCGCAGCTTAAGGTCTCCTCTGAACATTTCAAGGTCGCTACTATGCATTGGCTACCTAAACTGCGAACAAAACCCGTCAACTATCGTTTTATCTCGTCTTCTGGTAAGTGTTCTACAGCTAATCTTTCTGTCCTTCTAGTTCCCTTGCTTCTATTAAAGAGCTCATTAATGTCATAAACTTTTGTAATAAAGCATATCAAACAATAATTTAATTTTGGATGTAACGCGTCTTCCGATTGGCTGACGTTGTTTTGTTTATCAGCTCATAGACATAATTTTGTCATGAGACCTTGACGTCATCAACGTTTTTTCATGATTTACACCGGTTTAAAATGGAATTAAGAATTAAATTATAAGAAATTACTGTAATATTTTTTCTGTCTATTCGAAATAACATAAAAAATGTGTTTTGCCTTCTACCTCCGGAAGAAATGTTCATAGGCGGCACGCGCGTGTCTGACAGGCAGGGGAAAATGTGTTTGCCTTCTACCTCGGGAAGAAATTTTGATAGGCGACTGCGGATCGTCGCACATGGTGCGAGAAAGGAGACAGTGGTGCACACTTTAAAATAACCCGCTACGCGGGTTATTCAGTGTGCACCACATTTTTGATGTTATTTCTTCATAGACAGAAAAAATATTACAGTCATTCCTTAAATGGAATAAATCAGATTTAGAGTATTAATAGCTCTTTGTGTGTTTTAAATGAATTATGGGCTTTTGATGGCCCATTCAGTTCAGTTGACAATTATGTCTTTTCGATTCCCTACACGCAGATTTACCAAACAGAAGTTTTCATATTTAGTTAAAGTTTCCTCTGAAAAATTTGACTGCAGATGTATATGCTGAAACTCATACAAAATTATAAATTATGTAATTCATTGACCGCTCCCGACATGTGTAACTTCAAGGCATATTTTAGCGGCGATCGATGTCATTCAAAATTACTTTATTTTTATCAATAGTACCGCTTAAGTCGACGCTAGGGGCCGTCTTGACCTTGTTGTGGGGTATGAATGATTTGTTCATTGTTGAAGACCCTACATCAACTGTCAAGATGAAGAGCAGGAATAAAAGCCCTGTTCATTGATAATTTTCTATGTTTTCTATGTATTGTGTGCGATTTTGTCCCATGTACATTTACTCCATATCCTTTCATTTTCTAAAGCCTTCTCTTGTAATGAAAAAGTGAAACATACCAGATGTTTTCTACGTTAAATTTTTCACTTTCAACATTTATGGAGAGCGGGGTCCATATACCGTTATTTACATATCAGATCGTACTGGTTACCGGAACTTTGGATACACCATACTTCATATCTGAGAAACATGCAATATATGCCCTCAATTTTATAATTCATTCATATACTTATGTATTATTCAAAATTATCAGTCAAAAGGTGTTCCACAAGGATTACCAGTCTTCTACTTTCATTTGATACCCAAATTACCAAAATGTATTCTACATAATTTGATATTTACACCTATGCGTAGGAACTATTTTGTTTTGAATATGTTACTACTTTCCAGTATGTTCTTTTTGACCGGGCCCTATTTGGAAGTGTTACATCTAATAAAGTCCATCCGAATTATTTTGCAAAGAATTCCGCTCAAACCGGTGCTAGGGCCGTCTTTAACTTGTAGTGAGGTGAGAGTTTTTTTGCTCCGTGTTGAAGGCTTCACTGTGACTTTGATTGATTGATTGATTTTTAACGCCACGTTCAGCACTATTGTGCTATTTTGTGGCGGTCAGTTTTTATTGGTGGAGGAAGCCGGAGTGCCCGGAGAGAACCATCGACCTTCGGTAGGAAAATTGATAAATCTAGTCAAAACTTGACAACATCTATATACGTTCCGGCAATAAAGTATATGGACAGGTTGTAAGTATTCCTTTGTGCACAGATCGATTATTTTGGTTCCTTTTTACGAATTGTTTATTTCCAAAACTCGTATAATATATGTATAACTGGTAAATCATTAAGTCAGGGATTTCGTTACCACAAATTACGTAAATCTTTTACTGAATTCTTTCATAGATACAAAGATTTGGTTTGGAATTTTGGCTGTTTCTGTAGATTTTTTTTTATCACAAACAGAATGTCACATTCCTATTTATTCGGTATTGTTGTGTATAGAGACCGAAAATTAAAACATATCTAAATATGTATTGCATTGCTATGAGTTATAAAAACTTATGGTCCTACATGTAACTACTGCCGATACAATGTACTTATATCTTGGCATTGTACAAGGACATGCTTTTCTCACACTGTTTATGACGTTTTTACACTAAATCCGTTTGATGTGTACTAACTGATACATATATAGTCTGGATGAACACGATTTATTGATACGTTGTAACGAGCTTTGAATTAGCTTTCTGTAACTGTGCTTTTACTGATAGATCAGTACTGTGTGTCTTTTGTCTTTAGGTTAGTTGTTTTTGTGTTTTGTGCCAATCTGGTGAGCCAAGCAATTTTCAAATGATTTTGACAATTTGTTCTTATGTTGTTTTGTTACACCATAGCTTAGGTATGGGGAGGTTGAGCTCTCACAAACATGTTTAACCCCGCACATTATTTATTTACCTGTCCCTAGTAAGCAACCTGTAATTCAGTGATTGTCGGTGGTTGCCGTCATATATGTAGGCTTTATGATATAATAGTTGATCGATACGAAATATCTGTACTGATGGTAAGACAGGCATATGTCTGATAAAAATCATGATAGCTACACTTAAAATATCATGGAAGATATATCGAAACGTGTCCTTTTGAAGTAAATTTATGACAGCCATCTCGTTTCTCGTTTTTATATAGATTAGACCGTTGGTTTTCCCGTTTGAATGGTTTTACACTAGTAATTTTTGGGGCCCTTTATAGCTTACTGTTCGGTGTGAGCCTAGGCTCCGTGTTGAAGACCGTGCTTTGACCTATAATGGTTTACTTTTATAAATTTTGACTCGGATGGAGAGTTGTCTCATTGGCACTCATACCACATCTTCTTATATCTATGTATGTTTTTTTCGTTTTTGTTCTCTTTTTATTAAGAAGAACCGTGGTAGTCCATGATATCGTAGATCCATCCCAAATGTTCAGCCACCTGAGTATAAATGGAGGGATAATCACCACAGTCTATATCTCCCCATGAAGATATCCCGGCTAACGTGTACCCATCTGTCCCAAGACATGCCAAAGGACCACCACTGTCTCCCTGAAAACAATTTCAATCGTTCTAAGGAAACTGAAATTTTTACATAATAAAACATAACATGTTAAAAGCTAGGTTCTTAAAACGTTCTTATTAGTCTTTTGTTAAAATCAGCTTGATTACCAAATGTGTTATATGTGTTTCGGGTAAAGAGCCCGTCTGCAAGCATTAAAATAATGTAGAACAAACATTCGTATGCATTAATATGCATAAATACTGAACTGTTTGAGGTTATTATAAAAGAACTAGTAAGTGTACATGTCCCGGTTCGGGAACCTGTGGTTCAGTGGTTGTCTTTTGTTGCTGTAAATCATGTGTGTTTTAAGTTTGTTGTAAATCATTTGTGTTATTAGTTTGTTGTAAATCATTTTTGTTATTAGTTTGTTGTAAATCATTTTTGTTTTAAGTTTGTTGTAAATCATTTTTGTTTTAAGTTTGTTGTAAATCATTAATGTTATTAGTTTGTTGTAAATCATTTTTGTTTTAAGTTTGTTGTAAATCATTTTTGTTTTAAGTTTGTTGTAAATCATTAATGTTATTAGTTTGTTGTAAATCATTTTTGTTATTAGTTTGTTGTAAATCATTTTTGTTTTAAGTTTGTTGCATTGTGAGTGGGTCGGGCTATTCGTTTTTTCGTTCGAATCGTTTGGCATGTTGGCAAATATGAACCGAGGGATGTCAGACAATTCAATACATCAGTTATTTCAGCAAGACGTCTTTTTTTTTTGTAGTTCATTATAATGAATAAAATGTACTATTCCATTGGCGTTAATTCGATATTGTTTTAAAGAAAAGGAAATGATTTATAGAATTTTATCAAGTCCAATTTATCATAGTAACATTTACAATCAAAAGGAGGAACATATTTACCATGACAACAAAGGCTGCTGCACGGGTGATAAAACAATATATCATGATTTAAAAGTAAATACAATTTACAAGGAAGATGGAAATGTTTAAATGTTTCATGATACGTTATTTTTAGACCAAGATCAGAAAATACATTCACTTCTTCTGAATTATCAAATACTTACTTGACATGCAGTTGTTCCCCATGAAAACACACAGAGACTTCCATAATATACATAAGTACCCCACGTATTTCTACAGACATCTATTGGTATGACATTAACATCTCCTTCCTGTAACGTGACAGTCTGTCTTGCTCCTGATATATTAATATGTTATCAAATCATTAGCAAGTTATTCTTGAAAGCTTAAATTAATGTTAATACAAGAATATAGGCAAACATTTTAAAAGTACACACAAATGTGTACAGTTGTCTCAACTAATCAACAATTGACCAAAGGACAAAGATGTGAACAATTACACACAGGTTACAGTACAGCTGTAACCAATGGAGATGCTCCTACTAAAGGAGGAAATTACAGAACATACATACATACATACATCCTTCAACAGTTAGCACATCAATTATACTTCGCTATTTAAATTAGAACGGGATAACAAATGTGAAATTATTCAAAAGTGAAACCAAAGTTTTGATTTAAGCTTATCTTAAATTAAACCATAAACAGCTGAATGTATGATAAATACAAAATAACGGAAATCTTTGTGCTACAGGCTCCAGGCTTTTGACAGGCACATACAGAATTTTGCGGGGCTAAACATATTTTGAGAGCCCAAGCCTCCCCTAACATGGGGAGGAGATGTAACAGTACAACAATAGACAAAAATATAGTGGAAAACAATGGGAAACATGTTGACTCGTTAGGTTGGTGCAAAAACACGTAACAAAAGGACACAAGAATCCACATAGTTACTAATACATAGAAAGCTATTCAAAACCAAACTTATAAATAGACCTGTGCTCGCAGGCAGAACTTATTTCTTTTTTTATGTTTTTTCCCTGTTTTTCTATTGTTTATTGAATTTATTTATTTCTTATTTTTTTTATTTATTTTATTTTTTTCTTTTTTTAATCAGCTGAAACTTAGGACACGCGCATCTAAGCCAGATGGTCGTTTAAAATGCAATGAAAAATTTCTAATAGAGATGCAACGTGACCTTTGGTGACATCAGGTTGTTTGACTGTTGTTTTGTTTTCCTTTTTTACCCATGGCGTTGTCAGTTTATTTTCGACTTAGGAGTTTGAATGTCCCTTTGGTATCTTTCGCCTCTATTTTATTTCCCTGAATTCATCTGACGCTATGTTAATTTTTAAAATTCTATTTCTTTTTAACACTTAACAGTATCAAAGATTCATATTTTGCTTTGGGATTCTATCAACAGTGTAGAGTGTTTATAAACATGTGACCAAATGATAAATGTTGGAGAATTATTAAAAACGGCAAATATAGACTAATATTATGATAACATTTCGGAATGGTCATATGAAGGGCCGTTCGGGTCATAATTCAGTTTGTTACACGTACGCTAGAGTTACGCGTAACAGGTCGTTCACGTACCCTAGAGGTACACGTAACACTTTGTTCACGTGCCCTAGAGTAACGCGTAACAGGTCGTTCACGTACCCTAGAGGTACACGTAACACTTTGTTCACGTACCCTAGAGTTACGCGTAACAGTTTGTTCACGTACCCTAGAGATGCGCGTAACAGTTTATTCACGTACCCTGGAGGTAAGGATGTGTATTGGATAAGGGAGATAACTCTGTAAAAACTGCTTGAAATTTGGCAACAACCGACAACAAAATAAAGAATATATACTGTTTTTCATGTACACAATCTGTTGCCAAAATTAATGTTTGATATAAATATAGGTTTTAATCAATAATTTCAACCGAGTTTTAAAACTTTAAATCAAGTAATGAATAATATTTTCCTAAAGTTATGAAAATAGAACTACATGTATTACTTCCACTTTATGTGTTTAAAAAATATTTGAACCAAGTAGAAATTATGATAAGAATAAAAAGAGATAAACGTCGACACTTATTTAAATTATTGCTTTTAAAAATTACCACTGAATGATTTTAAGACAGTTCTTTCTACGATATTAAAATGTTAATAATATTTTAAAATAAGAATTCTAATTTTGAATATTTTTGTATCATAGACAGAAGAATATGTGGCCGAGTTGAATCCTTTACAGTTTCTTATTTAACAAGCCGAGGAAGTACATTGTTAAAATTTGAAATGACAAAAAAATTTTGCCAGAGTTATCTCCCCTGTTCCATTGTAAATCCCATTGTAAATACTTTCCCATAGTACGTGAACAAATAGTTACGTGTAACTCTAGGGTACGTGAACAAACAGTTACGTGTAACTCTAGGGTACGTGAACAAACAGTTACGTGTAACTCTAGGGTACGTGAACAAACAGTTACGTGTGACTCTAGAGTACGTGTACGAAGTGTTACGTGTATCTCTAGGGTAAGTGAACGACCTGTTACGCGTACCTCTAGCGTACGTGTAACAAATTGAATTATGACCCGAATGGCCCTTCATATGATCAACACGAAGAGAGTTCTTCTTGATAACCTAAATTCCTATAGAAGTAGAGATATGCACTGTTTTCAGATGCAAATTATTTATTTATGCTACAAATATTCCTTCATTTAGATTTTCCAGAAACTTATCAATTTGCAGTGTTCTTTCATTATTGGCGTCAGCAGGAATATATTACGCTAAATATCATAATATAGAATTGTTTCCAAATTTTTGTTTACCTGTAACATTGAGAAAACAATACATTCCTTAGAAATTTAAACAGAATAATAATCCCGTGTTTCTATTGCTGTAAACATTCAAAGCATTAGACTATAAAGCAATGAGAAATGAAACATATATTTTCGATGTCTTTCAAAATTACTTTATTTTTATCAATAAAGTCGACGCTAGGGGCCGTCTTGACCTTGTTGTAGGGTATGAATGATTTGTTCATTGTTGAAGACCCTGCATCAACTGTCAAGATGAAGAACAGGAATAAAAGCCCTGTTCATTGATAATTTTCTATGTTTTCTATGTATTGTGTGCGATTTTGTCCCATGTACATTTACTCCATATCCTTTCATTTTCTATTTATAGTCTTACTTGTAGTTCTTCCCCATCCGATGATCTTACATATCTGTCCATCAAACCCTACACACGAGTTTGGCAGATTAATCGTCCGCACATATCCATTCAGTACTGCAGGCTGTGCTAGCTCTATTAATGATAGGTCGTAAGGTAGGTAGAAAAGATGCTCAGGTGCTTGTAGGTTGTAGAACGGATTCTGTAGAAATACTATCTTTATAAATTTATTTAATGTTTTCATATAAGATATTTAGCGCGAACATGCATAATTATGCATAATTGTTACTATAATCATCTGGTCTGTGTACATATATACTGATTGTATATATGTAGGACTTTGAAGTTCGATGGGGACGCTGACGTGCGATAGTCTGCCGTTTTAACTTATACCATGGACGTAGTGTTTGAGATGTAAATCCGAGATAGGACCATGACAGAGCGATTATAAAGGATAGATCTCGTGTCCTGACCAAGAATTTCATATTTTCTCCAGTTGCAGTAAAAACATTACGATGATCTATCTTATTCCGTGCTCCCATTCACATCAACCTAATGTATTTGTTGTTTATTATGTGTCGTTGTCACTTAGCAAGTAGTATTTGAATTTTAATAGCTTCCTCGTTTTTCATCATTTAAGATTAGTGCTGGTTTTCAATGGACATTAACTTTTGCATGTAGCGTCTGTAGTGGTCAGTTTCTAAACGCTTGTATGAACATTGGATTATTTTTGTCCTAGCCTATTTACAAAGTAAACAACAACATATCAGTTATGATAAGAAATGTAATGACTATTTATCATGATACTCTCGGTGAATTACCTAAAAGCTGCTTCTAACAAACAAATCGACTTTTACATCGACATAAGAACATAAAAAAACATTGAAAATATAGTTTTGTAATCCATCTCCAGACTTTAGCGTTACCACCAACTCACTTTTTCGTGGCAATCAACAATATTACATTTAAATGCCACCGTCGCACTTCAGCATGACCATCGCTATTTGGAGTACCATCGCGGTTCAGAGTCCTACATATATATATTACTGATTCACTTTTCGGATTTTTTTTTAGAATAAAATTTTGAATGATTCAAAACACGTTTGTTTTGTTACCCCTTGACAAAGACAGTTCTACAGTCAGTCTATACTTATGTTTTGCATTGTACAATGTCTTGTTTTATCAGACGATTTCAGACGTCTCTTTTGTATTAAATCCATTGGATTTGAACTGTTTTATATTTTGTTTTAGATACATGAATTTCTTATTAGTTGCTATTGTCTTTGCAGTAATTGTTAATACTCTTAGATCTTCTTTGTACATGCTATGCATATGATTTATTCACTGTGCCTACTACGCATAATATATATACTATGTAACATACTACGCATATGATTTCTCCTCTGTACTTACTACGCATATGATCTCTCTTCTATACATACTACGCATATGATCCATTGTCTGTACTTACAACGCATTTGATCTTTTTCCCTGTACATACTACGCATATGATGTATTCTCTTTACATACTACGCATATGATCTATCCTGTGTACTTACTACGTATATGATCTATCCTGTGTACTTACTACGCATATGATATATTCTCTATACTTACTACACATATGATCTATTGCCTGTACTTACTACGCATATGATATATTCTCTGTACTTACTACGCATATGATCTATCCTCTATACCTACTACGCATATGATCTATTCTCTGTACTCACTACACATATGATCTATTCCCTGTACTTACTACGCATATGATATATTCTCTGTAATTACTACGCATATGATCTATTCTCTGTACATACTACGCATATGATATATTCTCTAATCTTACTACGCATATGATATATTCTCTAATCTTACTACGCATATGATATATTCTCTAATCTTACTACGCATATGATATATTCTTTGTACTTACCATGCATATGATCTATTCTCTATACATACTACGCATATGATCTATTCTCTATACATACTACGCATATGATCTATTCTCTGTACTTGCTATACATTATGGTAAATTCTTTGTATGCACCATGCATATGATCTATTGTCTGTACATACTACGCATATGAATATTCTCTGTGCTTACTATGCATGTGATATATTGCCTGTACTTACTAAGCATGTGATCTTATATCTGTACATACTACGCATATGATCTATTATCTGTACTTACTACGCATATGATCTATTGTCTGTACATACTATGCATATGATATATTGTCTGTACTTTCTATGTATATGATCTCTCCTCTGTAATTACTACGCATTTGATCTATTGGCTGTACTTACATTATGAACTACTAATACATTGTTGATTTGTTCTGTTTTCCGACAGTAATTATTACTAAAACGTTATTTGATATATTCTGTGTACTAACATTATGTATGACTGATACATTAATGGTCTGCTCTGTGTTATCATTTACACCAATTATATGTTCTCCTAATACCACATGGAAATCACCAGATCTGAAATCATTGTTACGAAGAAATTTGGTAGTTACGTGTTTTAAAACGTTTGAACTAGTAATTAACAGTAAATTGTTAATAAAGTTAAATAAATGATGAAAAGCGCACACCCCACTAATGATCAACATGACCCTTTAACGTCGACATAAGCAGTTTGCTTCAAAATTCATCTGTAGTTGCTACATATATCTTTGAAAAAACAGATGTTTGGATAATCAATAAATGCTTGAATACTGTAATTATTCATTCAACTTAAACAATATTTTGCCAGAAAATGTTTTAAAGATTAAATGGAGAGGACAGTTTATACGACTATGATGGTATCTAAAGATCTAAAACCGCACAAATTTCTCTAGTGAGTTCAGACACATGCATATCGTAATGATCATCTAATTTTTCTTGATGGTGACCGTAAAACTTTGTAGTATCGATTTCAGTCGTTCTTCCTTCAATATTGACCAGTAGGACCAGTTTTTGTGTAAGGAGCACATCTTTTTTTAATACTGACCAGTAGGACCAGTTTTTGTGTAAGGAGCACATCTTCCTTTAATATTGACCAGTAGGACCAGTTTTTGTGTAAGGAGCACATCTTCCTTTAATATTGACCAGTAGGACCAGTTTTTGTGTAAGGAGCACATCTTCCTTTAATATTGACCAGTAGGACCAGTTTTTGTGTAAGGAGCACATCTTCCTTTAATACTGACCAGTAGGACCAGTTTTTGTGTAAGGAGCACAGCCCCTTTTGTTTAGTCGGTATAGTGTGCACCTGAACGAGCGTTACGTACTAATTCAGATGAAGTAACCACATACAATTGGGAAGAGGGTATGATACTGCTGAGAAATGGGAAGTTGACAATTGGAAAGTCAAAATCATCATGTTTGTCATAGATTCAGTTTGAAGTCATCCATCTGTGTCAATATCGAGGAAAAGATCAGGATATAAAGCAGACCTTCTAGTTTCGACAGGATCTTTTACCTGAATATATTATATGCAGTGATTGCATCCTCACCTTTCATTAACAAACGAAGTGTGGAGGTTTGTGAAAATGACCCCAAGGGCAAGTTCTATAAAAAAAGAATGTAGTTCTTAAATTCAAATATATTTTTTTTCTTTTTTAATTTATTTCCTTAAAGGTTTGTCTTGTAACAATATGATTATCAAATGAAAGGTTAAAAGAGTACGTTGCATATTTAACCATTTTGGTCCAAAGCAATGGTTTATGGGCGGGGTCAAGTTTAAACAAATTCCCGAGGAGTTCGTTTCAGATTTCATATTTAAGGATATTGCACAGGATTGTCAAGTGTTTTAAGATTAAAAACAAAGAAGAAAGCGAACGAGTCATGATATATCAAATGAATGATCTCCGGGTAGACATTTTAAATTTATATTTTCTGACCTTTTCGAAGGAAAAGGTGGTGTAAAAATTTTACAAATATACAATGTAAAAATGAGGAGATGAGGTATGGTTGCCAATGAGACAACTATACACCAAAGTTCAATAAAGTGAATGTAAGCAGTTATAGGCAACCGTACGGCCTTCAACAATGAGAAAAACCCATACCCTATAGTCGTCTATAAAAGGCTCCGACATGAAAAATATGAAACAATTCAATTGAGAAAACAAACGGCCTAATTTATAACAAAACAATTAACGAAAAACAAATATGACAGACATGAACCAATGAACTACTGACTCCTGACTTGGGACAGGCACATAAAGAATGTGGCGGGGTTAAACATTTTAATGAGCGCTCAACCCTCCCCTTACCTGGGACAGTGGTGTTACAGCACAACATAAGAACAAACTATAAAAATCAGTTGAAAAAGGCTTAACTCATCAGATCGATACAAAGCAGAAAAAACTTCAAACATAAACACAGACCGGACGTGGCAGGGTATTTATCCATCCCTAACAACAAAAAAGACACTAAGTACATTTCTGAGAGTACTCGCAGTTACTGACAGCTAGTTCAAAGCCAATAACAACTAATAAAAAAAAGTATCTAAGAATAAAATATAAGTGTTGGTTATGAAATGCTACGATGTACATATTCATTTCGTTATAATCAATGAGTACTAAGTACATGTAGACACACGACACATATGTTTTGCTACACAACCAACATACATTTGTGTTTAAGTAAATGATGCATTTTATTTGTAAATTTCTTGTTATTGTGCTTCAATGTTGATTGCTACTATCTGGGACAAAATTGACCTAAGACGATTTGATTGCTTTTTTTACCCTTTTGGTTTTTCCGAACTTTGATGACGAGCGTACCTGAAGAAAGTTATTCTAGAAACACATATTGATCACTTGGAAAACATTTCAACTGTTTAAGATGCACATATTCCTAACCATGAACTAAGATAAATTGTTTACTTTAATCCCTCTGTACAATGGGCAGCTGTCAGAACCCATTTTTGACCTATAAGTACACCACCACAGAAATGATAACCGTCATGGTACTGAATGGAGGCAATAAAAGGCCACTGATGTGCCTGTGATGTCGATCCACCAATTATTCTAGAGTCTCGATTGGAATTTTTCCTGGCATTTTGCCTTGCCGGACGAGGACCATTTGCTGTCACTCCTGATAAAAAAAATACACGTGAATCATTGTTCCACATATGTGAAAATTTCCTTCCTTATTACATTATATATTTCAAGTGACTCATCAATCAGATAAAAAAAATGACACAATGTACATGCTGAAATCAAAATACAGCATACAGTAAGAATGCAGCTAACACAGATTGAGATTTAGACTGAAGCCCGCCTCCGGTAGCGGGATTTTCTCGCTGTGTTGAAGACCCCATGGTGGCCTTAGGCTGTTTTCTGCTCTTTGGTTGGGTTGTTGTCTCTTTGGCACATTCCCCGTTTCCATTCTCAGTTTTATCATTACAAGTATACATACGGTGGCCTATTAATGTTTACTACCACTTCAGTTTAAATCTGGTGGATAGTTGTCTCATTGGCAATCATACCACTTCTCTTTATTATTATATAATGTTGGGACAAAATCAGCATAATCGTTTACTTTAGTTGTCATGTATGTATACAATGAACTTCTGATGTGTCTGAACATAATCAAGAACCTCGTCAGTAGTTGTCGTATGTTATATTTGTATTTGGAGATTTGGGATTTAATGAAAGTTATTTGATATCTTCTGCAAAAGTACTTTTTAAAGCTTGATTTATTGTATAAACACCTATTAATTATTGAAGACTGTATGCTGACTTCTATATGTCATATGGTTATTTTTTACGTTGGTTTGTTGTCTTATCGGTGTAAATCTTACATCTCCTGTTTCAATATACAGAAAAAATAACAATAAAAATGGCAAATTCAGACGCAGAACTATACTGCGATTATAACAAAGCTGAATACAAATATACGGTTAGCGACAACAAAATGATTGATTGGTTTATTGGTTTATGTTTGCTTATCCTATGGCAATTACTTCATGCATATTCCGGACGAGAACAAATCAACAATCAATACGCTAGTAAAGTTTTGCAACGTAAGGCAATTGGCATGAAGGTCGACAAAGACTGTCTCTGAAAAAGAGAAGGCATATTAATTTTGCTTTACAATAGGCTATATATGATCACATCAGAGAGTTTTTGCAATGTTTCTTTAACACGCAAAAGCATGGTACTCACTCTGAGTGAGGCATCGAATTTAACATCCCGATTTCGTCAGGACGCCCACAGCCGCATAGAGTCCTAAAAAGGACGTCAGACGTCAGACGTTAGAACAAGCTCGGACTACCCTATGATGTGAATTAAACTGAAATCAGATTGTTAACACGATAATTCACAACTTGACATTTTCGATTTTTGACTGTGCAGTGTGTATAACTATGGAAACATGTACAACATGTACAACGTCATAGCAGCGCAGTCCATATAGAAAACATGGAAATTGCCGACCTAGAGCCTGTCTCGAAATCGTAATAGATCCATTTTCAAGTACATGATTCATTCGTTACTCGATTCCTTATTCAATTAATTTACTTCACGAATATGTAATTTTATTCAAATACAAACCCCCTAAAGCTTTTATTCCATGGACCCTCAATTTTTCGGCAATATTCATGTATTTTCACTTTGAACAAGATATTGCAATCGCACGTTATTTCCTGACAGTACTTGTAATCATGGGTGCTTACTAATGTTAATAGGTTGACATGTCTATACTCAGTCAAAATGTCGCAATATGGAATAGGATACAATCGGTAAATGTACAGATAAGACGACATGTCTGGTTGCTAAAGATCTAAGACACTCTTGTGAGTTGATAAAATCACATTATACTCCTACGTGTTCCCCATCTGGAGTAAGAACTACTCAGGCTAAACAGTAAACATAAGTCATCATCTTACCGGAATTCTATATTCCTAACAACTAAGGATAAACACCATACAAAAGTCTTAATCTTAATCACCTAAAGTAATAACAACTAAGGCTAAACAGCAGACATACGTCGTCATCTTACCGGAATTCTATATTCCTACCTGTTTCTCGCCTAAAGTAATAACAACTAAGGCTAAACAGCAGACATAAGTCGTCATCTTACCGGAATTCTATGTTCCTACCTGTTTCTCACCTAAAGTAATAACAACTAAGGCTAAACAGCAGACATATGTAGTCATCTTACCGGAATTCTATATTCCTACCTCTTTCTCGCCTAAAGTAATAACAACTAAGGCTAAACAGCAGACATAAGTCGTCATCTTACCGGAATTCTATGTTCCTACCTGTTTCTCACCTAAAGTAATAACAACTAAGGCTAAACAGCAGACATATGTCGTCATCTTACCGGAATTCTATATTCCTACCTGTTTCTCGCCTAAAGTAATAACAACTAATTGGCATTGGCACTCACACCACATCTTCCTATATCTAAGGCTAAACAGCAGACATAAGTCGTCATCTTACCGGAATTCTATGTTCCTACCTGTTTCTCACCTAAAGTAATAACAACCAAGGCTAAACAGCAGACATAAGTCGTCATCTTACCGGAATTCAAACCACGGAAGCGATAACCATAATATACATGAAAGTCTGTCACGTTTGTAGTACTAAGATAACGTTAAGATCTGAACAAGAACAAGGTTATATATAATTGATCGTCGTGCTATTTATAACAATAACTTGTTGATTTGATTTATTCATTTATCAATGTTCATAAAAATTTTAAGTGCAATGTTCAAAGTACATACTGGTCCTGTTTATGTTTTCAGGATTATATTTTTTTTATGCATTCTTTTATTCCAAAATATGAGTTATTGGCGTATCAAGGGATGATTTTTTTTCATAAATACATTTGTACATGTACCTAAGGACTAAACAATACAACCGGCACCACATTACTATTTCTACCACATTGTCCGGTTGAGTACTGATGTATATGGCAGTAAACATTAATATTGATTGTTATTGAATTTAACCTTAATATGACTTGCAAAAGATCGCTTTATTCCTTAACATTACATGTATTTCTACCCCGAAAACCAGTTTACATTGCCTGCTCACTTGACCTTTGGAAACAGTTCTATTATGTTCTCCTGGTAGTGTGCTTACCTTGATTGTAGGAGGTCACGTGTGTGATCCCCATGCTGGTCGCATCATTATCTTTATAATATTAGTATTTGATGCTTCTCCGTAGAACTCGCTGCAATTATAAACAAGAGCGAAGACAGATTGGCTCGGAATGAGAATAATGTGTCCGGGTAGAGTGAAATGTTTTCATTTGGACTATTCCTTTGTGAACTAGCATGTTAAATACCGGTTCAACATTTCAGTCTTGTACAAAGGAGATTTCATATTTATATGATATCTGTATATTGTCGTCCTGAAATGCATGTCACCTGAGATCTTCCTCGGTTTTTTGTGACAAAAATGTAGTCTTTAGTTGCTTACAAGCCAATATTTCGTTTCTGTTAAAACAATTGATTAACGTTGAATTTCGATCTCAGCTGCCGAAACATTTTTGGTATTAGCCTTTGATAAAAATTTCAAACAATGTTTTACAAGAAATGTAGGCTTGTGGGCGCTTTAAGTTTAATTGCTCTCATAATTTATATTATCCAAAGAGTATAATTATTTAAAAATAATTTATCAGCGCTATTTTATTTTAACTCGTCCGAGATAACTAAATACAATTCTAACAATAGACATTTACACTAGTGGACCGCCTTGGTGGTCTAGTGTTAGCGTGCTCGCCAGGAGTGCGAAAGGTCGTGGATTTGAATCTGACCGGGTCAATTCAAATACCTTGACATTCGTAATCGTTGCTTCTCTGCTGAGCACGCGGTTTTAAGAAGCAAAGACTGGTCTGCTCGTAGTCTAAAAATAAAGTGTCCCGGTTCGGTGACTTCTTGTTGACCTTGTGACATAGCACGTTACACATTTGGCTCACCATGTCGGTCTAGTACTGCGTCAATACGTTATGGTCCAGAATATGCCTTTGATTTGCCACTGGACGTTATACAGCCGTCCACCCATCTTAACTTGCGATTTGATCCCAAATTCTTCGATTCATAAAAAGTCGCTTATTTCAGTATATATTTAAAACATAATTAAATAACCTAAAAGAATAAGACCAACAAAGGCATTTCTATCAAAATTTATTATAAAAACATTCTTTTATAAATTGTTGGAAGTTTTAGATATTAACAAGCAACAAATTCAAATTACCAGCATACTTAGTTGGAAGTTTAATTTAACATTACCAGTGTCATAAATACAGAAAATCTGACATGGGCAGAAGTTCAGAATGTTGAGATCTACCAGTTATCCATATAAGTTAAAACTGTCATGCGACTTCTTATAGGAGTTATAATTGCTCTTAAATGACAACCGAAATCGTTAATCAACTCCTTATTAAAGTAATTGCCCTTTGATGATGATTTTTTACCATTTTTTTTGCGTTTTGCCTTATATCTTAGAAATTATGATCGATCGATTAAATGCTGAAAGAGTTCGGCATTGATTTAAAAAATGGCGGATTGCAGTGCTCTAAATTTGAAGAAAACGTTCGAAATAGTTCATATTCGTTGAGAAATAAGTCGATAATACAGTTTCAATGGAAACTTAAAGAAGTGGAAGACGAGACATTCTCAAATTCATCTTTAATTTTTTGCGCGATCTCGGTTGCTAACGGTTTCCAATTCTCATTTTGACCTCGGTATTAAACACATATATTTTCCGTCATGATTATATATTTGGTTGTTAAAAACATGAAAATGACCGTTGTTAAAAGTTAAAAAGAAGATTCCGTGTGAAAATTAGGTGACCGCTGACCGCGTTAGACAGGTGACCGATGAAACGAGTTAAATTATATAGATATAACGTTTGGGAGGGTCTGAAAGTGACCGTTAGAGGCAGGTGACCGCTGAAACGAGGTGACCGTTAAGGCAGGTTTGACTGTAGTTCGTAGACTGTAACTCTTTATAGGAGCGATTGCCCTTAAATGAGGATTGTTTTACCCTATATTGTGTTTTGAAGAAAAACTAAAGAAGATAGAGAGAACTAGACAGTCTAAATGATCAGCAATCCAAAGCCAGGAATATAAGCAATTTGTAAAAGTGTAAAACTATCATTTATTGATGTAGACGAAAGTTAAAATGTCTCAATTGAGTTGTGAAATTGAGACAGTATAACGATAGTCTTAATCAAGATGATTTTTTTTGTGAAGTGATATTTTCCCTTGTAAACGCACATATCCGATTATTTTTTATTTTCAACTTCAAATTTCGCTTCTTGAGGTGAACGTTATTCAAACACATATACACCGTACGATGTCCTATATTTTCAAATATATGATCTCGAAACCTTTTCAGCCAATTGGTCCTAAAATATTCCTAGGTAACAGATCTTTTATTATTAATGTCTATGAACTTCATTTATAAGACATTGATATTGTATCTTTTATGAATTTAAGGCGTCAGCAAAATCATCCCAGAATATACCTCTATCGTCTTCGTTTTCTGGATATTCTATATAAGTATCCTCTTTTAATATGTACATTATTTCCGAGGGGATCTTCTTTGCATGCAGTCGACCTAATCTGAGCATAATTATCATGTTCTGACCTTGCCTTGCGACAGTCCTTTCTATCAAAGCAATATTAAATTCATACAAGCACCATTCGGATTTAAGAAAATCCTCCGAGAGTACGCAAACAACTTTTCTGCTGTTGTGGATAGCATTCGTGATATTTTCTGCTATTCCACATCCTGCAATAAAATCTCTGTGGTGTATACATAACCGGAAATTTCTTTGTTTTTCCAGGTAGTCAACCATCTCATCTTTAGGGAAGTGTCGATCGCTGTCCGCGTATGATACAAATGCGTC
Organism: Mytilus coruscus; assembly: GCA_017311375.1. Taxonomy (NCBI): domain Eukaryota; kingdom Metazoa; phylum Mollusca; class Bivalvia; order Mytilida; family Mytilidae; genus Mytilus; species Mytilus coruscus. Next base: position 6,777,191 of record CM029597.1, on the reverse strand, counting down.
AAATTGATAGTGATCCTCGGTTTCAAGACGATGATATCCGTACGCTCCTTTCATAACATAATACCAATAACGAATTTTCCAACGAAAGCGGTAAATCAATAATGAACAAATAACAACTATAAAGGTAACGATCAAAACCACGGATAGCACTATTAGTCCGACGTAGGATGAACAATCTTTCTTTAAAATGTTATTTACGTCTGTTATGGGATAATATCTGCCTTTATAGCTGCATCTGTATTTGTCAAAAGACATGAAATGTGACTTGTATGTTGTTATCCATTGGCAAAATTCTGCAGAATCACATGAACACTGAAAAGGATTGTTCAACAAATTAATTGTTATATTGGTAGAGAACGACTTTTCCAATAAACCCATTCCAGATTGAGATAAGTATAAGATTTCATTCCAGCTAAGGTCAATTAGTTCAAGGTCATTGATATGTTCGACTGAGACGTTCCAGTCTACAAATAAATTATGATCTAAGTACACATATTTGAGGCTGGTAGATTTCCTGAAGAAATCTCGAAACAAAACTGAAAGTCTATTTGATGACATATTTAATGAAACTAAATTTGTCTGGTTTTCTAATATAGAGATTGAATCGTATTTCTGAAATATATACGAGTTGCCAAGAGCATTGCTATCAAGCAATAATACTTTAAGTTTTGGTAGAGCTCCAAAAACATAGGGTGTTATTTCAGACGCGCGGTTTCCTGAAAGATCTAAATACTCCAGATTTGTCAAGTTGCACATCGGTCCATTGAATGAATATAACTGATTATTTCGAAGGATTAATTTTCTTATCGATTTATTTGCAAAAAATATAGGAACAATAGAATACCCTATCCTTGCATTTTCAAGAACAACTGTCTTTACATTTGGTGGTATCGCTGCAATAGTGTAATCAGAAAAAATATTGTTACATGACGTGATTGGTTTACTGTTTTTTGTCGTTATCTCCTGTTTAAGAGTTATCGATTTGACTTGTGAGTCAATAATCGTCTTATCCTGCAATCTGTAGCAAAGACATTCCATCGGTTTTAACGATTGCCAATGGTTGCAACGAATAGAATTGTGTGAATGTGACATTTGATGCTTGTTTTGAAAACTTGCGTCAAACGTTGTTAGACTATTTAAATTTAGCAAAGTATGATAGTAGGCATATTCATCAACAACCCATCTGTTGTCCGTTACACTTAAAATTCTCAAGGAACTGGGTAAGTAGAATTTAGCTGTTAACTCGGCTTTATCCAAATTATTTCCATCGATGTATAGTTCTAATAGCTTTGTTTCATTTAACGGTTTAATATCACTTGTTAGCAACCAAGAACTTCCATCTCGTTCGCATGTAAGATATTGAGCCTTGAATATCTGAATAGATGTAAACGGAAGATCATAAGAAACATTGCGAAATCCACACAATCCGAGTCTACGATTATACGATATATCTAAAACTTCAAGATGCGAAAGGTTTTTGAATGCTCCCTGCTCTATTACTAAGACAGCAAAATCTTCTATATTCCTCCATTCTGTTCTAGACGAAAGGTCTAGAAATCTTATGAATGGTAAGTGTTGGAACATGTCTTTCTGTATTGTACCCCGAGCAGCAAGACCTGTTACTTTTAAACTAGTCAAGTTATGAAGAACAGAAAATTTGCTCCCAAATGATACGTTTTTAACACCGTCAATGTTCAAATTTGTCAGTGAACGTAGATCAATAAAAACTTCATCAGGGCAAAAGTAGCTTCTATTCTCATTAGAATTATTAGAAATATCTAATATTTGCAAGTCAAATAAATTCTTAAAAACTCCTGGAAAGTATGTATAACTGTCTAAGGGAAACTCATTATTCGACAAATTAAGACTGATCAGGTCTCGTAATGATACAAATGGAGGTAACCCATCCTGACTGAAATTCGAAATTTTATTAGATGACAGATCTAGATATTTTAATCCTGCGGGTAGGATTCCATTGCTTGGTAAACTCGTTAAAACGTTAAAACTTAGATTGACAGATATGACGTTTTCCATAAACTTAGGCGACCTTAGTAATCCTAAATTGGAACAGTCAGCTAAAAGTCCATCTGTAAGTGGAATACATCTGCACTCATTGTTTGATGTACATTTTGATGAATACTGTAAAGTTGATTTAAGTGAAATCAGGAAAATAATAACCACGCTTGTCTTCATCTATAACGACAAAAACGAAATGAATGAATGAATAAACGAATATATATTATATTTCTTCGATTAAAGCTCATTATCACACGCGATTGATTGATAAATCTATTATAACAATAAAAAATAACTGAAAAAACAAAACCAAAAGCCAAAAACAAAACATATCACGAAAAATTACCATACAAAACCTATTGCATCAAAGTTTTTTTAAATGAACGGTCGAGTTCAAATTTATAGCATTATTGGACACTCGAAAGCTTGTTTCAAACATTAAAACTGTCACCATACTTTCTTAAATTCTGAATATATTCAGTATTTGTATGCACTATTTTAATTTTGTGGCTTTTTGTTTAATTTGGGAAAGGAATATTTCATACATTACGTTTAGACATTGTAGTCAATTAAAATATTGTATATAGACTCAGGGACAGTAATTGCATCCTTTTAATAGCAGACTTGTTCATGTATGAATTGCATGACCAAGCTCAGTTAAGATTTGTGTTAATCCTACAATACCGTTCATTTATGATATGTTTGCTCTAATTAATGTCTTTACATGCAAACGGAAATTTACTCATTGTGTGAACAGGTGACCCGGGAACAATAGAAAAGTAAATACTAATTTTGATGAAGGTAACGAAATCAAATATTTGTTTACATCCGTAACCACACTGATTTGATATTTTGAAATGCTGTTATCTTTGCTGCATATTGATAAAATGAATTGAAAAGTCATGCCCACACACAATTGAAAGCTCTTTCAATACAACTTTTTTCAGCTTGTTGCAAATAATCTTTAGCATAATAAAAAAAAATCCCGAAATGTGCCTATTTTCCACAACTAAGTTAATGATAAGTGGGAATTAGTTTACAATCTGGGTTGTCCTTTAAGAGAGTTTTACGCAATTTTAAAACTAGAACGTTTTGACTTTTGAATATACATGTGCGATCTTGATTTGTTCACATTAAATATTGTTATATCGGTAAACATTCGGCTTGAAATTTACATATAGTTACCATTTCAATCTTAAATTCAAAAGAGTTTAATAATTAATGCATATCAATCGATTGTGCTGATATTTTTCTTGAACCTCACTGAACTGGCTGCATACATATACCAAGGGTTGGCACGTTCAAAAGACGTAAATAGCCAGTGGAAAAATAACTTGAGTTTGACACGTGTGGAATTTATTTCCATGGTACCGTTTCACATCAATTTTCCACAAAACTCTTATTATCTGCCGTTTTAATCGTTTTGTACATTAATTCTATTTCTAATAAAACAATTCCAATGTATTTTACAATTACGAAGTGTCTAGTGAACTTATAATCAGTAGCGGCCTCTCAGAGAATGTCACGAAACATTGCAGAGTTCCCATTTTTCATTGTATGCCGAAAAGGTCATTATTGGCACTAGATTTTCCGCTGTTACCCAAAGAGTTTGACTTTATACCTTTACAAAAATACTTAAAAAATAAATTTTTCTAGATTGGATATTAAAGTTTCACACGAGATAACCTTTTAAAAAACAATACGACAAAAGACACTATTATAGTTCCCTGTTGTTTTATGGACGGTGATGTTCTATTTGCCCAATCTTACAGTATATTTATTTTAAACTCGTTCGCTGACTAAAACCACCATGAAAAACAAACGAAAAAAAAACCACCAAAAAACCCAACAGTTTGCAAATTACTACATCGAAATCTAACGACTGAGTAATAAGAACCCCACCAGGTTTGAATGGTAAATAAACTGTTGAATTATTAGGTCAAGGATTTCGTTACCACAAATTACTTTAAATGTTTACCTATCTTTATCATAAATACAAAGATTTGATTTGAAATTTTGACTATACCTGTAGTAACCTTATTACAAAAGGATATCACATCCTGTTTTAACGGTATTGTAATTTACAGAGCCGGAAATTCATCTGCGATCCACTTAAAATTATAATTGTGGGTATAACCGTTTTTTTAACTTCCTTAATTTATTAGAAAATAAGGGTTGTTTTTTCGCCTGTTGCATGATATATGTCCTCATCTTGTGTTATAATCAGAAGGTCATTAATCAATCAATTTCTCGGTTTGAATGGCATTCCATTAAATGTGAGAGCAACTTTTATTTCACTCACTAAATACAAAATTAAACATATTTACCTTGTTTTGATTTTATCATTACTTGCAAACGCAGTCTTCTATTAATGTATTGATGTATTTGAACGGATACATTTGGGCGATTATGAATAAAGAAGAATTTGGCATTCAATAGTATTATGTTTGACTGTTGTCCTAGTATAATATTTTCTTTTATATTCCTTGATATAAAAACTATTTGAAATTATCAGATGCACAATAGATCTACAATTTTCATATATTTTAAATAACGAGGGGCCGAGGGGGGAAACCTTTGACATGAAAATCAATGTAAAATATATGCTGCTATTGAAAATGTTTTGAACAACAAGTAATCAAGGACACACATTTCGACTACATGATACGATTCACTGGTGCTAAAATCAATACTTGTGGAACGTCAAATTGTATATGAATTTGAAAAGCATGGAATATCGATTATCTTTATAATGTGCGGCAAATACGGCTAAGGCTATCTATGTCTAAGGTAGACAAATCGTAATTTCGAATAGATGGACATTTTATATAAACATAAAGTATACCTTATCTATGTGTGCACTTTAATTATCGTGTATACCTTAGTATACACGATAATTAAAGTGCACACATAGATAACTACTGCAATGGTGAAACCTTCGGGGACGAAATGTCCAACATTAGTGGCATCGACAAAATGGATTTTTAAAAGAGATATTAGTCTTATGATTTGGTACGCAAGACCCGCGTGTCGTCAATGAAAGACACATTAGTCGTGCGCGAATCAATACGTTTTTAAGGCAAAATCAAATACGGGCTTGAAGAGCAATAAAAGTCTTGTCAACTACTGCTTAGGCTATAAATGTATTAAGAACGTAACATTGAAGGTTTTACAGAATGAATAGTATGTTGCAAAACTTGATAATTGTTCAATAAATTCATAATATTTAAAAGGCGCTTACATCAACCAAAAATGTATGATTATTCTGAATTACATAATTTTATCATACTTAAAGACATAACTATCAAATTAATAATAAAAAAGTATTCTTAGTAGTAATGCGAAATTTGGTTTTACGTTCTTCTTTCAGCATTGTACGAATTGATTAAAGATACCAGTCTTATGATTTAGTACACAAGACATGCGTTTCATCTACAAAAGATTCATCAGAGGAATGAAATGAAAACAGTTTTGGCAAATACTGCATAGGCTTTCTATGCCTATGAGTAGAAAATATTCTTATGGATTTAGATAAAAATAATGAATCAATTATATTTCATGGCAACACAAATGTGCTGACTACCTGGCTAATGATACCCACGGGAACGAAACGTCTACCAGAAGTGGCATCAACTTTGTGTTTGTAAAAACTAATCAAAACTTCTATTCTGATAATTTGGTACGCCCATCGCTTGACTGTTATATTCCAAAAGACAGATGAGACCACAAATATGAAAAAAACAAGCTCCTTTTATGCACCAATCACATATACACCTAACAATGCCCTATTTTTACAAATATATGATCGAGAAACCTTTTCAGCCAATTTGTCCTAAATTTTCTAGTGAAACTAATCTTTTATAATTAATGTCTGTGAACATCGTTTATAAGACATTGATATTGTACCGTTCATGAATTTAAGGCGTCAGCAAAATCATCCCAGAATATACCTCTATCGTCTTCGTTTTCGGGATATTCTATATAAGTATCCTCTTTTAGTATGTACATTATTTACGAGGGGATATTCTTTGCATGCAATAGACCTAATCTGAGCATAATTATCATGTTCTGATGGTGCCTTGCGACTGTCCTTTCCATCAAAGCAATATTAAATTCATACATGACCATTCGGATTTAAGAAAATCCTCCGATAGTACGCATACAACTTTTCTGCTGTTGTGGATAGCATTCGTGATATTTTCTGCTATACCACAGCCTGCAATAAAATCTCTGTGATGTATACATAACCGGAAATTTCTTTGTTTTCTAGGTAGTCAACCATCTCATCTTTAGGGAAGTGTCGATCGCTGTCCGCGCATGACACAACGGCGTCGAACTGATAATGATCCTCGGTTTCAAGACGATGATGTCCGAACGCTCCTTTCATAACATAATACAAGTATCGGATTTTCCAACGGAAGCGGTAAATTAATAATGAACAAATAACAACTATAAAGGTAACGATCAAAACAACTGATAGCACTATTAGTCCGACGTAGGATGAAAAATCTTTCTTTAAAATGTTATTTACGTCCGTTATGGGATAATTTTTGCCTTTATAACTGCATCTGTATTTGTCAAAAGATGTGAAATGTGACCTGTATGTTGTTATCCATTTGTAAAATTCTACAGAATCACATGAACACTGAAAAGGATTGTTCAACAAATTAATTGTTATATTGGTAGAGAATGACCTTTCCAATAAACTCATTCCAGATTGAGACAAGTATAAGATTTCATTCCAGCTTAGGTCAATTAGTTCAATATTATTGAAATGTTCGATTGAGACGTTCCTGTCTACAAATAAATTATGATCTAAGTACACAGATTTGAGGCTGGTAGTTTTCTTGAAGAAATTGCGAAACAAAACAGACAATCTATTTGATGACATATTTAAGAAAACTAAATCCGTTTGGTTTTTGTCGAGCCTGCGACTTTTGTTACTTTTTGATAGTGATCCGGCGGCGGCGGCGGCGGCTACGGCGGCATTAGCTAACTTCTTAAAAGCTTTATATTTTAGAAGGTGGAAGACCTGGATGCTTCATACTTTGTATATGGATGCCTCATGTTACGAAGTTTCCGTCAGTCACATGTCCAATGTCCTTGACCTCATTTTCATGGTTCAGTGACTACTTGAAAAAAAAGTTAATATTTTTTGTAATGTTAAATTCTCTCTTATTATAAGTAGTAGGATAACTATATTTGGTATGTGCGTACCTTGCAAGGTCCTCATGCCCGTCAGACAGTTTTCACTTGACCTCGACCTCATTTCATGGATCAGTGAACAAGGTTAAGTTTTGGTGGTCAAGTCCATATCTCAGATACTATAAGCAATAGGTCAAGTATATTCGGTGTATGGAAGGACTGTAAGGTGTACATGTCCAACTGGCAGGTGTCATCTGATCTTGATCTCATTCTCATGGTTCAGTGGTTATAGTTAAGTTTTTGTGTTTTGGTCTGTTTTTCTTATACTGTATGCAATAGGTCTACTATATTTGGTGTATGGAATGATTGTAAGGTGTACATGCCTGCCTGGCATGGTTTATCTGACCTTGACCTCATTTTCATGGTTCATTGGTCAATGTTTAGTTTTCTTGGTTAATGTTAAGTTTATGTGACAGTTGTAATAAAGCTTTATATTTAGGACTATCAACATAATATCAATGATTAGTAAAGAAGGCGAGACATTTCAGCATGTGCACTCTTGTCTAATATAGAGATTGAATCGTATTTCTGAAATATATACGAGTTGCCAAGAACATTGTTATCAAGCAATAAGACTTAAAGTTTTGGTAGTGCTCCAAAAACATAGGGTGTTATTTCAGAAGCCCGGTTACCTGAAAGATCAAAATATTCCAGATTGTTCAAGTTGCACATCGGTCCATTGAATGAAAATAACTGATTATTTCGGAGAACTAATTTCCGTAACGATTTATTACTAAATGGATAAGAACAACAGAATAACCGAGCCTTGCATTTTCTAGAATAACTGTATGTAGATTTGGTGGTATCAATCCAATATTGTAATCAGATGAATGATCGTTACAGGACGTAATTAGCTTATTGTACTTCGCAGAAACTTTCTGTTTGAGAGTAAGCGGTTTTACTTGTTCAGGTTCAAAAATCTTATTATCTTGCAATCTGTAGCAGAGACATTTCATGGGGTTCAATAATAGATATTCGTTGTTGCAGCGATAAGAATTGTGTGAATGCGACATTTGATGCATGTTTTGAAAACTAACATCTACCGTTGTTAGGTTAACTAGGTTTAGCAAATTATCAAAATATGCGTAGTCATCGATTACCCATCGGTTGTCTGTTATACTTAACATATGCAAAGAACGTGGTAAGAGATATACAGCCGAGGTTTCAGTTTTATCTAAATTATTGCCATCGATGTAAAGTTCCAACAGCTGAGTTTTATTTAACGGGCTTACATCACTTGTTAGCAACCATGAACTTCCACTTCGTTCACATGCAATATACTGAGCCTTGAATATCTTTATTGATGTAAATGGCAGATCATAAGACACATTTCGAAATCCACATAATCCAAGTCGACGATTATATGATATATCTAAAACTTCTAGATGTGGAAGGTTTTTAATTGTTCCCTGTTCTATTATTAAGACGGCGAAATGTTCTATATTTCTCCATTCTGTTCTAGACGAAAGGTCTAGAAATCTTATGAATGGAAAGTGTTGGAACATGTCTTTCTGTATTGTACCCCGAGCAGCAAGACCTGCTACTTTTAAACTAGTCAAGTTATGCAGAAGGGCAAATCTCCTCCCAAATGTTACATTTTTAACACCGTCAATGCTCAAACTTTCAAGTGAAATAAGATCAACAAAAACTTCGTCCGGGCAATAATAGCTTATAATCTCATAAGAATTATTAAAAATATCTAAAATTTTCAAGTCAAACAAATTTTTAAAAACTCCTTTAAAGTAGGTTTTACTGTCTAAGGAAATATAATTATTCGACAAATTTAAACTCAATAAGGTTGTTGATGTAGTAAATGGAGGTAACCCATCATGACTGAAGTTTGAAATTTTATTAGATGACAGATCTAGAAATTTCAATCCCGCGGGTAGGAGTCCTTCGTCTGGTAAACTCGTTAAAAAGTTAAAACTTAAATTGGCTGATATCACATTTTTCATGAAAAAGGGCGAGTTAAGTAATCCTAGATTAGAACAATCAGCTGAAATTCCATCGGTCATATGAATGCATTTGCATTTATCGTTTGATGTACATTTCGATGCATACTGCAAATGTAATTTGAAAAGAAATCAGGAAAGTGATAATCCCACAAGGCTTCATCTACAACGATAGAAACATGACATACATAAGTATGTTATTAATGAATAATTAGATATCTTTTGTTGTATAAGATATGATATATGATACTGAAGAGATGTCAACGAGTACTCAAGTATTCGAGTATCGCTCTTTAGTATCGAGTATCGAATATCAAAACGATACTCGACTTATCGGTTTCCTGTTAGAATATTGCTGTCTTCTTTATATAAAATTGATCTTCTTGAATACCTCTTTCAGAAAAATAAAAAGGCATCACTGATTAATCATTCTAGTAAATAAAAATACATTTTGTTTCGAATGCTTGTGCTATATCGTCATTTAAAATGCCTTCTAAAATACATGAGCTATACCTAGGCTAACACTTTAAACTAAACATGTCTTAGCCATTCCGTCACATCGGTACCGTCAGATCAAATATTTTCGTCTGCAAGACTGTAATTTACAAAGTTGCAAAACCGACTGCCCCAATAATAGTTGACAAGAAAATGTTTCAAAAAAAAAAAAATTATTGCATCCTCGAGTGACCCTCAGTGAAAAGTTAAACTTCTTATCCTGACGCCTTCATAGGTGTGTTTTCTTAACGATTGCTAATTCCTTGTTATAATTTTTAAATAGGTATTTATTAAATTATATTGATTAGATACTTGTTTTTGTTACTTGATTAGTACTTGTAGGTATTACGGTGTGTACTTTCTTGTCCCAGATATTCAAGTAGATGGTTTTTCGTCCTTTGAACAACAAACCACAGAATATAAAGTACGTATTGTTGTGGTTCCATTTGTAGATATAATCCTGAGCGATTACTCGATTAGCAATTGTTCACCGAGTTAACATTCTATATAATACGTTTCCCGGTACAATACTTATTTATGAATAACACCAAACAAGAAAGAATTAAAACTACAGGCTCTAAAGAGCCCGAATCGTTCACCTTCATCTATGTATATCTTCAACAATGGTCACTCCTCTCTCCAACATTGCAGACTAGAATATAATTTATGACTAAAATCTCCTCTTTGTAGATCTTGTATTGCATAAAATTCATCCTGTTTTAGTATCCCTCCATCTATTATAGTTTTTTTTAGCTTTGTCTACATAGTTGTTGATAGTGTCTCGATAATCATTTTTACTGTATACAGCTGACTTTCCTTATCTTTTACCAAAAACACAAAACAACGTTATTGTAGGGCACTAAGCCGTATATGGAATTAATTTATAGTACTATCAAATACAAAAAATGAGTACCAAAACAACTATAAAGTAAAAGAAGACAATCTCATGAAAAGGACAATGGCAATGTCCAACAAAATGTTTTAAAATAACTCACACTGAAACAAAAAACTATTTTTCAATTAACTAGAAAATTGAACCCACAACGTACAACTGAACGTTATTGGTTCATTATAACTATAACAAAACATATATGTTGATCACAAGTAACACAAAATCCTTATATGCACGTTGTTAATCCGAACTAATGTTGTATTCCAGATAACGTTTGTAGTGCATTCAATTAAATAATTCGACGGACAGAAGTTCCTGTTTTATACATAAGATATTTGCCGTAAAAAATACACACATCAATATGTTAAACACTACTTCTTTCAAGCTTCTACTCATAGCTTTTCTTGTAAAGCTTGTGGTCTCAATATAGTAATTAGCTGTATAGGAAGCCCAAAACAAAACCGTTACAAATGAGCGAAAATATCCGTGTAAAGTTGTGTTTTAAATAAGCTAGATATAAGTTTCAAAAACTTGAAGAAAAAACATTTCATGACAGAATGGCAGCGTGCTGATCTTGTTGAAGCAGCCGGTCTCAGTCCGATGGACATTGTGCGGTTCTTTCAAGTTTTGTGTTTTTACTTGAATTATGCATTCGAAATTGATGAACGGAATTTTTTCATAAGTTACCTTCTTTTGCCTCCAACTTACATTTATGCAAAATGACGATTAACAAATAACAAAATTGTTCAGCAAATGACAAAAGGATTAATCATATTTTTGCGGAAATGCTGCACAAAAGCAACGCAAAGGTAAGCAAATTAAGAATTCTTAAAATGCAAATTTGCTTTATCAATAACAAAAAGGCAAAAAACAAAAAAATCAGATTGAATTACGTTTTCGTGGTTCACTTACTTTGAAAAGTTTTGAATTATTTAAAACTAAAAACCCAAGTGACCTATGCAAATTTTGTTTTATGTTATAGTAAGAGATCTTTAACCGATTGAAATGTTTGTCCCTGTCTGCCAAAAGCTAGTGTCGTTAAACAATAATCTAAGTCGAGTGTCATACACACTTTAAATGGGGGTGTTATGTACACATTAAACCGCATAAGAGGCAATATACGTGATGCATGGCATGTGTTTCCATAGTAAAATCGCTTTTATTTCTCTTATGACCATTGTAAACTAATGTATGGTCATTGTCTTATTTTAATTTTGGAAAAACTATTCATGTTGACCTTTAAGTTTTACAGAAAGAATTGCAACCCTCAAATGATTTAAATATAAATCTTTATATGTATATGCAAGTTTCCAAAATATGAATTGGGCTATTTGGCAAAACTTAAGCTGATATTATCTTCATATATAACATTGTATCATTAAACAAAAAGGATAATTATCATTATTTTTCACTCTTCTGACCTATACTTTTAGAAATGTGTTAAGAAACTCTGAGTCAAAATTAAATGGTTGACGAATTGACTGGGACCAAAAACTTTATTTACTAATAGGCAGTCTAAGTAAAAATATCTGCACACTGCTCAATGAAAATTGTCACACCTGTGTCGACAACTTATACATGTTATATAATGATATGTTAGTGCTAGTCCACACAAAATGTTTCGGTGTCTTTGTTAAAAATCATACAGTTTTTAATGTTTTATTAAAAGATTCTGTCTTTTGCAACCTGTTTTCTCTTTTTTTTTCGCTAATGATAACCATCAAATAACAAACCAAAATTATATATCCGAATATAACATGTATTAATAAGAAAAATAAATTCCAACTGATGAATTTTTAAAAATGATAAACTGGCAAATAATTTTTAACGAGAGTAGCCGACGAACTTGCTGTTTTTTTGCAATTTGCTGTCAAGACATGCGACACGAGGTGTAATGACGATACATGATAACATCGGGGTGAAAATACTTAAGGGACAATAAACAAAATAGAGAAAAACGTCAGACAACTCAATTACCAATAGGCAATTACAAACTGAAAAACATAATGTAATTGTAATTAGAATCACATGTCACGTACCCGTTATTCAAGTTTCTGAATTGGTATATCATTTTACTATATAAAGTGACCTCATAATAGTTGTCCTTTGTTAATTCGGTATTTTTGTTATTTTACTTTTTGTTACATTTCACTATTTAAGTCATCAGATAACTGGTGTTAATAAAAGGAATCGCTTGATATTCAGGACTACCTCAGTTTTTTGTTTGGTTCGTGTTCTCAATCTTTAAAAGTGTGTGTTATATTTTGTAATCTGATGTTTGTTTTTAAGTCAAGTTTTGTGTTGGAACCCGAATTGGTTTTTTTAAAGACTTGAAATACATTTATTGAAAATCACCTGAATATAATTTACCTTGTATAACCCAGGGAAGTATGCAAAAGGGGCCCTGTGTTTTCAATGATCCATCGTCCAGGGATAAACGGTGGACTCTATTATAAAAAAAAAAATCTATTTTCTATTTTTAGCACATAAGTGACATTCTTATTCATTACACAGACAAAAATTGCGTACAAAATAATGTAACATTCAACATCAAATAAAATACATCAAAAGACACACTACAATCTACACGTTACCTTTACTTATAATTCACATTTAAAATTTGTACTTTTAACACCTAGATTTCATTGTAATGTGTCGGTCAGTGATTTTGATAGGTCACATGCTCGACGTTGTTAATTCATGTATTCTATATTTCTGTTGGTGGATGTATAATGTTCCAAATAGGAAAAGAAAGTAAGTACAAAATTGATAAGTCACTTATTTATGTATAAGGTTTGCTATAAGTTTTATTTCAGCTGCATATTTTTCTATTTTTGAAGATAATGATGTATCCATAGATTCAATTTAACTGCCCAGTTCCCGTTTTGCATATGATATCAATTGGCAGGAAGTAAAACTTTTAAACTAATATTTGATTATGTTCCTACATTTCCAAATAATCCATTTAACTGTATTCATAATCGTATTGGTTATGACATTATATTTTTTATTGTAATCGTACATTCCTAGTATGATAAGTTCTTCCCTCATTGGAATATCTACTGTATTATTCAGCACATTATACTTTTTAAACGCATCAAAAATATGTTCCCAAAAAACCTTTATAATGTTACAGCTGTGAAAATGATGTGTGTATTTTCTTTCACGTTTTATTATCATCTCCTCAGATCCGTCGATGCATTATTATCGTTCACGCGTACGAAGCCTGAATACCCTTTGTATTTGTAAATCATATTATATAAGTAATTGAAAATGGGATTATGCATTGTCAATTCTACTGAAAACCAAACAGTTATTCAAAACACAAAAAGGGCATCACGTGTAAAAAATTAAAATATTTTGAAGATCTGTCAGAGAAACACACAATGAAATTTATGCAGCTGTATGAAACATTTGACATACCAACCTTAACTAAGGTTCATACATTTTGTACTTGTATCTGAAGTAATAAGTTATCATTTGACAATTTGACATAATTACCAACCACGGGGGTACAGTTATTGCAGCTGGGATTTAAAAAACACACCCCATTCATATATTGAATAATTGTGAAATCCCTACCTATACATATATTTCACAGCGAAATCATAACCCATTCATATATTAAGCAAGACACACAATGAGGATAAACGCAACAAAATTAGTGCAAATAGATCGATGTGTCACGCAATAAGTGCAAGAGGTTCGATATGTGACCTTTTTTTTACTATACTCTAGTGGGTAAAGATTATTAATTGTGACAGTGTAATAAAATTTGATCAATAACAAAACTTGTGTCAATAAGTTTCAGCAGATGTGGAAATTTTAATGTCAAAGAGTTTGGGAAATTCAGTGAAGATCGTTGCACAACAAACTGAAAAATTATGACCCTTTGATATATCACAATTGGTCAATTACTACCTATTGATATATTTCCTCGGTAAAATTGCACCCCATTGATATATTTGACGTATCAAAAAAGAGACCCATTCCAGCGGCACATATGTATATACCTTCATATAGGAAGAACCCCCCCGTGTTACCAACCGCATCGGATGAAGATTACTTTTAAGAATCATCAACGAAAAAGAAACCAATTTAGAATAGAAGGCATCATAATACAGAATAATCTGCTTGTCAAGTTGGTAAATTTGAACGGTATTAATGTGAATATACATTTTTGATTGTTTTAATTTGCAATAGTCCTCCAATGATAATACAAATGATATTCATATTTTACCTAAAGACTAGATGAAAGAAATGAGTTCATTATTATATACGTAACGTCCAACATTTTTAATGTTTTAATTATTCATATAAAAATGAAAACCATATTCATCCATTTAAGGTTAAAACGGTTTACTTAGAACTAACATTAGTATAATTTCATAATGTGCTTTGATTTGAGATAATGACGACTGTCTAGTCTGTGACCATGCTACTGACTGAAAGAACTGGATAATACACGCTGTTTAGTTCGAAATGTATATATACTTATTTAATGCCAGTTACAAAATATAAAATGCACACATTCAAAGTCAACTTCTTAATTTAGCCAAGAAATAATAAATCTAACATATGTATATTGTTTTACAGTAATCATTGTTATAGTAAAATCGGCGGGCAATGCATAACAGTGTTTGTCAGATCTCTTTTGATATAGTGTATATCTTGTGTATATAATCGCAAACGAAATTTTTAATGCATTGATTTCTCATCGCTTACGAAGCTAATGATTCAGCCAAATCTTCCCAGAATATTCCTCTATCCTCTTCGTTTTCGGGATATTCTATATAAGTATCCTCTTTTAATATATACATTATTTCTGTGGGGATATTCTTCATATTTATTCGACCTAATCTGAGCATAATTATCATATCTTGACCTTGCCTTGCGACTGTCTTTTCTATCAAAGTAATATTAAATTCATACAAGCACCATTCGGATTTAAGAAAATCCTCCGAGAGTACGCAAACAACTTTTCTGCTGTTGTGGATAGCATTAGTGATATTTTCTGCTATTCCAAATCCTGCAATAAAATCTCTGTGGTGTATACATAACCGGAAGTTTTTTTGTTTCTCCAGGTAGTCAACCATCTCATCTTTAGGAAAATGTCGATCGCTGTCAGCGTATGACACAAAGGCGTCAAACTGATAATGATCCTCGGTTTCAAGACGATGATATCCGTACGCTCCTTTCATAACATAGTACCAATATCGAAGCTTCCAGCGGAAGCGGTAAATCAACGATGTACATACAACAGCTATGAACGTTATTATGAAAATAACTGAAGGCACTATCACTTAGTATAGGAGGCACAGTCTTTCTTCAAAAGAACATTTGCCTTCTTTGTCGTAAAAACACCACCTTTATAACTGCATGTGTAATTATCAAAAATATTGGAAATGTTTTCTATGTTTTTGTATCCATTGTAAAAAGAGTACAGAATCACAAGAACAATGAAGAGGATTGTTCAGCATATTAATTGAGACGTTTGTTGAAAACGATTTCTCTAATAGCTTCATTCCATTTGGTCATAAATACAAGATTTGATTCCAGCTAATGTCAAGAATTTCAAGGTCTTTCATGTGTTCTATTGTTACATTCCAGTCTACCAATAATTTGTGATCTAAATATAAGTGCTTCAGCTTCGTCGATCGCCAAAAGAAGTCTTTGAACAAAATAGAAAGTCTGTTCGATGACATGTTTAAAAATACTAAGTTTGTTTGGTTTTCAAAAATTTCTTTTGAATCAACAGTGTTAAAGATTTCCGAGCTACCAAGAATGTTATTGTCAAGCCCCAAATGTTGAAGACTTGGTAAAGCTCCAAATACATATGCAGAAATATCAGTTGCCCTATTTCCAGAAAGGTCTAGAAATTGCAGATTTGTAAAATTACAAATAGGCCCAATGAAGGAGTATAACTGATTATTCCGTAAAATTAATTTCTTAACTGATGATGTGCTTATATACAATGGTGTAATGGAATATCCGACTCGAGCACTTTCCATAATAATTTCCTCTGTATTAGGTGGTACGATAATAAGTTGAAATGATGGATAGAAATATGGTTAACAAGAATGAATGGTATCTAAATTATTTTCTTTATTTCTAACAGCTTTCGAATTATAAGATGTTTCTGATTGAAATGTTAAATGGTTAGTATTTACGTTATACGGAAACCTTTCACATAAGCATGCTATTTCAATAACTGAATCTGGATGATCGCATTGCGACGAATTTACAGACTGTGACATCTGGTGTCTATTTTGAAAGCTTAAATCAATCGTCTTTACATTTGTTAAATTAGGCAGTATTTTATAGTATGAGTATTGCGCAACAATCCATCTGTTATCCGTAGCACTGAGGTAACGCAATGATCTCGGAATGAGAGTTGTAGCAGTGTTTTCTGTTTTATCCAAATTATTTCCATCAATGTATAACTCTTCAAGTTTGGTATTCAATAAAGGTTTTATATCATTGTTAAACAACCAGGTACTACCACTTCGTTCGCAGGCCAAATATTGAGCTTTGAAAACCTTAATTGATGTAAAGGGTAGATCATGGGTTACATTTTAAACCCACACAGTCCTAGTTTACGTTTATATGATATATTCAAGACCTCCAAACGAGCAAGCCTCCTAAATGTTCCACTTTCAATATGATCAAGTCCAGCGAATAATGAAACATGCCTGTCCCAGTGTGAAGACAGATCAAGAAACTTCAAGTTAGGAAAATGAACGAAGTAATCGTTAGGTATTGTTATCCTTGAAGTTAATTCTGTAAGCTTAAGATGTGTCAACTGACGTAGTGCAAGAAACCCCTTCCCGAAAGAGACGTTTTAAACCCCGTCAATACTTAAACTTTGTAACGATTCAAGCTCCTGAAACACTTCATCGGGACAATAATAACTTCGAATCCCAAAGGAATTATGGGAAACATCTAGATGCTGTAACTCTCCTAAATTCGTGAAAATCCCTTTGAAATATGTTTCTTTATCCAACGAAATCCTATTATGAGATAAATTAAGACTCAACAGATGTTTCGTGTTAGAAAACGGTAGGGGTCCATCTGTGCCAAAATTCAGAATAATGTTTTCCGAAAGATCCAAATACTTCAATTTCGAGGGTAGCCTGTCGTCCTGTGGTACGTTTTGTAATGAGTTTTTGCTTAAATTGACTGAGATCACACTTTCTGTAAACCAGGGCACTGCAGTAAGTCCTAGTCCAGAACAATCTGCTAGAAAACCAAACATTGTTTTCATGCATATACGATTTTCGTTTGATGAACATTTGGATGCATAATTCATTCGTATATTGCAGAGGATAGCAAAACATATAGCGTTGAGATAATTCATCTACAAAATAAACAAAAAGGTTTATGTGTCGTTACAAAGACAAAAGCAACTTATTTTGTGACATTCAGAAATGGTAGAAAATTGTGATTTACCTGGAATGGCGGCTTCCTAAATGTATATGTATGTGAAATGTTTTTTATAAATGTTAGGAAAATCAACACGATAATAAATTAGATGATCTGTTTTCAATAAACAACTTCACACCATCTCTAGGTAACTGATTCATACATAAATGGCTATTTAGAATACTAGTAGGTTTGAGTTGAACAAGATGAAAAACATCTTGAACTTACTACTTTGATTTAAGATAATTCAAATCAACGTCATGAGAATAATCATGAAAATGCTTCAAACGAAATATATGCGACAATTAAGAAATTAACAAAATTAACAATTATAATTAGACATTTATGCAGGTCAATCAAGAAAAACACGTCGAACATACACAATTTATAAGTGTCATAATCATTATCTTGTATCCAAAAAAAATAGTGACATAGGTAATTGTAAATTAATCATTTTGTTGGTGTGGTTCATAAGTGTTTCTCGTTTTTCGTTTTTATATAGATTAGACCGTTGGTTTTCCTGTTTGAATTGTTTTACACTAGTCTTTTTGGGGCCCTTGATAACTTGCTGTTCGGTGTGAGCCAGGCTCCGTGTTGAAGGCCGTACTTTGACCTATAATTGTTTACTTTTTACACATTGTGACTTGGATGGATAGTTGTCTCATTGGCACTCATTCCACATCTTCTTATTTATATAAACAACAAACAATAGAAATAAAAAAAGAAAAAGGGCATGGGTATACAAATTAATCAGATTAAGAGTCAGTAATAACGCCAATAACCTTGCATGTTTACAGACAGCCTTCCTACAGTTTTTGTTTAATGAATAACGTTTTGTGTTTGCTTGAATATTTAGATATGCATATATAATATATATATATTCTCTGTAAAGGAAATCAGCATGTTAAAATATGAAAAGCATTGCTTTATTTGTTCTGAATTCTTTGCATTGAAACGACAGAAACTACGATGTACTATGGGCACAAGGGTTTCTAACCCATTCAAGAATCCGGAGGTTGTGGATGCTTTATCGTCTTTGCATGACAAATATGTCGTTGTTCCAGCAGATAAAGCCTCCAATAATATTGTCTTCATATGTAAAAACCATTACTTGGAATGTCTCACAAATGAGCTTGGAATAAACAGCAAAACTGGTAATCCTTCATATTCTTTAACATCATTTACAAAGGATGAAATTTTACAAGATCACAAATCTGTCCTTCTTTCTTTTGGTATTAACATCAAAGAAAACGAAGAAAATCTACCGTCATTATACTGAATACCAAAACTTCACAAAACTCCTTATAAAGAACGATTGATAGCTGGATCATCAAGATGTTCGACTAAACATCCTTCTTTCTACAGTAAAAGATGGCCTTCAAAAATATTGTGATGAGATATATTCAACCAGTGGTGTCAATCAGATGTGGATTCTTAAAAATTCTAAAGATCTACTGCTAAATCTTAGATCACAATCTCTGCAATTTTGCAGCAACATTACAACTTTTGATTTTTCTAAGCTTTACACTACTATTCCCCATGCTCAATTGAAAGATCAACTTCACCATCTCATTAAACAGAGCTTTTTCTATTAAAATGGGAATTGTAGATATAAATTTCTTGTTTTGGGTTATGATAATTCTTATTTTGTGAAGAACCACACTGATTCTATCAGAAAATTCACTGAAGATGATATTATCAAAATGCTGAACTTTTTGATCGACAATATATTTGTTTGGAGGATTGATATTTCAACAGACAGTCGGTATTCCAATGGATACTAATTGGCCGATTTGTTTTTGTACTCGTATGAAGCAGAATTCATTCAGAACCTTCTAAAAGACAAAAAGAAAAAGCACCTTGCGAAATTCTTTAATTTTACTTTCAGATATATTGATGATGTCCTATCACTGAATAACCCATATTTCAGTCAGTACTTACATCTCATATATCCCAGTGAACTTGAAATTAAGGATACTACTGATACTAGAAGGACTGCTTCTTACCTTGATCTTTTCATCAATATTGACACAGATGGACGACTTCACACTGAAATCTATGACAAACGGGACGATTGCAACTTCCTAATTATCAATTTCCCATTTTTCAGTAATAACATACCCTCTGCCCCATCGTATGGTGTTTACGTATCTCAGTTGATACGTTATGCTCGAGCATGTTCACACTATACGGACTTCATATACAGGAGCGTGCTCCTTACGCAAAAACTGCTCCAACAGAATTATAAGGAGGAAAGATTAAAAATGACACTCCGTAAATTTTATGGACACCATCACGAATTGGTTGATCTATACGATGTGTCTGTGTCTAAACTAACAACGACATTTTTACCACGTCTTAGATTGTTGTTTACCATCTGCGTCGTCTGGTCTGCTAAGTACCGAACGTGACCTATTCCCGAATTTGACTGTTTTGCCGAGTGTGAATTCGCATTGCTATTAGACGTGTCTCGATATTTATACATCCAAAATTCAGGTATTTAGTTATGATTTTGCTTTTGTAAGTCTGGTTGGATATTGTGTTATGTCTTGTCGTTTGTGGTTTGAATTCTATTTTTATTTTCTATATGTATGTAAAAGTTAAGATAATTAATCAGCTAGTTAATTTATATGATTTTTAGTTTAAAGCAACTATATGCACAGGATTTATTTTTGCACAGTTTTGATTTACAAGAAAAAACGACATGGTTAGAAAATACAAATAATTACACCATTACAAACACAATTCTATATTAATATTCTTGTAATGGTTAGAAAATACATAAAATTACACCATTACAAACTCAATCCTAATTTTATATTCTATTTTCAGAAATTTACCTGTGATAAAATAAACGTCACAAAAGAGGGGCGAAAGATACCAAAGGGACATTCAAACTCATAAGTCGAAAATAAACTGACAACGCCATGGCTAAAAAAGAAAAAGACAAACAGACAAACATACGAAAGCCCAGAAGGATCATGCGAGATTCGATATTCGAAATTCGAGATCCAATATCCGAAGTTCGAAATTCGGAATTCGAGATTCGAGATTCAATATCTTTATTTCGAGATTCGAGATTCGGAATTCTATATCCAGCGTAACCAATCAGAAGAGAGTTTCTAAGTTTTAAAATCTTTTAGACCAATGAAATGAAACATCTTATCACATGAAAAGATAGCAAAATGCAGCGACTGAATATATATCTCGCGTACTAGTATATCAAAACTAATCACACGAGACGGAAGCAACAAATGAAATGGCGGCGTTCACTGTTACGGATAAGTACAAAATAACAGTTCGTGGTAAGCATGGAAAATATTCCTTCATCATTGAGAAAGATTTCACTTACGACGAACTAGGTAAGATGTTTTTTCATATACTTGGAATTTGGGGGAGGGTGCAAACTTTAGATTGTGTTTACTCGTATTTTACTGTAACTGTATATGAACGAAGCCTAAAAATTGATAAAAATTGTTTATGTTTATTTGTATTATACTTATTATTTACTATTGTTTGTTGAAATTCGTGTAATTTATTTATGAAACAAGCGATATTTTTTAATATTAAACAAACTTGGGCTAAAAAATGCTTAACAGCGAGGCGGAGAGTTTTTATTTTATTTTATTTTATAAAAATATTCTAAAAAATATAAAAATAATTTAGGGCAAGCAAGTCCGAAGAACATTACTTTAATCTAGCGTAACTTTACAACTTTGAAAAATTTAAGATAATTTAGGTTAATATAGGGGTAAACCAGCATTTTTAGTTAACAATTTTTAAATGATTTGGTTTTGTTTATCTATAAAATATACAAAATTTTATTTTCGAAGAAATTGTATTTATTTTTCCATTACCTAAAGAATAAATTTCACTCCGTTATATACAATATCTTTAAAAATAGTTTAATCCAAAATTCTACAGAAAAGGCTATAAAGGTAGGGGGATTATTACATAAGATAATTTTGTATGTTTTGAAACTTAATTTTTTGTAAAATATTTTAAAGCATAATAGAATAGTGACCTGGAATCCTGATAAAATATGTTATATTTTGCAAGCTTCAATTCAAATATATTCGAACCGGAAGTCCGCTTACGGTATTGAGAATATTGTGTCAGGATCCCAGACTATATAGAAGAGTAAACTACAATTTTTTTTCTTTTTGTTCAACTAAAATTACCAAAATCTTCATACACGTATTTCCTCTATGTGTTCGATACAAAATAAGAGAATCGATTATTTTAATTATATCATCGGTGACCCCAAATCGTTACCGTAACGGCGGCAAAATACACATGTTCCAACATTTCACGATAAAATTTTTTTCTAAATTTGATATTTTTTAGTAAGACCACTGAATTAACTTAAAGTGATTTGGTGACAATCTTGTGATAGTGTTTACATTTTTTCAACGGTATATTTGCGAGAGGGACAAGATCTCCAGTTACAGAGAAAAAGGGGTTTCTAGTTGGAATTCCAGTGCATATGGCTATGGCGTTAAATACCGTCTTTAGTGTACCTGGCCCACAGCTATATAGAAACTTAAATAAAGAAAATGATCAGCAAGACAAGATCTACATAGAAGCCTAATGGCCGAAATTGTCTGTCAACTCCTTATTGAATTTATTGCTCTTTCATGATAATTTTTACCCATTTTTAGTGTTTTTGTCTGTTATCTTGAAAAGTATAATAGATAGATAAACACTTTAAATTGCAAAATTTATAAGCAAGACAAGATCTTCAAATATGTCAACGGGCCGAAATCGTCAAACGATTCCTTATTGGGGTTATCGCTCTTTAATAATGATTTTTACCAATTGTTTGCGTTTTGCCTATTATCTTGAAAATACAGAAGATATATAGACACTTTAAATAAAAAAGATGATCAAAACAAACTCTATAACTAACTCAAATTTTGCCAAAATTATAAGTAGACATTTTATCAAATTGATTGCCCTTATGAAATAAAGATTTTTTTTTAATCCTTTTTGGGTTTGGGCAAAAACTAAAGAAGATAAATCGAGAGAAACTGATTTTTGTCAATAATTCTCTATTCTAATCCACAATGTTGGAGAGTGTTGAAGGTGGACATTGACCTAGGTGTGCGGCACTGGCTCTTTAGAGCCTCTAGTTTATTTTTTCCAAACACTGAAACATGTGTTGTTTAAGTTTTTTATTTATATTTTCTATATATATATTTTTTTTAGTTCAAGCATTTCCCGCAGCAACAGCTCTGGCATATTGAGATGAAATATCAGAAAAGATAGTCATCACTGCTTCTAACGGAATTTTCAAAACACCTGCAGATGGTTGGATTAAGGAAAGTCGAACATATTTTGTAATTGAAGGTAAGCTCCGGCAAGATTGTCTAAGAAATTGTGTGACCCTTTAATCGACTTTCGTCGATCTTCGATCATGTAGCAGCATTCCGTGGATCTCGGATGATTCCGTATGATTCCGTCCACATGCAGATACTTGTTGACTGGAACGGGGGCCGTGTCAACGAAGCTGTCCTAGGACTAGGACGTGTCTTAGGATGGTCTTAGGACACGTCTTAGTCCTAAGTCAGGTTAACGAAAATCTCTTAAAATAAGATATGTCCTAAATTTGGTCCTAAAGTTAGGATATGTACATTGATATTTTATAGTGTGTCTTTCTATGTTGTGATGTTACACTATTGTTTCAGAAAAAGGGTGAAGGTTTGGTACCATTAAAACGTTTAAACCCGCTGCATTTGTTTGCACTTGTCCTAAGTCAGGAATCTGATGTTCAGTAGTTGTCGTTTGTTGATGTGGTTCATAAGTGTTTCTCGTTTCTCGTTTTTATATAGATTAGACCGTTGGTTTTCCCGTTTGAATGGTTTTACACTAGTAATTTTTGGGGCCCTTTATAGCTTACTGTTCGGTGTGAGCCTAGGCTCCGTGTTTAAGACCGTACTTTGACCTATAATGGTTTACATTTATAAATTTTGACTTGGATGGAGAGTTGTCTCATTGGCACTCATACCACATCTTCTTATATCTATAGGTGTCTTAGGATAGTCCTAACGATGTCCTAAGTCGAAATAAAAACAACAAATATGGTATAAACTCAATAATAAAAATACTTATATATACAATATTAAACTATTATACTGTTATTAGAATTAAACTATTTAAGCAAAATATTCTTCAATATATGTTTTTTAAAGATTCAATTGTGTGACATTATTTTAAAATTGTGGACATGCACATTTGATCCATGATAAAGGTTTATAGTTTAGAAAAAAACAATAAGTATTTGACAATGTCATAGTATTACACTCTTTTAAAATAAATAGTGCTGCCCTTTTTAAAGCAAAAAAATTATCATCATTAGCAACATTGTTTGCACCTGACCAAATGATACAATAATAATTGAAATGTGGAAAACATTTGAATTTCGGTTTCAGAAAAAATGCACTTCTTTTCTTACTAAGGCTGATTCAATACATGTAATCGAATCGAGCGGCCCTAAAGACAAAACACGGATATAGCTAAAATTGCAAGCATCACGAATATCGCCTCTAACAAACTTTTGTGACCATTTAGTTTTGTTGTTGTTTGGAATTTATTTAACATTTTTTATATTATTTATATAATATATTTATTAGTATTACGTTCAAACTTTATTTTGCGATATTTTTTGTTCCATAAAAGATGCAGCTTCCTACCCTTTACATATATACTGAAATACATTAAAATATGTTGTCATTTTATTTCTTTAAATATTTCTATTATTAAATAAATGTGTTAGGATGGTCTTAGGACAATTGTAGTTAGGACTGTCATAAGAAAGCTTTGTTTTACATCCTAAGACATGTCTCAGATGCGTCCTAAGACCATCCTAAATAATGTCCTAAGACATATCTTAGGACATATCTTAGGATACTTTCATTGACATGGCACCGGATCATCACCCCCTTTTTAAAGAATTATGAGCTCTTTCACCATTTTGTGGCAATGGTTGTATATTAATTATTGTAATAAGTTAACTGGGGCCTGTTTATCGAAGCTCTCTTAGGACTAGGACGTGTCCTAAGATCAACTTAGGACGTATCTAGTCCTAAGTGGGTTTATCAAACATATCGTAGCTTAGGAAAAGTCGTAGGAATCGTCCTAACTTTAGGACACATAAATAGGTGTCTTAAGATGGTCTTAGGATGGTCCTAACTTTAGGATATATTTTATGATGGTTTATTTATAAATAAATACGGTTGCCTCCTATATATGGATCCCCCTTTTTCTAAATATTTTTCTATTTTCACTTATTAAATGTGTTCTTGATCTTATCCAAAAGATATTACATAAAGACGTAGTATATGTATGACACCACTCTGTTCATATTTTCCTCGTGGAAAATAAGAATAGAAGGGCATCGTATATATATAAAACACATAAAATAAATGTACATAGGTTAAAATATTAAAGAATATTTACTTTGAAAAAAAGTTCTGAAAAAGGGTGTCCATTACCCAAGTGCATATGATCCGTAATGAAATGATTTATGTATTCCTTATTTTTATGATAGATGCACGAGCTTTGCCTTTAAACTCTGTAAAGTATAAAACCGGGACACTTTGAATTAAACTCACTCAAAAATATATAATGATTGTTTCCGATTGTCTTTTATTAGTTTTCATTGTTACTACTGTTTACAAACATTTTTTCAATTATCATATAAAACGTTGTTACATTTTTTGTGTTTTTGATTTTTTTTTTGTTTAATAAAGTTTGAATGTACAATTATTTACTAGATAAATGTTTTTTTTTTTTTTTTTTTTTTTTTTTAAAAATAGTAATTATATTTTAATATGTAATCTTGTAATTATTTACTACTGATGAATTCAATGCATTCTTAAACATTTAAAATTTTTAAATTCCTATTTTTCTTTACGCTCACACTTAGGACAGCGGTTAGGACATCCTAGCTAAGATAGTCCTAAAATAGCTTCGGTGTGCATGCTGAGACATGTCGTAAGTCGGTCCTAACTTTATCCTAATTTATTCCTAAGAGAGGTCTTAGGACAAATCCTAGGACAGCTTCGATAAACAGGCCCCAGGTCCTAAGATCGATCCTAAGAATTTCTTGGGACAGAAAATAGGATGAAGTTAGGACCGATTTACGACATGTCTCAGCATGCACATCGAAGCTATCTTAGGATTATCTTAGCTAGGATGTCCTAACCGCTGTCCTAAGTATTGGCGTAAAAGAAAATAGGAATTTAATCCGCGATCTTTTCTGTCGGATGGTTCCGTCCATTAATAATTGTTCTTACCGGATGATTTTTTGTGCAATTTTGGATTTGCTTGTACTTTTCCAGGACATGTTCCTTTCGGTAGTAGAAAAAATATCTAATACCGAAAGGAACATGTCCTGGAAAAGTACAAGCAAATCCAAAATTGCACAAAAAATTTCCTGATCTTTCAATCTTCATCAAATTTATCACAGACACAGAGTAAGTTAATATGAAAATACAGATACCATAAGAGGAATCTGTGGAAACTTTTTGTCTTCAATATGTACAAAGGGCTCAAAGTGTCAGTTTGATATTCAAAATATATTACAAAAGACTACCGGAGGCCGCTTAAATGACAGTGAGACTTTCCTGATATATCAAAGTCAATTAAATGTAAGTTACTGTTAGGCTAGGTATAATAGATATCAAAACTGTAAAAAGTAAATCTCTGAAACAAAAATCATTTTATCACGGGATAGGACCGGGTGCATTAGATAGACCTTCCTGGTCTTTTAATCTGCAAAACATTTAGCATAGATAGATATATTTTATTACCAATTAAGCTAGGGCCCACAAGGGGCATATAGAGAATACATGTATAAGGAAAAAGAACATTGATTAGCATATGTAAATATAGATACAAATAAGAGAAATTTGTGAAAACTTCTTGTCTTCAATATGTACGGAGGGCTCAAATGTATATTAGAAGATCTGTTTCTATACCTAGTCTAAGAGATAGCCAAATTTTATTGACATTTAAACGGTATTCGATAGTCTTTAACTATATATTTTGAGTATCAAAATGGCACTTTGAGCCCTGCGTAAACATCGAAGAAAAAAAATTTCCCTAAACAAATTTCTCTTGATGTAATTTGTAAATAATGTGTCTATATGTTAGCGAACTATATGTATAATGTGGGTCAATACTTAATTAGTTTAATGATCTTTCAACTTGATTAATGTGACAGTTTATACGGTACATGAGTTGCACATTAGAGTTGCAATAACATTGATAAGTTTATCAAAATATTCTAAGACCATAAAGCAATGTTTAGTCTAAATTAAGAACAGATGTTAATAGACGATCTAGTGAGAAATTTTATGTTGGTCAGTAGTTTTTTTTAGATGAGTTTTAAGTAACAAGTTCTATGCACGAAAATTAATTGCAGGATAAATGTTAATTGAGACTATCAAGAGTAAACTTTTTGCAAGGTTTCCGCAACTATTCACGACGAAAATCAATAAATTACATGGCATAGTAATAATTTTTTTATTATTAGTTCAGATTGTTTTTAAATAAGTTTTAGCAAAAGAAAAAGCTTATTTTCTTTAAAGTTCATGTTGCCTCCCCTAATTATTTTACTTATGTAATAATTTTTGGTGTGATTTTATAATTCGAGAGAAAACGAATTTTGTTTAGCGGGGAGTGATATGGCGAGGTCAACTACATGTACATCAAAGAGTTGATGGTCAATACTTAATCAGTTTAATGATCTTTCATCTTGATTAATGTGACAGTTTATACGGTACATGAGTTGCACAGTAGAGTTGCAATAACATTGATAAGTTTATCAAAATATTCTAAGACCATAAAGCAATGGTTAGTCTAAATTAAGAACAGATGTTAATAGACGATCTTGTGAGACATTTTATATTGGTCAGTAGATTTTTTAAGATGAGTTTTAAGTAACAAGTTGTTTGCACGAAAATTAATTGAAAGTATAATTATTGATTAAGATTTTAAAAGAATAAACTTTTTGCAACTATTCACGACGAAAATTAATAAATTACATAGCATAATAATATTTTGTATTTATTATTAGTTTAGATTATTTTTTAAATAAGTTTTAGGAAAAGAAAAAAG
Organism: Mytilus coruscus; assembly: GCA_017311375.1. Taxonomy (NCBI): domain Eukaryota; kingdom Metazoa; phylum Mollusca; class Bivalvia; order Mytilida; family Mytilidae; genus Mytilus; species Mytilus coruscus. The sequence goes on along the minus strand of CM029597.1, from coordinate 6,749,087 downwards.
TTCATATTGCCTCCCCTTATTATTTTACTTATGTAATAATTTTTGGTGTGATTTTATAATTCGAGAGAAAACGAATTTTGTTTAGCGGGGAGTGATATGGCGAGGTCAACTACATGTACATCAAAGAGTTGATGGTCAATACTTAATCAGTTTAATGATCTTTCATCTTGATTAATGTGACAGTATATACGGTACATGAGTTGCACAGTAGAGTTGCAATAACATTGATAAGTTTATCAAAATATTATAAGACCATAAAGCAATGTTTAGTCTAAATAAGAACAGATGTTAATAGACGATCTTGTGAGAAATTTTATATTGGTCAGTAGATTTTTTAAGATGAGTTTTATGTAACAAGTTGTTTGCACGAAAATTAATTGAAAGTATAATTGTTGATTAAGATTTTAAAAGAATAAACTTTTTGCAACTATTCACGACGAAAATTAATAAATTACATAGCATAATAATATTTTTTATTTATTATTAGTTTAGATTATTTTTTAAATAAGTTTTAGGAAAAGAAAAAGTTCATATTGCCTCCCCTTATTATTTTACTTACGTAATAATTTTTGGTGTGATTTTATAATTCGAGAGAAAACGAATTTTGTTAAGCGGGGAGTGATATGGCGTGGTCAACTACATCAAAGAGCTGATGGTCAATACTATTACACATTATAGCGTGTTCCCTATGCTAGCGGGTTAAATATGGATTAATCGATCCCGTATACATAGTTCTAAAAAATGACAAGTAACAAAGTACACAGAATAAAGCCCCGTTACAATAATATTATGAAGATTGAAAGATCAGGAATGTCGAGCCAACGACCTGGGCCCTTTTACCTCAGTATATTTATTATTTTGTATATAAAGTCAATCGAATTTATCGTTTGTTTTTGGCTTTCCATGCGTTTTCAAATTAAACCAAACTTGGCCTAAATCATCCTTAGGGTATCTAGTTTAAAAAATGTATTCGATGACCCCAAAATTTTCAGACGAATCAGACAACCCGTTGTTGGGTTGCTGGTCTTAAATTGGTAATTTTAAGGAAACTTTGTAGTTTTTGGTTATTATCTTGAATATTATAATAGATAGTGATAAACTGTAAACAGCAAAAGTGTTCAGCAAAGTAAGATTTACATATCAGTCAAATGACCAAAATTGTCAATTGACCCCTTAAGGAGTAATTGCCCTTTAAAGTCAATTTTTCACATTTTTTTGTAATTTTTTGCAATCATTTACAAAAATCTTCTCATGAAATTACTGGGCCAAGTTAAACCTTACTTGGCCTAAAGCATCCTTAGGGTATCTATTTAAAAAAATGTATCCGATGACCGCGCCCACCTACCAAGATGGCCGCCATGGCTAAAAATTGAACATAGAGGTAAAATGCAGTTTTTGGCTTATATCTCTGAAACTAAAGCATTTAGAGCAAATATAACGAGGTTAAGATGTTCATCAGGTCAACATGACCAAAATTGTCAATTGACCCCTTAAGGAGTTATTGCCCTTTAAAGTCAATTTTTAACTATTTTCTTAAATTTTTAAATCTTTTACAAAAATCTTCTCCTTTTAATCTACTTGGCCAAATGGAAATAAACTTAGCCACAATTATTATAAGAGTATCTTGATTGAAAAATGTATCCGATGACCCAGCCCTACAACCAACATGGTCCCCATTGGTAAAAAATAGAACATAGGGGTTTACTTTAGAAGTCTATGGGGAAAATGTAAAAAAAACCAATTTCAAATGGTCACAACTTGAAAACTAATTTAAATAATGATAAGGGGTCTTCAGTAACTATTGTAAGACTACAATGGGATGATTTGATTTTTTTCCAGGGGGGTGCTAATAATTTCTCCTTGATATGTTCCATTTTCAGAATTATTCAGTGTTACTTTTTCTATAAACCATTATTATATCTTTTCTTTCAGCATACTTATATTGGGCGAATGCCCCTCAGACCCGGAGGGTTAGTCGGGGCCAGGGGAACCCCTGCCCAAATATTTTTTGAAGGGAGTTCCATAAAAACATTTAAAGGCATTTTCAGCATTATAGAGGCCCTGGGTGATATAAATGTTAGAGCGGAGGAAAGGAAACTTTTTATTTTTCGTTAATTATCTTGAATATCATTATTGATTGAGATATACTGTACACAGCAAAAATATCAAGCAAAGAAAGATCTACAAATAAGTTAACATGACCAGTTGGCAGTTGACATCTTATTGGAGTAATTGTCCTTTAAAGTTATTATCTGCAATTTATTGGTAATTTTTGTAAATCTTTTCAAAAATCTTCTGCTTTTAATTTAACTACTGGGCCAAATCAAACCAAACTTGGCCTCAATCATTATTAGGGTATCTATACATTTTTAACCTTATTTTACATGATTTCCAAAACCACAGTAGATACAGGTAAGCGACACAGGCTCTTGAGAGTCTCTAGTTTATTTATATTGTGTCATAGATCAAACTTATTCGTTCAGTGTATATTTACTTGTTTTTATGAATATGTCTTTTTGATCGAGTTAAGCCATTTCAATTGATATTTTATTGTGTCTTTTTATGTTGTAATGTTGCACCACTGTTTCAGGTTAAGGCGAAAGTTGGCGCCTGTTAAAACGTTTAAACCCGCTTCATTTTTATGCACCTGTCCTAAGTCAAGAGCCTGTTGTTCAGTGGTTGTCGTTTTTTTGTGTGGTTCATAAGTGTTTCTCGTTTCTCGTTTTTTATATAGATTAGACCGTTGGTTTTCCTGTTTGAATTGTTTTACACTAGTCATTTTGGGTCCCTTTATAGCTTGCTGTTCGGTGTGAGCCAAGGCACCGTGTTGAAGGCCGTACTTTGACCTATAATTGTTTACTTTTTACACATTGTGACTTGGATGGATAGATGTCTCATTGGCACTCATACCGCATCTTCTTATTTATATATACCAACAACATATAATTTTAAAAAAAAAAATTGTGGATTTGAAATTGGAGATTTGGTGATTTTAACACAAATTTAAAAACTTTTTTCGCCGATTTTATGTGCTTTCTATACAAATGTTCACCTATTTTGAAAGAATTCAATCAGTAATATTCCAGAAAATAAAAGAGATAAATGCATTATTTTTTTCGATTTTCAGTCTAAGTGCAACGAGAAAAAGTTGTATGCAAAATGTTAACACAATCTGTGACATAGCCCACTAACTTAACCTTAATCGATTAATATTAACTATGTATCAAATGTTAGAGTTTAGCGTAATTTTTCAATGTGCAAACCACAAGCTCCTTGTATAAGTGATGCTTGATCGATCCATGATGTATATATATGAAAATTGCGAAGTGCGCGTGTATGCCTTCATCGGTACACTGTATACATGGTAAATTCTTTTATCTTTTAAATGATTATTCTCTCAACGAAAAATTAAGGGTGATTTAGCCTCTACCAAATTAGATATTTAGAAAATCATTCGCCGAAGCGTCGGCATTCCCTGATGACATAAGTAAAACTACGAGATGTTTCGAAAGTGCTGAAATTTTAGGTATAGCAAAACTTCGGATTCCCTCATAATCATGGTCGTAAAAGGCACACGAATAACGTGCTTGGCCATTGACGACCAACTTTAAGGACATGAGTTGAAATTTTCGATTTCTGTCAACCTCATTTACAAATATAGATTTTGAAGTTTTATATACAAAAATATTATTAAGTGTCACATCTCAATCGGTCAAGCCAGATCAGAAGAGATACAAACACAAAGCGGATGGAAACCGACGTTTTCTATGTCCACCATCGCTTTGCGGCGGGGGACAAAAATAGGGCAGTAGTTGCAATAAAATATAACATATGTATGTCTAGCCGAGATTGGTTCATGTTTAATGTTCCCTTTCTGCTGTTACATTTTTCAACGTTTTTTAAGGAATCTCAAATATAATGTTCACTCCAGTGAAAATTTTGTCGAAGTGGACACTGCGAATTTTGCATTAGTATTATGTGTTTCAAAACAAACTAGTGAGGTGAGAGATTTTTTTTTGTTATCAAGTGTATTCCATCCCAATAACGGAATTTTAGCTTTAAATGTTTGAATTGAGGTATTTGATTTTCTAGTTAAATATTTGGAATATCTTTCAGGAAACACTGTTGAAAGTGATAAAGAACAGCACATTAAGAACATGATAACGGCCATTAGAGAACAAAAGAAAAATCCTAAGAAAGATTTCAAAAAAGTAGAGAAAAAAACGTTCAGACGGAGAAGAGAATACGGTAGGTTGAATTTGGTAGTGAAATTATATTATCCGTTCGGTTTGAAAACCTCGGGAGTAAGGGACTTCAATACTTTATTAATAGGGGTGCCGCTAGGGTTCTGTTACCCCACCCTTTTCGTGTGGCGTGGCGGAAAAGTGGAATACCAAAGTGTCAAAAGAGCGAAATGTGTGGATAAAAACACAGCCGGGATCACCAAGAAAGATGAAAAACGAACTTTATTGACCTTATCATATATTTCTGATAGTTTTCCCCACCTATTCACTTATTGTCAAGCTGAATATGTGACCTATTATAGTGGTACTTCCTATCACCTTGTATATAGGAAGTGACCCCTACTCCCTTTCCTCCTGCTCCGGTTGGATACAAACGCTTTTATTTCTACAAATGTATGCGGACAAACAATTCTTATACGGATAACTGTTAAATTAATTCACTCTTCAAAATGTGTAGTCTTATTATTCACATACACGCAATTAAATGAGTAGCACCTTTAGCTTCATATAAAAATGGACTTGGGTTCCTGAGTACGGGCATTGGCTATATTCGTTAATATGAGGTATTAACAGATGTCATGATGAAAAACAACGATTAAAGCTCTTTTTTTAAGAACTAGACCCACTTCTAGTACTAGTATGGTGTGTCAAGCACATCTATGTACCGCATTTGCCTATTTTTAGCAAGTTATTGCCATTACTTGGCGTCTGTAGTCCTTAGTCATTGTCCGGGGCTAATATTTTTTCCCCGTAAATTATCTCATCTAGATCTTAAACAATTCGGTCAATTGTATCCAAATTTTACCTACATGTTCCTTAGGGTATATTGTTTGTAAATCATATTCGGGTTTTTGGTCCATTATAGAAATGGCCGATGGTACTAAACAGAATAAAATAGTATTATAGTCACTTTTTTTATCTATGATTGATGACCCCAATCGAGGCCAAATATGACCTTCACTTTTGTAGAAATAAAAAAATGATTAAACATTGAAAAAAAATTTCTATGTTACCACTTGACAAATTTAAACCAAACTTGCTAGTAATGTTCCTTGGATGCTTCTCTATCATTTCCTATGGCCCTGTCGATTTTTTTATTATGCCTATGACGACCTCTATTTGGTTGACACATTTTCGACTTCTCGTTAGAAACAGCTGGACCAGTATGAATCAAACTTGGCAGATATGCTCCATAGATTGTCCTCTATAACAGTTGAATCCTATGACTCTCCCATACATACAATATGGCTGTCTGGCTTATGATTGGTTCAGACATTATCGGCTAATTTGAACAAAAGTTGGTATTCATGTTCCTTTGGTGGTCTAGATTGGATAAAATGACCCTCTAGATTTTTAGTATGGCCGCTTTGTCCTCTGATTGATTAACACATGGATCAATTCTTTTTAGAAACTACAAAGCCAATTTCTACCAAACCATGTAGGTATGTTTCTTGGATAATCTTGTATCAAAATTGTGCCCAATTATCTGTTCTAATTTTCAAAATGGCTATGTATATCAATGCGAACGATTCGGGCATCCGGAAGCCGCCAAGTTTACCCCTTTTTGTTTACCTAAATAAAGTTTCGTATGCGATATAAGCACTACAAAATTATATCAGTCAGTCCGCTTGCAGTTTTTCTTGACCATTTTGTTAAGGTTAGGACTTGTTTGAGCCCAAACCATTTTTGTGTTGCCAGAACCATTCTCTCATGTATATCTGTTTTCATTACTTTTTGCAGGATATGAACACACTGAAAAGAAAGCATGATGAACAGTAAACTCGCAGTAGGAATCCAAAATTACATATTGGTTGGCAACACTACAAGGCCGGACGATACAAGCAGGTTTTCAAAGCCGACGGTGGCAGTGTTCGACAACTTCCAATATCAACGCTTGATTTAGAAATCGATTACGTTATTCTATTGGGAACAGGCGTATTTTATCCTGATGGCAAATCTAAATATGGTCATTTGAAGGAAATGAAGATGTACCTGGCTGATGCCTCTGGTCAGAAACTAACATTTGAAAGAGTGAACGAAACAAAACCAAATTTAGGCAACTATCTAAGATTCAATGGACTGCAGTTGTCAAAATGTACATTTTATCTGATGACAAAACTGAGAAAGGATCAATCATTTATTTCAAAAAATGAACAAACAAGCATTTCCCTACACGGTCAGTCAAGCAGCTGCGTTTCCATTCAGTCAGACAATTTCATAACTCCGCAGCAGGATCTTGTATCGAATAAAACAAGAAGCCTAGAACAACATCAAGCAATTTCTAACCAACCTCAAAGGTCTATTCTTCTTCCTGTTGATGTATGTGGGACTGTCAAAGAAAGACAAGAAATTGTTATTAGATACTACCGAGAACGTCTGTCCAAGTATTCCGAGGAAACGTCCATAATTTCATGCAGTTCCATTCGTCAATGTAAAGATATCACCTCTTTCGATGAACCTGTTGTTGTTGACGAAGTTTACAATCCTTGCGACAATGGATTTTCTATTTGCAGAATGCAAATTGGAGGGAAAGATTTCATAGATACAAAATTTGAAAGAATAGACGGAGTACTGAAGAAGACGACCCGATATCCCTCAGCCGGAGTCAACACAGATGGTATAATCATTCACGAAGCTCTTGAAATTTGGGGATACGATGAAGACAACCTCTTGATAGGACTAGTAATTGGCACCACAGAGAATGTTCTGTATACTTGGTTCAATAGCGTCATGATCAGCAGTGGATCAATGAACATAATTGTGGTTACAGAACCTGGGATATATTCGTGCGAAGTCTCGTTTGCTGATATAAAACAATTGTCAAAAGCCGTGCAAATTATTGCTTTATCAGATATCGATGAAAGAACCAGTGGCTCCATAACAAAAACAATATCTAATGGTTGCTTCCATCCATCGTCAGTATAACTACTACATCACCAAACAGTGCTCTACAGTCGATAAGTATAGAAAAAGGTTTCACAAAGGAAGATAAAATAGAAAAGAAGATTGCCACAAATCAACACCCTTTTGCTGTTCCAGAGGTTATTCAGAAGACCTTAATATAGACTACTCCTCTATTGAAGGAAGAGGAGCCTTCGGAACCGTTTATAAAGGGAAGTGGACCGGATTAGAAGTTGCAGTCAAGGCAATTCCAATCAAGAAGAGGGCAAAAACTGCAATGCTGCGTACGGTGGAAAAAGAAATTAACATTAACTCAAAATTACGTCATCCGAACATTATTCAGTTCTTGGCTGTTGCTCGAGTCGACACTACAATTTATCTCGTGCATAAGTTTATCATGGGATGCAATATGGAGGATGCTATTTTCAGTGAAGAAACAAAGCTTGATATGGATATCAAAGCTATGGACAAACCACATATCATGAAACAAGTGGTCCAGGCTGTATCATATATGCACTCTTTGGAACCAGTGGTTCTTTATCACGATATTAAACCGGGAAATATATTAATTAGAAAAGGTTGCTTAACAACAAAGGTTTGTGACATGGGAATAAGCAGATTGACGTCTGTTGGTGCAGCCACGACAACAGCAGTAGGCAGTACTTGTGGATCCCCGGCTTACATAGCACCAGAATGTTTGCTCCGGCAAGAAAACACATCCCCGTCTACAGACATATGGTCACTAGGTGTAACTTTTATCGAGTTTTTCACCGAAAAAGATGCATGGTCGGTTGATGATGAGTTAGATCCTGTTGCAGCCATCAAAGATAAGATGAAACAAGAAGTGTCACTAGTAGCTCAAGGTTCAGATATACCAGAAAATGTCATGGTTGTATTAAAAAAATGTGTTCATTTTGACACTGCACTACGACCAACTGCCAATAAAATACTGCATGATTTGTATTAGACATGGCAGATGGAGGATAAGAAAAAAATTACAGTGTACTAAATCTGCTTGATTTTGATTTGATTTTTCGTTAATGACCAACTAGTGTCTGGCCTAACAACAATTCGCATCTTAGTATTTGGCATACACATTGACTGTTTCTTTAAGTGTAATGATAACCGTAGCTACTTTGGGCAGACTTATTAAAAAATATATTTAAATTTTTAAAGTAAGAAAATATGTGCATGTCTTGTATGCCATGTGTAAAACTTATTACTATAAGTAAAGATATATGTAGTTTTGAGCATTTTGTCTTGAGTGAACCCACATTAACTAGAGTGTCAATGGGCTATTCCGAATTCTTTTATTGATTTCTGATGTCCTCATAGTTGTGTTTTGTTGTTGTTAATAAATCATTCGGAATGAAACTAGGAAAGCATCATTTTTTATTAATTACATAAAAATATAATGTAACCCCGCATACTTAACGCGCATCAGGTTATGCAGGGATTGGCATTAATTGTCGAAAATAGTATATTAGCTAAGGCAATACACGATTAGGAAAGCATCATTTTTATTAATTACTGTTTCAGGTTATGCAGGGATTACTCGGTTTTGTTTCTTAGTACTTACAAGTGATATTATTACTTAAAAATTAGATTATCTAAAATGAAGCGTAATTTAAGCTCCGTATCTTTTGTAAATCTGTTTTATACTTCCTTGAAATTACGTGTTGCCTTAGGCAGCACACATTACATTTTTACCATCGTTGGACTATTCACAATGGAGAGTTACTACCATCTTTTTACTTCTGTTGCCAGTTTTTTGTGTTTTGTTAACATTCTGCAAAAAATTCTTTCTTAAAACACCAGTCCAATAAAGCTGATTTGTACATGTAGAAAAATCCCTTTGTACAAAATGTTCAAATTAGAGAAATATAGCTTGCAACCACTCAGCCTATGTCGTCTATAATTGTAGACCCGCCTTTGTGGCGTAATTGGTAGCGTGCTCGCATGAATTGGGGTTCGATCTCTGGTCGGTTCAAACCAAAGATTTTATCTAAATTGGTACTTGCTGCTAACACACAGAGTAATGAAGAAATACCAAGGACTGGTCAGCTCTGAGTCAGAATAATTTATCCGGGTGGAATGAAATGTCTAACTGCGGACAGTTACTCCAGTGAGCTAGCACTATAAAAATTCAGCTCAGCGTGTTTGTCTAGTATAAATATGGCCGTTATTTTCTCGTTTGAACTAATTTATATTTGCCTTTTCTGGGTTTTTTAAAACTTGCATTGTGGCATGGGTTTTGCTCATCGTTGTAGGCCGTACGGTAACCTATATTTGCTAACTTCGACCGTCATTTGGTCTCGGGTCGAGAGTTGGCAATCATACTTCATCTTCTTATTTTTATGTGAAAGCTTGCATTACACAGTTGTCTTTTTCTCACAATTATATAGCTGAAATATTTTTCACTCAGCCTTAAACAACATGCACTCACTAACTCACTTTATTATTGTTTGTATGAACATTCCTTTCAAATCTTGCCAGCAGCAATATCAACTTACTTTGAGTGCTTTTTGACAAACAGTTTCCATAGTATAATTTTCCGGGAGAAAAATCAAATCGTGGTTATGAGTAAAAGGGAAAAAATAACGATTGATTCATTAGGGCCCCGCCGAATGGCGGGTCGCCCTATAGTGATCAGTCTGTCCGTCCGTCCGTCTGTCTGTCCGTAACAAATTGTGTCCGCTCTATATCTTGAGAACCGTTATGATTCCAAAGTTTATACTTGACATGTATATTAACCAAAACCAGAGGGTGTGTCATAATGTATGTACAACTTCCTAGGTCAAAGGTCAAGGTCAAAAACTTTGGTTATAGTTTACAAGCCCATGTCCTATGGTAAAGATCGTGTCCGCTCTATATCTTGAGAACCGTTATGATTTTAAAGTTTATACTTGACATGTATATTAACCAACACCTGAGGGTATGTCAAAATGTATGTACAACATCCTAGGTCAAAGGTCAAATTCAAAAACTTTGGTTTCAGTTGACAACTCCATGTCCTATAGTAAAGATATAATTTTTTTACCACACGTTATTCACAGCGGGGCCCACAGAGATGGCTCCTATCTCAATGATATCTAGTTCAACTTCAATCATCAGACTATCATATTCAACATGCAATGATGAATCAGTTGAAGCCCTTAACATTACTTGGTATCTGTATCCGATCCTTCACACACGTAGATGTCATGGCCACCTTTTGTGTTTTGTGAAAGTTTTCTTTGAAACAATTACATTTAAACAGATGTGGGGATACACTAAAAGATTTGCGGTAAAAATTTACGTCTCAAATAAGGCCAGACATGTCAAGCTGTCGGCAACCCATTTACCCAACATTAAAATCCATGATATAGCCACTGAAAATAATCAAGTGACAATTTTATAAACAAAATATAGTCCTACTACATGTATTCAGTTAAATTAATGTGGAATGCCAGAAGCACAAACACATTAACATAGCATCTGGACAGTGATATTTAGGTCAACGTCAGGTCACGGTGACAGTTGTTTGACTGTCATGTACCCCTCATAACCAACATATAGAACAAATATTGTTATCTTGCCATTTAAAGAAATCGAGGAACATATCTTATCACAAAACATTGACATTTTCAAGGATAGCTGACATCTGTCGGACCGATATGTACTCCACATAACCAAATAATTTCTTAATCTTCAAGTTACTGAAAAAACCTGATATAATAAAAAAAGAAATTAACATACACTACAATTGAGGTTCAAGGCCAAGTGTCACCTGTCAGACTGACATCTACTTTCAAAATCTAACCATTATTCTTAATATTGTTGTGCTATCATTCATAGTTACTAAAAACACAACACCTAAACATCACTAGTTTGTGCAATAAGGTCAAGGTCTGTTATCAATTGTTTTACAAAAAAACCTACGCATTAAATAACGCATAGCTGATTAAATTACAAAACCTTAATGTGGTCACTGGACCGCAAAAATTAGGTCAAAGTCAGGTCAGGTGACATATGACTGACTGATAAGTACAAGTCATACGCTACCATTGTACCAAAAGTGGTTTATCAAGGTCTTTAACTAACTAAGATATAAAAGCAAAATGTAAATGTTAACCCGGTAACCGAAAACCCATGCCTGTATCTCGACTCTTGTGAGCTTGGTCTGTCGTTCGTTTTTGAATTTTTCATACTGATTAAAAAGAAAATCTTTCCTACAGCACTGTACATATTCTCTTTTGATGTTACAGTGAAATTCACTATATATATAGCTCTTCCTTTGCGTGTATTAAAAAAATAATAATTATAGAGTAAAAGATATTAACTTCTATTTATGGTTCCTATATCAACTGTTCTAAGTGCTGGTCATCTAACATTGATCATCTACATGTTACAAAAAAATGTTCTATGCAAAGCTTTAGTATCAGAACTATACATCAACTTGACCGTCCAAACATGCAGCGTTCTATGGTTCATGTCTTGCATTTCTATTTTTAAAATAAATAACTTATATTGCTTTCACCTATATGTTTCGCAAGAATGATTCTTCTTTAAGTTTGACTTCAGAATCAAAATTTAAGGACCATGGATAAACATGTAATGATATAGATATGAAGGGTTATGCGATGTATCTTGTTTCTAATTACTTTATATTACTTATATGAGCAAATACTATATCTATGAACATATAATGTGCCTCCCTTCCGTTTGAGAAATCTTCATCCGCCACTTCGATTGTTAATCAAAAGACTACCTTTCATAATTTTATTTAAGATTTTGGTGCCGATCGAAATTCAACATGGCTGCCATCGCAGATCATTTTACATTGAACCTTGTGGAGCATGTTAACAGTAATAGTTCAACCACTTGTCATGATATTTGTACAATTAAAGAACCTTTGTGAGTACGCTCCCATACCCCACGCCCCCACATTGTCACTGGGCAAACAAAATCTCACTAGAGAATCATAATTTCCTGTCGATATTCACATCTACATAGTATGTCCTTATTATCTACAAAGTTTCATGAAATTCTGTTGTGTAGTTTCAGAGGAGTTTCGATGACAAACTGTTGAAGTAGTATGTTGAGGCCAATAAGTTCAAAGGGGCATAACTCCTAGAAAAAAAATTGAATCATAATTTCCTGTCGATATGCACATCTACATAGTATGTCCTTATTATCTACAACGTTTCATGAAATTCTGTTGTGTAGTTTCAGAGAAGTTTCGATGACAAGAACAGGCCTGACGGACGGACGGATGGACGGACAGACAGACGGACCGGTCAAAAACATTATACCCGACACAAAAAGTGCGTGGGGTATAATTGATCATAGATACTATTGTGTATAAATTTTGTGTTCAGAATGATCAGAATTTCAATATTGTATCACATAACACTGATTTTGGTATGTATTAGATACACATTGAGGGCGTTAGTCCGAATGGGTGTATCTAATTAACACCAAGATATTACTGTCAATGCAGAATGATAGTTTTCAATAATTTATGATGGGGTCTTTCAGTGATTTGACCATACGTACTTTAAATGATTAAGTATGAATTAAAGGAGATGTGTGATATACGCCAATGAGATAACAACCCAGCGACACAAATAATCAAAATTTAGAGATCTGATAAGTGTTCATTTGCACGAGGAAATTTTTCATTTGGATAGGGAAGGAGTTTTAATTACAAATGCAACCTATCAGAATGAACGGATAAGGGTCACAATATGTGCAGTGCAAAATCGAAACAATTGCCATGCAATAGCTAATCATGGCCTGAATACAATTTTTGATGAAAAGCATGTTCCGAGTATAGCAGAAAAGCATAACATGTAATTGGTTAATTATGAAAAATAACAAAATAACAAAATATCACAAGCAACTACGCTATATGTTAAGAACGATTTATTCATTGTAAAGGCTTAACCGAAATATCAATTGACCATAAAGATCTGCAGCTTCGTTGGCATCTGAAGGTCTGTCGTGGTTCGGCAAGATAAGGTTTACAAGTGAAATAAATTCTTCTGAGCAACCATGGATAGGTCGACTTTCTCCGTTTGCCTGTTGACAATATAAAATATCAGTTTGGTCGCAATTCACAATGTAATCGCGGGTACCACATGAATCGGGTACAAAAAACAAAATGTCCGGCTTTCCTCCTGGACTCTCGTTATTCTTTTTCACTTGCATTGTATGTTGATTCCATTGAATTACTACTTGATTAAGTTCTTTTTGAAGAATGTCCATAAAACAGTACCTTATACATTCTGGACGTGCAATGGATCTGCATCATTGAATAAGTTGCTTTGGCGTAAATCTTTAAAAAAGTTGTTCCACCAATCGGCATTTTGTCGACGTAATATACTCCACAAGGCTTCGATTCTTTGGTTAGAAGTACTTTTCCCGTACAAGAAGCAATTTCTTACAATCTCATTATTACTCAGAGCATGAAAAGAACTTGTATTTCCTCTACCACTGTGTTTTCTGTACCTAAATCGCACCTGCACCTTTGGGGACAGCCTCCTAATTGTTCAACAGTATCCAAAAAATACCGCGCAATTATTTGTGGATTGTTATTACTTGGACCGACCTCAAGCCACATAATTCGTCTTGAGAACCCATCTATTGCACCATGTATTGGAAACCCAAAAGGCTTGAGTTTGTCGTAACCGTCAATATGCCACACAAAGTTAGGTCCAGGTGTCGTATATCGACGTCCTATCAACCGTCTTTTTCTTCTTTTTGCTACACCGTCCGGATCTATCATACGCAAAAGTTCCATTACACTTTTCCGTGGAATAACAAAACCAAATTCAGTAGTTAGTCTTTTCCAAACGGTACGGTAACCTAGACATTGTCCACTGTTTTCTATTATCTTGTAGATCGCACCAATAATACCAGTGAGTGGAAAATTTACTTTGCGGCGTTTTAATTCAAGACTTCTCAAAATACGTTTGATTTGCGAAATACTTATGGATATTTTATGTACTGCCATCAGCACTTGAGAAATTTCCTTGTTTGTGTATCCTTGGGCAAAATATCTACTTATCAATTCATTTCTTGACATGCTATTGTTCCGGTGAAGGGCTGGTGTGTAAACTGGCAAAACCATTGTCTTGAAAGGGAAAAAAATAACTTTGAAGAAAATAAAGATCGATTAAGGTCGGTTATTATCAGATTTTGCATGAAAGTGGGACAAAAAATTAAACATATAATGACTAACAAAAGTTTGCATATTACAGGACAATTTGCATGATTGTACTTTTTAAGTCATAAAAAGAGTTCATTAATCTCACTTTAGACCTAGTTATCATTGAAACCTTCGATTTAAACAAAGTTAATACAGTTATTATCCAGACAGGGGACGATTCTCAGTAGAACTGAATAACCCAATGATTTTATTGCATGTTTTGAACCACTTACAGATACAGCGTCGGTTTCTTGTTGGTCATAGGATTTATAAATCAAAAGAATGCACAAAAAATTACCAAAAGGGGAGTTAACTCCAAAAAATAAAAATTTTATAATTTTCAGGACACATTTCCATCACTTGTTATTTCGATCTGTAAGCAGTAAGGGATTTCAAATACCTAATTAAACTCATAGGTTTTAATATCACGAATCACTATAATTATAATGTGAACTACCGGATTTTTATAAACATCAGTACTTGAAGTACTGGTAATAATCCAGGCAAGATCGAGTGGACAGTAGTACAGTACGTAGGTACTTTGAAGACTTAAGATAGTAAAAAACGACTGCCTGCAAAGAATACAATGTTATTATAATTATTCTATGATCATTCAGTATAATCATAAACCCACTAGTAATATTAAATAATATTTATATGAATTTTTGGGTTGTTCTGCTCTGTAGTCGGATTGTTGCCTCTTTGATACATTCCCCGTTTCCATTCTCTATTCTACATGAAATAGAAATTAGATTAAAACGCATTTCTCGCATTCTTTCGATAATACATGACATACTGGTGTATTATATGTAAATTGGTGAAATATGTTCGATAATGGTTTATTAAAAATACCTGTAAAAAGGTACGTATACCCTAGACTTGCTACAATTCCCTTTCCTTTATTTCTTCTTACTAATTAATATGTTTACTGAAAACTGCCAGTATACTGATTGCCCTTGGAGAAAGGATCCTCTGCAGGTTTCAATATACTGTAAATCTTTTTATTATCGCAATAAAATTGTTAAAGGGGTAAAATTGAAGAAGAAGAAGAAAATTAGGATGGGACATGTAGCAAGTCTACCTATACCCTATAAATGCCTGAGACAAAAAATAAATGCATACCGATTCAACTGAAACTAAATGTACTGCATGTTCCACAGCTACTGCTTGCTATGTTTACAACCTGATCAGCATACAAGTGTCAATCGTTTGAACGACCCCTATCTCTTTTGTGTGTAGCAATGTACATGCATGTAAGGCTTCAATCGTGTAGTGGGGCAAATACACCTTGATTAGATTCGTGCAGTTGAACTAAACTACAAACAAATAGTGCAATATACAAATATAAACATACCTTTTTATTTCTTTCCTGCACAACAACCAATTTACTACACTATGCAGTTAAAAGCACACGTGTATTTATAAATCCGCTAATTTCAATATCATTTATGTAAAAACATATTTCATTGGTCTAAAATAATTCCCAAGCTAGAAGCATTCTTCTGATTGGTGACGCTGGATATAGAATTTCGAATATCGAATCTCGAATTTAGAATTTCGAATTTCGAACTTCAGATATTGAATCTCGAATTTCGAATATCGGATCTCGCATGACCCTTCTGGGCTTTCGTACAAACAATATTACACAAAACACAACATAGAAAACATTCTGGAAAAGGGGACGGGATTGTAGTAACGACATTAGGAACATATCCGCTATCATTTGTGAAACGGATATTCCGTAACGGCCAACCAACTCGTGATGGCGTCCGTAAAATTTACGAAGGGATGATTTCAACTTCACCACTTGGAACTCTTGGTTTAATAGCTTCCTTGTGAGCAGCAACCCTCTATCAAGGAAATCATAATAGGAAATACAAGCCATAGAGTATCGTATCAGCTGGGAGATATATACTCCGTATGCAGGCGCTGCTGGAATGTTGCTACATAAAAATGGAAAGTTCACAATTGGGAAGCTGAAATCATCTCTTTTGTCATAAAGTTTTGTTTTCAACCGACCCTCATTGTCAATTTCTAGATGTAAGTCAAGATATGAGGCAGACTTAACTGTATCTGTTGTATCCTTTATCTCAAGTTCGATGGGATAGATGCGTTCAACATAGTCACCAAATTTTGAATTATTCAGTGAGAGAAAATCATCTATGCCACAAAAAATGCGTCACGTTTTGTGGCGTTGATACATTTGTGTGACGCACAGTTCATAATTCTATTGTGGTGTACTGGTGTTCTGTCGTAAATTCATGGGAGGTGGTGTCCGTTGTTATTCTGTGGTTTACATGTTGTAATGTACTATTATATTATTTATTTATGTATTTCTCTGTCCTGAGTGTTCTTGCGTTTATTTGTACTGTATTCCTGTCACGTAATGTTGTCATTTTAGCGGTATTTTTAACATTGCCATGTAAGCGGGAGGTTTGGCTAGCTATAAAACCAGGTTCAACCCACCATTTTTTCTTAAAATGTCTTGTACCAAGTCAGGAATATGGCAGTTGTTATCGAATATAAATAAGAAGATGTGGTATGAGTGCCAATGAGACAACTATCCATCCAAGTCACAATGTGTAAAAAGTTAACAATTATAGGTCAAATTACGGCCTTCAACACGGAGCTTTGGCTCACACAGAACAGCAAACTATAAAGGGCCCCAAAATGACTAGTGTAAAACAATTCAAACAGGAAAACCAACGGTCTAATCTATATAAAAAAACGAGAAACGAGAAACACTTATGAACCACACCAACAAACGACAACCACTGAACAACAGGCTCCTGACTTAGGACAGGTGCATAAAAATGCAGCAGGTTTAAACGTTTTAACAGGCGCCAACCTTCACCCTAACCTGAAACAGTGGTGTAACATTACAACCTAAAAAGACACACAATTAAATATCAATTGAAATGGCTTAACTCGATCAAAAAGACATATTCACAAAAACAAGTAAATATACACTGAACGAATAAGTTTGATCTATGAAACAATATAAATAAAAATGATGTATTAATGTCAAAAAAACAACTTTAACCTGGGACAAAATGGCGTTAATTAAAGTACACAGGTAAATTTAAATATAATAATTTTGTTGTTAGGAGTACCGAAACATTTTTTACCAAATTAATTTGTTGTTCATAGTACGAGTACAGAAGTGAAAATTTATCGTCATACTAAATGCTTATCAAAGGTTGTACATATTAAATTGTGAGACGAGATATAACACAAAATAAGTAAACATTGAATAACAGAAATGCATTACAAATTGTGTCAACAGGTCAAATTAACACGAAAGTACGATTTGAGAGTACTCGCAGTTACTGAAAACTAGTTAAAAGCCAATAAAGTCCGTTTCTATGTATGTTGGCGTTTGTTTCTGTAGCAGTTTAGTGTTTCGTTGTTTTCCTCTTATAGTTAATGTGTTTCCCTCGGTTTTGGTTTGTGACCCGGATTTTTTTTTCTCGCTTAATCGATTTATGACTATTGAACAGCGGTATACTACAGTTGCCTTTATTTAAATAGCATTTTAGTATCAATCAAGGACCCTTTACTCCTAAACGGCAAAACTCAAAATCGTCAATATCGAACTCGACCTCCATTTTGTCATTAGAAATATAGATTGTAAAATTCGAAAAGCATTGGTGGCACGTAACCACAGTTATTGCATAGAAACGTAATAAAATACCATTTCCCAATCAATCAAGGACACTAACACCTGAAAGGCAAAAACGAAAATCGTCAATATCGAAATTGCTATCCATTTTGTCATCAGTAACAATGGATAAAAATTTAAAAAGCATTGGGTTGATCAAACAAAACAAAACGAACGGTAATAATTAGAATTTGTATAGTTATTATACAGACCAAAACAGAATGGCAAACAATAGTTTAAAAATATTTCTCCCTAGCAATAACGAAATGGCACCGTTGTTCCTGAAACAACATAATATCTTTGTTTACAAATTCATGAACGAGGTAGACGCTATGGAATCTAACTACGATAATCACGCAAGTTTGACAATTCTTGCTTTGAATGGACAATTTTTGTTTAAAATACAAGACTGTTTGGATAAACAAAGAAAAGCATGACTGTCCGGACAAAAAAAAAAAGAAAGCAAGACTATCCGGACAAAAAAAAGAATTTTAAGGGTTTGTAATGTTAAGAAATTTGATTTCTTAATATAGCTTAAATATGCGGATCCCTTGTCTTAAAACTGGTCGCCGAAAATGAAAACAGAAACTCGTAATAAAATTTGATATCAAATTAGCAATCTTGCTATGTAAATATATCTATGATTCTATAAAATATATTTGACTTATGTTAGGTCGGTAATTAGGCCGTCATTAAACTTTAGAGCATGAACAATATTAAGCAGACCAAGATTTGTAATACAAAATCTTTTAAATTTGTTTTTCCATACCGTCCAAACTTCAGAATGACGCAGCAGAATTTTGCATATATTGGGTTTGTGGGTTTCTGGTTGATTTTGAAAGAGGTTTTGATCCCCAAAATTTATACATTTGATCGCAGTAAATATTTGATGCAGGCAGATGAAATAATAAAAAAAAAAAACTTATACCGTTTCTGTTAACTCATAGCCTCCTCCTTTGTCAGGGTCATTAAAATCTGACTCATATTTGAAATATTGACATGAATTGTCATTGATATGGTCATAACTATAAATGAACTGTTAACAAAACTTAAAATTTTTCGAAATACTAAAGATTTATTTTCTACCCTATGAATATATATCCTAAGCTGTATTTGGCAAAACTTTAAGGAATTTTGGGTCCTGAATGCCCTTCAAATTCGTGCTGTTTTTTGGCGTTTCAACTTTTTTATTCGAGCGTCACTGATGGGTCTGTTGTTCACGCAACGCGCGTCATCTTTTGAACAAATATCTGAACTTCAGAGATACTAAACCATTAAGCAGTTGTTAATTCTCAAATGAATTCTAAATTATTGATGCTTTGCATTAGGAATAAAATGCTCCGCAGGGCGCAGCTTTATACGACCGCAGAGGTCGAACCCTGAACAGTTGGGGCAAGTATGGACACAACATTCAAGCTTGATACAGCTCTGAATTTGGATTGTGATTAAATATTTGACACAGCATAGGTTTCTGACACAGAATGAATGTGGTCTAAGAACTTAAAAATTTTAAATTGGACATTCACCTATTATGGTCCAATATCCAAAATCTAAATACATGGTTAGATTCAGCATATCAAAGAACCCCAAGAGTTCAATTTTTGATGAAATCAAACAAAGTTTAATTTTGGACCCTTTGACCTCAATGTGGACAAAGTTGATAACGGGGCCCAAAATCAAAAATCTAAATACATGGTTAGATTCAGCATATCAAAGAACCCCATATATTCAATTTTTGTTGAAATCAAACAAAGTTTAATTTTGGACCCCGATTTGGACCAACTTGAAAACTGGGCCCATAATCAAAAATCTAAATACATGTTTAGATTCAGCATATCAAAGAACCCTAAGAATTCAATTTTTGTTAAAATCAAACTAAGTTTAATTTTGGACCCTTTGGACCTTAATGTAGACCAATTTGAAAACGGGACCAAAAATTAAGAATCTAAATACATGGTTAGATTCAGCATATCAAAGAACCCCAATAATTCAATTTTTGTTGAAATCAAACAAAGTTTAATTTTGGACCCCGATTTGGACCAACTTGAAAACTGGGCCCATAATCAAAAATCTAAATACATGTTTAGATTCAGCATATCAAAGAACCCTAAGAATTCAATTTTTGTTAAAATCAAACTAAGTTTAATTTTGGACCCTTTGGACCTTAATGTAGACCAATTTGAAAACGGGACCAAAAATTAAGAATCTAAATACACGGTTAGATTCGGCATATCAAAGAACCCCAATAATTCAATTTTTGATGAAATCAAACAAAATTTAATTTTGGACCCTTTGGACCTCAATGTGGACCAATTTATAAACGGGGCCCAAAATCCAAAAACTTAATACACGGTTAGATTCAGCATATTAAAGAACCCCAAGAATTCAAGAATAAAACCCATTGAAATTGGTCAAGAAATAAGCAATTTATACAAAGTATCTTCTTTTGCACAATACTGTGCAATTGAATATTTCTTGCAATTGCGCAATACTGTGCAATTGAATATTTCTTGCTATTGCGCAATACTGTACAATTGACAATTTCTTGCTATTGTGCAATATTGTGCTATTGGATATTTCTTGCTATTGCGCAATACTGTGCAATTGAAGATTTCTTGATATTGCGCAATACTGTGCAATTGAAAATTTCTTGCTATTGCACAATACTTATTATATAATAATTTACACATCCTGTTTGGTGTGTATCTCCTGCCATATCATTATTATTTGCTTTTAAATATAAATCAGAAATAACCAACTTAAAATGGAAAATTTTAAAGAAAAAAAAAGAAAAAAGGAAAAAAAGGAACCCCCAAATTTTTGAACCCCTTATGATTCATCACCCCAAACTCAATCCCAGCCTTCCTTTGAGGTATGGTACCTTGCAGTACAATTTCAGAGAGATCCATACACTTGAACACAAGTTATTGTCTGAAACTAGAAAATGCTTATTTTGGCCCCTTTTGGCCCCTAATTCCTAAACGTTTCAGGCAATTACCCCAAACTCAATTCCAGCTTTCCTTTGTGATATGGAACCTTGTACTACAATTTCAGAAAGATCCATAGACTTACACACAAGTTATTGTCATGAAACTAGAAAATGCTTGTTTTTTGCCCCTTTTTTGGCCCCTAATTCCTGAAATTTTGAGGCAATTACCCCCAAAAATCAATCCCAGCATTCCCTTTGTGATATGGAACCTTGTGGTACAATGTAAGAGAGATCCATACACTAACACACAAGTTATGTCTGGAAGTTACAAAATGCTTATTTTGGCCCCTTTTTGGCCCCTAATTCCTTAACTGTTGGTACCATAACCCCCAAAATCAATCCCAACCTTCCTTTTGTGATATTGAACCTTATGGTAAAATTTCATAGAGATCCATTCACTTAAACTAAAGTTAGAGTGCGAAAACCAATGCGTCTTCGGACGACGACGACGACGCCGGACGACGACGACGACGACGACGACAACGTCATACCAATATACGACCACAAAATTTTTTTGCGGTCGTATAAAACGAAACAATTGCATGTTTCTATAAACAGTTTTCATTCAACTTCAGTATTGTTAAGGTACGTGTTACTGGGTATTTAGTTCGATGTGTAATGTTTCCCGGACTACATCTTATCATATGTTTATTTCTTCTTCATCGATTGCATATATTCTTTTAAGATATTAATTTTCTTATTCATCGACATTTGTATACCTGGTTTTCTTTTATACATATATATATATATGAAAGTAAACATAAGCACTTATTCAAATTGGAATGACATGATATTTTTAACTTTTTATTTTTTTTTAATTTCATTCTAAGATCAAGAAAAAAGGCAACAGTAGTATACCGCTGTTCAAGTCATAAATCGATTAAGCGAAAACAAAACCGGGTCGGTTCCCAATAGCAACGAGTTATTATCATAATATAAAACAATTTCTGTATGATATTTAGTAATCCACGTCGTTGTAATGAACACAATTTGTTTGATACAACATTACCATATTAATGAGTACATTTCTATTCAATCAAAGAAAATATTTGTATATGTCAGTGTTTCAAATAAAAGTCAAATATACCAATTTCTCTTTTGATGATACGATTATTTCTATTCGTTTCCCCGACCCTAAAATTCTGACAATACATGCGGCTTCATATTCTAGTTACCAGCTGGAACGATATTGTGGTATTTCTGCACTATTTAAGGGTTCTGATATAAGAAAGGTACGCATTTACATGATGACAAAAGTCAATTGCGGAACTATATTAAACTCCCATAACTTTTTAAGTGGTAATTATTATGAAATGATTTGCGTGGAATCTATGTGAACAATTGTTCGGAAGTGGTTTTGTGTCCTATGCTATAGATTTTTCGAAGCGTCCGTTGCATTTCAAGCACACCTATAAAGACGAGCAAGAGAGAGAAAGAGATTGTTTTCATAATTTTCTACATGTTCATTCAAAAATGTATTCACAAATAATACATGATGGTCTTGAAGTAAAGATTCTTGGTACTGACGTTGTTTATCATCTTAATTACGTGTTATAGTGTTCTTTTATTTGTCTTTGTAAATTATTAACCTTTACCGTTTAGTCCATTTTTTGTAATATCCTTTTGGCGTGGCTCCGTACTTATGCATCCCGCCAATGTGTTGCATTTGTTGTGCTGTGGTCATTTTTTGTATTCTTGTCTTTCATTTTTAATTATGTGCTTTGTCTATGTGCCATTTTGTTTTTCTTTGTTGACATATTTGTTTGTTTTTATAGTGATTAAGATTATAACACAATGTTGCCTGCTGTACCCTATTTTTGACATTTTTACCTATTATGTCTGTTTGTTTTGTTCACTCATTGTTGTTAACATAATGGAATTTTATGCGATTGTCATACAAGTGAGAGGTTTAGCTAGCTATAAAACCAGGTTTAATCCACCATTTTCTAAATAAGAAAATGCCTGTACCAAGTCAGGAATATGACAGTTGTTTTCCATTCGTTTTATGTGTTTGAGCTTTTGATTTTGCCATTTGATAAGGGACTTTCCGATTAGAATTTTTCCTTGGAGTTCGGTATTTTTGTTATTTTACCTTTTAGTTAAGAATTCTAAGATCGAAAGCCATATTTGAAACAGTGGATATGAATAAAAAAATAGTGATTTAAAATATTTTTGTGACCTCTATGGATAATCCTAAATTGTCGTTGTCATTAAACATAACCCTTGACATATATTTATAACTTCGATAGACTATAACGAAATGAGTATGGTATAAGTAATCATTTCTATTCGAGATAAACGAGGATTTAGAATAACCTGTAGGGGTCACAAAATGATTTCCTACATCTCTCTTCACTAATATTTATTGTTTTGAATAATCGCTGCCATTCTTTTTATTCTAATAAATATTTAATTTTTATTACTTTTGACCATGACGATCTGAATAACGAATCGACTACTTTTGTTATTTTACCTTTTAGTTAAGAATTCTAAGATCGAAAGCCATATTTGAAACAGTGGATATGAATAAAAAAAAAGTGATTTAAAATATTTTTGTGACCTCTATGGATAATCCTAAATTGTTGTTGTCATTAAACATAACCCTTGACATATATAAAGATTCAGTCTTAATAGTTTATTAATGTTTATGAATAAAACATGACAATTCCAGATTTTGTTTTTCATAAAAAAACTGAGATACCTAATGAATTCATTTTAAGAGAAATCATGTTTTAAAAGTGCATTTTCTATTACACTATTTTTATAACTTCGATAGACTATAACGAAATGAGTATGGTACAAGTAATCATTTCTATTCGAGATAAACGAGGATTTAGAATAACCTGTAGGGGTCACAAAATGATTTCCTACATCTCTCTTCACTAATATTTATTGTTTTGAATAATCGCTGCCATTCTTTTTATTCTAATAAATATTTAATTTTTATTACGTTTGACCATGACGATCTGAATAACGAATCGAAAACTAGCAGCCGATAAGATACTGAGTATCGAATAACGAATTAGGAATTAGCCGCTATCTTCACTGACATAGAAATTTGGACGAACATTTCAATGGGATCCTTTGATGAAAACAACCTACAAAGTAACAGTTGCTATCAAACTGAAGTACATTGATAACACTGAAAATCAACCAGGTGACATCTAACACAGCCGCTTGGCTTTGAAAGATTCCAACTGACATGACTTTCGCGCTGTTTTTATGAGGGGTAGGTGATTGATACTACATATTTCGCAGGTGAATATAATATGTTTTGAAGATTTTTCATTTTGTAAGGATCTAAGTTCAGACTGATAATGGGAAACAAAACAACTATGATATATCCATATTTCAATTTTGGGTTTAGAACTGTCGCATTTTGTTAAGGAATATAGATTAGTTTAAAATGTGAAATATAACGCAGAAGAGGATTATAACTGTGTGAAAACTCCTATACATTCGAAACGTTTTTTTCTTTTCCTTGTTGTTGGAGTTTCTTTATAATCTAAAGATGTCAATTCAAAATTGTATGCACCAAAAACCTTACTGATTCTAAATTAACTTACCTCTTTAAAATGATGTTGCACTGACAGTGTATTTTTCTTCTATTGTTCTATTGTACTTAGGGATTACAGAACATTTAAGCATGTTTACTCTTTCAAAAATCAGCTGAACCTTTTCATCACATACTATTAGTACTAGTAAAGAGAAACCAGACTTCTCAATGATCAAAATTAGTGTTGGTCAAACTACTATATATCTAATGAAATTATTCCTGTAAATTCTATTGGGCAATTTTTTTGAAATTTTTATATTTTTGTCAACAGGTTAAAGCAAATATTTTGTCAACATTTTATGAACATTACACGAGCCAAATCTATTGTAGTCAAAGTGTTGGGTACCCTCATAATACAGAAGACATAATTACCTTATGTTTTCTCTGATCTGTATGGATTACTATAAAACACATCCCGTATATTGAACTATTCATAAGACCACCAATGCACCCACTTCAATTTAGAACGTATGTAAAAGTAGTCCTACACTGTAAAATATAGCACCTTTGATGTCATTGTTTAATTAAACTAACATACACATTTGCAGAAATGGGGTCAGGCTATTCCAGGGCTTCTAGAGAAAAATAATGAGGGGTGTCACGGGGTATGACTATATACGTCTTGAAGGGGAGAAACAGGCGCTTCTTTTGCGCAAGGTATCAAAGGGCGCTATGTTCAAAATCTGAAACTAGAGCACAAAATTTGAAAAAAATGGTAAAAACAGGGGTGGGCCTATTCCAGGCCTTCTAGAGTAAAATAATGAGGGGTGTCACGGGTACGACTATAGGTCTTGTAGAGGAGAAACAGGCGCTTCTTTTGCGCAAAGTATCAAAGGCGCTATGTTCAAAAATCTGAAACTAGAGTTCAAAATTTGAAAAAAAAATGGTGAAAAACAGGGTGTCGGTCTATTGCAGGGCTTCTAGAGAAAAATAATGAGGGTGTCACGGGTATGACTATATACGTCTTGAAGAGGAGAAACAGGCGCTTCTTTTGCGCAAGGTATCAAAGGGCGCTTTGTTCAAAAATCTGAAACTAGAGCACAAAATTTGAAAAAATGGTAAAAACAGGGGTGGGCCTATTCCAGGGCTTCTAGAGAAAAATAATGAGGGTGTCACGGGGTATGACTTTATAGGCCTTGTAGAGGAGAAACAGGCGCTTCTTTGCGGAAGGTATCAAGGCGCTATGTTCAAAAATCTGAAACTAGAGTTCAAAATTTGAAAAAAAAAATGGTAAAAACAGGAGGTCGGCCTATTCCAGGGCTTCTAGAGAAAAATAATGAGGGTGTCACGGGTATGACTATATACGTCTTGAAGAGGAGAAACAGGCGCTTCTTTTGCGCAAGGTATCAAAGGGCGCTATGTTCAAAAATCTGAAACTAGAGCACAAAATTTGAAAAAATGGTAAAAACAGGGGTGGGCCTATTCCAGGGCTTCTAGAGAAAATAATGAGGGTGTCACGGGTATGACTATATAGGTCTTGTAGAGGAGAAACAGGTGCTTCTTTTGCGCAAGGTATCAAAGGGCGCTATGTTCAAAAATCTGAAACTAGAGTTCAAAATTTGAAAAAAAATGGTGAAAAACAGGGGTGGGCCTATTCCAGGGCTTCTAGAGAAAATAATGAGGGTGTCACGGAGTATGACTATATACGTCTTGAAGAGGAGAAACAGGCGCTTCTTTTGCGCAAGGTATCAAAGGGCGCTTTGTTCAAAAATCTGAAACTAGAGCACAAAATTTGAAAAAAAATGGTAAAAAACAGGGGTGGGCCTATTCCAGGGCTTCTAGAGAAAAATAATGAGGGGTGTCACGGGGTATGACTATATAGGTCTTGTAGAAGAGAAACAGGCGCTTCTTTTGCGCAAGGTATCAAAGGGCGCTATGTTCAAAAATCTGAAACTAGAGTTCAAAATTTGAAAAAAAATGGTGAAAAACAGGGGGGTCGGCCTATTGCAGGGCTTCTAGAGAAAAATAATGAGGGTGTCACGGGGTATGACTGTTAATGTTAAGAAATTTGATTTCTTAATATAGCTTAAATATGCGGATCCCTTGTCTTAAAACTGGTCGCCGAAAATGAAAACAGAAACTCGTAATAAAATTTGATATCAAATTAGCAATCTTGCTATGTAAATATATCTATGATTCTATAAAATATATTTGACTTATGTTAGGTCGGTAATTAGGCCGTCATTAAACTTTAGAGCATGAACAATATTAAGCAGACCAAGATTTGTAATACAAAATCTTTTTAAATTTGTTTTTCCATACCGTCCAAACTTCAGAATGACGCAGCAGAATTTTGCATATATTGGGTTTGTGGGTTTCTGGTTGATTTTGAAAGAGGTTTTGATCCCCAAAATTTATACATTTGATCGCAGTAAATATTTGATGCAGGCAGATGAAATAATAAAAAAAAAAAACTTATACCGTTTCTGTTAACTCATAGCCTCCTCCTTTGTCAGGGTCATTAAAATCTGACTCATATTTGAAATATTGACATGAATTGTCATTGATATGGTCATAACTATAAATGAACTGTTAACAAAACTTAAAATTTTTCGAAATACTAAAGATTTATTTTCTACCCTATGAATATATATCCTAAGCTGTATTTGGCAAAACTTTAAGGAATTTTGGGTCCTGAATGCCCTTCAAATTCGTGCTGTTTTTGGCGTTTCAACTTTTTTATTCGAGCGTCACTGATGGGTCTGTTGTTCACGCAACGCGCGTCATCTTTTGAACAAATATCTGAACTTCAGAGATACTAAACCATTAAGCAGTTGTTAATTCTCAAATGAATTCTAAATTATTGATGCTTTGCATTAGGAAAAACGAAACAATTTCATGTTTCTATAAACAGTTTTCATTCAACTTCAGTATTGTTAAGGTACGTGTTACTGGGTATTTAGTTCGATGAGTAATGTTTCCCGGACTACATCTTATCATATGTTTATTTCTTCTTCATCGATTGCATATATTCTTTTAAGATATTAATTTTCTTATTCATCGACATTTGTATACCTGGTTTTCTTTTTATACATATATATGTATATATATATATATAAAGTAAACATAAGCACTTATTCAAATTGGAATGACATGATATTTTTAACTTTTATTTTTTTTAATTTCATTCTAAGATCAAGAAAAAGGCAACAGTAGTATACCGCTGTTCAAGTCATAAATCGATTAAGCGAAAACAAAACCGGGTCGGTTCCCATTAGCAACGAGTTATTATCATAATATAAAACAATTTCTGTATGATATTTAGTAATCCACGTCGTTGTAATGAACACAATTTGTTTGATACAACATTACCATATTAATGAGTACATTTCTATTCAATCAAAGAAAATATTTGTATATGTCAGTGTTTCAAATAAAAGTCAAATATACCAATTTCTCTTTTGATGATACGATTATTTCTATTCGTTTCCCCGACCCTAAAATTCTGACAATACATGCGGCTTCATATTCTAGTTACCAGCTGGAACGATATTGTGGTATTTCTGCACTATTTAAGGGTTCTGATATAAGAAAGGTACGCATTTACATGATGACAAAAGTCAATTGCGGAACTATATTAAACTCCCATAACTTTTTAAGTGGTAATTATTATGAAATGATTTGCGTGGAATCTATGTGAACAATTGTTCGGAAGTGGTTTTGTGTCCTATGCTATAGATTTTTCGAAGCGTCCGTTGCATTTCAAGCACACCTATAAAGACGAGCAAGAGAGAGAGAAAGAGATTGTTTTCATAATTTTCTACATGTTCATTCAAAAATGTATTCACAAATAATACATGATGGTCTTGAAGTAAAGATTCTTGGTACTGACGTTGTTTATCATCTTAATTACGTGTTATAGTGTTCTTTTATTTGTCTTTGTAAATTATTAACCTTTACCGTTTAGTCCATTTTTTGTAATATCCTTTTGGCGTGGCTCCGTACTTATGCATCCCGCCAATGTGTTGCATTTGTTGTGCTGTGGTCATTTTTTGTATTCTTGTCTTTCATTTTTAATTATGTGCTTTGTCTATGTGCCATTTTGTTTTTCTTTGTTGACATATTTGTTTGTTTTTATAGTGATTAAGATTATAACACAATGTTGCCTGCTGTACCCCTATTTTTGACATTTTTACCTATTATGTCTGTTTGTTTTGTTCACTCATTGTTGTTAACATAATGGAATTTTATGCGATTGTCATACAAGTGAGAGGTTTAGCTAGCTATAAAACCAGGTTTAATCCACCATTTTCTAAATAAGAAAATGCCTGTACCAAGTCAGGAATATGACAGTTGTTTTCCATTCGTTTTATGTGTTTGAGCTTTTGATTTTGCCATTTGATAAGGGACTTTCCGATTAGAATTTTTCCTTGAGTTCGGTATTTTGTTATTTTACCTTTTAGTTTAGAATTCTAAGATCGAAAGCCATATTTGAAACAGTGGATATGAATAAAAAAATAGTGATTTAAAATATTTTTGTGACCTCTATGGATAATCCTAAATTGTCGTTGTCATTAAACATAACCCTTGACATATATAAAGATTCAGTCTTAACAGTTTATTAATGTTTATGAATAAAACATGACCATTCCAGATTTTTTTTCCATAAAAAAACTCGATAGCTAATGAATTCATTTTAAGAGAAATCATGTTTTAAAAGTGCATTTTTTATTACACTATATTTATAACTTCGATAGACTATAACGAAATGAGTATGGTATAAGTAATCATTTCTATTCGAGATAAACGAGGATTTAGAATAACCTGTAGGGGTCACAAAATGATTTCCTACATCTCTCTTCACTAATTTTTATTGTTTTGAATAATCGCTGCCATTCTTTTATTCTAATAAATATTTAATTTTATTACTTTTGACCATGACGATCTGAATAACGAATCGACTACTTTTGTTATTTTACTTTTTAGTTAAGAATTCTAAGATCGAAAGCCATATTTGAAACAGTGGATATGAATAAAAAAAAAGTGATTTAAAATATTTTTGTGACCTCTATGGATAATCCTAAATTGTTGTTGTCATTAAACATAACCCTTGACATACATAAAGATTCAGTCTTAATAGTTTATTAATGTTTATGAATAAAACATGACAATTCCAGATTTTGTTTTCATAAAAACTGAGATACCTAATGAATTCATTTTAAGAGAAATCATGTTTTAAAAGTGCATTTTCTATTACACTATTTTTATAACTTCGATAGACTATAACGAAATGAGTATGGTACAAGTAATCATTTCTATTCGAGATAAACGAGGATTTAGAATAACCTGTAGGGGTCACAAAATGATTTCCTACATCTCTCTTCACTAATATTTATTGTTTTGAATAATCGCTGCCATTCTTTTATTCTAATAAATATTTAATTTTTATTACGTTTGACCATGACGATCTGAATAACGAATCGAAAACTAGCAGCCGATAAGATACTGAGTATCGAATAACGAATTAGGAATTAGCCGCTATCTTCACTGACATAGAAATTTGGACGAACATTTCAATGGGATCCTTTGATGAAAACAACCTACAAAGTAACAGTTGCTATCAAACTGAAGTACATTGATAACACTGAAAATCAACCAGGTGACATCTAACACAGCCGCTTGGCTTTGAAAGATTCCAACTGACATGACTTTCGCGCTGTTTTTATGAGGGGTAGGTGATTGATACTACATATTTCGCAGGTGAATATAATATGTTTTGAAGATTTTTCATTTTGTAAGGATCTAAGTTCAGACTGATAATGGGGAAACAAAACAACTATGATATATCCATATTTCAATTTTGGGTTTAGAACTGTCGCATTTTGTTAAGGAATATAGATTAGTTTAAAATGTGAAATATAACGCAGAAGAGGATTATAACTGTGTGAAAACTCCTATACATTCGAAACGTTTTTTCTTTTCCTTGTTGTTGGAGTTTCTTTATAATCTAAAGATGTCAATTCAAAATTGTATGCATCAAAAACCTTACTGATTCTAAATTAACTTACCTCTTTAAAATGATGTTGCACTGACAGTGTATTTTTCTTCTATTGTTCTATTGTACTTAGGGATTACAGAACATTTAAGCAAGTTTACTCTTTCAAAAATCAGCTGAACCTTTTCATCACATACTATTAGTACTAGTAAAGAGAAACCAGACTTCTCAATGATCAAAATTAGTGTTGGTCAAACTACTATATATCTAATGAAATTATTCCTGTAAATTCTATTGGGCAATTTTTTTGAAATTTTTATATTTTTGTCAACAGGTTAAAGCAAATATTTTGTCAACATTTTATGAACATTACACGAGCCAAATCTATTGTAGTCAAAGTGTTGGGTACCCTCATAATACAGAAGACATAATTACCTTATGTTTTCTCTGATCTGTATGGATTACTATAAAACACATCCCGTATATTGAACTATTCAGGTTAATAGCCGAGTACACTACGGTAAATACGAATATCGTAGGAACAAGACAAACATGGAATAGAATAGAATAGAATGTATGATATTCAATACTATTAAAGCTCGTTTGTGTTAATCTTCAAAAATAAATCATTTAAATCCAATTTCATCCATATTGATTGATAGTTGCTTACTTAACGCCCAATGACACTTTCATGCATATTCATGACTAGGAACCGTTACAATTAATACAAAAGATTATATAATGTTTACCGATGGGAATGTAAGGTGGGAAATTCGGACAGCCACTTGAAATGAGGGTGTGTTGTTTAGTCTTGCAACAGGACCCCTCAAAGAGTTGTTACAATGGTTCTTGAAAGGGGAAATAGCGTAACACTCTCTCTACACAAGGTATTAGATTTAACGTCCCCATTCTGACCTGACGTGTCTATGAATTTATAAATCCAGAACAGCCAAAAAAGACGCCCAACTTTAGGAAGGATATTACTGCCTGTCGGAAGTAGACAAAGGTGACAACATTTCTATACCCCAATCACCTATTGGGACATTTGTATTTTAGTATGTAGAAGCTGAATATATATCCCATATTATTTTTTCATATTTATATATCTATTAATATATTTGGGTTTTTATCCCGCCTACGACGAATCATCAACACAGCGAGATACATGTATATATACATTTGTGATTAAGTCACACATGTAAGATAATTTCTGAGTTAACACTTTATATGACTATTTCTTTTTCTACTATATCCTTCATGCTTTTATTAGACGTGTTTCACAGCAACGGGTGGAAATATCATCAAAATGATTTTGTACAGTTCTTTCTTTTATTTCGGCTTCCTGATTCCCGAGTCATTTGTTACTACGAAAACACTTCTATATCATTGCACCAGGTTATGTATATTGTAGACTGATTTTTCAGGTGATTTCCATTTCCATACACTGCCGTAGTAAGGGTTTACTTGCTGGTCTAATTCTCTAGATTAATTTGTAATATACTTTTCTTAGAAAACTTAGAGTTTTATTTTTATTAATGAATAAGACATCTATACTATTCATTGTAGAATTTGAACCAAATGAAACTTCGCATTCTTTTTTTTTATTTCAACATTTATTTTTTTTGTCTTTCCATGTTATTACACACTCATTTTATTTTGTCTGATTTTTTAAAATATTGATAATAGCAATCATTATGATTGTTTAATATCAAACCATGTTTAACCCACCATTTTCATCGGAAAATCCCTGTTCAAGGTCAGGAATTTGCAGTTGTTTTCCATTCGTTTCGCTTTTTGAGAAAGTCGAGCTTTTGATTTTGTCCGGTTTTATGGAGTTCGGTATTTTGTCTTCCAAATTTTGTACTACATTATTTAATTACTCCTTGTAAGACTTGATTCTCCATCTATTAAATGTTTGACCCTTACTTAATTGAACACACACCATATTGTATTTAATATTTTTTACTGTTACTTGATATATTTTGAAATTATCATGAGCATTGTGAACTGGGTTTTTGCTTGATTAACGGTTTAAGCGTTCTTTGCGTCGACTGCTTCGACTATTTTGATATGCTCGCCCGCTTTATGGGCGCAATCCTGAGTTGGTTGGCCGTTCAAGGATATATCTGTCTCAGAGATGACCCAGATATGCTCCAATGGACGTGCAATTCTATAATTTAATTGTGACATCAATGAATGAGAATTTTCATCCGGAGCACCTGATATTACCCCTAGCTGTTGGTTGGGTTTGCGTCATTCATTCTGGTTTTGTGTGTGTGCTGTTTTTCGACTTGTATGTTCTTTCGTTGTATTTCGGTTTTTGTTTTTTGTTGATTTGTATTTGCGCTGCAATGTCAGTTTCGACTTATTAGTTTCATTCTCCCTTTGGTATCTTGTGTCTCATTTTTCTTCTTTAATTGAATAAGCATTTGTTAAAGGTTGCTCAATTCCTTATTCCTCGATTCCTCATTCATAAACTCTTTAAATTCGAGCGTCACTGATGAGTCAATTGTAGACGAAATGCGCGTTTGGCGTATACAATTTTAATCCTAGTTTCTATAATGAGTTTATTCTTATATCTTTCAAACCTTCATAACTTTAAAGCAATGTATGAGGCACGAATCATGAATCTTCTATATTTACAATGTTGATTATCTGTAACAACATTTGAAAATTCACAAATTAATGAATATTCGTACATAACAAGTCTATTTGTGAACTAATGTACTATTCCTATCGTTTACTGTTTTGAAAGGTTGGTATTTCTAGCTGGATTTTTTTGGGGGGTTCAAAAAATATTCTTCATTGGGGACAGTGTTTTGATTTATCAAGTTCACCATCAAAACAATGCGAAAGAGAAAGGATTGTATTGCATTATTTATCTTTTATTACAAATGTGAACTGTTTCTTTGTATGTTCAATGTCTTTAAATACAATAGCTATCAAACCTCTTCCTGTTAAACACTCCTTAGTAATCGTCGTCAATATGATGTTTCGTCATCTTGCTGATAATATTCTTTTTACTAGATAGGTATATTGTAACATTTTATATCAGTGTATATTAAAAGAATGACAGCAGACACACAAGTGTATAATCGTAAGAAAAACAAAACAGCATAATTATATAGACAAACCATCAGACATAGTTGTAAATTTAAACTAAAACAAATTAAATTTTGCACTAGGTAACTTTTTGTTTTTTTTTTTAGAAAATATACGTTTATAAAAGTATTAAAGATGTATGATGCAAGGAAATACAAAGGATTCACATTTCTTCTTCTTCCTTCGAGACCGAAACGTTGAAAACACAAAATCACATTTCGTTTTCTCTACACACCACAACATGGGCCCCCGCCATGACGTTGAATCATTGTCGACGTCATAAGCGGTACAGTTTCATTTTGAAAGCATAAAATCTGCCCTGACAAAACATAAAATATCTGTTGCAGTGAAAGAGTCAACCATCCTTCGGAATTTCGATACAGTTTATATATGCTCCAAATTTAGAGGACAATAATAGAAAGTTCATTTATTTGAGAATTGCAAAACAAATATAAGAATCTGCAACTAAATGTTTCACATGTTTGATATTTTCAAAAATGAACTTGTATCTGCATAAAGTCGTGTGATGTTTCAATGCACGATATGAAAATGCATCAAATTTTTGATAATTTTAATTAAAGAACGTTGCTCATTTTGTAATTGTATAAAACGTTAAATATTCAAATACAAAGTCACGTTGTAAACTGTTATGTACACTTTCATTTGCAATATATTCTATAGGCCCAAACCTTATATTGAAGAACTACATATAAATATCTTTAATTTTTATTATATATTTGTTGAAACACAATATATTTTACAAGTGTTGAACAGTTGAATGTGGAATGATAAAAAAATAAGACAGCTTAACAGTTTACTTTCTATTGCTGTCATTTGCTATTATTCAAAACGGTAGAGATTTCTTTATATTTTTCATCACGAAGACAAACGTTTAAATAGTTGGAAAGTGCTGTTTATGATAATTGTTATACTACACCGACAGACTAAAAGAAATTGAATATGACCAAGTCCTTTACAACAATGGAAAATGTTGTTGTTTGTCGTACTTATAATTCCATCATCTGTTCAATGAGTGTGACATCATAAAATGAAACTTATCACCTATTTTGTATTTGAACGAACAACAGGACGGTTGCCACTGGTAAAGCAGGATCTGTCTACCCTTCCAGTGAATATTGATTCACCTCTAGTTTTTGGTTGTGGTTATATTGTTTAGTCGTTTTTTTTTTTTAATTTAGCGTTTTGTGTACTTGTTTGTCATTTTTTATTTGCTGCCAGAGCATTGTCAGTTTTTCGTGGAATTTTTTGTGTTTTGAGTTTTGAATCTCCCCTTGGTATCTTTCACGTCGTTTTAACAATACATGACATTTCAGCATCTCTTTAAGGAATAAGTGAACTTAACGGTATTTCCTGGTAAGTGACGTGATGAGCGTTTTTTTTTTTAAATCGAAAAATTATATTAATTGCCATAAAGTAAAAATTAATTATTCAAATGCCTAAAAAGGATTAAGCCAGTGCCGCTCGTGCGGGACCCTCAAATATGAATGAGAAAATATAAAAAAACTATAAAATCCAGATCACACTGGAAAAAAAAAAACGAAAAAAATAAGTTATTGCTTGACATTTAGAAAATTTTCTCCCGAACAGATTTAGATAAAGATATTAATACACTTTTAATTGAATTAGATATTCTTAAACAGGATTTAGAGCAAGTAGTAAACAATCAAACAAGGGAGGCCATTATACAATCACATGCCGAGCACTGCGAAGACAATAAAAAGATTCAAAATAATTCTTGTCATTAAAAAACGTATTTATAAAAATAGATGTATCAACAAATTGGTGGTAAACGACATTGCAATTACGGCACAAATAAAATACTAGACGAAGAGAGAAGTTTCAATGGAAAACTATATTCGTCAAAAGAAGGCCCTGATGAATATTCGGGTGATTCTAATTTTTTAATTTGGACTTTACTCCTAAGCTTACAAAAAATATATGCGATGCATATGTTACAGAATCTGAGTGCGTAAAAATTTTGAAATCAATTAAAAATAATAAAAGCCTTGGTACAGACGGGCTAACTGCTGAGTTTTAGATGAAGATGTATTTTCTGCGCAAGATTTATTGAATGCCTTTAATGATTTTGAAAAGTGTTCTGGGTTAAAAGTATTTTTTCTAAAACCGAAGCAACATGGATTGGTAGAAGTAAATTTAACAAAGATAGTTCCCTTCCCATTAAAAGCATATATGGCTTTAAAACATCAAAATATCTAAGGTAATTTATTTCATTTCATCTACTCATGAACAAACATCTTATGTAACTAAAATACAACGAGATATTAACCATTTTTTATGGAATAGTAATACTCTAATAGTTAGATAAGAAGTTATTCAAAAGTCTTCTAGCAAGTGGGGACTGAAAGTTCCAAATTTTTAATTACAGCTGTTTTCCCTTCGTATTATGTGTGTGAAACGATTTATATCAGAACATGACTCTAAATGGAAAATGTTTCCAAAGCATTCTCACATGTGAATAAGACTATTGGGCAAAACATAATTGTACATCATCTTTATCAATACAATGCATCAGAAAATTTAAGCAGGCAGGAGCCTGTTGTTCAGTGGTTGTTGTTTGTTGGTGTGGTTCATAGGTGTTTCTCGTTTCTCGTTTTTTTATATAGATTAGACCGTTGGTTTTCCTGTTTGAATTGTTTTACACTAGTCATTTTGGGGCCCTTTATAGCTTGCTGTTCGGTGTGAGCCAAGGCTCCGTGTTGAAGGCCGTACTTTGACCTATAATTGTTAACTTTTTATACATTGTGAACTTGTCTCATTAGCACTCATACCACATCTTCTTATTTATAATAACAGGTATTAGGTATTCTTAAATCTTCAGGCAAATGATGAACGATGCTATGCGTTTAAGAAATATCTTAAGAAACCATGTAGTTATAATAAGAAGGTTGTTATTTGACTGGTGCCAAAGCTCTAGCTTCAATTCGATTGACTTAGTAACAATATCAATACACCATAATGTCATTTTTTACAACTGTGTCGAAAACCCAGTGATATTGTAGTACTAGTACACTAAAATGTTCTTGTATCTTTAGATTTTTGATGTATCAATAAACTTGTAGTTAAAAATCATAACAGTTTTTTTTTTTTTAACTGAAGTTGAATCGCGTATTCCCGTTATATTCATTAATAACAGCAATCAAATAACAAATTAAAATTAATCATCCAAATAATGATTAGCAAAATGAATGCCAAGTTATGATTTATTTTTGTATTTTATTCAAAATGTGAAAAAAAACTTGCAAATAAATAATGATATTAGTAAATGAAAAGTAACCGACCGATTTACTGTGTTATTTGCAACTTAATGCGGATTTTGTGTTATTAAAATATGCTGTTACAACATTTTGGAAATTATTTAAAGTTAAGGAATGTATCTCCCTCATGCAAAGCTCTGATTTCTTGCCCAGCTTTGGCTATACTTTTTGGTCCTTTCTGGTTTATAGCTCTTCATATTTTTAATAAGCTTTGGATTTTCAAATATTTTGGCCTCGAGCATCACTGAAGAGACATTGATTGTCGAAATGCGCATCTGGTGCAGAAAAATTGGTACCTTTTATGTTATTACTACCACTGGGTCGATGCCTCTGCTGGTGGACTGATAGTCCCCGAGGGTATCACCAGCCAGTAGCCAGTACTTTGGTACTGGCATGAAAATCTGGATTTTGTGTTATTAAAATTTGCTGTTACAAAATTTTGGAAATTATTTAAAGTTAAGGAATGTATCTCCCTCATGCAAAGCTCTGATTCCTTGCCCAGCTTTGGCTATACTTTTTGGTCCTTTCTGGTTTATAGCTCTTCATATTTTTAATAAGCTTTGGATTTTCAAATATTTTGGCCTCGAGCATCACTGAAGAGACATTGATTGTCGAAATGCGCATCTGGTGCAGAAAAATTGGTACCGTTTATGTTATTACTACCACTGGGTCGATGCCTCTGCTGGTGGACTGATAGTCCCCGAGGGTATCACCAGCCCAGTAGCCAGTACTTTGGTACTGGCATGAAAATACGGATTTTGTGTTATTAAAATTTGCTGTTACAAAATTTTGGAAATTATTTAAAGTGGAGGAATGTATCTCCCTCATGCAAAGCTCTGATTCCTTGCCCAGCTTTGGCTATACTTTTTGGTCCTTTCTGGTTTATAGCTCTTCATATTTTTAATAAGCTTTGGATTTTCAAATATTTTGGCCTCGCGCATCACTGAAGAGACATTGATTGTCGAAATGCGCATCTGGTGCAGAAAAATTGGTATCGTTTATGTTATTAATGGCAATACATGCGACTCGAGGTATCATGACTATACATGATAAAATTGAAGAGGAGATACTTCGGGAACAATAAAAACAGTAAGAGGAAGAAAGACATCCAATACAATTAGCAGCAGTGAAAAACATACAAACAAACAACATTACCATTAGTTAATATGTAAATTATGATCACATGTTACGAAATAAGTAAGTTTTAAATTAGCATAATTTTTAAATTAATAATACTACCTCATATTGGTAATCTTTTTTTTTTTACTTTTAATGTTTTTGTCTTTCAATTAATCTGGCGTTGATGAAAGTACGGAAGTGCTTACCCTTCTGGACTACCTTTCATTTTTGGTTGGGTTCGTGTTCTCAATCTTCAAAAGGTTTTGTAAACTGATGTTTTTCTGCGTTTTGGTCGTTTTATGTGTTGACCCTGAACCCATATTGATCACGAAAACAAACCGTGTCACAACCTTTTTAATTGTAACTATTTTTATATAAACTAATTTAAATTGGAATGACGTTGTGTTAATTCTTATAAAAATCAAACACGTATTGAAAACACCAAAAGAAAATTACGTGTGGATTGTAATAAACTTTGAAAATCTATTAGAGAACATACAGTCAAAATCATCTCCCTATGTAGCTTGCATCAAAACAGATGACATCTCAACTGGATATCAAGATTCTTCTTTGTTAACTTTTGAAATAATATTTTCAACAGGTTATTGCCTGTCATACACAAAATAGAGAGTAGACATCAGTGCAGCATGCGCAAGTTACCCTGTTGGAGTTTGTCTTCAATTATCAGTTCAGAGGAAATTGAACCGTTCGCTTAGTCATCACTAGTAGTGTATTACATTGCAAATTATATTCGGTTGTTTGTCTTTTTGTCCTCTGTTCTCTTACCTGTGCTGTCGTTTTTCGAAATAACAAAACATGGAGTTTTATATGCCCCCTACGATAGTAGAGGGGCATTATATTTTTCGGTCTGTGCGTCCGTTCGTTCGTTCGTCCGTCCGTCCGTCCGTCCGTCCGTTCGTTCGTCAGTCTGTCCCGCTTCAGATTAAAGTTTTTGGTCAAGGTAGTTTTTGATGAAGTTGAAGTCCAATCAACTTGAAACTTAGTACACATGTTCCATATGATATGATCTTTATAATTTTATTGCCAAATTAGAGTTTTGACCCCAATTTCACAGTCCACTGAACATAGAAAATGATAGTGAGAGTGGGGCATCCGTTTACTATGGACACATTCTTGTTTTTTTAAATATTGACTACCTTAATATATATTATCTATTCTATTTATTGGTTATCTAAGAGAAAATTACTTTCAAACAAAGATAAGCAATTATAAAGCACAGTTGACGATAGTACACGACGTCGATTAAGAATCACTATATATTTATAATTTATACATTTCCACATTTCCTAACAATTATGAAAATTTGATATCTCATCTGAAAATATTTTTGCTTGTGTATCTAGTTTTATGCACAAAAAATGTCAACATGATAATATCAGCAGCTGATGATAAAATCAATCTTCAACATGCCATTGTACATGTACTCTTATTTTCGGTCAATTAATCACAGTGTTTGTCAGATCTTTCTTATATAGTTTATACTCTATACAAGTATCCTCTTTTAATATGTACATTATTTCTGAGGGGATATTCTATTGATTCATGTGACCTAATCGGAGCATAATTATTATATTTTGACCTTGTCTTGTAGCTATTCTTTCAAAGCAATATTAAATTCATACATGCACCATTCAGATTTCAGAAAATCCTCCGAGAGTACGCAAACAACTTTTCTGCTGATGTGGATAGTATTGGTGATATTTCCTCCTATTCCACATCCAGCAATAAAATCTCTGTGATGTATACATAACCAAAAATTTCTGAAGGTAGTCAACCATCTCATTTTGAGGAAAATGTCGATCGCTGTCCGCGTATACCACAAAGGCGACGAACTGATAATGATTCTCGGTTTCAAGACGATGATATCCATACGCTCCTTTCACAACATTGTACCAATAACGCAGCTTCAACCGGAAACGGTAAATCAACAATGTACACATCACAGCTATGAACGTTATAATGAAAATAACCGAAAGTACAATCACATAAATATACGATGCACAGTCTTTCCTCAGAAGAATAGTTGCCGTCTTTATCGTATAAATACCGCCTGTATAATTGCATGTGTAATTATAAAAATATTAAAAATGTTTTTTCTATGTTTTACTTTATTCAATCAAAAAAGTTTACAGAATCACACGAACACTGAAAAGGATTGTTCAGCATATTAATTGAGATGTTTGTTGAACACGTTTTCTCTAATAGCTGCATTTCATTTTGTGATAAGTACAAGATTTGATTCCAGCTTAAGTCAAGATTTCTAGGTCTTTCATATGTTCTATTGTTAAATTCTAATCTACCAATAAGTTATGATCTAAATATATAAGTCTGAGCCTCGTTGATCGCCAAAGAAATCTTGAAACAGAATAGACAGTCTGTTCGATGAAATGTTCAAAAACACTAAGTTCGTTTGGTTTTCAAAAATTTTGTTTGTATCAACATAGTGGAAGATTTCAGAGCTACCGAAAATGTAATGGTCAAGCGACAAATTTTGAAGACTTGGTAAAACTCCAAATACATATGAAGAAATATCAGTTGCCTTATTCTCGGAAAAGTCCTGAAATTGCATATTTGTAAAGTTACACATAGGTCCAATGAAGGAATATAGCTGATTATTCCGTAAAAATAGATTCTTCACAGATGATGTGCTTATAAAAAAGGTGGAATTGAATATCAAACGCAAGCACTTTCCATAATAATTTCCTCTATGAAATAGTACAACAACAACAACAAAAGATGGATTGAAATATGGGACACA
Organism: Mytilus coruscus; assembly: GCA_017311375.1. NCBI lineage: Eukaryota > Metazoa > Mollusca > Bivalvia > Mytilida > Mytilidae > Mytilus > Mytilus coruscus. The sequence continues at coordinate 6,708,313 of CM029597.1, read as the reverse complement.
ATAATGTATGGGTGCGGAATTATTGTGTCTGTTCATGATAGCTATCGGATATAGGATCTTTCTGGATCAAATGTTAAATGGTTTTTATTTACTTTATAAGGAAATCTATTACATAAACAAGCTATATCAACAACTTAATGTGGGTAAGTGCATTGCCACGATGTTATAGACTGTGAGATCTTGTGTCTATTTTGAAAGCACGTACAATTTGAATTTGATGAATAATTGAATACATAATTCATTACTATATTGCAGACGATGGCATAAACTAATGCTTTTAAATGTTTCATCTAAAAAATAAATTGAAAAGATAATGTATGATTTCACATTACTTATTTGTGACACACACTTGTAAACGGTGGGTAATTAAGATGATACCGACACCTTTCACCATTGTTTACCATAAATTGATCCTTTTTATTGGATTGTTGCGTTGCTGTCTCATTGTACACTTACTGTTGTAACACAACCACAATAATGTATAATAGATGTATCATTTATCTAAGTTTATTTTTTTGAAACTTTCTGAAAAAAATGGACCATATGACAAACTTTGTCTATTTATATTACATGTATAAACCTGGTCTCTAGCTGTAACCGTAGTAGAAAAACACATAGTATAGTCATTATAAATAAAGTCTTCATCATTCTTCAGTTAACCTCAAAGATCTTCAAAAGTACCAAAGATCTTCAAAAGTAACTTTAAAAAGAATGAAAAGCATCAATTATTTTTAAAACACTTCATTGATCATTTTTAACATCAGTCTTTTTATATTTGTAGACATGAAACATTTTCCTTTTACATCGAATCTCAAATAATCAAAGAGTGTGTTAGAATAAGTTATCGCCTAATATAGAAAGGCTGATGCTGGGCCGATCAGTAAGTTTAACCGACATATGGGCTTAGCAGAAAACGACTATCAGGTGCTGATAATTTAATCAATCTAACAAATGGTGATAACTGAACAATACAAAATAAGTACAATTTTACAGGTGTTGAATACATGTTATAGTTTATTAAATGTCAAATATAAATAAAGGCACTTCCGTTGAAAAGGAGATAAATTTGCACTTCAAGCCCAGTTATAAGGTAAAATAACAAAAATACCGAACTCAAAGGAAAATTCAAAACGGAAAGTCCCTTATCAAGTGGCAAAATCAAAACCTCAAACACATCAAACGAATCGAAAACAACTGTCATATTCCTGACTTGGTACAAGCATTGTCTTATGTAGAAAATTGTGTATTGAACCTGGTTTTATAGCTAGCTAAACCTCTCACTTGTATGACAGTCGCATAAAATTCCATTAAATTACAGCAATGTGTGAACAAAACAATAATAGGTAAAAATGTCAAAAATAGGGATACAGCAGTCAACATTGTGTTATAATCTTAATCACTATAAAACAAACAAATATGTCAACAAAGGAAAACAAAATGTCATATAGACAAAGCACATAAGCAAAAATGAAAGACAAGAATACAAAAAATGACCATAGCACAATAACACAATGGCGGGATGTATAAGTACCGAGCCACGCCAAAAGGATATTACCAAAAATGGACTAAACAGTTAAGGTTAATAATTTACAAAGACAAATGAAAGAACACTATAACACGTTATTAAGATGATAAACAACGTCAATACCTAGAATCTTTACTTCAAGACCATAATGTATTATTTGTGAAGTTGATACGGAATATTTATCAACAAGGTCTTGGTATCTTCCGATGAACCTTTTTAGAAAAAGGACGAGACGTTCTTTGACATAACCCTGGTTCATCAACTTTCTGCTCAGACACTGGGGATATTTTATAAAGTCTGACTAACAGCTGCAAGCTCTTGATACCGAATGAGTTGGGAAATATGTGACCAGCCATGAGATTTTCAGGCTTATGGAGGTACTAGGGTCAAAATGAGTTTTTTTGCATTTTTATGAAGTATACATAGATTCAAAACACCCTGACAAGTTATTTTGCTAGATTCTTCAAAATAACAAAATTATAGTAATTTTTGTTAGCTTCGATTTTATAAAAACAAATCATATTTTTTTCAATTTTTCACATGTATGATCATGTATTATAGTTGCTATGTCATATTGGCTTTTTTTTCTTTTCTTTGTTTTGTGGGGAATGTCTTTTTTAATTAATCAACATGTAATTGTAGCTTTAATAACTAAATAACTGAAGAATTTTATATCGGTTGCCATAGCAACTATGCACCGGCATCTACAATAAAATTCATAGTGACTTAAACATTTTCATTCTTTCGTAAGGAAAACTACATCAATACTAAGAAAGTGAATACCAAGTTATATAATATACCATCAAGGAGTTGTATAGTGTTTGATATTTTTTCTTTATATTACTGCATGATATAATTTGACATTCAATAACAGGTGTCCCAATTACGTTACGTGACTTTACATCGACGTTTTCTCATTATGACGTTTACCGGCATAAGCCTGGAATGTCATGGCGGGTCACATATATATCCCATATGAAGGTGAAGTTGGCATATTGCTACTAAGGTGGGGGAAATTGATAATTTCAAAATTAAAATCGTCTCCTTTGTCATAGATTCTGGTACTGAGATGACCGCTTATGTCAAATTCGAGGTATAAGTCTAAAATGAGAAGGAGGAAGCCGTGTCTGTTGTTTCTTTAATTTCTAGTTCTGGATGATATATTAATGACACCCAATCAGAAACGTTTGGATTGTTAAATGTCCAATATACCACGGATAAATCGTTGAAATATATGTTGAGTGTTGATCAGTTTGAAAACATCACATACAATGTTATAAATGGAACACACTTTATCACTATTTGAATAAATAGATTCACTATTTACACTGAAATATGTACATGAGAATCATGTCTAAGATTGGTCGAGTGAGAAATATCGATTCTCAACTTTTGAATGTTCAGAATCTCACTAGAAACGAACTGAGTAAGACACAGCTTCTTGTTTTTTCAGCAGAGTTGTTATGACGATAATAATGTTTTCCTCCCACGTTGATAAATAGAGATGCCGGGCCATAATCGGACGATATTCATTTTTTCGCTCCAACGATCCAGAATCCTTGGGATCTAATTGCTATATCTGTGAATTTGCGAGCTTTATGTTTGATCTATTACGGTACTATCTGCTTAATAGTGTTGTTTGATGATGGCGTCGGGGAACTCTTAATGGTTTCATTTATGGGAGGTACAAGTTAGATTCCTCGATACCGACTACCCCTCAGAAAAAGTCCTTTCTTGTCCATAGACGTATTGAGATCTGCTATCAGGCTTCGCTTTGAAATTGGCTGAAGTGACCCGTGTAATATAGGAAAACGTTCCGAAAAGGCAATTGTAGAATTGTTTGAATCTATAAGAGTGGAGAACACTGATCGTTGAAGTGAATTCTCAGTCGTTTAAACTTTACTGGAGTAAAGGTTGATCGTCCTACACGGTATTCAAGATGTTTGTTATTTCTGATATTCATTTTAAAAGTAAGAAACAGTTTGACTATCAATGTCTGTCTCTCCGATTTTTATCTAGCACATTCAACAACGAATCTCTTCCTTTTTTTCCGCAAGTGACTACATGGACTACTCTGGCGGTGAAGGTTAATAGAGTGTAATGTTCGTTTCAGCTGACTTTGTCTTTTATCGACCGTAGGTTGCTCCTGTCGAACAAGACGTAGGACTTGCAGGTGATTGCATCATAGAAATGTTAGTGTTGTTCTCTGTTGTTTACTTCAACACAGGTTACACCTGATTCAGACATTGCAATTACGATGAACATATTTCTCGTATCAATCTTTTATATTCAACCAAGATAAAATCCGAAATAACTCTCGATTTTTTGACACATTTTGTTTTTCCTTTTTCTGCGCTTTAAATAGTTTGAGATCGAAAACAAACACTTAATATTTCCCACTAGATATTTATTTTCATACAAACATACAGGCCTTTCTATGTACAAAACAATAAACAAAAACCAAATATGATATACAGCAACAAACGACAACCACTGAATTACAGGGTCCTGACTCGCGACAAGCACATACAGAAGAATGTGGCGGCGTTAACATTAAACCTTTCCCAAAAATGGGACAGTCGTGTAACAGTACAACATATGAACAAACTATTAAAATCAGTTGAAAAGGGCTTAACTGATTAGTTACTCAACAATTTACCAGTAATACAGAGATTACGTTCATTGAAACTCAAAAACTACAGACATGGGCATAGCGAACGAGTTGGGATGTACAACACCGTAAGATAGTGCCAAAGGAACATCAACGTCCAAAAAAGGAAAAATTAACAATATATATCGATATATACGTTCCTTTTGTCGTGAATTTTTGTGTAGAGTTTTCCATGTTAAACTGAAATATTCAAATCTAGGAAAGGACAGTTATTACCGTTAATATTTGATTTAATTCAAGTAAGCTCATTTGGGTAATTTGCTGCAGTATATTTAGAGAACTTTTGATTATTTAATGATAAAATATCCTCAAAAAGCGGTAAGTATTATTGAATTTATTAATTGAATGGAATTTAGAAGGTCTTTACTGAGTTTTGCAATACACTGCGAGTCCTTAAATTACAGGAACAAGTCTGATATTAAAGGGGCGCAATTGGTAACCATAGAAATACCGACAACCTGTCGATAAACTTTATGGCCGAAACGTTCATAAATGCTGTCAAGGAGAACATTTACAGCTTCAATCATCTCATTACACCTCCTGTAAGTATATCTAGCATATTTACCTTTCTCATTAGAGAAGAAGGCTTTATATGAGTTGCAGCAAACAAATTTGCAATCAGATTTTTCAACTGACCATTTAATCAAAATGAGAACTTTTGTTTGATGAGATTGCGTAGAAATCTAATGTTAAGAGTTGAAAAGTCAAAGCTCACAATATAATTAACAGGATCATCTAAAGCAAGGAATTGATCTTGAACATCGAAAGAAAATTCCACTATTTTCATATGTTTTATTACAGAAGTTAATAATAAAGTCTGTGATAGTAGTAAAAAGTACTGAACAATTAGTTGTAGAACAATTACTAGAGGCCGAGATGAAACGATATTTTACGGGTTTTTTTTGTGTGTGTAGTTCAGGTAACCAACACATAGTAGGGACCTCTTCAGAAGAGGCCTTATGCTGAGATGTGGTAATGATATGATTGTTTACTACATGACTCTCTGTAGAGGGGACGGACCTGAATATAGAAGAATTTATAATTTTATTCTTAAGAATTTCCGTGTAGTAATTACGTCATACCACCAAAACATTGTTGGCTGCTTTGTCGACCGGCACGAACATAATCCGCTTTCCGAGTACTTGAGGTTTGATTCTTATTCTATAGATAGCGTATTATGTACCCTTTTATTCATTTATAAATTATTTTCAAAATGTGATATTCGAATATCAACAGCATTAATACATTTATTTAAATAAGAATCGAGAGATTTTTTTATCCGACTTCTCGTTAACAGCAATTTTTCCAATAAGACGAAAGAGCGTCTTTAATGACCTGACGACACTGTTTCCAATCTGATTTACATGGAGGACGATATTTTGATCCTTCTCTCAAAGCGGTTTTAACCTATTGGTCTTGAACAAGTCGAGGTTCCCCGATTAAAACGACCATAGGAATCATATCTTAAACTCGACGATTCACAGCCTCAAGTTGAATGCGTATTATTTTCTACACTAAGTTGTCTGATGTAACTGGCGTATAGTTAAAAATGCAACTTCTACAGTTTTTTTTTTTTTTTTTTTTGTGTATGGATACGAAATAATAGATGGTTCTATGTTATCAAAATAAGTAGGTATAAAGTTTTGAATGGGAGAGTCATTAGTCACTTAAGATAGACGAGGGTTTTATATCTGAACGATAAAATGTTTTTCATACTTTGCCAAATGAAGTTTTTATCATGTTATTTAAAAAAAAAACATGGTAAAAAGTATGCTTCACGGAGCTTTTTCCAAGCTACAGGTTGCGCAATGTTGTCAGATTTTGAAAAGATGATACAAAGAAAAAAAAACTGTGTGTAAATAAATGAAAAACTAAACTATAGAACTTCAGAAGATATTAGAAGATAGTTCTTATAATGTGCTTTCTGAAAAATAAAAATAAAAATGGGGTCATCAAACTTGTTTTCTTGCTACAAAACAAAACGATTCAATTTCCTATGAATTTATTTATAAACATTATATTAGTTACCTCCCTTGTATATCTAAGTCGAAAATATTTTAATAAAACAAACATTATTCTGTATTTGTACAATCAGTAACTTTGAATAATATATAATACATAATGTTCCTTATAATGAAAAAAAAATCTTACAAATAAATTGCATTAATCACTCAAAATTTTCAAAGAATCATACCAAATGTTTTCTGAAATTGTATAATTCATGATGGCGGGAGAAATATTCATATTTCAAGATAAACACCTCCAATCACATTGATACCTGTATTTTTCCTATCGAATAATTTCAAAATGTCCCAATACATATATGTCAAATTAATTGTTGACGGAAACACAAAAATCATAAAAATCTGCCATTGCAGTCCGGCGAACTGCTTTTGCATGCACGTTTATGTACAATGAATTATCTTTGTTAGGTAAAAATATTCTGCCTGGGTTTACACTTATTTGATTGGTACCATATCGCGTTTCCGACATTATAAGCTTCAATTTCTGGTGGGTCAATCTACCTTGCAAACAGTCGCCACTGTTCTCTCGAAGTCCTGACTTTTATGAATTTTAAAAAATATGTTTCTACAGAACTTTTAAGAGGTCGCATGTGTGCATCAATTTAGGAGAACACCTTTGCGTATCCTGTACTTGTAAAATTTGAATATCTAGCTTAGAATTTCTTTGCTCTTAAGGTTGACTTACCAACCGCTAAAGATCGAAAACACTTACAAAGGAGAAACAGAAGAATTGTATATTATAGTTTACCCCGATCTAAGCAATACTTACCTCTTCAGATGCAACAAAGGTCTCCCTGGAATGTGTTTTCATCGATATGTTTGTAAGGAATAGGATAAATAAAATATTCGTTCTTTTTAAGTAAACACATGATTTTCATATAATTTTCGGCATCCCATTTGTCATAGATAGTTGAATCTTTATGATATATCACAAACCTGTTCAAAATAATTCTGCCCTTACAAATAAGTAGAATATTTATAACAAAAATACCGAACTCCAAGCTAAATTCAACAAGGAGGGACAAAACTGAATATATATGTAAAAAACTTATTCATTTTGAAATATGACAAATTTCAAAGAGACAAAAACAATGATCATTCAAGTCTAACTGATAAATTTTTTATTTGTTAATTTCGTCTTAAAAACAAATAAAGTTATAATTTGGAACTTCGACTAATACAGAACACTTCAAATAGGTCTAATTTGTCTTCTTTGTTCGAGACCAAAACGTTGAAAACTCAAAATAACATTCAGTTCTGTACCCATCCCCATCTGTGCCCCTTTTCGTGACGTTTTCTCATTGTCGACGTCATAAGTGGAAAAGTTGCATTTTGAATACCTAAAATCTGTCCTGCCAAAACATAGCACCGCTGCGGTAGTGAAATCATGGTTAACCCACTTTCGTAATTTCAAAACAGTTCCTATATGGTACAAGGTTTAGAGCACGATAATAGACAGTTCATGTATCACTTCATTTAAGTTTTAAAAAACAAACATAAGGATCTACAACCAAATATTTCACATGTTCGATATTTTCAAAAATGAACATCCAATTGCATGACGTCATGTGATGTCTCCATGCACAATATAAAAATGCATAAAACGTTCGCGGGTTTTGATTTTAAAACTTGTTGCACAGTAATGGGAAGAATGACAAATGGAGCAGCCAAACAGTTAACTTTAAAATACTGTTATTTGCAATTATTTAGCAATTTCTCTATATTTCTGAAAATGAAAAAAAAAAAACGATTGAATCGCTGGAATGTGCTGTTTATGATGATTGTTATACTAAATCGACAGACTAAAAGAAAAGGAATATGACCATAACATAGTATTGCTTAGGTTAGAAACTTGCAGTGATTCTTTGAGCAATGTTATGTTGCCATACATTTGTGAATGACGTTACTATAATTTATATGTAACGTAACGTCAACACATTACATAGCACATGCACGTTATTAACGTTAATCGATCGTTTAATTAGACATCTCATATATTCGGGGAAAATTCAAACATTCTCGGCAATACCCTAAAATTTCGAATACTTATTACCAACCTTGCCTATGTTCAGTATTGTTTTTATTTTCGGGTTAGAAATCGAAGTTATTTTATTCTATTTTATTTCTATTTTTCTTAAATACTTGAAACCGACAATGGAAATAAGGGAAAGTTCTTATAACATGATAAATATTACAAGCAATAAAAATATATTAACAAAAAACATAGTTCAGGTACTATATACAGGTTCATGAAAGATTTGACATTATCGAGATATTCAAAAGACGTGCAGTGTTCTCAATTTCTTCATAGTTGACGCGGGTATGGTATTTTATAAGGCACCCGTCGATGAAGAGTCCGACTAAACACTTTGCACATCACCACTGAATTCGGGAGATATAACTTTGTAATGAATTAACTCTCGAAGTCTTGACTGATTTAGTGATAAATCGAATTACAACTGCGTTTTGCGGCAAATATTTTTTACATATTCACAGCAATAAATTTTCTTTTATTGGTAAAAAAATTAAAATAAATTAACTTTAACATTTAAAATGTGTGACTTATCCTACATTTTAATTTGCCGATTTTGTTTTTAGGAATGTCATTTGTCTCAATAGACCAGAAGTAGTGAACTTTTATCGTCAATTTGCTTAGATTTTTTTACATAGCCTGAACTGATTTTTTTGGGGTACTCAATTTAATATTTTGCATGAAGTTCCACAATTTTTCTAAAAAAACATTTTAATGCAACATTTGATGTCTAAATTCTATTTTTATCTGTAGTTAAAACAGTCTTGACACTTCTATGAATTAAACCAACTTTTACAGATAATATTTTTAAAGTGGTATGCACTTTAGCCCAGTAAAGAACAAAATCGTACATATTAGATACAGTTTATACACATCTTTAGCTATGCTATGTACATTTTGTATTTGTCCGATTTTAATCCATTTTGTTATAAAATGAAGCCTGTCGATAAAATTATTTTCTATTTCTTGTTGCAATCATCATGATCATTGACATCGAAAATCAGACATAAAACCCCTTTTTTATTTGTGTGATTTATACAGCTTAAGGATGTTCGCTAATCTTTTTTTTTTTTGGTCTTCTTTTCAGATATTTGGCACCCTCTAGTTTTATTCATTTTGGTTCAATGAAAATTAAGCCCGCTAACCACGACTTTTCTTTTCGTAGTTCTATTACATATAGTTTACAAAGCCATTTTAAAAAATCTTATAAAATTCTTGTTATTTTTTCATATCTAAAAAAAATAATAAAGATGCAAAGCTAGATGTAGGAAAATTCTATAGAGAATCATTTACAGCCAAATTTTCAATTGATTTTATATCTCAAAAACAAGGACACGGACCTTTCATTTTTTTCTGCTTTTTTTATAATTTCAATGGATAATAGTCTTCAAAAAAGCTTGTTTTTAAACAGAATAGTAGAAAATATCTTTCATTGTTTTGTACATAAATAGTTTTCTCGCTTGGATGGTTAACACTTGTCATTCAGGGGACTTTTATGACTATGCGGTATGGGCTTTGCTCATTGATGAAGGCCGTGAGGCGACCTATAAATATCAACTTCTATTTCATTTGGTCTCAGTTGGAGAGTTGTCTCATTTGCAATCATACCACATCTTCTTTTTTTTATAACAATGGATTTTTTTACAGTCAACCATGTGAACTAATTTCACAAAGTTAATTTTACAAATAAAATCTTAAAAAGTTTATAATTTGAGTACAGCGTGTTTAAAATTTTGCATGTTACTCTAAACAAAATGGGTTTTCAATGCACGAAAATACTATATATTTGGGACTTATAGGGTTAATCTAGAATAATAGAACACAGTCAGTAATTTTTCTTCAAAACTATAATGGTTTCGGCATTGAAATGATGTCGATTTGGCGCCGAAAAGGTTAAGATGTAATATAAAATGTTAAAGTTAGACTTAAAGATAATTGACTATAAAACCATTTGTCTGTTTGAGTTCGTGTTTTGTTTTCTGATGCTCAGTCTTCAGTTGTCTGTTTGAGTTCGTGTTTTGTTTTCTGATGCTCAGTCTTCAGTTGTCTGTTTGAGTTCGTGTTTTGTTTTCTGATGCTCAGTCTTCAGTTGTCTGTTTAGTGTTTTGTTTTCTGATGCTCAGTCTTCAGTTGTCTGTTTTGAGTTCGTGTTTTGTTTTCTGATGCTCAGTCTTCAGTTGTCTGTTTGAGTTCGTGTTTTGTTTTCTGATGCTCAGTCTTCAGTTGTCTGTTTGAGTTCGTGTTTTGTTTTCTGATGCTCAGTCTTCAGTTGTCTGTTTAGTGTTTTGTTTTCTGATGCTCAGTCTTCAGTTGTCTGTTTAGTATTTTGTTAACTTTTTGTCGTCTTTCGGCATTGACATTCTATAGTTCTTCCCTTTAACATTAATTATTGAAATAGGTTAGTGAGCTGTTTTAACAACTAGTATGATATTACTATATTACATTGGTATGAATGAAGACATTGCATTTCAGATACATGATGAAGTAACCAATACCATCACGTGGGAAAGACTAAAACTGATTGTCATGAAATTGTAACAATTAATATCTTTAAATCTAACCTTAAATTTTTCCAATTGTCGTTAACACAATCCCGTCCTCCTTTCCCCGAATGTGACCTACCGAATTAGACTTAACACCGGATTGTACTTACATGAGGATGAGCAAAACGATGGGTGCGACATGTGGAGCAAGAACGGTTCACTCTTACGGACCACCTGAGATCAGCCCCGTTTTTTGGAATGGTTCTTTTTGCTCAGTGTTTAGTTTTCTAAGTTGTGTCTTGTATACTGTTGTTTGTCTTTTGGTCTTTTTTTCGTTTTTTTGTTGTTGTGGCGTTGTCAGTTTATTTTCGACTTATGAATTTGAATGTTCCTTTGGTATCTTTTGCCTCTCTTTCAATACTTAAGGTGTAATCATTAAATTGTTATCGTCTTCGAATTTTATGAGTTAACTTGCCATTCATTTCTAATATTTTCATTAAAAAACATTCATTAACAAAGTAACTCTAAAGAAACAAAAGAAAATATCATCGAAAGGAGGAAGGCAATTAGGAAGAGGAAAAAAGCCCCAAAGAATAGCTCACGCTGAAAAATAATTAAAAATAATAAAACGCACATACACGGCACAAGGGAAAGTCAATGATACATTATAACTATAAGAAAATATATTCTTGATCATTAGAGACACAATATCCTAATAGAGCTTTCTTACAAATTGACGAAAGGTACGTACGCTTGACGAATCATACGTAGGACTCGTTAAGGGATCCTTTATTTCGACACATTTATGTAATCTTAAACGAAGCGTCATGAAACTTCGATGTCGTTTCTATAAATGTTTGCCTATTAAGGACCATTTCATTGCATGCAGCGATACGTGTTAAACTTGATTTTTCGTGAGATGTAGGAATTTCGGGACGTACAAAAGGCAAAAATATAATACCAATAGGGGGAAGGAGAGAACTCTTCAAAATTTCCTAAATATAGGGTCGTCAGAAGAACAAAAAAATACCTCTAAAAATAAAAGATTGTGCTCAATATCCCCCACCCCCGCCCCCCAAAAAAATTACAACTTCGCATTATTTAACCTAAGAAAATACCAAGGCAAATAAATTGGCTTCCCCCTCACACAAAAATTGAAATAAAATAGAAATCAAATGCTTCCTAAATTAACAAATTTACGACCCTAAAAATAATTAAATGAAAAAAAAATTACCTCCAAAACATATTATCCCGGGGCTCGTTTAATAACTTGCAGTGATTCCCCGCCTATCCCTGGTTAATACCCATTGTTGCCTTGTGATGTGTCCATACACCCGAGTTAGGCTCACCTATGGAACCGTTCTTTCAGCGTATAATTGCGTTTTCGTCCTGAACATGCATGAAGTATTTGCCACTGGACGTTAAGCGACCAATAATCCTCAATTTTCCAAGCATGTTTACTGTTTAATAGTCATTATTTAATCCAAAATATATACAGTGCAAGATTGTAGATTTATTGTTTTCTTGATATTCGTTTAGGTGTTAAAATGTGTATTGTAAATGAGCAAAACAATCTCTATAATTAGTTGATCTGTAATTAGAGCTCATGGGCGGATTTAGGAGTGTGGCGCACCGGAGTGCATCTGCTCAGCAGACACATTCCTAGCCTCCTAGATCTTCGCCTTGGTCTATTATATACAAATAAGTCAGAGACAGAGGCGGTTTAATTTTCCAAAACACCCAAATTTTCCGTCTTTTCTTTGAGTGTAACTTGTTTGTTTTTCTACTTTTTTTTTCATTTAATGCTTGTATCAAACTTTATTCGCATTGGTGTTGATGATCATCTATTTGTTGGTTTACTGTTGTCTCGTGGACATTTATCCGATATCTAACTACTAGTAGTTAAATTAAAGCTGTTTGTGAGGGAATGTTTGTGTGTTAATTGTCCCTCCCCCCCCCCCTTTCCCCATGGAATTGAAATTGGATTTCACATGTCTGCTCGTGTTTACATCTTCTGTAAATGCTAAATGCATAATTGATTGGTCTACAATTATTAGTTGATTAAAACAAATTAACGACGTGTAAAAGAATGATACCAAATCAGTTGCGTATCAACCAGTAACTGAAGATATTACTAGTTGAAAAACAGACCATGAAAATCATCTGTGGGATACTAATGTAACGACCATTAACTTTCAAGGGGGTATAGTATTTGTTCCGTTTCACATTTGTTTCCTGCGATCGCAAGAGTCACATAACTTTTTGTCACATTTAACCTTGACATTAATAGATGAAAACTTCATCGCAAAATCTTTTTTTTTCCAAGATTTATTTCACATTACTTTTTCAAAACATTGCAGCATCCTTGTCTTGCAAATCTCGATGATCCACGTTGACAATTTGATGATAAGAATAATTGTGAATCTTGTTGTTAAATTTAGAGTATCATACTCAATAATTTCATTGAAATGTTAATGGTGAAACGCATGCTTAAACAATTCCCGCGCAAATGTGTGTAATAGTTGTTAACATAAGTAGCGTATCGGACGTAAGTGTATTTGAAACTATTTTTCCTTATTTTCAGATATTGAAAGCGTGTTTTATTAGCGATATGCTTAAATTTTTAAAGACACGTTTGATTCAGAAAAGAATGCTGTTTTACCGGATAAGACAAAGATTCAAAGTGTTATCGTGGAAATGTAATACATGCTCCCTTTACTTTCGTTCGTACCTTTCGTCAATATGTAAGAAAGCTCTTATACACTTGTTCATAATTCGTACTTATGGTTTATTCAAGATAAAGTTTGCAGTACATTCAATAGCTTCATAGCCTTTTTGGTCGACCTTTTTGGCATAATATATCAATTAACTGTGTAGAAAGCCGGAAACAAAGTATCCAATACAAAATAAACAAAACAAACAAATTAGTAAAAAAAAAAAAATCAGCATTGACATACGTGTTCGTGATTTACTTACTTTGATAAGTTCAGAATTATCCAAAATAAAAAAGAAGTAATTCAAACAAACTTTGTTTTATGTTACAGTAAGATTGAAATGTTTGTCCCTGTCTATCAAACACTTGTGTTGTTAAAAAAAATAAAATAATTGTGAAGTGTCATAAACACATTTGATGTGTGTGTTATGTACACATATAACAGCATAATACGCAATATATAAGTGATGCATTGCACATGTTTCTATAGCAACCCATCGATATATAATCGCTTCGCGTTTAAAAAGGGAACCACATAATATTGTAAAATCGGTTTTATATTCCTTTTGCCTACTGTGAAGTAATTTATGGTCATTATTTCATTTGTATGTACTGCAAAAGTATCTTATTGACTTTTTTGTTCTAAAAATTGGATGAAAATGTTGCAACTGTAGTTTAATTTAAATAGTTTTATCTTTATGTGTATATGTAAATTTTCTAAAATATGAATTGGACTATATATAGGGCAAAGCACAATGAATGCACAGTACCTAAAATCTTATATCAATAAATTGAACTATTTTATAACAGTTGTCTTTTGTTACCTCTCAAGGTTTTTGTAATTTTAGGAATCTGGTGTTGATAAAAGAACTGGCTTCTCTTCAGGACTGCTTAAGTTTTCAGTTGGGTTCGTATTCATAATCTTCAAAATTTGTATGTGTGTTTTGTAAACTGATGGTTGTTTTTAAGTCATGTTTTGTGTTGAGACCCATATATATTACCTTTAGCTTTTTTTTCCAATCTTCTCAGATCCGTCACAGCTATAGTGTTGATCGCGTGTAAAAAGCCTGACATTAGGCTGTACAGTGACCTATAGTTTTTAACTTCTATGTCATTTGGTCTCTGGTGGAGAGTTGTCTCATTGGCAATCATACCACATCTTCTTATTTTTATATAAGTTAAATATTATGTTAAATCGTCACAGATAACATGATATATGATCTTATTATCCTCTTATCCTCGTGTTCAACTTTTTAACTAAATGTTACTTTTCAACATGTTCATGCCTGTCATGAACAAAAACAGAAAATAGACATCAGTGCAGAATGATCAGGTTATCTCGTACAATCAATCTCACGTTTTAGTTTTCTTGGAATTGATCCGTTCGCTTAGGCTGATTGATCTGTGTATTAACTTGAATTTGCAAATAACGCACGTAATTGTCTTTGGTTTGTCTTTTCATTTTAGCTTCTTATTCGTTTATTATTATTGTGCTGTTCGTCCTTTTTTCTAAATAACCAAACATGGACCTTATTCTGAAATAGTAAACATCTTAAAGAACATTTCTTTACGTAAAATATCTACAAATCTATGTACATGATCGTTATTTGCCGTGCAATCGTTTTGATTCCAGCAACAATGATGATACCTGTGTAGGTATCAAATGATAAGCCTGGTATCTTTGATGAGTTTTTGTGTTACTATTCTTCTAGTTGGTATAATTGAACATGTAGTAAGCATGCTCGGGCGTTATTCGTTTATTGAAAACTTTCTCGTTATCTATAATTTTATTTGTATGCATTTCATTTGCTTAATGTTTATTTTTCTTGAAGGTTTAACTTATCTGTAGAATGTAATTTATATAAAATGTCGTATGTTTGTTTTGGTGGAAGAAGACTTTCAAGTCTTCTGAAATCCTATATTCTGCCGACCGATCTCATGAGTGTTACCGTATCCCTTTCTGTGCTTTACAATTTTATAACTTCCATGCCTCATCTCGACACCGATTTGTAGACATGATCAGTTATAAGTTTGTAAAATAGCGTCTGCATCATTTTATGAAACAAAGACAGACAGATATAACCCTGAATAACATTAAATAACAAAAAAGCATTACAATTAGTATCAACAGGTCAAATAAACAAGAAAGTACGATTTGAGAGTACTCGCAGTTACTGACAGCTAGTTAAAAGCCAAAACAATTAATAATAAAAATCATGCATCAGAGACTAAAATCAACTAAAACACATCCCAGGGATTTAGTATTTTAACGTCATGGACAGTCAAAGAAGGCATGACTAGTGCAATGCCAAAAATAAATGTATCGACAGACAGAAGGATAGTTAGGAGTTTAACCTCTTTATAGATCAAAATGAACGTGGGTGTGTCTTTAAACATCCCGTTTGAAAAGAATACAAATTTAGTTATGTTTTAATTTGCTGATGACAAAATCGATATTAGTGCCAATGTAAACTATATTCAAAGATCTAATTACAACATTGGTAAGATAACCTGAACTAATAAGTTTATTTAAAGGTTCGATGAGTTTACACGGATCATATAGTGATTTCCGCGCTTTAAGTACAATATTACCGTAAAATTTAGGATGTGAAATACCGTTTTTAATCAGTTTTCTACAGGTACAGCCAAATTTACTAATCAAATCTATGAAAGAACGTAGCAAAAGTTTTACGTAATTTATGGTAACGAAATCCCATACTTAATAATTTACTAGTGATGCATTGATTACGTTCGTTAAAATCTATGACATCACTACACACACCGGCATAACGAACGAGTTGGGATATATACACACCGTATGATGGAGCCAAAGGAACATCGCCGTCTAAAAAAGGAAAATTAACAATAGGGAATGAAAAATACCTTTATATCCAGTTCGTAGTAGAAAACTGATGCCCTAAAACTCTTGTGATCTGGACTTGTTTCTACTCTCTAGAACACAGCAAATGAATTTGATTTATAGAAGCGGAATTTAATCAGTCCTAAGGAACCAGCATTTTCCTTGAGGGATTAAGAACCAAGGATCAGTCCCTGAAATAAATCCTCTCTTTTTGGCTCTCACGATACAGTACGACATGGGACATTCTCAATCCAGATCATTCGATGATAAAAAAAAAATGGTCTGACACATGGAAATGAATCTTGTAATCAAATTATAGGATTGGACTAATGGAAATGTATTTTTGACTGACAAATTTGAGTCAGTCCAAATATCCCATAAGACAAAGTTATTTTCAAGAACTTTCCATTAGCTTTCATTTTTTGTGTGTATGAGCTTTCCTGATGAAGGTAAATTAAGAAAACAAATCAGAGCAACACATTTATTTAGTGGTATTTAAAATTAAAAAAAACAAATATGACTGATAGCAGCGAATTACAGGTTCCTGACTTGGGACAAGCAAATGCAGAAAATGACGGGGCTTTAAATGTTAACAATTGCCAAAAACCCAACATCTGATCACGGGGACAATTGTGAAACAGCACAACAAAAGAACAAACATAAAACATCCGTTAATCGGGGATTTTAGACCGTTTTCAAATATGATAACAACTAACAGTTCATGATTGATTGTCGGGTTAGTGTTGCTCAAAATTCAGTTTCCGAGGAGACTAACGTATTAATACATGTCATCTTTCAAAATCTACATTGGATATATTGAGCACTTTGCAAAGTATGTTAATAATGAAAAAACTAACTGTGAAAAATTATAACAATTGATTGATTGATGTTAGTGTTTAAGCCAACTTTAAGCACATAACCACCATCGACAGAAAAACTTTCAAGTGAATCCTAATCAATTCCGGGTATATTTGCTTCCCTCAAGGTAAACATGATGAGATGCTATGTATGGGATTATAGAAAATTTGATTTGAATCAACAGTATTAGGAGATTTTTATATTTAGTTTAATCTGTTCTGGTGGAGAGATATTATTTTTGGAAGAACAAATTACGTCGAAAGCAACAATGGCACAGATCAGGCCGGGTTGCTGTGGTCTGCTCTCATTGTAATTGAAGTTATTTATAATCGTTTATGTATCTTCCCACCTCAGACCAATCAGCTCTTTGATTATTTTACTGGTATTATTTTCTTACATAGCGTATGCATCCAGGAATTTGTTAAGAATCGCAAAATGAAAAATGTTAAATCCTTGCTCAAATACCTGTTATTGTAAATAAGACTAAGCCATTACTTCTTTAAATCTTTCGATAGTTAAATTGAATATATCCATTTAACAGAGTAGCTGAACAGTTAACTATTGTGCATGAACAAAGGAAAAACCCTGCACCGAAAGGGATACACAAAATGCAGGCTATTCATTTGCAGAAGTTTCATTTACTTGTCTCAGCAGTACAGTGTAACCATTTACTTTGGTCTTAATTGCCCTGGTGAAAACAACTCATAGGAATCATCAATACAAAAACACAATTTAGTTAAGTGAGCATAAAGATGCAGAACAATCTGCATGTCAAGTTGATAAATAAAGGCAACAGTAGTATACCGCTGTTTAATAGTCATAATTCGATTAAGCGAAAACAAATCCGGGTAACAATCTAAAACAGAGGGAAACACATCAACTATAAGAGGAAAACTACGGAACAACAGAAACACTGAACTATAACAAAAGCAAACGCCAACATACATAGAAACGGACTGTCTGATAACAACTGCCATATTCCTGACTTAGTACAAGACATTTTAAGAAAAAAAATGGTGGGTTGAACCTTGTTTTATGGCTAGCCAAACCTCCCGCTTATATGGCAATGTAAAAGATACCGCTAATTTTGAACAGTATTTATCTAAATACACATTTTTATAGTGATTAAGATTATAACACAATGTTGATTGCTGAACCGCAATTTTTGACATTTTTACCTATTATGTCTGTTCGTTTTGCTCACACCTTGTTGTCAATATAATGGAATTCTATGCGACTGTCATACAAGTCAGAGGTTTAGCTAGCTATAAAACCAGGTTTAATCCACCATTTTCTACATAAGGAAATGCCTGTACCGAGTCAGGATTATGACAGTTGCTTTCCATTCGTTTGATGTGTTTGATTTTGCCATTTGAATTTTTCTTGGAGTTCGGTATTTTTGTTATTTTACTTTTTGTGTGTTTGAATTTGCAATAATCCTCTTTTTATATTTTTTAAGACGATGAATAAAACTATCATATAATTTTTTTGTCTGACTAATTTTTATCGTACATTTGGTTAAATGCCTTATGATATTCATCTGTTAACCTTCATGACGAAATGAGTCCATTGTTATATACTCAAGGTCAGACATAATTTTCTTTAATATTCATATAAAAATGAAATGTAAAAAGATCAATTTAAGGTTGAAAGAAATTTTTTTTATAGAACTGATATTAGTGTGATAGTGTGAGTTCATTGTGGGCTTTAATTTGAGAGAATGACGTCTGTCTAGTCTGTGAACATGATACTTATTAAAACGAATCAGGTAATACACGATGATTACTTAACAATATTTTTGTGATGCCAGTTACAAAACATAAAATATAAAATGCACAGCAAAAGTTACATTTGGTGAATAAAATATATTGTCGGTTAAAAAAAAGTTACCTTGTTGATTTCACCATTGAATAATATATCTAACATAAGTATCACTGCACGAAATCCTCGATTTACGTACCTATGCAAATATTTGGTAAACCTATTTAGGTGTTAAGCTTTGCATATGCTTTACATTTAATTGCAGGTGTTTGCCATTTCTTTACACATCGTAAATGTTAACATTTAATAGTGTTTCCATACTACAGGGCAGTTTTTAGAGACCGCGGTTTACATATCATGCAAACAACTATTCAAAACATAAATAAATTGAAGTAATTTCAATATTTTGTATACGTATATAAAGTAACCAAAGATATCAACATTTAAAGGGGTCCATAAAACTTGAGCTTTGCCATGTATTTACACCAAGATAAATTTTGATATTTGTTACGGTCGCAAATAGTTGTAAAATTTTTGTGGAGAATAACATTCAAATACCATAAGAAAAGAGAATATGCAAAAATCTTTACGTAGTGTGTAAATGTATTTGGAAATAAAGATATTTATTCATTTCGTTTCACGTATGAAAGACATGTCATTTCTTAAATTTTACGGAATTTTATAATCTTAACAATTCAAGAACAAACATTAATCTTGTGTGGGAATAAAGAGACAACAAATATATAATAAACAATCATTTTTACATTGCTAAACGATGGATATGAAATGCATGTGGAGGTTATTATTTGCAAAAGTTACAACCCATAAAGAATACACAATAAAGACACATGTTTACAAATATTTACTGGTATAGTGTAGCTTTGTAAACATCCAATTTTGCAATATATTTCGCAGGTATGCAATGATTTGTTGCACTGCATTGCTTTGTATACTTCGGGCATGTATAAATAAATATTATATATATAATTTGTTTTTCTTTAAATGCCGGCTCTATGCATAAATAGATGGGGGATATTTTAATTTATTAATATTTTTCAGTATTGTCTCGCATTTTATTTCTGTCGTTTTGTAAATACTCCTTCTAATTGCCTTTAAGACAAATTACCTAGTAGGTTTTGTTCTTCTTGGAAATGTATATCTTAAATGCTGCAGCTGAGTCTATCATGGATTTTTTTAGTTAGATTAAAATTTTCCGAAAAAAAATATAGAAAAAATTAGTTCAAATGACTATTATATATTATATTGATATTGTTAAACTTACAATTTTTTTATTTTTTTTTTTTTTTTTATTTTCATTTAATTTGATTTGAAAGATAAACATCAATTGCATTAAATGAATTTTATAAAACAAAAGTCAATTTCTTTTGCGCGAAATTCCTAAAATTAGAAATGTACTAAAAGTTCGATTAAAAATATTTATCCAAACTAGAATGAGCATGTCATTGAATAATATCGTTCACAAATGTTTGGATTAAGTTCTAACTACACGAGTCGCATCCACTGAAAACTTTAAGAATGCAAGTTTACTACATTTACAGAGTATAGTCCAGTGCAGAATGAACGATAACGTTTCAAATATCTATTATACCACATGCAGTGCACAATAGGATAACAATAAATTGACCAATCATAATATAACAATGTGTTATTAGTGACATACTGATCCACAATTAACAAATCACAATCTACAGCAATATGACAAAATTATCACATTTCAATTATGCAATAATTTAGTAGAAGAAGGAGGTTGAATTTGGACACCCGTGGTTGGATTAGTATGGCTATTGTGTAAAGTCTATGACATAAATGTTTCATTGTTTAAATAGCATCAAAAGGAAATACTTTGAAGCTTTATGTACGGTTCTAACTTAATTACCATATTTGTGAAAAGTCATGCCCATTTAAAAAATTTAATAATTTGCAGAAAGTCAAGGTTCTTCTGGGTTTATTAATTTATTTTCAAAGCTGCTTTTTAAAAGTTCAGCTGATTCACTTTCATCCTTACAGGATAGCTTTATTATAATTAAAAGTTGTGCATCATTTTAATTATCTTCACACAATATTACAGTGTCGCATATAAATAGAATAGAATAGAATAGAATAGTTTATTCACCAAATTAGGGCCCAGGAGGGCATATAACATACAACAATATGATTACACATTTTGACAAAACTATATAATATGAACAACAGTACATGTAGTGTAAATAAAAGATAGACATTTTAAAATCAACCTTGACCCAAGTGCATCAGGAAGTTGCTGTGACCATTAAAAATAAAATTAAATAAACCTAACTATGCAACTACATTAATTTATAAATATTGGCTCATCTGCAATGGGTACCAAGAGTCGATGCTGAAAGGGGTAATCCCTACTTGTACCCAAAGCAGATCAGTCAAAAACGCATGAAAAGTAGTTTTGAAAGATAATAAATTATAGCAGCATTAAGAAATCTATGATAAACCAGCAATGAGCATCAAGGGACGGTGCCGCAGAATTTAAATCTTCTTATGCTCAGTGCAGGCCTACCAGAGTATAATAGTGTTTAATAATGAAGCAAGTTAAAATCAGTTGCTGCAGATTACGATCTAATTATCTGTATCTTTTATATACTTAAAAAATGCAGCTAATGTACAGGGGTCTTCAGTATTCATAATCAAACTAATTTGTTATAAGCATCTAAATGTTGAAAGTTTGGACATGATTTTAATATATTTTGAATTAATTCCTCTCTCTTAAGTAAATGGGTGTCACATTTTATTAGATAATGAACTTCATCTTCAACTTCACCTGAAGTGCACCAGGGACATATTCTGTCTTGTCGAAGAATACCCCGGTATCTACCAAATTCAATTTGTAGTCTATGTGCAGATATTCTTAATTTTCTTTGCTCAAAAGGATGTAAAATAGTCAAATAATTTTCAAAACCATCATTGTTCTTGAATATATATAATGACCGTTTTATTCTATATCCCGTATACATGTATATGCAACAAACCTACAGAAAATTAAATACTGGAACCAATTACTTGCCAAAGAGTCAAGCTAACAAAGACAACACTTTATGACCTGTACAATGATTGAAAAAAAAAACCATATTGTTAAGTCCCAAATTCACCCCATTACCATTTTATCGCAAATAAAAGTCGGGTAGACCATGGAGGTACTATACTTACTTGTTACTAAGTTAGTATAGTACATCCATGGGTAGACCTTGTTAAGTTCAGGCGTGTTTGAGTTTACTGTTTTGTCTAAACAAAAGAATTGATATATAATTACGCTTCGGATTCCATTATTTTCATATATAAAGTCTAATTGTTGATAAAAAAAGCTTTAAAAATCACTTTTTTAATCAATAAATTATATGGGTCAAATGTCATGCTTTTGCAATGAGTCATTACGGCATGGTAGGTGTGTTCGAATGATACAAATGAAGACAATTTTAATGTTTTGTCATACTGGTATTTTTTTGTTGGTAATAGTTTATCCATTTTTCAACAGTATAGTTAATCATTTTACCCATGCAAATGTACTATAAAGAAAAGTCGGAGACACCGTTTACTTGCACCCCCTTAAATTTCACCAAAAGCCCTTGCAGACTTTGCAAGTGGATAAAAAAAATACATATCTTCCTTTTTTTCTTATTTTTTGTGTGTTTTGTCTAGGGTTATTGATCTTCAACGTCTGAACATTTCTAGTCTGCCCTTCAAGGGAATAATTAAACATATTTTTTTAGTGTTTTAATGAACTTTCGTAAATCTACGAATCAACCAATCAGACAGTAATATTTAATCGACAAAAAAAAACCAAAGTAAATTATATGATGTGTAATAGAGAGCAGATACATTAATCTTTTCGCAAATGCTTACCCTTCCTGGGCACCTGCTTTCACTCCCGTTTTTTTTTTTTTTTTTTTTGGAGTTCGTATTGTTTCTTATTTATTTTTTCGGTTTTGTACATGTCTTTTTGTTTTATGAGTCTTGTATTGAATCATTATAATTACGTTTTTAGTAAAAAAAAACTAGACTATTCTTCCGTATTATATAAATGCTCTTTTTCCTTATAATAAACGTTCAGCCTTTCTTAACGAAATTTAAATCAAGATATAACCATTACCATGCAATGTCACCATTCAGTTAAAAAATGTCTTTGTCAATTGATTGAGTACATGCAGAAAAAGAAGAACTATGAGAATATCGTCCCAAAATAGTATGAAATATTTGCCACTGTGCATTCATTAAGACGTTAATACAAAGAGTTCGAAGAAAATGAGTAAAATACAGAGTTTACGCAAATAATTATACAAGTTTTGAAAAATTGATTTATTGCAGTAAAATGCACCTAATAAGAAACAGCCTTGGTTGTAAGTGGCTTGTCACCAACATGTTATAACATCTTTTTTTCCACTGTTACTTTTATGTTTTGTTACTGTTTCACATTTGTATATGACTTTCAAGTTCTTGCCTCAAGAAAGGCGATGTCTTTTTAAGTACAGCTCTTTATAAGAACCAGGCAGAGTGCCATATACATGTGATACATGAGGGTATTCAGATTTTATCTATAATTGGCCTAGTAGAAGCAGTAAATGAATACTGCTCAAAAATAATTTTGAGTGGGAAAATATGAGTGGTTGCCATGGTAACGAACACTCTATTTTTGGTTGTTAAGCGTGGTAAAATCTTTTAAAATCAGCTAAATCACCACAATTCAGAGCCTGATTATGAATAGAAGCGTGAGTTTTCATAAATGTTCATATGTAACATCGATACAACTTGGTTTAAGCTTCATTTTAGTGAAGATTGCATGTCAACCAAATTTGTAAATTTTTGAAAAATTTTGCCAAAAATGCATAATTTCAACTTTTCTGAAATTGGGATTTTGCGAAATTATCAAATTTTCTCTGGTGTTTTCAGAAAAGTGCAAATGTGTACAGAATAGTTAGCACTGTAGTTATGAAGTTTGGATACTACTCTACCAAATTAAATAGAAAAATGCGTGGGATTTTCTTTAGTTTTGTCACCATAGCAACCGATTTTTCCTTGAAACGGGTTTTATTTGCAGAATATTGC
The DNA here is from genome assembly GCA_017311375.1 of Mytilus coruscus. Lineage (NCBI taxonomy): Eukaryota > Metazoa > Mollusca > Bivalvia > Mytilida > Mytilidae > Mytilus > Mytilus coruscus. The sequence continues at coordinate 6,684,295 of CM029597.1, read as the reverse complement.
AGTTTAAGAGCTTAAATGTCCTGAATTGTTTCATAACCGATAAGAAAATGCATAAAGCTAACGCTAACTCTAAATCACCATTGTTAAGAGTTGCTGACTTCAATATTTACCACAGAAACACATATTATCCATAGCAACATCCTTCAAAACTGCATAAATAGAAATTTATGTAAAAAATACATAAATAGAAGGTGTATATATTAAAATTGGAATACGACTGCATGCTTTGCTTACACACAGTCTTGTCTGTTTTCTTTTCATAAGGTTCAACAAATGTAATATATAATGTAACATTGGGGTTGAAAGGTGGGGAAAAAAAGGGGAAAGGGGGTAGGTCTATTTTTTAAATATCATACATGTAGATTCTTGAAAAGAAAACGTTTGGTCGGAGAGCCTGATTATATAAAGAATCAAATTTTTTCAGAAATTTCATATATAACATCGATATAACTTGGTTTTAGCTTCAGAGCTTAGTTAAGGTAGTTCGCTTGTCATGTTTTGGGATTTTGTCAGATTTTCGGAAACCTCTGGTTTTATTCATTTGAATGCCTTTAAAAATGGCCATTGACCCCATTTTCTTTTTATAAATCTTTTACATTTGTAATGATAAGCCATCTGTAAAAGTCTTATAAAATTTCGATTATTCTTTAATAGTTTTTGAGAATGTAAACTTGTCAATGATAAAGCTATGAAAAGTCAAGAGAAAATATTTTCCCGCCAAAATTTCAATGGGTAATATCTCGAAAACAAGCGCATTGACCTGTATATTTTTTTTTACTCTTTTGATTCCTTAAGTGATCCCCTATCAATATTAACTAGTGTTTTGAAAAGTTAATTAATCTGAAACTGAGAAGCGAACTTCCTTAAGATTGCAGTTCAACCCGACTTTTAGATTTTTTGTTAAAATATACCAAAAAAAACACATATTTTCTTTTTTCTGAATCATGGAGTTTTGTGAAATTATCAAATTTTCTCATGTGTTTTTTTTTTTTATTGAAAAGTGCAAATAAGTAAAGCATAGCTAGCATTGTAGTAACAAAGTTTGAATACTACTTGACCAAAATAAATAGAATATTGCGTGGGGCTCTCTTGAATTTGATCACCATATTAATGTATTTGTCCCTTGGAAATAGAGTTTTTATTTGTTGAATTCTGCAGTATAGGGATTTCAATGTTCTCAGTTGTTTCCAAACCTTTATGAAAATACATAAAAGCATATATACACTCTAAATCTAAACTACAACGGTTAAATATTATTACAACAGTTGTCATGGTAATAAATATCACCCATAACAACATCCAACCAAAATATATATAATATAATTTTACAAATACATATAATTTTGCTATTAATTTTCATTTTCTAATGGGAATATAACTGCATGCTTTAATCTATTTAACTCTCAGTCCTGTCTTTGCTCCTTGAGAAGACTCAACAAATTTGAATATATACACTTTGGCATTTTGGGGAGGTGGAGGTTTGGTAGTTTTGTTTGAATCTTTCATAAATCCTTTTAAGGAAAATTGAAAGGTTTAGCTATAAAACCAGGTTTCATCTACCATTTTCTACATAAGAAAATACCTGTACCAAGTCAGTAATATATGACAGTTTTTATCCATTCGTTTGATGTGTTTGAGCTTTTGATTTTGTCATTTACTTAGAGACTTTCTGTTTAGAATTGTCCTCAGTGTTCCGTATATTTGTTATTTTACTTTTTTCTACAACATTTGGTTTCAATCTGGTAATCTATAATTATTCATGAAATGTTACTAACAGATGATCGACTTCATGGGGATTGCAATAGCACATTCTAGCTTTTGTCAAGGTCCATATAATTTTTGAAAGTATTGCTCTGACAATATATGTCCTTTACAAATGGGAAGAAATTATGAAATTTTGGAAAAATTCTAATTTTCCTAGCGCAATAATTCTCACAAATTTCAAACAGCAAGAGACTCAACTTGAAATCTCACTCATAAATTTAAGCTTACAAACCAATAATAGAAACATTTGGTTTAAGCATTTCCAAACTGAAACTGAAGTGACAAGGACAGACAGACCAAAACAAAACATATAAAGTCATGGTCTTTTAATAACATTTACACATAAGAAAGGTAAAATCTCTTTGTTATTTCTCAGGATAATGCAATGCTAAGGTGTACATTAACTACTGCACAGTTCAAATGAACTCATACCTTTGGAGGCTGATCCTAGACTTTGAAAGGGGTGTTATTCCATAAAATAAAAATAAACAGCTGCGCCATGAGCACATGTTACGCCCGTCGCTTTTATAAAGAATAAATTTCAATAACTTCTCAATGTCATATCACAAATTCATGAAAAACTAAAGGGAGGTTATGTTAATATATATAAACCCAACACCAAAGTTCGGCCGTTAGATTTTCTTGTTTGAATTGTTTTACATTGTCAATTCTGGACCTTTTACAGCTGACTATGTAGCATGGGCTTAAGCCCCAGTCCCACTAGACCACGATCACACCACGCTCACCGCGATCTAAAATAAATTCAGATCGTGGTGAGGTCGCGGTATGAGCGGCATGAAAATGTTATTTTTCGTTGATTTCATGATGAACCTACGTCTTCATTACGCTTCCACAACGATCCTGCTACGATTATACCACGTTCTCACACGCTTTCTCTACGATTATCATGATCTTACTACGCTCATCACGTTCTCACTACGACCATACCACGAGTTATCCGATTGCAACACGATCTTACCACGCTTCTACTGCGATTATAGCCCATTCTTACCACGATTATACTACGTTCATACAGCGATCTTATTACTTTCTCAGCAATAACGTCAACATCGTGTTCCATATAAATACTGTTCCATTCCTTATATTTCTGATTAATACTTAGATTTCTCGGAAACAACACAGTCATGCCACCAAAATCTACCAGAACGCGTGGTGGTAGGTGTAGGTGTAGAGGCAGAGGGAGGTCTGATAGTAACGAATCCTGATCTAGCAGAGATGTCGCACCGACCAATGCAACCTGAATCTTTTCTTTTTTTCAAGTCTTTTTATTGTCATAAACCAACTTATACGATTTGTGACAAATTATATACAACCTATTGCTAGTCCATCAAGCTCAAATGACGATGTTTTAGTGAACGAAAGCAGGGATGACAGAGATGTGTCAAGCAGGGTTGAGCCGTTGGAGAAAAAAGACAAGAGGTCCAAATTACATACAGACAAACAAAAGCTGGAGGGCTTTTATATATTTCATGTGAAAATGACAATTAGCATGATGGTCGTAGTAAGAACGTAGTCGGGTCGTAAGAAGAGCGTGATGAGGACAGCATGGACGTGCTAGAATCGTACTATGGTCTTGAACAGCTTGGTGTAAACGTGGTATAGTCGTAGTGGAAGCGTAGATGGGTCGCGGTGAGAACGTGCTGGTCGTAGTGATGTCGTAGTAACGTCGCTGTGAGATCGTAGCGCAGTCTCTCGAATAGAATCCGCTTTCGCTACGCTCTCGCTACGATGTAACAGCGACCTTTGCGATCTTACCACGACCTAACTGCGCTCTCACTACGCTTCAACTACGACCTGATTTCGCCACGACCGCACCACGATTGTTTTGAACATGTTCAAAGATGACCACGCTCATCACGATCTTGAAGACCTCACCACGACCGTATTACGACCTTACTGCGATCTACACGATCGCACTACAATCGTCTAAATTTGTATTTTTCACAGATCGTAGTGCGATCGTGGCCTAGTGGGACTGCGGTATAAGCTCATAGTTGAAGGCCGTATGATCACCTATAGTTGTTAATTTCTGTGTCATGTTGGTCTCTTGAAGAGAGTTGTCTCATTAACAATTATACCACATCTTCTTTTAAATTCACAGAAAAGATAAAAAAATCTACATGAAAGTCGAAAAATATAATATGGTATGTATGACACAAAAAGGGCTCCAGAAAGGTTCTCATAAGATCAAATGGTCACTTTGAGAAATTTCCTTGGTTAACCAGGCCATTTAAGGCAAATTATACAGTTGACAGTGACACCAACAAAATTCAAACTTGAACTCTGTTTTGTGGTAATAAGCATTGTGTATACATGTTTCATAAGATTTGGTTGAGGCAAACTAAAATTAGAAAATGAAACCAACTTTTATAGCTTACTGTTCGGTGTGAGCCTAGGCTCCGTGTTGAAGACCGTACTTTGACCTATAATGGTTTACATTTATACATTTTGACTTGGATGGAGAGTTGTCTCATTGGCACTCATACCACATCTTCTTATATCTATATATTGTGACGACTAATGTACTGACAGACATGGGTTAAACCTACTTCCCCCCGCCAAATTGAGGTGCGGCCATAAAAGTGTTTATTTTAGTTTTTGCCCTTGTACCTTGAATCGATCAAATGTGTGCAATTCGTGAGACATTGGAAATTTGTTCTTTTATTTCACATTGGACACTAAAGTCTCATTAATGATTACAACTTGTTTGGACTAGAAAGCATTGATAACTACAAAGAAAAATAAGATTGGTATGTACTGCGCTGTTTCTAGTGTTGCGGTTAATTGAATAAGACCATGTGTGGAATTTGTCTTCAAATAATTACTGTTATTAATCTTGTGATCATGAAGACATTCTCAGCTTAGTGGTTTCATTCCAAATCTCAGGACAGTCTTTTATAAAGGTTACAGAGACAGATACAGAAAATAGGGCATAATTCATGTAAAGGTTAAAAAAAAACGTTGAGAATAGCAAAACGATTTTTTGAAGATTCAACCTAAAGAAATGACATTTTACATGTTTACTTTCTTAAAGGAGAGGAAGGAGATTTCGAAGAAGGATAAGAAGTGCTTCAGCTGACCCCCCTCAAACAAACACACACACACAAAACAAGATATAATGTTGTCGGAATAATGAACTTATGAGATATATGTAGAACGATGCATAGTAAGGAATGATTCATAATTAATACAATTATTTTGCACAATAATTTTGATTTGATAATTTTGCCGGTAATAGCATAATTATTTTACCGGGATTAGCACAATTCAAGTTAGCAGATTTATCTATTTGTCTATCTCTGGGATCCTGAATTCCAATTGCGGGATAGCAGTACAACAAAGGAGCTATTAATGATATGTTAATAGCTATATATTAAAGCATTCCATTATACTGCACTTCTGATATTAGCGATCACCAATTGACTATTATTATTTTTAAGTCACCACCAACTTAAAATTTGATTCAATTTGCCTTCCGTCTATCCGTCCGTCCATCACACTTCAGTTTCAGTTTAGAAATGTTTTGGCCCAATGATTCTATTATTGGTTTGTAAGCTTAATATTATGTTACAGGTCAATTTTGTGATTTATGCTGGTGGAATAACATCTCAGACGGTGTGTGCCCTAAGAAATTCAGAATTTTCTTACAATTGTTAAGGGCCATATCTATCATGCCTTACCATAAGCCAGGTTGGCCCGGCTATTGCAATCCCATGAAGTTCATCATCTGTTTACTTTCAAAATGGATTATCAGATGATGAACTCGAAACAAAGTCCGACCAAACGCAATTATCTCTTCAAGTATCTACTTGTATGAAACATTTTAAAAATCAACATACCTCCTTTTTTCCAAACCCCCAACCCCAATGTTACATCATATATTACATTAATTGAACCATCTGAAGAAGAAAACCCAGACAAGACTGTGAGTGAAGCAAAGAATAAAGTCATATTCAATTTGAAAATAAACACCCTCTATTTATGTATTTTTACATAAATTTCTATTTATGCAGTTTTTGAGTGGATGTTGCTATGGATAATATGTGTTTCCATGGTAACAATTGAAGTCAACAACACTTAACGATAGTAATTTAAAGTTTGCGTTAGCTTTTATTTATTTTCTTATCGATTATGAAACAATTCAGGACATTTAAGCTCTTAAACTGCAATATTCTGCAAATAAAACTACGTTTCAAGGAAAAAATCGGTTGCTATGGTGATAAAACTAAAGAAAATCCACGCATTTTCTATTTAATTTGGTAAAGTAGTATCCAAACTTCATAACTACAGTGCTAAATATTCTGTACACATTTGCACTTTTCTGAAAAACACCAGAGAAATTTGATAATTTCATAAAATCCCAATTTCAGAAAAGTTGAAAATATGCATTTTTTGGCAAAATTTTTCAAAAAAATTACAAATTTGGTTGACATGCAATCTTCACTAAAATGAAGCTTAAACCAAGTTGTATCAATGTTACATATGAACATTAATGAAAAATTCACGATTCTATTCATAATCAGACTCTGAATTGTGGTGATTTAGCTGATTTTTGAAAGATTTTACTACGCTTAACAACCAAAAAATAGAGTGTTCGTTACCATGGCAACCACTCATATTTTCCCACTCAAAATTATGTTTTGAGCAGTATTCATTTACTGCTTCTACTAGGCCCATTTTAGATAAAATCTGAAACCTTCATATATCGCACTCTGCCTGGTTCTTACAAAGAGCTGTACTTAAATCTTAATCTATTTCAACTCAAGTACCAAATAGTTTTCACTTCTGCGATCTATTTGTCAATTTTTTTTGCGTGAACACCTGTGGGGTTCACGCTTATATATTGGTGAGTTTTGGCTATGTCTATGGGCCATTCGATATCCTCGGTAGGAAGATTCTCGGAACGTCTCAAAAATTATCGATCATTTATAGACGTTACGCGCGATTTTCGTGCCTATAAGCGTAACAGACGTTATCGCTAAAATCGGACGTTTTTTATGGTTCAGACGCTACAAAAATACTTCTAGAATAAGTAACGTTAATAACAATTGTACTATAATGATATGTATTCCCAATACAATAAATATGATCACTTTTTGCAAACCATTTGACCTCTTTCAAAATGATTCATTTCAATCTAATTCTAATACAGATAAAACGAGAACTGTGATCAGGATCACCCCCCTTTTCCCCCTCAAATTAAGATTATCTCAAGTAACAGTTGTCAGACTACATTATTATTTTTTATGCACATCTATGCACATAGTATACTACACTAATGTAAAGTTTCATTGAAATCAATAAACGTTTTAGAATAAGTTGCGCTTACATAACAAGACTATATATTACCCTATATTATAATATTCAACGAAGTGATCTATCTTCCTGCATGCACATCTTTAGCTAGTGTACTACAACTACATGACATTGTGTAAATTTTCATTAATATCCGTCAAGTAATTTATAAGGATTACCGCTTACAAGGAAAATGGACAGACAGAAGGACAGGGTGATTCCTATATAGCCCAAACCTTTTTGCTGGGGATATAACAATGTGTTTTTTATTGAAAAAAGAGGTTTTTAAACAATAACTTTATTGTGCTCCTTCCATTTCATCCAATACTGATAAAATGTCAAGATGTGTAGTTTCCAGAAGATTAAGAGTTCCACGCGTCGAACATTGAAGAGTTGGTGAAATGTAAATAACAGATGCAATGGAAATGATGGAATGTTTCTTATCCAATAGTTTATACGACAAAAGTTTTTTTGTTTGGTCAAAGTATAAACCACGAACAACTTTGGATCCCTTTACGTAAGTTACGCCCCAATCATCGGTGATGTCCTTTTTAAGAGTTTCGGGACAAGCATCTGCTTTAAAAAGGTTATAATTTGAATCTGCTTCATCAGTGTATACTGCCAGTATTGTGCCAAGCGCAATGAGGTCTTCCATTTCGTAATTTTCCGTGGATTCTGCGGGACCCGAATGGCGGGTTCGGTTGTTCTCGACAACTATCGGTATGGTCGCCTAACTTCCAATGGAATTATTTATGCAGTCTTTGTAAGTACCAACCAAACAGTTTTCACAAGAATAACATGACAGGTACCTAAGTGTCAAATTAGCATCGTCCAAAGAAGAAAAAACCTGATGGAGACTTCTAATACCATGAACGGGTTTAAAAGATATTGTGTCACGATCTATACTCTCGACATATCTAAATTTTCGGCGCTTACAATACAGTGACTTAGTGTCCTTCAAATGTTTCCCGCAATATTTAAAAAAATCTGCCGCAGATTGTATTATTTCGTTCCCGCGAAAAACAGCCATGTCTACTTGATTCTTTAAAAAGTCCCCGGCTGCGTCCTGAGGTCCCTTTGCGTGAGAAGTTTCGAAATAATTTCGAATGAAAAGTTCATATCCGTGTTTGGAACAAATGTCGGTTAACATTCCAAAACAATTTCGTGAGTTATACTGAACCGGACAACCTTCAGTAAACTCATGAATAACTTTTACATCATATCGAATCGAATCTAATTCTCCTTGACAAGGGTTTGAAATTTTTGGGTAAGAAATTGGTCATGTTTCTCATCCGGGCTTATTACAAAGAAATGCTCAGTGATAATACATGGAATATCCGGCAAACTTTCTACTCCGTCTACCTCCAGAATTGCATGTCGATAAATTACGGACACATGGAGAGATACCTCGGTGCGCTGAAAATAAGTTTGTTGAAGTTCAAACGTTTCTTTGCAACCGTAGTTTTCGGAATAGGCATGAATTATAATACAGTGATTAGGTAATAAGTTTTCTTTCAAACATTAAAGTTGTGCATTTTGCCACTGTGCACGGAACTGATGTCCAGCGAATTTGTCTAAAAGTTCTCTAAAGTAATTAAACATATCACCCGGTTTAGTGCATTTTCTGACAAGTGTAAATTTTTTTCTTAGAATTCACAGTGATATGTTCGTACCGTACCCAAGATACATTCGGAGCATCATCCGAAACATTCAACTCTTCGTCCGTAAATTTTAATAACGAAAGTCCACATTTACCACATTCACGATCTAAACACGCCTTCGAGTAAGAATTATTAACTTGTTCCTTATCATATAGAGTAGCAACGGCGATATCAGTCAGGTGTTCATAAACAGGGTACAAGTTTTGCTCGAAATCTAAAATGTTCGGAATCGTGTATTTTTTTCTAAACTCCATTGTTTTTGAAAACAAAGATCTGGGTACCGTTTCACAAAGCCTTCGTAAGTCTAACGTGTCTTCGTACGTTCATCGTAAATAAATCGTAGGTTTTACAGCCGCTTCACAAAGCCATCGTGAGTTAAGATGAGCGTAAATAATACGTAAATCCTGGCGTAACTTACTACAGCTATACCCAGTCGTATCTCGATCGTAGTTTTTCCGCGAATATGAATTAAACCATATCTAAGATGGCTTTATTCTCGATCAAGATGCCGCAAATGTTAGAAGACGAAGAAGAATCTTCAATATTAGAACCACACTTTCTTCATTTAATCATTTTGAAAATGAAATGGATATTATATCCATATACAGACTGGACAGACACAGTATCAATGAAATAACATTGGCAATAGAACCAGATATAAAACATGATACAAATAGGTCCCATGCACTAACTCCTGAAACGCTTTGCGCTTCTCACTGGTTCTCTGGTAAAGCGCCCATTTTATGACGCTGATTTGTCCCACCGTAACAAAGCAAAACTAACGACTTCGAGTTATATACCCGTAGCTTGTTTTACTTATATCTGAGATTTTTATATTTCTTTATTATCTTTATTTTTGATTTTTATAAAGTTTATTACATATTGCACAACGATAGTGATCGTACCGGCCGTCATAATGTTTTATAAAACATAATACGTGAATCTGAAGATAGAAGTTGTATTTAAATTGAATGTTGACACCGATATCGATCTGTTGGTTGTAGAATTTATTTTCAAAATAGGTGTTTGTTTAGAATATACCATTCCACGGAGATTACATGCTTAACAAATCTCTGCAGTTTTCAACTTTGTTTAGTTTTCAAGACTGATATGATTTGGAATAAATGACCATTTAACAAAATTATTTATGGTAACCTTATAATCAAATTTAACTCATATCACACTCTATGTTGTGCTAAATATTTAGTCTTGCTTGGTCTTCTATCCGTTAACGGGAATTACAGGTTTACGAAATCATCGAAATGTAATCTCCGTGGAATGTTATCTCCGTTCACGTTTTTGTGAAGAGTGCTTTCTTTCACGTCCGCACTTCTATCGAGTATGGCATGCCAAATAAACATTTTAGATAATAATTACGGATGGCGAATATATAAATTACAGATCAATAACTAACATTGTAATTCAGACGACATATGAAGACACCATATGACAATTTTAATTAGTCAATTGTTTTAGTGTAACATAGTTGCTTTTTTTCTTAGATCTACAAAAAAAAAAAAAACACACAAGAAAAAACGAACTGGATGTTTTTATATCAATATTAATGCAAGTAAATAATTTTAACCCGTTTTCAATATTAAAGATCTGAAACTTTTATTATTAATATAAATTTGATACAGAATTTAATACGATTAAACAATTATGCAAGTAGTCATAAAATTGCTCTGCCTAATGAGTTTAATAAATCATATTGCACAGGAGAGAAGCTTTTAAATACTTTCTTTCATTAAAATGAAATTACGACGTCGGCTGAGAGGGCATGGTATATATTGTCCGTTACATTTATTAACAACACCTTGTACAAATATTCTTTTCGAAAATAAAACAGTTAAATAGAAAAACAAAACTATCCGTCATAATGATATATAAGGGTCTGGATCTGGGGAAAAAGGGGAGGGGGGGTTACATTTCTGTATTCTGTAATTCTTTTGGCTATTTTTCTCTATTCAGTAAGAAATAGGCTTATTCTGTAAATTCTTGTGTTCAGACCGTGCATATGAAAATTTCCTGTTGTATCATGATTTTGACATGATAGATCTTTTTGTCTGTATCAACGACATATAAATATTTGAATCTACATTTTAAATTGATAAAAAAATCAAAATTTTCTGCTCTATAGATTTTCATAAATGGAGTCTAAAATATATCCATAATAAATGCACCGTATCAAATGCATATATGAAAACAACTACTAATAAACTGCTACGCGTCGCATACTATGTATAGAGACATGCATCATAAATCTAAGTTAAAGACAAATTAAAAAAAAGGAATTCTAAAAGCTTTCTTTGACAAATTTTATATTAACTTCATTTAACAAGTTTAAATTACATTTTCTAAAATAGAGCTAAGAACTGTTTGTAATGTTGTAAATTTAATTCGTTTGAAATTTTTATTCAAATACGCTGTTGAAGATTACTAAGCGCCAATAAAATACAATAATTTTGTATTTTATAAATTAGTATCTTCGATAATGAAAATTCGTCATCGAACAGTCTCATTATCATGTCGGTATTCGAAATGACTCGTTTCAATGTTATTACAAAAAATAGGTCATAATAATATAACCGGGAGTTTTCCGTCTATAGTAACTCAAAGACGGAATACCAATACTTTAAACTGTATTAGCAAGGTTCGGACAGTACATGTACCAGACCTAAGACCTAAACTGACTACAAAATAACATACAAAAGTATATATATAAACAGTATCTATAGAAAAGGATTAATGTCCAACGGATTAACTTGTCATCGTCAAAGTGATTTCCATTACGACAAATATATATTTAACAGTAGAATTAATTAAACACAAAGAAGGGTAAAAGGTGAGATAAACGGATAAACAAATTGTCACTTTAGCACTTAAAATATATTGCCTGAATTTGCTTTATTTCTAATTCACATTTGTCCAAATCTTCCGGGTTATATTAACATGACAGAGTTTTTTTTTTGCTTCAGAATGTTCTAGATAAATATACAAAAAGCAAATTTTAGACAACCCTCATAAGCCTGGAAGTAGCTAGTCACATATAGTTAACGGCGTGTTTCTCACAATGATGTTCTACCTCCATAAGCCTGGAAATGTCGTGGCGGGTCACATATAATCAATCCTTCTGACACTATAAATTTTGTTAGAGAGTCGGCTGAATTAAGACGTTATGTGATGAAAATTAATTAATTTCCTTCCGTGAAAATGCATCGCATGTACAATAGAAATGAATCGCCCCTACAGTGAAAATGAAAGTCTAGTATCATTATTCGACAGTAAACATGAATCGCATAACAAAAACAGCATAGTGTAATTTAATTCAATATCAACAAGCTGAATAACAAAACCTGTTTTAAGTTATACAACACTAATAATTATGTTAAAAGGTACATTTTTCTGCAAATGAAACTTAGGGAGCTACCATTTGATTTTTATGGGTTGGGGGTTTAGGCTAGGATGAAATTTGAAAAAAAGGCAGGACAGGAGTTTTGAGTAAAAAAAAAGGCAGGATAGCAACTTGGCAAAAAAAAAAGGCAGGATGACAATTTATGTAAAAAATTAGGGTAAACTAATAAAAAAGGCAGGACCGAATAGAGTGAAAATAAAAGGCAGGACAGAGATTACAACTAAAAAAATGCAGGACAACATTTTTCATCCTAGCCCCCATAAACATAAAAATCAAATGGTAGCTCCCTTAACTGCTGCTTTTAAATCTCTTGCACGCTCTGTTCGTGAACTATTCTTAATATTTATCTATTTGTGTATTAATTTTACACCTGGATGACTGTAGGCGCGATGAAAACCCGTCCGCATCTCATACCTATATCATGAATTTATAAAAACAGTACACATTATATCTTATTTCTTATTCTATTCCAAAATCATGAATTTGTCGTCTGTTTATTTATCATTCTACATTAGAAATTCATAACGGATACAGTAAAAATGGTTTTTCAGGATTCGCACATTATATACACTGGTTTTGTTTATTTTTATTGGACTGTTTTTTTAATTCTTTTCCAACGACAACTCATGCAACTTCTTATTTCTTGTGGTAGCGATAACAGCACGTAACACGATCCTTTGGTCTTGCTGACCGGACAAAATACGGCTTTAATCTCTCAAATGTTCTTTGGTTCATTTTTATGTTTGGATTATTTATACAAAAGTCATTAAACACTTCAGTTTGAGATTTATCAAGTATATATATATAGGATGTTTTAAGAATTGTTTGGGGCCGATACGGATATGCGGGCAAAATAAAACATGCAATCTGTTCCGCGTCGAGGGCAACACTTATTAATATCACGGAATAACAAAAGGATCCGAAAATCAGTAACATATAGATAAATCAAATCGTAGCTTAAAAGTCTCTCTCATATATATATAGTTGAACAATGCATGCACCGACAATCGACTAAGTTGTGCGCTTGTTCTGTGTGTTTTATAGCGCCGCGTTTTTTGTTGTTTTCACTTTTCGAAACGACGTCAGGTTGCCGCCGTAATAAATTTAATGCGTGTGACATCTTTTCACCATTTTCAAACATTTTTTTTCGGAAAGTACGAATGCTATGGAGATCAATATAGATATTTTAAAAGACTAGAAAAATAACATGTCTATATTAGAATTTCATTGTCGACAGATATTACATGAATACTCGGACTTCAAATATTGATTTCACAAAATAACAATGAACTTATATTGTCATTCCTTTTTGCCAGATTTCATTAATTTTCTTCAAGGTATTTTTTCTGTCGTGATATTACATGAATACTCGGACTTCAAATATTGATTTCACTGTTTTTATTCGTTTTTCGTATAAATTCGTCGAAAATGTACTTCATTTTATAATGCACAACACAAAACTTCAAGATGTACATTTTATAGTGTTGAGTATAATACCAATTGAAATCCATTGTATTTTATTATTGTGATGTCTTTGTCGGTGTAAATTTGTTTCACTTCTTCACTGTCATTTTGTTTTGCAGTTTATCTATAAAGGCATTATAAGTATATAGGCGTCTCCATAACATTGACCCGAATAATTCTGTCGTTATATTCAACTGATCTACGATGGCTACATCAACGCCTGAACGCCTTCCTTTCTTCTTGTGGTAGAAAATCGGACACGGAAAGGGCTTGAATTATTCGAGTTACCATAACATCAAATTATAAGAAAATAAATATATGACCTGCAGATAATCTAGTGGTGGAAACGAAGTCTTTATTTTTTTTCTTACATTTTTTTAATCAGTACTATTGAAGGTGCCTTCCTTAAACTATATTTTTTTGCACTTATACCAGCTGATACGTTCTTGTTCTTGTTTTTTGGAGGGAGGAAATGTTGTCCTGCCTTTCAATTTTTTATTTACTCTATTCGGTACTGTAATTTCTTATTAGTTTAGTTTATCTTCACTCTTTTTTTTCAGAAATATTCATCCTGCTTTTTTTTACTAAAAATTCATGACCTGCCTTTTTTCGAATTTTAACCTACCCCACCCCCATCTCCAATTTCACTATATATATCACGCTTTAGAAAGCTTGCTTACATCATTGAAGTCATGCATTTGTTTTGAAAGAAATTCCTAGCTCCTCAGTGATGCCTTAACCCCCCACCCGAGAAATTTTACTTCGTCAAATATTGTTTGATCTAAAATAGTGATAAAAAATGGATTTTCAAACACTATGATTGAATTTGATCGAGTAATTTAAGATGAGAAGATTGGTGACGTACACCAAGATAGTGCAAAAGCTCACATTTTACGACCCTTTCTCGTGTCAATTTAGCTTAAATCCTTATTCTAAAACATATCTAACTAACAGTATTTATACATACCGATCTTGTTTTCTTTGAATATTGAAATGATGGTTCTGTTCTTCAGCTTTTTCATATAAATATTACAACAAATGGAAGTTTTTAACGACCTTGACTGGCTATACAGCCCTTGCACGGTCGACCCTGGCTTGCGCCTTTTTGGGCATTAAATAAATTAATTTTTACCTTATGGTAATTGATATAATTTAGAATGACAAGTGTAACACAATTCAAACTGTAAAACCAACGGTCTAATCTAATTACAAAACGAGAAACGAGAAACATCCATGAAACATACCAACAAACGACAACCACTGAACAACAGGTTCCTGACTTAGGAGAGATGCATATAATATATGCAGTGGGTTTGAACATAACAAGCGATAATTCAAACGAGAAAATGAACGGCCTGATTATTTCAAAAAATAAATGAAAGGCAGATATGAAATACAATGCAAACAATAACAACTGGGTTATAAGACCATGCAATGACTTTGGACAGGCACATATATTATGTGAAAGTGTTGCACGTAAATTTGCTGACGCCTTATGCATTTGACACTACTCTATTCCAAAATGTGTAATACTAGTATACGATGAATGTGTGATTCTAGCCGGCGTTAATATTCATGAGGCTAGCCTGCAATAATATGCAAATGAGATCAGGTCGCGTTCGACTTAGTGTTGTTGGTGATTAATAGATTATTATAATTAATAACCTTTTGCTGTTAAAATCAAATAATTATGGTGTTCTATTTATAGCCTAATGACAGGTGTCATCTACAAGGTCCGCGTCTTTTGACAAAATTTTTAAAAATGAAAGTTATGAATATACGGGTTAATGCTTTCAAATCAACATTGTACCAGTCCGATTCATTCAAAATATATTTTGGTTGTGTAGAATAATGTTAACTGAAATAACAGTAAGTAAAAGGAATATTTTGAATAAAATTTAGGGATAACTATAGAATACGAGCGAAGGCGATGAAAACTGTAAGTTTCTTGAAAACGGGACATGCTATCGGACATTCCATATGGAAATATGCATTATAACTGTTCTAATAACATGTACTAATGTGCTGCTATAAATATCGTTGCGAAGTATTGGAATATCTAACATGCGTTTTAACAATAATACACTATACTTAAACAAAAGGAAATTGAATGAATAAATTGGCATATGGGCATTCCATAATATGTTCGTGGTCTACGAATATAGTCCCGACTCAATATTTCTACAAGCCTTAAATACAAATGCTTATCTACCATTTTAAACAAGCAGTTTAACATTCAAGAGACAGCATAAATTAAAAACATAATTTATTTATTTATCAACCTCGAAATCACCGTTCATTATTAATTCTTCAAAACTGAAACGATTTGTATGATTTAATAGTCGCTTTAATATAAATAAATGCACAACTCAATTCAAACGATTATTCTTTAATTCAGAACTGTGTGTGTTCATATATTTGTTGTTGCAACAAGTATAGCAGAACAACACTTTGATCGTAATATAACCTGCTTGCTTGATATGAATATTCGAGTACTATAACTATTGATGTTAATGATTTATACATATATATAATCATTTCCTTAAGATACATTTCATTTGAAATTATCAACCATTTTGAAATTCGTATTTAGTTTAAATCTTTTCTTAAAAATATGAACAATAAGGAGAGAGGAGCAACATATATGAATAACTGTTATTTTCAAATCGCACTGATAATAGTAATAACAATTTGAATAAGTAAAAATCAGTTAAATTATATTGAAATGTGAAAGATTGTTTTTCAATATAAAATCAAAAACGGTAAGTAAACAGTTAACGCGCTAGCCTCGAGTGCGGAAGGTCGTTTGTTCGAACCTCGACCGGGTCAAAACTGGGCAATTGTTATTTGCTGCTTCCCCGCAAAGCACATGACATTAAGGAGTAAGAGCAACGAATGGTCGACCCAGATTCAAATTATTGTGTCCAGGTAGGCTATCATGGCTTCCTCTGAAAAGTTATCTAGTGAGCTAGCACGTAATAAATTCTGCCTCGCGTGTATTATAATACAGCAGAGTTAGTATACATTTTTCATTATCAAGCTCTCGTCTAGAAACTGCATCTAACTTGCCACTGGACGTTAAAAATCTTTCCATATATCCAATAAATAACGCTATTAACAACGTTGCACTAGAAATTTAGAAACTAGTATATGACTGATAATAATAAAGAAGGGGAAACTATTTCATCTTTATGAAAATGATGTTGTTAAAAAAGTGGAAAGAAGCACGTGTGTCCACAGTACACAGATGTACCACTTGCACTATTATATTCCATGTACAATGAACCATGAAATTTGCTGAAATTTGGAACACAAAGTAGAAAGATCACATCTACAGTATATAAACGTGTGTACTTAGTTTCAAGTTCATGAGACTACAACGTCATCATAAACTACCTTGACCAAAATATTTAACTTGAAAATGTACTGTTTTTTACACTATCATATTTTCAAATTAAGTGAAACGTAAAATTGGGGTCATAAACAACTATGAAAGACCTCATCACAAGGAACATGTGTACTAAGTTTCGGTGTTGTACTTTATCAAAAACTACCTTGTCCAAAATCTTTATCCGGATCCGGATCGGAAGGACGAATGGACGAACGGACAGACAAACATCAGAAAGACCGACGCATATACCAGAAAACTATCGAAGTTGGGCCTATTTTTTTTTTTTGCATTTTAAGTAGTAGTCTGAGTGCTTTGACGTCTGACAACCCTTTTAAGACTTGTTCGAGCCGTATTGATATCTCTGGTGTCTGACAGTGTTTTTTAAGACTTGCCAACTGACTGGTGCAGATGACTTTCAAATTGTTGCGCACGACATTCTAATGCAGGCGTGCACGATAATTAAAAATGGAAATACATGTAGGTCACCACAGTGATAACGTAAATAGAATCATTTATGTGAAGAGATTGTAAGCTTTCCACTTTTATTTTTCGCACATTTGCTTTAATATATGACTCGGCTTGTGAGAGTTTATGGGTGACCGACTTAAAGAATACTAGAAGAATACCGCGCGATCGCGGTTTAAATGATACTTGAAATGTTTATGGTTATATATAGCACATCCCTACATCGTGCAGTTGGGTTCATGTCAGTTCTCAAACTGTTGTTTGTGCTGACGTATGATGTTGATCAAATTTATTAGTTTGTATCCATGATTTTAATCGTTTGCATTACATTGACTGTTATTCTTTTATAAGGAATTTTTATATGAATAAGAAGATGTGGTATGAGTGCCAATGAGACAACTCTCCATTCAAGTTTTAATGTCCATTTGATAGCTTCTGTTTCTGTGTCACATCGGTGCTCCGAAAACGAAGGAAATAAATCAAGAGATGAAGAGAACCTAGAACACTGATGATTTAAAACATTTCTTGAGTGGTGCGAGTTTGTAGTATTTCTTCTTTTAGTGGTGCCATGCAGTTCTGTCTCTGTGCAACACATGTGCCCCGAAAAAGGAGGAAATAATTGGTAGAAGAAGAAGACTTTCTCGTACTCTTTGATGATTAAAACATTTTTTCAGTGGACAGGTGCGAAATTGTAATATTTTTTTTTTTTGTGGTGTGAGCTTGATAAAGTAATGTGAGTTGATAAAAATTGGTGCGAGTGTGTGTGGTGCGAGTTGGTCGTAGGCCGAAATTCATTAATTGTACTTCCGCATACTTAGAAAATGTAGACGGGAGGGAACCAGCTACAGAACACAATATTTGTTGGTTTATTTGATTAAGCAACACCGATAATTAAAGCAATTAAAGTTATAAAGTATATTATATATGTAAAAAAAGCCGGTTTTCCTCAGGCTTTTAGTAATAAATAATTAACTTCAATCTAGGGTTCTGTAACTTTTATTTCTCAGACGAAAACGAAGTAACTATATGAATATGTAAATACAGCCCTGTAAAATATAAATGTACTTATAAGTTACAGATAGATAAATCTGTTTACTAAGTAATAATGAAAAATAATGTTCGTAATTCATTATCATGCAAACTTGTTTAGCTGCATACTTATGTATCTAGTCACAAAAATATATACTGTGGATACAATAGCCATTACTTGTCTCAATTACAATTATACCAATTAGACTTAGATATTATAGTACATGTTCTCATATGCTGTCTCATACCAATGTCTATTATAAATATTACTTGTGTTGGTAACATAAACTACACAAAAACGTAAGCTGCGTGCTTGGTTAAATCAAAAAGCAAATAAGCACAAAAAGTAACAATATAGCAAAGCAAATATTAAAAACTAAAGCTAAGCGAAACAAGAATACAAATACACTTAGCTTACCTCACATATCGTGCAAGTGGCACATTTCCATATAAACCATTATATATTATAACACTACATCTTTGGTAAGGTTTAAATATACCTGTATAACAAAAAATGATTATTATAAATCTCTGTTAAGCATTATTTATTGTTTATAGTACAAACTCATGTTTACTATAAAAAATCAATATTAAACCTAGATATCTATTTTTAGCTCTAAGATATATTTACTTTAATTCGATTAACCTTTAAAAATTACAGCATTCATACCGGGCCGCTCGATACGTACATTCATTCAATTTTTATACGTAAAGTTTTATCTTTAAATTATTATACCAGATTTAAATAGGTTAATGAAGTATTATTATATCTGATTCTAAAATTCTACTCTTCTTATGTTTTAAATACATTTACGATCTCTTTTGTTATAAAATTTAACACTCGTTCTCGACATTCAATCTAAACATGCATACGTGTAAAATATGAACTATTGGACACTTATTGCAAAATTAATAAAGAAAGAATAAGACTGACCTTATATAAAAACTTTCCAATCAGAGAATTGTTATTGAATAGGTTAATTTCTTTAAGTTGTTAAATTGCAGACAGGTAAATATATAGGTGTTGACCACAAGATGTCTTCCCATAAGATCCCATAAGTACTGACCAATAGTAGAAATGTACGATAGCGCTCAAATCAACCGTGAAAATAAAGTACTAACTACAGTGAAATCAGACTTAACCAAAGCATGAGATGAGAATTCGTCCGTCAATAGTCCATGTCAATAAGTTAAAACAGAATAATACAAAATGCTAATCCTTAATTACAAAATGTAATTAATAAGCTAACAATATAACTTTATTCAAGTATATACTAATACTAAATACTAAGAATATAAAAATATACAAAATACATAAAATAACAGGCTATCACATACTCCCCCCAGCCGTGAAATGACGTCCCGTCATTTCCTGTCTGTGGTTGCTGTCGTAATGATATCAATAATAGCCTGTGCTGCTTCTGATTGTTTTCCATGAAATAGATGAGTGTCTGCTAAAGATGTAAGGCATTGAACCCTCTGAAACCAATCTGCAGTGGTGGTATGACTTGCACTCTTTGAAAGCTCATATTTTCCTGACGTCATCCAAGCAGGTGCTTTCCTTGTTCTGGTTGACCGACGAATACTCACAGGTGACGATGATGACGAACTGTCAGAAATATCTTCCTGATTGTCACTGGTCACCTCTTGTGAAGGCCTTCTGTCGCTGATATCTGAATCTGTCCCAATGGTGTCATGAGAGTGGGCGTCCCCTTCAGATTCAGATTCATCTTCTGTATCCACGTTGCTTGTTGGAATAACAACTGGTTGAGTAATATCTGAAGTGATGGTTGAATCACTGTAATCCTCAACTAATGGTTCCAATAGCACATCTATAATATCCTCATCATCAGATGATTCCGGATAATTGGCTGTCGGTTTCTTGCATATTCTAGGTGCAGGTTTCTGTGGTTCCTTCTTGGTTCGTTTTCTGGGTTTAGGTACTGGCTTCGTTGGTTCTACAAGGTGACCCACTGGCAACAGCAAGTTTCTATGGAGGTTCCTCTTACGTCCTTCTCCACTCTCCTTTCTCACTGTGAAGACTGGTATGTCCAGATTCGGTTGTTCAAGTACAACATACGGATCCTGCTCCCACTTGTCTGATAATTTGTGTTTGCTTTCAAATGCAACTATCTTCACCAGGACTAAATCTCCTTTCTTGATGGTAGCTCCCTTTACTCTGGTGTCATAGTTTTTCTTTTGTCTCAGTTGTGCTTTCTTCGATGCTTCAGTAGCTAAGTTGTGTGCAAATTCCAACCGTTCTCTAAGGTCCTTGAT
Source organism: Mytilus coruscus (assembly GCA_017311375.1). Classification (NCBI taxonomy): domain Eukaryota; kingdom Metazoa; phylum Mollusca; class Bivalvia; order Mytilida; family Mytilidae; genus Mytilus; species Mytilus coruscus. Next base: position 6,663,513 of record CM029597.1, on the reverse strand, counting down.
GTAATTGGATCCTGTCTCTTTTCGTATACCAAATGCTACATCCACTGGCAGTCTGGGATCTCTTCCAAACATAAGGTAATATGGTGCAAATCCAGTAGACTCATGCTTGGTACAGTTGTATGCGTGGACAAGTGGTCCTACATAAGCTTTCCAGTTCTTCTTCTTGTCTGGTTGAAGTGTCCCCAGCATGTTAAGTAGAGTTCGGTTGAACCTTTCGCACATTCCGTTCCCCATCGGATGATAACTGGTGGTACGTGACTTTGTCATCCCTGTCATACTGCATAACTCCTTTATGATCTTGGATTCGAAGTTAGCCCCTTGGTCTGAATGTATCCGGTCGGGTATTCCATAATGCACTATGAAATGCTGATAGAAGGCTTCAGCTGTTGTCTTTGCTGTTTGGTTCTTAGTGGGAATGGCTTGAGTAAATCTGGTGAAGTGATCTGTTATGACCAGGATGTGTTGTTGACCTCCTTTGGATGGCTCTAAAGTAAGGTAGTCCATACACACTAGCTGTAGTGGTGTTGTTGTCTCAATACTGACTAGTGGAGCTCTCTGGTTTGGAAGTATCTTTCTTCGAATACATCTTCCACAATGTGCTATCCATTCTTCCACATCCGTGGCTATACCAGGCCAGTAAAATCTGTCTCTCAATAATGACAATGTACGGTCTTTGCCAGGGTGTCCCATGTCGTTGTGCAGTGCCTGAAGTGTTGTAGAAACATGTGCTGCTGGAAGTACTAGCTGTTGTTTAACTTCATCGTTGATAGTAACCTGTCGATATAATACGCCATCTATGACCTTCAGATGATGGTACTGCCTCTTAAGTATGGCGTCGCCTTTCTCTGGTTTCTGTTGGTTCTGTATCATATCAATCCAGTGACTAACAACTGTGTCTTGTCTTTGGGCTCTCTTCCAGTCTATGATATCTGATGTAGATGTTCCATTCAGATCGTTGTCATCTTGCAGTACATCCGGATTGACTGCTAAACATTCTGCATAAGGTACTGATGTTATAGAATTACAGATGGCTCTTATGGTATCGGTGTTGATCTCTACTATGTCCTTGGGAAGTCTGCTTAAGGCGTCAGCATCAGAGTTGTTTCTCCCTGATGTCAAAGTTATGGGTTGCAAGATCGGCTAACCATCTGTGTCCTGTGGCATCCAGTTTGGCAGTAGTGAGGACATACGTCAAAGGATTGTTGTCGGTCATCACTGTAAAATGCGCTGGTCCATACAGGTAATCCTTAAACTTGTCTGTTATTGCCCACTTCAACGCCAGGAACTCCATCTTGTGAGCCGGATAATTCTTCTCGGCTTTGGTTAGCCCTCTACTGGCATAACAGATGACGTGCTTCTCCCCATGTTGTTCCTGGTAAAGTACAGCACCAAGTCCAAAACCAGACGCATCTGTGTGAAGTTCGTACTGCAAACTGTTGTCAGGATAACTCAATACCGGAGCTGATGTTAGTAGTTCTTTCAGTTTCCTGAATGCTTGGTCTTGTTGTTCTCCCCAATGCCATTCCTTCTGTGGTTGTTTCTTCTTCTTCTGTCCTTTCTTACCTGATGGAATTGGCATCAACTCTGTCAATGGTCTGGTAATCTGACTGAAATTCTTGATGAAGCGTCTGTAATATCCAGCTAATCCCAAAAAACGTCGAACATCTTCAGGTGATGTTGGTGTAGGCCGAGCGATGACTTTCTCGGTCTTTTCTGGATCTACTTCCACTCCATCTGCTGAAACAATGTGTCCAAGGAACTTTACTTTGCGTTGGAAGAAAGAATATTTCTTAGGTGCCAACTTCAGGTTCGCCTTTCTTATGCGGTCCATTACCAGTTGCAAGTTGTTAAGATGTTCCTCGTATGTCTTCCCAAAGATAATCACATCATCAATGAACACACAGCATATTCTAAGGTGGTAATCAGCTAGACAGTCTTCCATGAGTCTTTGGTAGGTAGCGGGACTGTTGGTGAGTCCAAATGGCATTCTGTTGTACTCATAGAAGCCTAGAGGTCCTACTGTGAATGCAGTCCTTTCCTTGTGTGGTTCGTACAGCTCCACCTGATGATACCCAGACTTCATATCAACAACACTGAAAAAGGTACTTCCGGAGAGACAATCAAGCAGGTCTTCAATCCTCGGCAAACTATAACTATCCTTTTTCGTCCTATTGTTGAGTTGACGATAATCAACACATAGGCGTAGGCTGTTGTCCTTCTTTCTGGCGAGAACTACATTGGAGGCAAATGGACTCTTAGATGGTCTAATGATCCCTGCATGTGTGAGTTGTCGAAGATGATCTCTAACTTCCTCATATGCTGATGGAGGGATTCTTCTGTATCGTTGCTTAAAGGTCTATCATCTGTCATATCGATGCGATGTTTCACAATATCTGTACGACCTACGTCCTCATCAGTCTTGGAGAAGATGTCCATGTACGAGCGTAGAAGTTGAACTCCTGCATCTAGCTGTTCATCTGTTAATGTGCTCTGTGTAATCTTTATCTTCTCCATGATGTCAGTAATTTCCTCTTCAGATGGTAAACTTGGTGAAGGTTCTAGTTGGACTGGTTGTAATTCACATACTATTGCCTTCGGTGGTATACTCAGTGTTCTTGTTGTCAAATTCTCTATGGTAACAGTCACTGTCCCGTTCTGTTGGTGTTGGTATGTAATTAAAGATGGTTCAACATCAAAGTCCTCCGAATCTTTGGCTAAGTTGCAAGGATGGAGCATAGCTGGTGTAGTATGATATGGAACTTCCTTGTCAACATATCCGGATAATGTGATGGTAGTGTTCGGTGGTACAATGATCTTTTTAACTTCTGCATTCTTTATAAGACCTAAGATGTTGTTGTTTTTCTTTAGTTCCTTTTCTTGTAGTAGTATACATCTGAATGTGAGATACCAGGATGTAGTCAGCTTACTAGTCTGTAAAAATCTTTCTCCAAAGTCCTTCCTGAGAGATTCCATGAAGTATGTCAGAGTGTTGGTTCCTAGTAATAATGGTACTTGCTGATTGTATCGACTGTCTGGTGTAACTAACAGGATAGATGAGTGTATCTGTTTATACCCTGGTATTTGTAGATCTGCTTCTATGTAGCCTAAGTATGGTAGTTTCTGGCCATCAGCACATTCAATATCTAGTAGTGTTGTTATGTTGTTCAATGGTGTTGTTAAATGTTCCCTGTAAAAAGATTCGCTGATAGTTGAGACGGTTGAACCAGTATCAAGAAGTGCAGGTGTTTCTAAGCCTTCAATACAAACTTTAGTTTCTGTTGGTTTACCAAATAATCCTGGTGGTACTTTTACATGGCTGGTTTTGGGAACACTACTTCTGCATAAGCCTATGGATGCTCCCCCTTCATAGACTTCTTGCCGTTTGAAATTCTTCCTGCTGTGATCCATTCTTACAGCACAACCTCTTTTATAATGTCCAGTTTGTCCACATCTCCAACATTGAGGTTCATCATGTGTCTGTTGTTGTCCTTGTCCTCTACCAAATCCTCTACCTCTACCTCTCTGTTGTTGCCATCCTGGTTGCCAGTGTTGTTGCCAAGGCTTTGGTTGCCAGGTAGGTTGTTGCCATGTGGATGGTTGTTGTTGCCACGGAGGTTCTTGTTGTTCCAATTTCTTTTCATAACTGTCCATTCTAGTTGTCATCTGCTGTATCATTCCTTTGATATCCTCAACATTAGATTGTTCAATTGCTGCTTTACTGGTTTGTGGCTTGGAAGACTTGATTAATACTTCTCGGTGTATGTGATCATTCTCAATCTGGCGAAGTGCAACTCTCAGTGCATCAAATTCCTTGATGGTGTCATACTTGTGTCCTGAGATGTCCTTAAGTGATGATCTCAGACCAGTCCACAACATGGAGTGAAGCATACCATCTACATCCTGTCTTCCAACAATACCTCTCTCTACTGCCTGTCCCATGAGTGATTCTAGACGGCAACTCCAGCTGGTGACAGTCTCATCTTCTTTTTGGCTTGATCCATAAAACTCTGCCAAAAGTTCTTCCTTCTTGTCAACATTCCCATAAATAGAGTCTAGCTTATGAATGAGTTCCTCAACTGATGCATCTAAATCCAGTCGCATAGCTGCATATCCAGCTTCCCCTCTTAGTGACCTTCGAACAGCATTCAAGATGGCTTCCTTCTCATATGACTGCTTCATCAGCAACTTTACTTCCTGCTTCCATAACTCATAGGTGGTGTCCCCTGACTTTGGTTCATTTCCAGAAAAGTTGGAAATCCTTGGTGGGTGTGTCATGACTACTTTGCTGGATTTCTCCCTTGGTGGTGCCTTAGGTGGAGGTGGTAATACCAGCTCTGGATTAACCTGTTCTAACTTGATGGCTCCAGTAGATTTTAGGTAGTCTATCATCCATTTAGTTAGGTCCTCAGGTGTATCAGCCTTTGGTTTGACTCCTGTCTTGGCAAATGCTTCCATGATCTCATGTAGTGCAGGTGGTGGATTCTCAACTAATGGAGTAGTAGGTTGTTCAATAGTTACCTTCTCCTCGGTTCCTCCCTTCTCAGCCATATCAGTGTGTGTGTGTATACCAAATATCAAAAAAAATATCTATACCAAATATCAAAAAGATCTAATCTCAATCCAAATGTATCAAAATATACTATATATATACAGTTTATCAAATGTACCTACCAAATAATAATAATATAAATAATCTGCTTCTACCTACAAAAGTGTGTAATAGATATGTGAATCTTTTACGTTCACAATCTAAAACTATGAAACAACAATACTTACTATGTTACTCTGTACTAAATATCAAATCAAATTGTCAATGTAAGTCTAAGTCTTAAATGTCAACTTAAATCAGAATCAAAATCCTAGGAACTATCCTATCCTGAAAAAAATACAGTCAAGAGAATCAAGAAAAAAAAATCAGAAGTTGAAATGGATGTATGTGTATTACATGCAACAGGTAAGGTTTAGGAGTATGGATAAGTGGTGCAGTTGTTTAAGGACTACCTGTTATAAAGGAACATGCAACTAAACACTCAAACAAGTTTAACTACTATGCGTATAAATTTTAACTTTAATATATATTAAGTTACTATCTAAATGTTTAACTTGTTTGATAAATTTATCTTATGTTTCTAAATCTAAATTGAAAATTAAATTTCTAAATTTTAAATTAAATCTGAAATTTAAATTCACAAACAAATATACACAATCAACACAACACAATGTACAGTATACAACACTAATACATGTAAACAACTATATACTACATAGGACTATGCACAATCAACATATATGTACAACACAAATGACAATGATAATAAATAAAGTCACACACAAAATAAATATTATATACACACAACAACAAAAATTTACAAAGTCTGTCTGAGTGTATTTTTGTTAATATTATCAATATCTAAGAACCCTATGTATGTATGTGTGTGTGTCAAACAAAGTTGGACTTTATTCACTTATCAAAGTGTATGCGTCAATTAAAAAAAGTCTGGTTTTGCTTAAATGTGACTTAAATATTTCAAACACAGTCAATGTGTATAATTTTCTATGCAAATACCAATTCTAAATGTATGTCACTCTCTGTGTATAAATAAATGTGTTTGTTTACATGTGGTGTATGTCTAGACAGCTTTATCAAGTGTACTTCCGGTTGACCTTGACCTTATACCTATGGGTGTGGTCTTTTTTAGGAGGGGGTCAAGTATCAACAAATAAATAAACAAAGTACAAAGTCTTAATGTAACTGTCTAAATATGAATTAAATCTCAATACCAGACACTAGTATGCTTGTATTCAATCGAGTTTTATGTTAACTCAGTGTCAGTAATGCTAACGCTTTTCGGTGTGTAATGTTTACAAAATAAAAAATTGACAAATTTTTCAAACACCAATTTCAATTATTTTAAAGTCTCTACATACGATAAATGCTACACAACTAGATTTATACAATGTATATTATCAGGCAATTAATTATAAGTACATTGTATATATGAACTTACTATAATACTAATATGTTCAATAAATCCAGCAATAATGTTTGTTGATCAAGATGAATCCAACGAAAAATGTGTTCTCTGTCGTCCTAGTTCATGAACCGGTTATGTTGATATACGTCACTGATCAGTTTCCGGTACTGCGTATGTAATTTTTCCGTACGGATTCACTGTCGTTGTCAAAGTTCAGAATATATTCTTGGTTTCTACTTCGTCGCTGAGTAAAGCTTCCTAATAACGGTGGGCGCCAATGTAAAAAAAGCCGGTTTTCCTCAGGCTTTTAGTAATAAATAATTAACTTCAATCTAGGGTTCTGTAACTTTTATTTCTCAGACGAAAACGAAGTAACTATATGAATATGTAAATACAGCCCTGTAAAATATAAATGTACTTATAAGTTACAGATAGATAAATCTGTTTACTAAGTAATAATTAAAACTAATGTTCGTAATTCATTATCATGCAAACTTGTTTAGCTGCATACTTATGTTTCTAGTCACAAAAATATATACTGTGGATACAATAGCCATTACTTGTCTCAATTACAATTATACCAATTAGACTTAGATATTATAGTACATGTTCTCATATGCTGTCTCATACCAATGTCTATTATAAATATTACTTGTGTTGGTAACATAAACTACACAAAAACGTAAGTTGCGTGCTTGGTTAAATCAAAAAGCAAATAAGCACAAAAAGTAACAATATAGCAAAGCAAATATTAAAAATTAAAGCTAAGCGAAACAAGAATACAAATACACTTAGCTTACCTCACATATCGTGCAAGTGGCACATTTCCATATAAACCATTATATATTATAACACTACATCTTTGGTAAGGTTTAAATATACCTGTATAACAAAAAATGATTATTATAAATCTCTGTTAAGCATTATTTATTGTTTATAGTACAAACTCATGTTTACTATAAAAATCAATATTAAACCTAGATATCTATTTTAGCTCTAAGATATATTTACTTTAATTCGATTAACCTTTAAAATTACAGCATTCATACCGGGCCGCTCGATACGTACATTCATTCAATTTTTATACGTAAAGTTTTATCTTTAAATTATTATACCAGATTTAAATAGGTTAATGAAGTATTATTATATCTGATTCTAAAATTCTACTCTTCTTATGTTTTAAATACATTTACGATCTCTTTTGTTATAAAATTTAACACTCGTTCTCGACATTCAATCTAAACATGCATACGTGTAAAATATGAACTATTGGACACTTATTGCAAAATTAATAAAGAAAGAATAAGACTGACCTTATATAAGAAACTTTCCAATCAGAGAATTGTTATTGAATAGGTTAATTTCTTTAAGTTGTTAAATTGCAGACAGGTAAATATATAGGTGTTGACCACAAGATGTCTTCCCATAAGATCTAGAACAAAGAATTAAACCGCCAAAAGTACTGACCAATAGTAGAAATGTACGATAGCGCTCAAATCAACCGTGAAAATAAAGTACTAACTACAGTGAAATCAGACTTAACTAAAGCATGAGATGAGAATTCGTCCGTCAATAGTCCATGTCAATAAGTTAAAACAGAATAATACAAAATGCTAATCCTTAATTACAAAATGTAATTAATAAGCTAACAATATAACTTTATTCAAGTATATACTAATACTAAATACTAAGAATATAAAAATATACAAAATACATAAAATAACAGGCTATCACATATACACTTACTGTTTATAATTATATAATAACTTCAGACGATCGTCGGCTCGTAGACAAACCGACTAAAAAATTTCAGTCTACACATTTAATAGAATAGATGTCTTTCCTTCATATTCTTACTTTTCTAAACAGCCATATAACTTCTATGACCTACATGTCTATAACCACATTGACTGAAAATTATTTTGAATGTTCCGTTATTTACTGAACTGAACTGAACTTTATTCTCATAAACTAAATACAAAGTTACAGAGAATTATACATTTTACATACATAAATATTATAACATGCATGTGTGAATTACAAAATATACAATTTAACTGAGAACTGACTTTCACATTAATGATTTTAATAAATTTGCACAGCTTTTCTAGTTGTATAGCATTTGAACAACAGATTAAATTTACATGTATTTGGATATTTCCAAAAATATTCAGATAAGATTTTTTTTCTATCAGCTTTCATACTATGACATATCATAACGTAGTGGTATTCGTTGCCAATATCATTAGAATCAATAAGATGGCATACTCTATTGTCTCTCGTAATACCTTGCCATCTTCCCGTTTCAATTGGCAACCGATGACTACCACATCTAAATTTGCACAGAGTATATAAATGGTTAAAAGGGTAAAATATTAAGATAGTTTTCAAACTTAACTTCTGTTTTAAAAATTCGATAACATAACCCCTTTGGGGATATACAGATATTTGACAGACATAACTGTTTATATTGATCTTGTAATTTGAGTTCTACACTTTTTGATACCCATTTATCAGCAAATTGTATATGCCATATATTTGACATTCCACAACTGTCTAAAATGTTTTTTTATATATACAAGCCACTTGTTTTGATTTAAGAAATCTCGTTTGCAAAGTTTTGACATATGCAGTTGACCGGCGAAAATGTCTTGCTCACGATTTCACTATTCACTGGCAATTATCTAAATCAATACACAGACATTCACTAAAAGTAATAGGTAAACATGCCGTTTTTTTCAACCTTTGCTGGACTTACAAAGGAGTGGAAACAAAATATTTAATAGGCGTTTCTACGGGCTAATGTTTTGTATCATAGGATCAGGTTGAATATTTCATATTTTCCCTTAATACTACAACTTGTTTATTAAACTTAGTAATTATCTTACAAATTTAAAAAAAATAATAGAAAATTCAGAATAAGGAAATGGATGATAAAAAGCTCTATATATGTTGACATAATTTGTATCATTTCTGTGTACACACATCTGGTAATAATATGCTAAAAAGATCAGTGCAATTCACACCACCATGGGGTACATCTTTGTCCAAGACAAAGATGTACCCCATGGTGGTGTGAACTCCTGCATGGTTTTGTGTGGTTATCATAATAAACATTGTTCTATTTTTTTACAATGAATGCTTTTATTTATGTAGCATTTTTGGTTTATGAACAAACTTGTCATTCTTTTAATCATGGAAGTATCCATGTTTTAATTATTACATGTATCAATATTTTAAAAGTCGTTTAAATGAAAAGACATTAAACGAATATTTTAAATAATATGTTCATTGAAATCAAAACAAACATATTCTTGACATTCAGAGGTTTACCCTAGATCATTTTCTTTTGAAAATTAATAACATTATTATGCAGGAATGCTCTATTGGGTCTTGGTATTTAAACTATCATATTAAAATTGTACCGTCTTAACTAATTCTCCGACGGTCTAAAGGAATATTCCTGCTAAAATGGTCATAAGTTAATGTCACTATAAATGCTCCTTAACAGACCCCAATGTCAAAGCAGTGTATGATTAACCACAAATCTAAAAATCTAAAACATGGGTCTTAATCAGTCAAGATTTAAATAAATCATTGACTCTACAACAATGTAAGGCATATGCACATCACACATACTGAGAATAATTTTATTGGCTCAATCTGAAAGACATGGGCCATGAATTTTGAAAGTATCTTAGATGGACTTAAGACATATCACGGCCTAAATTTTTATTAGTTTTCAAAAGTGTCAGATAAATCCAAAAACAACGTTTATGTTAGTTTTCACTACCTATTGCAAGTAACAATAACTATTTTAATTTATTCTATTTCAATTACTTGACGTTTTGGAATGTTATTTTATTTTTATTTTTTTTTTTTGGGGAAGGGGTTATGGGGTATATCTGGTAATCATTAAACCAAAAGACAATGATATGTTTAAGAAAATAAAAAAAAATAGTTGAATATATGGTCAATTTCCATAAGGAAAATCGTCTTCAAAAATGTGCAAAACCTTCCAAACTTGAAAACCAACGAACTAATTTAAACACAATGCATATAGATATAAGAAGATGTGGTACGAGTGCCAATGAGACAACTCTCCATCCAAGTCAAAATTTATAAATGTAAACCATTATAGGTCAAAGTACGGTCTTCAATACGGAGCCTAGGCTCACACCGAACAGTAAGCTATAAAGGGCCCCAAAAATTACTAGTGTAAAACCATTCAAACGGGAAAACCAACGGTCTAATCTATATAAAAACGAGAAACGAGAAACACTTATGAACCACATCAACAAACGACAACTACTGAACATCAGATTCCTGACTTAGGACAGGTGCAAACAAATGCAGCGGGTTTAAACGTTTCAATGGTACCAAACCTTCACCCTTTTTCTAAAACAATAGTGTAACATCACAACATAGAAAGACACACTATAAAATATCAACTGAAAAAGCTTAACTCAATCAAAGGACATAGTAACACCATTGAACATACACTGAACAAATAAATTTGACCTATGATACAATGTAAATTCAAAATAAATAAACTAAGGAAGAATAATAAAAGTAACATGTTATATCGGTATGAAATGTTAAACAATTTAAGAAAAGTAATATGCTCGAACAAAATATAAGCCATTTGCAATAACTTTAAACACAGGTAAATAAAATAATTTTGTTGTTAGGTATACGTATACAGTTACAATAGAGAAAGGAAATATTTTAACAAAATAAATAATTTTGATGTTCATAGTACGAAGTGGAAATTTATATTAGTACCAAACACTTATCAAAGCTGGTATATAGACCAGATATAACCCTGAATAACATTAAATAACAAAAAAAGCATTACAATTAGTATCAACAGGTCAAATAAACAAGAAAGTACGATTTGAGAGTACTACATATCATTTCAATGAAATAAACTAAACTATGTAAAGTGTACAAAAAAAGATGTTTCATTTACGATAGTTTGTCTACCCTTTCAAAGGTATGCCTATTTTGGGCTTTGGAATACTACGCATATCATACCAAATATATAATCCAAATATTAATCTTTTAAATACAATGAATACGCCTGTAAAAGTTCGTAAATTGAAAAGTAAACTTTACACATATAAACAAACACATCAAAAATGTTGAAATATAACCACAATATTTTAAATAATTTTGACACCTAGGCAAAGAAATAGTAAACGTCAGTATCTCATAACTGCGCATACTATAAAAAGTATATTGTGCAAGTACATTTTTTATATGATATATATACCTAGGTAAAACATTGTGAAAAGAAGTGGAAAATTTTACATATATATCCAAACGCAAGAAAAGACTATAAATATAACCGTTATGTTTAGAACACTTAAATACCTATGGAAAGCAACGATAAACCATAGTCTCTAAAAACTGCACATACCATAATAAATATATTGTGCAAATACATTTTTTTACAGTGCTATGCATACCTCGGTAAAACAATGTAAATAGAAGGGAAAATTTTACATATCTATCCGAATGAAAGAAAAGACTACAAATATAACTGTTATATTTAGGACAATTAAATACCTATGGAAAGCAGCGATAAACTGCGTACACCACCGTAAATAGAACCTACGCACATTCAAATTTATTGATGTAGTAGAACCTATGCAAACATATGCAAATATATGTATAATCTTTATATATATTTTCGATACTTATAAACTAATGCAAAGATAAGGGTTCTATGCACCAAATATTTGCACAAATTTTGTGTAAATGTAAATACAAGCTGTATTTCGTATGTTACATATAAGTAAGTAAATATATAAGGCAGCAAAGGAGTTATTTTATCAAATATTTAATGAATGGCTATTATTTATTTTCAATTTATTGAACCATAAAATTAATTTTGACTCTTCATTGAATAATCCGCGAAGCGGATTATGTTAAATGAAGAGTCAAAATTAATTTTATGTTCAATAAAATAAATTATTGCCATTCATTATAAATAAATTTCTATCAAAATAAGGCTCAAAGAACTTTTATATTATTTATATTAACAATAACAACGTACACACATGTTGGCGTATGAATACACAACGTCAGAGTGGGCGTGTCGTCATAAAATTGACAACATTGAAAATATACGTAATACTTTTAACCAATCAGAAGACAGTAAATACACAAATTTATTTATTTGCATATGTTTGCAAATAAATGTAAATTGGCCTTTTCGTGTAGTGTATATTATTTTATAGTAATTGTTATAGTCACAAATTAAAATAAAAATCAATCGCCTGGCAATTCTTGACCGTGTTTGTCAGATCTCATTTGATATAGTTTATAACTCGTTTATATAATTACAAAAGAAATATGTAAAACATTGATTCCTCATCGCTTAACAATCTATAGATGCAGCAAAATCTTTCCAGAATATACCTCTGTCCTCTTCGTTCTCGGGGTATTCTATATAAGTATCCTCTTTTAATATGTACATTATTTCTGTGGGGATATTCTTCATATCCATCCGACTTAATCTGAGCATAATTATCATATCTTGCCCTTGCCTTGCGACTGTCTTTTCTATCAAAGCAATATTAAATTCATACATGCACCATTCAGATTTAAGAAAATCCTCCGAGAGTACGCAAACAACTTTTCTACTGTTGTGAATAGCATTCGTGATATTTTCTGCTATGCCACATCCAGCAATAAAATCTCTGTGGTGTATACATAACCGAATATTTCTTTGTTTCTCCAGGTAGTCCACCATCTCATCTTTAGGAAAATGTCGATCATTGTCCGCGTATGACACAAAGGCGTCGAACTGATAATGATCATCGGTTTCAAGACGATGATATCCATACGCTCCTTTCATAACATAATACCAATATCGCAGCTTCCACCGGAAGCGGTAAATCAACAATGTACACACCACAGCTATGAACGTTATTATGAAAATAACTGAAAGTACAATCACATCAATATACGATGCACAGTCTTTCGTCAGAAGAATATTTGCCTTCTTTATCGTATGAATACCGCCTTTATAATTGCATGTGTAATTATAAAAATATTGAAAATGTTTTCTATGTTTTTGCATCCATTTAAAAAAGATAACAGAATCACAAGAACACTGAAGAGGATTGTTCAGCATATTAATAGAAGCGTTATTTGAAAACGATTTCTCTAATAGCTGCATTCCATTTGGTGATAAGTACAAGATTTGATTCCAGCTAATGTCAAGATGTTCAAGGTTATTCATATGTTCTATTGTTACATTCCAATCAACCAACAAGTTATGATCTAAATATATGTGCCTCAGCTTCGTCGAACGCCAAAAAAACTTTTTGAACAAAATAGACAGCCTGTTCGATGACATATTTAAGAATATCAAATTTGTTTGGTTTTCAAAAATTGCTATTGAATTAACTGTGTTGAAGATTTTTGAATTACCGAGAATGTTATTATCTAGCGCCAAATATTGAAGACTTGGCAAAGCTCCAAATACATATGAAGAAATATCAGTTGCCCTATTTCCAGAAAGGTCCAGGTATTGCAGATGTGTAAAGTTACACAAAGGCCCAGTAAAGGAGTATAGCTGATTATTCCGTAAAATTAATTTCTTAACTGATGATGTGCTAATATAACTAGGTGGAATAGAATATCCGACTCGTGCACTTTCTATAATAATGTCCTCTGTATTAGGTGGAGCGATAAAAAGTTGGAAAGATGGATAGAAATATGGTACACAAGAATAGATGGTTGTGAAATAATTATTTTTATTCTTATTTCTAATGGATGTCGGTTGATAAGATGTTAGCCTATCTGGTTCAAACGTTAAATGGTTTATATTTTCTTTATTTGGAAGTCTTTTACATAAGCAAGTTATTTCAGCAACTGAAGCTGCCTCAACGCATTGCCAAGAATGTACATCCTGTGACATCTGGTGTCTATTTTGAAAGCTCAAATCAATTCTCTTTATATTTGTTAAATGGTGCAGTATGTCAAAGTATGCGTATTTCGCAGGTATCCATCTGTTATCCGTAGCACTTAGGTAACGCAATGATTTCGGAATAAAAGTTGTAGCAGTGAGTTCTGTTTTTTCCAAATTATTTCCATCGATATATAACTCTTGCAGTTTGGTATTCAATAAAGGTTTTATGTCATTGTTAAACAACCAGGTACTACCACCTCGTTCACAGGCAAGATATTGAGCTTTGAAAACTTTAATCGATGTAAAGGGAAGATCGTGAGTTACATTTGTAAAGCCACACAATCCTATCTGACGATGATAGGATATATCCAAGAACTCCAAATGACGAAGTCTCCTAAATGTTCCCCTTTCAATACGTTCTAGTCCAGAATACATTGAAACATTTCTGTCCCATTGTGAAGACATATCAATAAACTTCAAGTTCGGGAGGTGAAGAAAAAAGTCATTATGTATTGTTTTCCGTGCAGATAATCCTGTTAACGTCAAATTTGTCAATTTGGGGAGTGCAGAAAATCCCTTTCCGAATGATACATTTACAACAGCGTCAATGTGAAGACTTTTGATCGATTTAAGCTCTTGAAACACTTCATCAGGACAATAATAACTTCGGTTCCCAAATGAATTATAGGAAAGATCTAAATGCTGTAACTTTCCTAAGTTACTGAAAACTCCACCGAAATATATATCATTATCTAACGAAATGTTATTATAAGACAAATTAAGACCCAAAAGATGTTTCGTGGTGGTAAACGGGAAGGAACCATCTGCATTAAAATTCTGAATCATGTTAAACGAAAGATCTAAAAACTTCAATTTCGAGGGTAGCCTGTCGTCCTGTGGTAACTGTTTTAAGGAGTTTTTGCTTAAGTTGACTGAGATAACACTATCTGTAAACCAGGGCACTGTAGTAAGTCCTAGCCCAGAACAATCTGATAGAAAACCTAATGTTGTGTTGATGCATGTACAATTTGCATTTGATGAACATTTGACTGCACAACTCATTCGTATATTGCAGATGATGATGCAAACTATTGCTTTAAGATATATCATCTACAAAATAAATCAATAGGATTATATGTGAATACGAACAACTTTCATTATGCAAACCATAAATTATTTTTCTATTTCAATTGTGTTGTTGAGTTGCTGGCTCATTGTACACAACTGTGGAACATAATCCATACTATATATAATTGATTTAAGTTATACCAGTTGAAACTGTCTAATGACAGTTGTCCAGATCGAAAACTTGATCTCTTGATATGACATGCATGACTTGGTCTCCAGACCAAACCGTAATCGAAGATCACAGGCTATAGTATCAATCATAATTAACGGAGACATCAACATTGTTCGGTCAGTCTGAAATATGTTTTTAAAATTATTTTCAAAAAGAATAAAAACCATGGTGTATTTGTAAACACTTCCCTTGTACAAATTGTAGGACAAAGAACCGTTGGTTTTGTCTATTGTATACATCATTGACATGCTGATAATCGAAATTTAAATCATTTAACTGTTATATCTGCTTAATTGTTATTAAATGAACATCCATAAATTAGTTTTAACATCTTCATGGAAACTATGAAAAGTCGTTCTAAGTCTTGATAAAAAATATCTTTAAAAACTTTAAACTCAGTGCTTCAATTTAATTCGTCTTAAAATCGATATGCATGTGCCAGAAATATTCCCATTCCTATGATTATGAATAATTATAGCGTCACCTACTTCATTATTTTACATCAGTCATAGTAATGTTTTCGGTGAAAAAATACCATCAAAACGTCGAAATAAGAGTTACGTCGTCGAGTTGTGAGGCAATAAATCGCTGTTTATCGAAAATGCATCAAAAACAAAGTCGGGAGATGATACAAAGGAGCGATCCCTCCAATGGCGTCAACTTTTGACAAAGTTCGTTATTATGTCATTTTAAGATGAACCACTAATGATGATTGAAAAACATTTGTTAGGCAGTTGAAAAGCAATAGCAAAAACCAATTCCATTGAGATTATTTAACCCGCCACTCAGTAATGGTCCATTGACTTTAAACACTTTTGCATTAGGCTACGAACACAGTTATTTCGTAGTATAACAAGTTTTAACAAAAATAACGAACTGCAAGGTAAATTCAAAAAGGTGGAAGTCAATAAAAACTGACAAAATCAAACGTTCGACTATATCAACTAACGAAACGAATGGAAAACAAATGTCATTTCCCTGACTTGGAACGTACATGGTTTTAAAGTAGCTAAACGAAGTTGTTAATTGTTTCAAAACAGACGTAATTAAATTCAGATGTAATCAAAACTTTCCTCCGCCTTAAGATTTTACTGCAACTACTTTTAGACAAATTATCTCACAATTATAGAAAACGTTATCAGCTCTAGATGAAAATATGGATAATGTTATGTTAAGGAGTTTTTGAATTCAGTTTGACAACTTCAATGACTCATCTTTATTCACAATTCATGACTCATTTATTGCAATGTAATTTCACTCCCATACTTGCTATTTTATGGATATTACACGAAGAAATAAATAGTTAAGGTAAGCTTGATCTATTATAAGACAATTGACCAAGTTTTATATATTATAGACAATACGGGCATTTATATATTTGAACTTTGGATATTCAATTTTGAAGTTCAAATTAAACTATATCAACTTGCAAATTCTTTTCTTTTTTAGCCATGGCGTTTTCAGTTTATTTTCTACTTATGAGTTTGAATGTCCCTCTGGTATCTTTCACCTCTCTTTTGCAAGATTTGGGCATTAAAAAAATTAAATATAGCAAACATTGCTGTTGAAATACACTCGTATTTAATGTATTATGTAATTAAAGCAATAAAATGCTACTTCAATGTATCTGATTTATTACAATTATTAAAAAATCATATTTATATGATCGTGTGAACTGGTCCTGCTTTGTTTCATAAAACAGAATGGTCAACTTAGATACAATTTCTTGTCTTCGGAAGGGATAAGTCGTACTTTGAAAAAAATCACTCTCATTCAAACAAAACATTCTCTCAAACTGACATTATCAAGATCATAATTTCTTGATTGACAACATATTTGTTACGTTAACGTTTGAAGGACGTGTTTGTCAACAAACAATGGGGATTACCATAGGAACCAACTGTGCTTCTCTTCTTATTCATATGAGGCTGACTTAATACTGGAGCTTCTTGTGAAGAATGAAAGGAAGATAGCATTATCCTTTAACTTCACGTTCCGCTATATAAATGATGTCCTCTCACTAATTTTTTCAAAGTATCGATACTTATTGAACGAATTAATCCCAACGAACTTGAAATGAAGGATACAACATATACAGTTAAGTCTATCTCAAATCTTGACTTACATCTAGAACTTGACAATGAGGGTCGCTTTAGAACAAAACTGTTCTACAAAAGACATAATTTCAGCTTTCCAATTGTGAATTTCCATATCTATGTAGCAACATTCCAGCAGCTCCTGCATATAGGGTATATATTTCTCAGTTGATACTATATTTCAGAGTCTTCATTTTCTATCGTGCTTTCCTTGTTAGAAGGTGGCTGCCTGCTTCTTCACCTTCGAATTTGTAGTTATGGAATATCTGTTTCATGAGGACGGATAATTGTCGTATCAACAATTAGACACCGACGAGTGCCACATGCGGAGCAGGATCTGCTAACCCTTAAGTTTTTGCCATAGCATTGTCAGTTTGTTTTCGACTTTAAATTTTCCTTTTGATATCTTTCGATTCTTTTCTAAGACATCGAAAACATGTCGCTATTGATTTTAGACACCGACACATCGTTTCGGTCAGCGATTCGTTATGGTAATCGTAAAACTTATGTAGTGTCGATTATAGTCGGTCCTCTTCGCTTCTCTGTTGGAGTTGTTTGTTGTGTAAGGAGAACACCCCTGTTAAAGAAGCCCGAATAGTTTGAAAATGCACGAGCGTAATGAATTATCTGAGATATGTAAATTCCATACGATGAAGAAGAGGATATATTACTGCTGTAAAATGGGAAAGTTGAAATCATTATGTTTGTCATATATTCTAATTTGTGTCAATATCGAAGAAAAGATTAAAATATGAAGCAAACCTTCTACATTCTGTAGTAAAAATTAATCTCAAGTTAACACTAGGATATACGAGATGTAAGTTCTAATTAAGATGTGGATTATTGACTGACAGGACATCATCAATGTATCTGAAATTGAAATTAAAGAATTTTGCAATATCTTTCTGTTTGTCTTTGAGAAGATTCTGTATGAAATGTGCATTAAACCATTTAGGGAAGTTACAAAAGTACAGATTTTATATTTGCTGAAAACATCTCTTGGGCCTGCGAACACAGTTATTTGGTCTTTCCACTTTTCCGTTGGAAATTATCTCCCTTGTGTGTGCATCTCCTCCCAAACTATAAAAGGAAGATGCCAAATTTTGAGTTGTTCAGCGGAAGATATGGTACATTCGGTATAAAGCTTTCTGATGACATCTTATATATGAGTAATTGCCCCTGAAATGGTTAAATTGTAAGTTAATTGATTATTACTTCATACTGGCAAATGATCAAGTCATGGGGTCTTTTGCAAAGAGTTAGGTGACATAAGACCATGACAAACATCAACCGGAAGTAACCTTGTGTAAACCAGAAATAGTAATTTTTGCACTAATTCAAGGGAAGAAAGTTAGAAACTATATATTTAACGATTCAGCATACAGTAACCTACCAAATGACACATGAAATTACCTTTTCCAAACCGGAAGTAGCTAATTTTCTCCCTTTTTTGAAAGAAAAGAACATAGTTACAATATTTTTTTCTACATCAGTGTAAAAGAGGGACGAAAGATACCAGAGGGACAGTCAAATTCATACATCGAAAACAAACTGACAACGCCATGGCCAAAAATAAAAAGACAAACAGACAAATAATAGTACAGATGACACAACATAGAAAACTAAAGACTAAGCAACACGAACCCCACCAAAAACTGGGGGTGATCTCAGGTGCTCCGGAAGGGTAAGCAGATCCTGCTCCACATGTGGCACCCGTCTAAGCTATCTGATGTGAACCGGAAGTGGCAGATTATCTCCCTTATATCACAGAAAAGTCCCTAATAATCATTTATTTTTAGATCTTATAGCACCGGATGTGACCTTCTGTAAACTGGAAGTAACTGATTATATTCTTTGTTACAAGGGAAAATACATAGAAACCTTATATTGTTTTGGAATCAGTGTAAAATAACCTTTCAGATGACGCCGAAAGTGAAACTTTTTAAACCGGAAGTAGTTACTTACCACCCTTATTTAAGGCTAAAATATAGAGAAACCATATATTTTTTAAATCAGTGTAAAGTGAGCTATCTGATGGCATCAGAAGTAAACCTGTAAATCAGAAGTGGCAAGTTATTTTCCTTATTTCACTGAAAAGTCTCTAAGATCCATATATTTTTCAAATCAGTACAAAGTATTCTTTCATATTACATCAAAAGTGAAATTTTGTAAACCAGAAGTAGCAGATAATCTCCCTTATTTCAAGTGAAAGTATTTTTGGAATCGTTTAGGCTACCTGTTTTCTGATTCATTTCGTATAAAAAAAGAGATGTGGTATGATTGCCTATGAGACAACTATCCACCAAAGTTCAAATAAAGTAGATGTAAGCAATTATAGGCAACCGTATGGCCTTCAACAATGAGATACCCTCATATGTTATAGTCGGCTATAAGAAGTATCAACTTGAAAAATATAAAGCAATTCAATTGAGAAAACTAACGGCTTATTCATAACAAAACAATTTACGAAAAACAAATATGACAGATGAACCAACGACAACCACTGAACTACTGGCTCCTGACTTGGGACAGGCACATATATAATGTGACGGAGGTACGCATAATTGTAGACACCAACCTTCCCCTAACCTTCGGCATTGTTGTAACAGTACAAGATAAGAACAAACTATAAAAATCAGTTGAAAAGTACATAACTCATCAGATCGATACGATGCAGAAAAACATATAACAAAAGCACAGTCCGGAATTTTTTTTTTCCTTTTTTTATCTTTCTTATCAAAAACACTAAGTTTAATCTCATGTGGAAAGACCTTCAATTGTTCTCTGAACAATTTGGTTTTTTTTTTTTTTTTCGCCAAATATTGTTCTTGTTTTGTTTTGCAAGATGTCGCTTAGATATTGATATCTGATATCGAATAACTAATGCGCTTTTAAATTTTTCCATGCTTAGCCGAACATTTTTTGTATAAGAGTTATCCCCCCTTTAAATGTGTATCTTATGTGTACATTTCCCTCGTAACAAAAAAAGATATCAACAATTTTTTTTTTCTAAATTGTTCGTTAAATCCTCATTAAGCTTCGGTCAATTTGGAGCGAAGCGATCCGGTGTCTTTTTACAGGAGTTATCTACCCGTCACTATTTAATTATTAAGTATGTCAGGGTTACTCATAAAATGTAAGCCAAAAGTCCTTATGTCTTTTGATTTGAGATCCTTAAGACATAAACTGGAAAATGAAGTCAAAGTCAAAAGTCAATGTCACGTTTTAAATTTTGTCTTGTTAGTGTGTGCATCTCCTCTCAAACTATTGTAGCTAGATACAAAAACACTAATGCAAAATGTTTGGGTTGTTGAGAGGAAGAAATAGTATATTTGGCTCAAAGCTATCTGATGACATCTTAGAGGAGTTATTGCCCCTGAGATGGGTAAATTTTATGTAAATTGATTATTACTTCACAATGATACATGATAAAGCCATGGGGTCTTTTTGCAAAGGGTAAGATGACATATGCACTTTTTCAAGAAAAAGAAGTAAGAAATTATACATGTTTTGGAATAAACATACATAAACTATCGAATTACACCGGAAGTGACCTTTTTATACCGATAGAAGCTTAGTATCTCACATATTTAAAAAACGGAACATATAACCCATATATTTTTGAAATTAGTGTAAAGGAAGCTATTTTATGTGATATGACCTTCTGTAAACCAAAAGTGTCTGATTATCTCCTTTATTTTACAGAAAAGTCTCTATCAACTATCTTTTTGTAATCAGTATAAAATGTTCTTTCATATGACCCCGGAAGTGATATTTTCTAAACCGAAAGTAACTAATTATCTCCCATATTTCAAGTGAAGGTACATAGAAACCATAAATTTTTTTGGAATCAGTGTTTAGGTGACATGTTTTCTCAAACCTTAAGAGTTTATTTTTACCTTTTTTAATCTTTCTTGTCAAAACACTTATGTCATCATGATGTGGAAAGACCTTCGATTGTTCTATGTATTTCGTATTGCATTTCTTCAGAACAATTATTTCAAATTAAAAACAAAAAAGCACCTGCGCTTTCCAGATAAGATATTTACATGGTTGTGGGACAAATTATATCAAAATTATACAAAACTTCTTCAATTCTTACTCAAACTTATGTTGTCAACTTCAGATGTACTGATTTTTTACCCTTTTCAACTGAACCAAATCACTACTTTCATATTAATTCATTACCCAATTTTTTGGCAGTGCAATTTCATCCCCCTACTTTATTATTTTTATAAAAAATGAAGAAATAAATTGGGACGATGTATTTAGAAACAGTTGCAAGTAGTACACTGTACACACTAAGGACTATATAAGGCCGAAAACTGATCGTTGTTTATGTATTACGGTGTTGTCATTTTAATTTAACCATTTTAATTTACTATCAAAATTCAGCACAGGCGAAACATTTCTCTGTATACAATAAGGATGTATGATTGCCATTCAGACGACAGTTTATTTGAGTCCAAATGACGTGGATTAACACAACCATAGGTCATCGTACGGTTTTCAACAATGAATGAAACCCACAACGTTTAGTCATCTATAAAATATCTCAACATGACACAATTCAAACGAGAGAAACAAAACGACGGCCTGATTTATGACAAAACGACAAACGGAAAACAAATATAACAGACAGCAACCACCAACAATATATGAACTACGGGCTCCTGAATGGGATAGGCACATAAAGAATGTGGCGGGTTTAAACATGTTTGTGAGCACTCAATCTGTTTGTTGTGCTTACACATTGTTTTCAAAATAATGGAATGATATGCGACTGTCATACAAATGCGAGGTTTAGCTAGCTATAAACCAGGTTTAGTCCACCATTTTCTATATAAGGAAATGTACTATGTCAAGAATATGACAGTTGTTTTCCATTCGTTTGATGTGTTTGAACTTTTGATTTTGCAATTTGATAAGCAGATAAGGGAATTTCCGTTTTGAGTTCGGTTTTTTTGTTATTTTACTTTTTCCTCCCACTAACCTGGGACAGGTGTAACTTTATATCAACATTTTATTATATAAATTTTGTCTCATGCAAGACGATACGTCGATAAAGAAACTTTTAATAGAAACACATTTGTTCCGGGTGATAGAACAGGTTTGGGTTTCAAAATTCCCGTATCATGTATTGAAATCTGAATCTGATTACGACTACGACATAACACAAAAGTGTTGAGTAAACTTTATTCATCAAATATTCATAACATGGGGAAGTACACATACAGTAACTTTGGCTGATTATTTTCCACATTTTTTTAATAAACTCTTTTTTGTTAGTTTTATTATATGTGTTATCTATATCACTTTAAGATTGTTGGAACAAGTCGTCCGAAGTACTATCATACTTATAATAGAATGCAAATTTGGTGAACAAAGTGAAATCTTAACCGAAACAGCCGTGAACTTTTCTTTAACGAACAATAAAAAATACAAATAAAGTTTATAAAATGAAACAGCAGTCTTATTACAATAATAACAATTATATATTTTTCTTACATTTAAAAACTGAAATTTAAGTTATATAATTACAATTAAAACCCACTTAAAAAGTATGCCAGTGGCAACAAAAAAAATTTGAAGACAGATCATCATATCGGAAAGGAAAACTATCAATCCTCAAAACGCATCAATGAAAACTTAAATAAAACGAAGGGCGGGACCCAGCGTTATACAACTGTTTGGAAATTATTCATTTGTGATACCTTTAAGGGATATATGGATGGCAGTCCGAACTGCACGCATAACTTAGAAATAAGAAAGTAGACGAAACAAAATAATTAAGTACATACATTTCAATTGCTACTAAACTCTCAGTAAATGATACTCTTCATGAATTGAAGTTGATAACCTTACTTACAGGACATATTGCTACATATACATTTTTAAATATATAAAGTATTTTATGAAGAGTTCACCTCGTCCCATTGAGATACCTTTATGGAATATTTATTAAATTCTATAGCATTGAAATGTAGTTTTTGGATGACAGACTCTAGTCTAAACATAGTACGTAAATCCCATATTAATTAATGAATGTAAAATATATGTCAACGAGTGTGAACTGCTATTTAAAGAAGACTGCCATACTTAATTAGATGGATCATGTCACTAAGTTATATGATAAAAGGTCACTTAGTATACGATAAACAATCTCCGACGTAAAAGTGTAATTGATAACAGCCACTGTACCATAAAATATGGATAATGTGACCATCTGTTGACCCTGCAAAACAATATAAGTATTTGGAAATCTGACAAGAGAATCCGGTATATACACTAACGGTCACAATAACTAAAACGTGTTGTTTTAAACAATTATATGACAAAAATCTTGTAGAGGCAAATTGGTACCAAACTTCAGGCAAAGAATACATATATAAAACCAAATAACACACAAGCACAATCAGTCGTTACAGCCACTTAAATAGATAATTAGACTACAGGTTTCATTAAAAAATAATCGGAATTTCCTGTCCAATTATGAATTGATATATTTTTTTTCGTAAGGATCTCGTTACAGACCAAAAAAGGGAAACTTTCAAAATTACACTTTGATTTATTGCTATTTCAGTTTTGGTTTTAGAACATAATTTTACTGCTGTCGAATCTAATTAAGAAATGCTGATTTTTTAATAGCAAATACAAAATATGTTCATTCAAAAGTAATGCATCAAAATCTAACTAATTTTAGAACAAATTATCACTTTACATTGTATTTACTATTACTATTAATATGAAAGACAGCTTTACCTTGTACACTCTCTGATCTGTATAGTAACGTACAAACACATCCGGTATTTTAAACTATGCAGGTGCATAAACGAATACAATAGATTAAAAATGAATATGGTAGGATCGATGTAAAACATGGGAAAACCGTACGGCTTTCAAAGCTTTTATAGTCCGTTTTGAATATATCATCAAAATTTAATTATCAAAAATAAAAATGTCTCATGTGGCAGCCAGCGAATACTATTTAATACAGGGAATCAAATTGGAATAGCATGTTAGACCTGACGGTTTACCAATGTTCTTTAAAATTCTAGTACAAAATAATATTTTTTATAAATTTGTGATTTCTTAACCTAAAAAGTTTTACCACAAATTTGACACCAGGAATCATTTTGTACATAAAAACTATGGAAATCGTTTAGGGAAATCTGGATTATATACGCCATACAAGCGACGAGTTTCTTTTAACGGTCTAACATCACTGGTTACCAACCATCAACTTTCACCTCGTTCAGATGCAAGATACAAAGCTTTGAATATTTGAATTGATGTAAACGGAAGATCATAAGTATTTCGAAATTCCCATTATCCGAGTCTACTATTATATGATATATCTTAATCCTCTAAATTTGGAAGTGAAGTACCTTTGTTGTTCTCTGTTGTATGTCACAGAGAGCAAACTATTCTTACCCCTCCATTCTGTTGAAGAATAATGAACTAAGAAATGAAAGAATATTAACTGTTGGAACCTGTCTTACTGTGTTTATTTTGCTTCGAGCAGCTTTACCTATCACTTTAAACTAATTGAATTATAAAAAACAGAAAATCCCATCCAAAATGTAGTGCTTTAACTCTAAAAAAAATGCTCAAATGTACTGCTTTAACTCCACCAAATGCTTAAATGTTATGCTTTAAAACTTTGCCAAGGCAATAGAAGCTACTATTTTCATTAAGTTATTTGAAATATCTGAAATTTAATTTTCAAATCCAAAAAATCTTAATCCCTATGAGTATATATTACTGTCTAGGGAATACCATCATTTATCAATGCTCAAATTAATTAGTGAGCACAAAGCCTTATACACTTCGTCAGGGTAATAGTAGCTTTATTTCCCTTTATAAATATTAGAAATATCAACAAATTCATAAAAACTCCCTTTAATTTGATTTACAGTCTAAGGGATTAACATTACTCGACAAGCTAGTAAGGTTTTTAATGAATGCACCTGAATTTTGAAATATGACATCACCAAATCAGACTTATCACAGAATCTTTGCTTAACATGAGCAATATGGCCGTGGCCACTTTCGAACAGAATCAGCTTACCCTTTCGGAGCAAATAAGAACCCCCTCCACCCGTGGTTTTTGTTGGGGTTCTTAAGGTTTTCTATGTTGTGTTTTGTGAAATTTTAACTGTTCGTGACTTTTCGTTTTTTGTCAGTTTCTTATTGATTTATATCACGTTTTTTCATGAACGAAGGTGACCTTAGTAGTTCTAAATTAGTACAGTCAGCTACAAATTCATCTATTTTTCTATTTCTTTTGTTTATTAATGTTCTGTCTATACCAACAATACAAAATAAAACAAAAAAACAAGTACAATAACCAGACAAATACCAAAATAATTATCAACTTACTGCATGTATGTTCTTTTGACTAAGATGAATATGCTGATTGCTACTTGAAGCTACATTCATAAAATCATTGTAGATGGCATGCTTGTAACCTTTTTGGATTCCTTGATTTCAAACATGAAGACAGACATTTATGCTTTACAAAAAAAAATCTAATACACTGTAAATCGTTTTTTTTTTTTTTTTTTTTAATATGACAGTTGTTTTCCATGTGCTTGAGCTTTTGATTTAGCCATTTAGTAAGGGACTTTCCGTTTTTAATTTTCCTTGAAGTTCGGTATTTTTGTTTTTTTTACTTTTTGCTTAGTCTTTGCTTTTTTGTGTGGTGTTTTTTTCTTTTTACTGCTTATTGTTTCTACGTCGTTTTTCAAAGCCATGATGTTGTCGTAATTTACGTAGACTTATGATTTTCGATTAACCACTAGGTGCATTCTCCACTTTTCAATATATAATGCTAAACTAAAGATTGCAAAACACAGATCCCACATACAATAGTGGTAAACTCATTTGGAAATGTTCACAAAGGATCAAATAAAATCATCTTTTTTATCGTAAAACTCAGTTCCAAGCTACCAGCCACTGTAGATTTTTAAATGTAAGTTTAGATATGTACAAACACTTATTGTTTCTGTGGTATCGTTATTGCAAGTTTAATGTGATATTTATACGATCAACATATAGTCAGCATGATTTGAACTGAACAATGAAATTAGAGGATCTGATCTATATAGTAATACGTGATGTTCTAGAATAATACTAATCTCTCTCCATTCTTCGCGAGAATCTCTTGTATGAAGTATGATTCGTGCGAATAAAAAAATATTAAGTTAACAAGAAAACATTGTGTTTCCATACAATTTCGGTAGTTTATTAATTCAAAAATCCACAAAACTATAATATGTCAATTTCTGTATTTGAATTGAAGTTTATGTAAAGAACGCATTAAAGTCTGAAATAGGTTTTACAAGTAAAATACCACTAATGACACAATACGTAATCGATACAGCGGAAGAATTAAAAACATGTTCCGGGTGACAGCTGTGAAATAGTGTTGATTTTCATTTTTTATGTATTTTACAAAATTTTGGGTTTGTGAAGTTTTATTATAAATTATATTTGTTAGCTTTAGCTTGTTGGAAAACAAGTCGTCAAAATAGATATCACATCAGCATTAAACTGAACATTTGTTAAACAAAGCCGTGATCTTGTTTTCTCTTATTGACAGTTAACGTGACAAAAATTATAATGAACAAAAGTACCCTCTACAATTACTACAATATAAAGATTACACTTTTATATCGAAAATTCACAAACCTAAAGATAAAGACAAAAAGCACAATAAACAAAAGAAAGGACAAACCGTCGACCAAAAAACAAACAACAGTATACCAAACATTTTTTTAGCAACACTCCCCCCCCCCGAAAAAAACGGGGGTGATACATGTATCAGGTGCTCGGGATGAGTAGGAAGATCCTGCTCCGCATGAGTCACCCGTCGTGGTAATGATCATGTTAGTACAAACCGGTGTTCAGTCTTATTCGGTAGGTAAGATTCGATCAAATGAGGACGGCATTGTGGTTACGAACAATTGAAACGTATCCGTCGTCATCTAAAAAACAGATATTCCTTAACAATAAAACCCCTCGTGATGGCGACAGTAACATTTTTAACGCACATGACTACCACCATAACTAAATATAGAAAATATTAAATGAAGTTTCCATTGCCTTTAGATATCTAATGGTATAATGATAAAAGTTAACGACGAAAAACTCTGTTTTTAGAATGAAGAAATAAACTTCACAAAAACCCTTTATCAAGGAAATCATGATAAGAAACAAAGTTTGGATTGTCGTATCAACTAGGAGATATAAACTCCATATGTAGGTGCCCCTTGAATGTTGCTACATATAAATGGGAAGTTTACAACGGGAAAGCTTAAATCACCTCTTTTGTCAGAAAGATTTTTCAACCGATCCTCATTGTCAATTTGTAGATGTAAGTCAAGATATACAGTGGCGTATCCAGAACTTTTCATTAAGGGGGAGGGGGTGCTGACTGACCTAAGGGGGCCGCTCCAGTCATGCTTCAGTGATTCCTTATATATTCAACCAAATTTTTCCCACGAAAGGGGGCCCCTGGATCCGCCTATGATATAAGGCAGACATAACTGTATTTGTTGTATCCTTTTTTTCAAGTTTGATGGGAAAGATGAGTTCAACATTGTCACTAAACTTTTAATTATTTAGTGTGAGGACATCATAAATATACCGGAGCGGGAAATTAGGAGTAATGCTAGCTTCCATTAAATCTTCCTCAGAAGCTCATGTATAAGCCTGCCTCATATAGATAAACAAAACGGTATGAGGATGAGCACATATGGTTCCAATGGGAATGCTGATAGTTTTTTGTTGACACACACATCCTCCAACGTAATAAATATGTTGTCAATGCTAACTGACAAACACAAACTCTTGTCTATATCAAACAACGGAACAACTTGAGAATAACTGTCATATTCCTGTTTTGATACATACATTTTCCGAAGAAAATGATGGGTTAAACCTGGTTTCATAGCTAGAATATCTCCTACTTCTATGTCAGTGGTATATAGTCCCAATTAAATCTAACAAAGACGTAAAAAAAGTGTTTGTATTTAGGTAAAATATAAAAACGAAGGTTTACAAAATGAAAATAGCAGTAGAAAAATTTCCTGCGTTTGAAGCGCCCTCCAATTCCACCCGCTTCAGGAATGCAAAAAGCCAAGAAACCGAAAACAAGATGCACACATACAAAGCCACGTTAAGAGTCGTACCACAACTTAAACATATTAGTACAATGAAAATAAAAAGAAAACTGCATTTTCAAAATGAAATGAAATACAACATCAGCACGTAGAACTCAAGCTCAACCTGTATTATTAGTGAAGTTGACACAGAATATTTATAATAGGTCTTGGTATCTTCTGATGATCTTTTTGTTTAAACGAGAAGACGTTCTTATACAATACCCTGGCTCATAAATGTGTTGCTCAGATAGTGCGGACGTTTTATCTAATCTAAATGGCAGTCGTATCCTCTTGTATATCGCATGAGAAAAAAATAAAATAACAAAAATACCGAACTCCAAGGAAAATTCAAATAGGAAAGTTCCTTATCAAATGGCAATATCAAAAGCTCAAACACATCAAACGAATGGAAACAACTGTCATATTCCTGCTTTGGTATAGGCAAGACTCAAGGTATGAGTTGAGAAATGCAAACTCCATACGCGTTTGAAGTTTTCATATTGCTGCTTATCTGATGAAAATTTAAAATATCAAAATTGAAATCGACTTGTTTGTAATAGATATGGGTACTGAGATAACATTTGGAGTCAAATTCGATGTATATGTCAACAATAAGGAATATAAAGTTGGGTGTATGGTTTCTTTAATCTCTATTTCAGGATAATTTATTAATGGGACCCAATCAGAGAAGTTTAGATTGTTAAAGGAAAAAACATCATTAATATATAAATAATTATAAACATTTTTTTTTTTTTGACAAATCTAAAACATAACTTAACTATTATATTGTTATAAATTTATGAAAACTAATAATGGAGCTCAAACCTGTCATTTAGTAGTTGTCGTTGTTTGCTGTCTATCATATTTATTTTTTCGTTTGAATTCTTTCATATTTTTTTTTTTTTTGTCAGGGTCTATTTTAGCTGACTATACGGTATGGGTCTTGTTCATTGTCGAAGGCGCACGGTGACTTATAGGTGCTTAAATCCAATTTATTTGGATTGTCGTCTCATTGGTTATCCTACTGCATTGACTAAGAGGCTATGACAAAAGAAATAAACTAATTTATATCAACAAATAAATATGTAAGACGTTGATTTCACTTCGTTTAAGAGTCTAAAGATTCGGCAAAATCGGAATATACCTCTATCATCTTCGTTCTCGGGATAGTCTATATAAGTATCCTCTTTTAATATGTACATTATTTCTGTTGGAATATTCTTCATATCCATTCGACTTAATTGGAGCATAATTATCATATTTTGACCTTGCCTTGCAACTGTCCTTTCAATTACAGCAGTATTAAATTCATACATGCACCATTCAGATTTCATGAAATCCGACGAGAGTACGCAACAATTTTTCTGCTGTTGTGGATAGCATTGGTGATATTTTCTGCTATTCCGCATCCTGCAATCAAATCTCTGTGATGTATACATAACCGGCAATTTCTTTGTTTCTCCAGGTAGTCTATCATCTCATCTTTTCATCTTTAGGGAAGTGTCGATCGCTGTCAGCGTATGACACAAAGGCATCGAAAAAAGATAAATCACAAAAATACTGAACTCCGAGGAAAATTCAAAACGAGAAGTCCCTAATCAAATGGCAAAATCAAAAGCACAAACACATCAACTGTTATATTCCTGACTTGGTACAGGCATTTTCTTATGTAGAAAATGGTGGATTGAACCTGATAATGATCATCGGTCTCAAGACGATGGTATCCATACGCTCCTTTCATAACATAATACAAGTATTGCAGCTTCCAACGGAAGCGGTAAACCAGCAATGTACACACCACTGCTATGAATGTTATAACAACAATAACTAACAGCACTATCACTTCAATATATGAGGCACAGTCTTTCTTCAGAAGAATGTATGTCTTCCTTATTGTAAAATCAGCGCCTTTATAACTGCATGTGTAATTTTGAAATGTAGAAAATGTTTTCTATGTTTTTGTATTCATTTAAAAAAATTTAAAGAATCGCGAGAACACTGAAGAGGATTGTTCAACATATTAATTGAGACGTTAGTTGAAAACGTTTTCTCTAATAGCTGCATTCCATTTGGTGATAAGTACAAGATTTGATTCCCGCTAATGTCAAGAGTGTCAAGGTCTTGCATGTGTTCTAGTGTTACATTCCAATCTACCAATAAGTTATGATCTAAATACATGTGAGTTAGCATCGAAGATCGCCAAAGGAAGTCTTTGAACAAAATAGAAAGTCTGTTCGATTAAATATTTAAAAATGCTAAGTTCGTTTGGTAATCAAAAATTTCTTTTGAATTAACAGTGTTAAAAATTTCTGAGCCTCCAAGAACGTTATTGTCAAGCGCCAAATGTTGAAGACTAGGTAAAGCTCTAAATACATATGCAGAAATATCAGTTGCCCTATTTCCGGAAAGGTCTAGAAATTGCAGATTTGTAAAATTACAAATAGGCCCTATGAAGGAGTATAACTGATTATTCCGTAAAATTAATTTCTTCACAGAAGATGCGCTAATGTACAATGGTGGAATTGAATATCCAACTCGTGAACTTTCCATTATAATTTCCTCTGTATTAGGTAGTACGATAACAAGTTGAAAAGATGGATAGAAATATGGTACACAAGAATGGATATTATCTAAGTTATTTTCTTTATTTTTAACAGCTTTCGAATTATAAGAACTTTCTGATTGAAATGTTAAATGGTTTGTATCTACGTTATACGAAAACCTTTCACATAAGCAAGCCATTTCTATAACTGAAGCTGCATAATCGCAAAATGACGAATTTACAGACTGTGACATCTGGTGTCTATTTTGAAAGCTTAAATCAATCGTCTTGACATTTGTTAAATTATGAAGTATTTTATAGTATGAGTATTGCGCAAGTATCCATCTGTTATCCTTAGCACTGAGGTAACGTAATGATATCAGAATTAAAGTGGTAGCAGTGTTTTCTGTTTTATCCAAATTATTTCCATCGATGTATAACTCTTCAAGTTCAGTATTCAACAAAGGTTTTATGTCCATGTTTATGTGCCGTGTTTCTTTCAAACAAAGATATGAACGGACGATGACCTTTCCCCAGCTGATTTAAGATTTAATATGTGTTGGAAGCATCTCCGCGCTATTAATCAAACCTGTTATGTAAACAGACCCAGAACGACTGATGAAGTAATTTAAATTAAGATAATAATAATAATAATGATAATAATAATAATAATAATAATGATATTTATAATCCAATGGAAAAATCAAAATAAATAAAAAATAAAATATTTAATATATTTACATAACAACTTAAAAACACAATAAATAAAATACAAATATAAAAAATATAAAAATTGGCGTTACGGGCAACATGCTTATGATTGATATGTATTTAAAAATAAATAAAATACATATCCCAATAAAGAAATTAAATTCACATTATTCGAGCATCTATCGCTGCAACTGCAATAGACGATAGAGTGTAGATGTATTACTGTGACTTCAAATAACTTAGACCATAAGGAGAAAGTTATGAGCCGCTTGAGTATACATCTAACAGAAACATAACTTGTAGAGTATTAAATGAAACCTCAAACAATGTGAACTTAATAGCAAAGAGAGCCTTTAATAGAGAGTATTGACAAGAGCTCGAAGCATAATTCGAAGAACACATGTTACTGAAATATTATACCTCTCTACGCGTGACATGTTGAGCGCTGGCCCATCCCATGTCAAACATAGGTAACTCAAGTATATTTAATACCTACTCTAAAATTATATACCTGCATGTTGAGCGCTGGCCCAGCCCATGCTTAGAGGGTATGGGCTCACTTTGCAACCTGAGACGGATAACCTCGAGTGAAAAAACCATTTGCACACTAAAACATGTATCCAAAAGAACTGTCAAATGGACAAACAAATGATTCGTTCACCCGACGAGAGGGCTGCCTAGTTACCCGTTTTATTCAGGGCTGCCTGAGAACTCAGGTAATAATTTTGTGACAAGTAAAGAATGGGTAACATCCATTATTACATTGCCCAAACGAAATGTGTTACATGCTGCCCTTGTAACGCATTGAGTATCCCCAAAATTATTCGAGATAGTGATTGTGCCATATTGGTTATGTGTACTGTAACAAACCTTCGTTCTAAAAATAATTAGAGCTTAGTGATACAAATAAAATAAAAATAGAAAATGATTATATAAGAAAATACGTAACATAGTAATTAATTATAAATAGCCATCTACTAACTTAGTAAAGAAATAATGAAAATAACAGATCTATCTGCTGCTCAACTTATGAATAATAATTTTTTAACATTTTCAACAGATCTTGATGCCTGTTAACTTCCAGTTTTTAATATAGCGGGTGTATCCGTCAGATGTCCGACGCATCCCAGTTTGAATTATGTGATTTGGATACCATTAGTTGTATCTTTGAATTAAATATAAATAGTGCTCTTTGTAAAGCTTAATGCTACTGTAACCAATGGGTCACATATTTATACAACTGATCTTATAGACAAATATGATTTATGATACGTTGATTAATAATTACTCTGTGACAAAAACAAAATGACAGTTTTTAAGATGTCTGTTAATGTAAATTAATTTGACAGCATTGACAGTTAATTGCGTTAGTTTTGTCTGTATATTCGGAATAACGCAGGTATTCGAAAAATAAAATCCCATATAACTGCAGTTCAATATAATATAAATGCAGATCGAAAATATCTCTCTGTAAAAGTTTATTCCTCTATCGTAGCACACTAAAGTTGGTTAACGCATTTCATACTATTTTGCTAGATGAATAATCAGATTTCTAGGATATAGTGCATGTCATACTGTATTGATTATGTAATAGAAAACAAACGAACAACTGTTTATGCTACCAATTTCGTGAAGCAACAACCTTTCAACATTGTTATTATAAGTAGATAAACTATGAGGTATAAATGTATTATCAGGAAATATGTCGGTTTCAAGCGATCTGTTTCTATTATAGTATATTTGTGTATAAACCTTGTTCAATGATTTGTGGTAGTTCTTTGTATTCAAGTATACTCATCATTAGTATCGCAGATCTGGTAGGTTGTGTGAGCACCCAACGTTTTTCTCCGTATTCGAAATATGAAAATAAATAAAACAATGCTCAAAACCATGTTAAAATTACATATATCAATAAATCTGTAAAACATAATCATCGTTATCAAGCTATTATATATATTGTATGACTGAGACGATCATTATCAATTTACGTTGTGATACCATGCTATCCATAACACCTTCTTTTCTATATACTCATTGTTCTATTGCAGACAACATAAAGAGACGATATAGATGATTTTGATAAGCTAGAAATATCTTCATTTATTCAACGTATTTATTCGTCGTAGATCTGTACTCCTAACCTTTCCTCATCTGTGATGTATATTTAATTGTCCGAGACAAAATAAAATTGATAAGGTCAATTGCATGTGTTGACAAATAATTCTAGGTATATTATTTAATGAACTGAGGTAGACTTCAGAAATGGTGAAGCTGCAGCTGTGTTTATCTTTAATCACTCCTCATTGCAGAAGCAGTATTAACATTTACTTATGTCTTTGTATTATAACGGTCTCTATAGTTCTGATGTTAGGAGGAGAATAATGTTGTGTTTGAGAAAGACCGCAGGCGACGGAATATTTACATGAAGAGGAAAAATAAATATAAAATGAGCTGTACATAATAAAAATGTGTATGTGAAATTGAGTTCATATTAACTAGTAGCTAAGATCCGAACATATGCTATAGAGTATTATTCCGGCTAAGCCATAGTATGATAAGAACTTAATATAGTGTATGACTACAGGACGTACTTATTCCGAAAAGTTTAGCAAGAAGTTCCCATATGTATAGTAATTTTTAAGGAATGTGGAACAAAACTATAGTATACAACCTGATGCAACTTCTCTGTTTCATAGTTCCATATCTTACATCGTATATAAAATCTAAATAATGTATGCCACTTCTCGGCCATGGGATTACAGTAAACATGTGAACGATAATAAAGAATATTTAATATTAATATTTCAATATATATATATGTATATATTATGATATATTACAATTGTATTCAATAATTGTAATATGAGTTTAGTCTTTACTCAATTTGTAGATATGTGTACGTCCCTAACAATAAGGCTAGAATAGTACTGAATAGATTAAGATATAATTTATCAACAGTAAATAATTTTTCAAGGTACATACCAACGATAATAAAACGAGAGAATAATAATTTTCGAAATTATTGAATATGATTATCCAAATATGTTACACTCATCAATTGCATTGAAACTGTATAAGCTGTTTCTTGTAAAATCAATAATGAAATAGTATGTTTCGATAATCAACTAATGAATATGAGCATATTAAGTGTTTACTTATTCAGGGTTATATCTGGTCTATATACCAGCTTTGATAAGTGTTTGGTATTAGTATAAATTTTCACTTTATCGTACTATGAACATCAAAATTATTTATTTTGTAAAAATATTTCCTTTCTCCATTTGAACTGTACATGTTTATACCTAACAACAAAATCATTTTCATTTACCTGTGAATTATATTATTGCAAATGGCGGATTTTTTGTGCAAGCTTAATTTTAATTTTTCTGAAATTGTTTCACATTTCACAGCGATATAATACTGTTACTTTAATTATTGATCCCTTTTTTTATTGATTTTATATTTACATTGTATCATAGATCAAATTTCTTTGTTCAGTGTATGTCCACTTATGTTAATATGTATTTTGATTGAGTTAAGCTATTTCAATTGATATTTTATAGTGTGTCTTTCTATGTTGTGATGTTACACTATTGTTTCAGGTAAAGGTGAAGGTTTGGTACCATTAAAACGTTTAAACCCGCTGCAATTGTTTGCACCTGTCCTAAGTCAGGAATCTGATGTTCAGTGGTTGACGTTTGTTGATGTGGTTTATAAGTGTTTCTCGTTTCTTGTTTTTATATAGATTAGACCGTTGGTTTTCCCGTTTGAATGGTTTTTCACTAGTAATTTTTGGGGACCTTTATAGCTTACTGTTTGGTGTGAGCCAAGGCTCCGTGTTGAAGACCGTACTTTGACCTATAATGGTTTACTTTTATAAATTGTGACTTGGATGGAGAGTTGTCTTATTGGCACTCATACCACATCTTCTTATATCTATATCATTCAGAATAAGATGAACAGTCACGAATACAACTATTTTACTCGCGAAATAGCAGTAAATCGATCTGACTTACTTTTCTTATAAGAACAAAAGCCTGAAAATGTTTATAAACCGAATTAATAGTTTAACATGATTTTCTAACAATTTAATGTGGATTTGTTTGTATTTGTTAGACACTAATCTGGTTAAACACAATTTCCATACTGAAGTTATGTTTTGATGCTTTCTACCGTGACCTATAAAAATGATATAATATAACGCTTTTAGCTTAAGAGAGTGAACTAATAATCAACGTCAAAAGAAAATGAGACATTCTGTGTATTTTTCCAAGCCAGAGAGTGCGATGCACAAATTCCAAGACACGTTTAGAGTCGTTACACAACAGAGACATATTAGTGCAATAGAAATACAAGGTCAGCACGTTGACAACAAGCTCAACCTGTATTACCAGTGAAGTTGACACATAATATTTTCAATAAAATGGGTCTTCAGATGACATTTTTTAAAAGGAGGAGACGTTATTATATAGTATCCTGAACAAAATAAGCTGAAAAAAGTTACGGAGCTCCTTTTGAGATATTTTATATCTAAGAAATGGGAGGAAAGGCTGACTCGAACTTTTACCTTATACTTACATTGGTATTATTTGGGTCTCAAATCGGAAGAAAAAATCTAGAATCTGCTTAAAGTTTTGTAAATGGACAATTTATGAGCTATTGTAGTCTTATATGAAAAGAAAAAATGATGTTTTGAGGCAAAATATGCTATCCTGTATCGTAGAAAAAAAAACTAAGGAGTCCGAACATCTGACACAAATTCCTAAACCTGACCTACTTACATCCTTAAACAACAAATAAATATGTAAGACGTTGATTTCGCTCGTTTAAGAGTCCAAAGATTCAGGAAAATCTGAACAACCATAACCTTGAACAAATTACCGCCAAATAGAATAATGTATACAGGTAAATGAAAATAATTTAGTTGTAGGGTATACAGTAATGAAGAACGGAAATATTCTTTACAAAATTAATAATTTATTTGTTCATAGTACGATAGTAGAAGTGAAAATTTATAGTCATACAAAACACTTATCAAAGCTGGTATTAATTAAAAATAGAGACGAGATATAACAATAAATAAATAAACATTGAATAACAAAAAGCATTACAAATTGTATCAAAAGGTCCAATTAACCCGAAAGTACGCTCAGTTACTGAACGCTAATTTTATCAGTAGTCACGTGACTTTTGGAGAAAATGTGAAAAATACGAAGGGTAATAATAGGGTAAGGTTTTGGTGGAAACACAATGCCCCAAGTCTGTTAAAGATTGACATGTTATCATATTGGTATTAAAGAGGAAATACGTGCTAAATGTCTTGAAATATCGATGTCCGTAAAATTCAAAATAACTGATTTCAGAAGCTCTTTTGTCCAAATTCAAACTCGGACACTAGTTCCTTGTTTAAATCGTTTTCAGTCAGCCTAAATTTAAAAAGGGGAAAGGGGGTCAATTTGGCACACATTTGTTTTAAAACAAACACAAATATTCCGTTGGTTTTCTTTTCGAAATTGAAAGTAAAGTTAAGTTTAGTTACATTTAATATAGGAAATAATTTTGCACCTCCGGCAGTAGGATTCGAACACGCGATCTTTCCACCTTGGGTTAGTTCAGCATACCCCTGCACCACTGTCATTGTTAGGAATATACTGAAATTTTAGTACTGTAGTCTTCTACTTTAGACGTGAAAAAACTCATAAAAGCTTGTTTTCTTTTAGAAATTATGATTTCAGATGATATAATTGTGTTGCCAAATGCATGATTTTACGCAAATATAAGGGAATCCAGTCCTTAGTCTGTCATGTTTCCATTTACATATACATGATCATTCATTTGAATAAAAGTGTTTTCATCTTTATCATATCCCAACACTTACGAAACCATGTTTTATTACATCTATTTCAACTTTGCTAATAAAAAATAAGCATATTTTAGTGGTATTCTCTCTTTACAATAAAATCTTTAAGAAATGACTACGGATTTTAGCGCATTTCAAGTTTGTGATTGCGCTGGTACACTTATAATTACATTTTAACTAGTGTACAAGTTAGAACTATTATTTTAATACTATTCCTCAAAATCTCACTGCACAGTTATGGAAAAACGTCATAATTCTCCCAAAATGGACAGTTTTCTATGCACTTCTTTTCGAAAATATTCTCTAAAATTTGAAGAAACAAATGGTTTTACAGAAATAATACATGTCAGTAAGAGGCAAATTGACTATAAACTGATAATGATAGAAGTTTGATGCACTTTAAATCACATTGCTGGTATTCTGAGTATTAATTTTAGCCATTAATCACATCTGTAAGTCAGCGAATGACGATGGAACAAGACGAAATTCAAAAAAATATCTTAAAATTTGCTTCACCGGTTAGCTGTAACGGTGTGAAAGGAAAAGAGTTAAGCGAGATATAAGTTTTGAAAACATGAACAAAAGACATTACATGACGGAATGTCAGCGTGAAAATTTGGTTGTAGCAGCAGTTTCAACATAATGCGGTTCATTCTAGTTTAGCATATTTACTAGAATGCATTCGAGGTTAATTAACAATACTGTTACCTAAGTAATCTTATGTTGCCTCCAATTTACATTTAAGGAAAATGAAAACTACTAAAACAGATTTAGAAATCTATGCATGAAGATATCAAAATGATAAATCTATATTATTTGCGGAAATGCTTCACAAAACGAAAGCAAAGGTCAGAAAATAAAGGATTCGTAAAACAAATTTGCTTTATCAATGACAAAAATAATTAACAGATTGACTTACGTCTATGTGGTTTACTTACTTTGAAAAGTTTTGAGTTCTTTAAAACTAAAACCAAGCAACCTATGAAGATTTTGTTTTATGCTATAGTAAGAGATCTTTGACCGATTTAAATGTTTGTCCCTGTCTGCCAAAAACTGATGTCGTTAAAACAATAATCTAAGTCGAGTGTCATACAAACTTTAAATGGGGTGTCATGTACACATTAAACCACATTAAAAGCAATAAAAGGGATGCATGGCATGTGTTTTATAGTAAAATCGCTTTTATTTCTTTTATGACCATTGTAAACTATTTTATGGTCATTGTCTTATTTTAATTTTGGAAAAACTATTCATGTTGGCCTTTGAATTGTACAGAAAGAATTGTAATCCTCAAATGATTTAAATATTTGTATCTTTGTATGTATATGTAAGTTTCAAATTGTGAATTCGGCTATTTGGCAAAACTTAAGCTGACATTATCATCATATATAGCTCTGTGTCACTAAAAAGAAGGATAATTTTCATTTTATTCACTCTTCTGACCTTTACTTTTAGAAATGTGTTACGAAACTCTGTAGTCAAAATTTGATTGTTGACGAATTGACTTTTTAACTATTAGGCTTAGTAAGTTAAGATATCTGCACACAACTCAATGAAATTTTCACATCTGTGTTGACAAATTATATAGTGATATGTAAATGCTAGTCCACACAAAATGTTTAAGTGTCTTTGTTAAAATCATACAGTTTTAATGTTTTTCTGTCTTTTCACTTGTTCGCAACCTGTTTTCTTTTTCGCTAATAAAACCACCAAATAACAAATCAAAACTATTTATCCGGATATAACATATTTTAATAAGAAAAAAAATTCCAACTGATGAATTTAAAAAATTTATAAAACTAGCAAATAATATGTAAAAAAAAATAACCGACGAACTTATTGTGTTCTTTGTAATTTGCTGTGAAGACATACGACACGAGGTGTAATGCCGATACATGATAACATCGGGGTAAATACTTAGGGACAATAAAAATAGAAAACGTTAGACAACTCAATAACCAGTAGGCAATCTTCAAAATGTCGAAATATATAATGTAGCTCTATTTAATATGTAAATTAGAATCACATGTCACGTACGCGTTATTCCAGTTTCTGAACTGGTATAATATTTTACTATATAAAATGACCTCATTATCGTTGTCCTGTGTTACATTTCACTTTTTAAAGAAAATGATGAATTAAACTTGGTGTTATAGCTAGCTAAACCTCTCACTTGTATGACAGTTGCATAAAAATATTGATAATTATCCTTCCTGTTTAATGATACAGTGTTTTATATGAAGATATTTGTCAACTGAAGTTTTGCCCAATAGTCCATTTCATATTTTGGAAACTTACATATAATTATAAAGATTGAAATATTTTAATCATTAGGGTGCAATATTTTCTGTTCAACTTATTTTTCCAAAATGAATATAAGACAATCCCATAAACTAGTTAACAATGGTCATAAGAGAAATATAAGCGCTTTACTATAGAAACACATGCCATGCATCCCTTATATTGCTTTTATGATGTTTAATGTGTACATAACACCCTATTTAAAGTGTGTATGACACTCGACTTAGATTATTGTTTTAACGACACTAGTTTTTGACAGACAAGGACAAGCCTTTCAATTGGTTAAAGATTTCTTGCTATAACATAAAACAAAATTTGCAAAGGTTATTTAGTTTGAGTCTTAAATAATTCAAACTTTACAAAGTAAGTGATCACATAAACGTAAGTCAATCTGATTTTTTGATTTTTTGTCTGTATGTTATTGATAAAGCAAATATGCATTTAAGAATTAGTTTGAAACCCGGATTTGTTTCTCTGAATCGATTTATGAATTTTGAACAGTGGTATACTACTGATGCCTTTAATTTTAATTTTCTGACCTTTGTGTTGCTATCGTGTAGCATTTTCGCAAACAACAATTGTCATTTGCTGAATAATTTTATTAATAAATGCATACATAGATTTCTCCACATGTTTAAGTGGTTTTCATCTTGCATAATGTAAGTTGAAGGCAACATAAGATACCTTGGGTAACAATTTCGTTAATCATTTTCGAATGCATAATTTGAGCAAAAGAACAAAACTGAAAGAACCGCATTAAGTACAAACGGCCGTTTCAACACAATTATCACGTTGTCATAAAACTTTTTTCAAGTTTTTAAAACTTATATCTAACTTATTTCATACACAACTTTGCACATATAGTTTGCTCATTTGTAGTAGTTTTGTTTTGGGTTATCTACACAGCCAATTATTATATTGAGAACACAAGAAATGCAAGAAAAGCTATGAGTTTTCATAACAATCCATGAAGGTTTATAAATATATCATGTCAAAAAAGTTAAAAGTTTTTAAAAATTAGACTCTTACGATCGAGCAAAACAAACAACTAATAAAAACATTATTATGTGTACAAGACAAAATATCAGTCAGGACGCATCCAGTGTAAATACGCCAACAACAGTCTAGGAAAACATGTAGGACCTATTGCAATGTCAAAATAGAAGTTTTGACAGGATATAGAACCCGAAGCGTTAATAGCTGTAACGCATTATTATTAATTTATATTGAAATCAATGATAGTACCGATAAATAAAATGTTCAATAATATTTTGACAATATTGAATTGATAATATTTAAGAATGAAGTTTATTCAATGGTTCGATACACTTCATTGATCGTATCTAAATTTTGAGCTCTAAAACAACATCACTGTAGAAATTAGGATGTGACTTTCAATAATTTATAATTTCTCTACAGGTACAATCAGACTTCAAACCAAATATTTGTAACTATAAAATAATAAGTAAAGGTTTTCAGTATTAGTGGTAACGAAATCTTTGACTTAATAATTTACATATAAATCTATTACGGCAATTGAACTGAAATCTATAACATCACTAAAGAAACGGGAAAAGCGAACGAGTTGTATGTGCGTCTTGATTCAGATTGTACATGTGTTTTTTCTATGTTCCATTATATTTATGACAATCGGTAAAAGTCTAGCAAAAAAAAAAAAAAAAAATTGGACGCCAAAACTAATGTTCTGCTTGAAGTATCAATTTTTTAAATCTGTAACCACAAAGAAAATCAGTCCTTATATAACTGCGGTAAATTAACTTGCAAAAAGCTGTGATTTTTCAAATGCAGATAAAAAATCTTGTTGCATATATAAATCGTTGCAAATACAATAGGCTCTGATATATGTATATGAGGCCATAAGTCATGCAATTGAGAAAGCTGCATCACACGTTTATGAGTATATTAAGCAAGCAAAAAACCCGTGTAAAAAGCGCATGATAATTTCAGAATAAATCAAATAAAAGTAAAAAGGTTATTGTCGGATGATCTAATTTCCTTATATAAATAACATTAAAGGGAGTTCTTACAAAGTAAGGGTAAAACATGTAATTACAGCAAGATAGAAAATCAGTTTTTGAATGGCGTAGAAAATGGACACAATCTCAAAAGGATTGAAATAGCAATGTAAAACTCATATTAAAGCAGGCGAGACTGAAACTCTAAAGATAACCGATAGAATTTACAAAAATTTATTTTTTGGTACCAGTATTTATCATTATATAATCACAAAATAAAGGCATGTGGCACTGTCAAGTTCTGACCTATTTCAATAAATCATCATGGAAATGCCAGTGCGTTATCAATAGCTACGTTGCTACTCGGTTTAGTGCTTATAATAATAAAAAGCTGTATGTCTTTCATATTTAATTCTGGAAAGCATCTGAAAAAAGTCGTTTCTCCATTATAACTCTTTCATTTTTTTTTTAAATTGTAGAGAAGTACATATATGTGAAAGGCATACAATATATTGAAAAATAATATACTAAATGTTTATTTTTTTAACATTGTAGTAAGATATTTGAATATGGTTTATATCGGTAATAAATTTGATATGTTATCAATAAATTAAATCATATCTTGATCTGTATCGCAATACAGCTGTTAGCATCCACCGTCGTACATCCTGTCGATATGTATATTTTGCTATGGCACATGTCTTCCTCAAATTTTTGTTGACGTTTTTACACTAAATCCATCGGATGTTTACTGATTTATCGATATTTTGTTTTCTATACATGATTTTTTTATTAGTTTTAATTGGCTATGAACTAGCTTTCAGGAACTGTAAGTACTCCGAGATTAGTCCTTCATGTTAGATGTTTTTTATGTGCATTGTATCGGTCTGATAGGTTAAGCCCTTTTCAACTGTGTTTTACTGTTTGTTCTCATGTTGTACCGTTACACCATTGTCCCAAGTCAGGGAGAGGATTTGGTTGCCCGTAATCATGGCTAACCCCTCCACATTCTGAGTGTGACTGCAACTAGTAAGGAGTCTATAATTTGTTTATTCTTTATTGTTTTGTAAATTAATCAGGCTGTTGCTTTTTGTTTGAATAGTTTGTGTCATATAGTTGTCTCATATGCAATCATTCACATCTTTTTATTTTTAAATGTGAACTGATTTGTGTTATTCCGTTTTTAATTTTAATGATTTTTTCTTTGTCAATATATTTTATTTCTTATAAATACATGTAAATACTGCTATATTATGATACATAATATAAACTTTTGATTGTTTATAATGTATTTTTGAAGATATACAGAAACTAAATATGAAAGCTTTGAATGTTTTGTTCCTGATATTGTTTTGCATCGTGCACACGATATTTACCGAGTGTATTCGTTTATTCGCTTGAATAGTTTATTATACCGAATGTGTTTGTAGGGAATGCATACATATAAGAGAAAGTACAAGGTAAATATGTTTGAATATATATATTGGTGGTAAAACAAGGAAAACATCATATAGTGGAATCACAGTTATAATAAATTATATTTTGATGCAAACCTCCGAATTAACACAATTACAGAAAATTACCTACAAGGAGGAAGACAAACATTCTCGAAGGTATTTTATGAGTTATCCAACTGTTATTAGAGGCATCTGTGTAATATTGCTCATTTGATATAAAATAAAAAGTCAACATCATAAAGAGATGTAAAAGTAGTTAAATGACGATTTAAAAACACAATTGAAAGAGGAATGAATCATAGCGGGATTGTTTAAAATTTTCTTTTTTTTTTTGGTTTTAAATTAGATCCTTATAAATTGAAAAAAAAATAAATAAACCGCATATTCATCTACGCCCGTAAAAACAGTATAAAAACAACCACCAGAAACACTTAACAAAAAAAATCATCTCATTTGGAATAATTTTAAAACAAAAATGAAGAAATATCAATTTTAGTACAACGTACAATGTGGGGGGGTTTGAAACAAGTCCTTGAGATTAAAGACTTGTCTTACATATAAGTTCTAGGAACATCAACTGCTGGACCCAAAAATCCCCTGGAATTAATTCGAAAGAATTAAAATATGATATAATGTGAAAACAATATGATCACGACACATTGCTTAGTGTATATTATGTACACATCTCTTTTGATGCTCTTACATTTTGACTTTGTTTTTACATTTGCACATAATGAACTGGAAGAATTTATCATTACAAACAGTAAAGGTAACGAATACCAACATACATGCATATTAGATCTTATCAGTCTCTAAAATGTTTATCATAAGTTTTAGTAATGTGCAAAATAATGGAAGTTTAGTCGCCTAGGGTATCATCAGCTCAGTAGTCAGTGCTTCGGTAAGTACATGATTTCCGTTAACAGATTAAGAAATAATTGAGAGACTAAGGGTTCAACTCCTTTAGGCAAAGCTGGCATTAGATCCATTTGACTATTTCTGTTCTCCACTTTTGTCGTATAGCCCCAACGTTTGAACGTATTTATACTTTTAAATGTTTGGGTTTGAGCGTACCAGATAAAGGTAAATAAAAATAGCGCTTCGGGCGCATAAAATTTATAAAGTGTTGTTATCAATTCTTAGATTTAGGCGTGTGTGTAGATAACTTTATAGGATTAACCCTGAATGGCTAGCTTTATATCGACAGTTCTAAATGCTGCCACATCTTGACACAAAAGTTTGATTTTTTTAATATTGTTATACCAGAAAATCGGCTTTTAATTGTAGCCAACAAAAGACACAAATCAATAATAAAAGTTAACAAGATTTATTATACACAAGTTTACAAGAAGTATTACACAAAAAGAAATGTCAACTTAACTGTCAAATATATGTCTAATCTTTTGTCTTTTCTTTATCCTGAAATCTTCACGGGAATCCACAGAATATTACGTCCAATTGGTCACAATTTAGTAGGATGTTGTTAGTAAATAAAAGTGTCAATCCAACTGCTGAGAATGTTGATGTCTATCGATGTCTAAGTCTATCTCTGTCTGTGTCTAACTTTAGGGTCTGCATTTAAATACTCGTAAAGGAAAGTTCTAGATAACTGTAAATGTTTAAATTACGCATCTTTTGTAATGATCATTCTGGAAACGTTATGTAACTGA
Organism: Mytilus coruscus; assembly: GCA_017311375.1. Lineage (NCBI taxonomy): Eukaryota > Metazoa > Mollusca > Bivalvia > Mytilida > Mytilidae > Mytilus > Mytilus coruscus. The sequence continues at coordinate 6,618,533 of CM029597.1, read as the reverse complement.
AATAGATAGTTCTAATCATTCCATGAGTATCAATGATTGTTCCAGTGAATTCTAAACTGCATAGTTGTAACACAATGTGTATTATTTTGTACACAATATAAAAAACATATAATAGGCCACACAAAATAAATTAGGCAAACTAAATAAATATAATATTTACAATATCATGACAATATCCATTATAAATTAGTTACACAGTGTGTTAGTGACATTATACGATATATAAAGGGTCACATTGGACGAAAGAAGGAGAACAAAGCTCAAGCCCGGTATTGAATTTACTGACAAATATATAGTAATAGGTCACTAACACACTGTGAATTTATCTTAGCCAATATTTTTATATGGGTAATTAAGTTTAGTTGTAAACCTTTAAATCACAATTTTAAACACAACATCAAACAGAATTTTCAACTACATAGAATATAAAAGTTATCGTCTCTAAGACATGTTTTTTTCTAAAAGTATGAAAAAATATGTATGTTTACAATGTATATTAATTTGAGAATTTATTTTTAACGAAACGTAATTCTACTATTTACCGTACATTCAAAATAAACCCCGCCACCTGACCGTGTATTTAAAATAAAACACGACCACTGACCTAATATTATATATATTCGTTTTCCACGTGTTTTTTTAACCAATAATATAGGAGGTAAAATGAAATTCTTCATGAATTATGTGCTGTCAAAGGCAGAAAACATACTACAAGAAAAAATCTATTTTTCACATAGACATCTTTAATATGTGCAAAACAATAAATATATGCCGAGCTGAGTTTGGAAATTCTACCGTGTACCTGGTCTGAAAGCGGCCTCAAGACCAGGTACACTTTTGACTCCTTCTGAAATTGAATATTTCAAGAAAGCCAAGTCTGAGAGATAAACAGGTCAGATCAAATGTCATAAACCATCACTTTGATCACATTCCCAGCTGTCATAATTTACAACACATAAATAGTGTCTTTGGATTTGAAAAGCCTTGTATCACGTACAACTTGCTGTTCAGTGTTTAATTCTAAATTCAGCGTAATTGGATTGGTAGTTTTCTTTTCGGAAATTTTTCCAGGTATTTAGTATAAGATATACCATGGATTCATTTGTTGTCGAAACCAGTTTTCTTTGATAAATGAAAAAATGTATTTTCGTGGAATTTGATTTCGTGGTTTTACAAAAATCTGCATATAAGCCCATAGATTTTTTTTTATTTTATACAAAATTTAAATTCGTGGTTCACATATCCATGTACCAACAAAATCGACCAAAATCAGTATCTAACGAATACTAATAAATCCACAATGTGTTGTTAGAAAATAAGGTAAACTTGTTTTATTTATAAACTTTTTATGCTTTTTTTCATCAAAGAAAAGAAAAGTAGCGGTTGTAGCGGTAAATATTCCACTTCATTTAACGTGTTTTCAGTGTACTGTTGATGTTGGTTTTTCTACGTCTAGATAAAGGATCTGCTTACCCTTCTGGAGCACCTTAGGTCATCCCAGTTTTTGTTGGGGTTCTTGTCACTTAGTCTTTAGTGATGTTGTGTTTTGTGTACAGTTGTCTTTTTTTCTTTTGTAGACATGGCGTTGTCAGTTTATATTCGACTTATGAGTTTGAATGTCCCTTTGATATCTTTCGCCTCTCTTTAAAAACTTATATATTGCAAAGATTTTGAACTTAAAAAGGTGTCTTTCAATGAAAAAGAGGAATGAAAAGTTACATAGTCATAACCCGTATAATCTGGTTAACAATTTTTATTCAATACTCTCTTAATCTTGTTTAAATCGTGAACAGTTCAGGTTTCAGGATGTTAATCAAATAGCTTCCGGAACAAATGCGATTATGTCTTAAAAATATACTACGTATCATCATTTTGTCATTGAAGTTGGGTCAAAATTATGAAATAAATTTTGACACAAATATATGTCACGCCTGTATTTGATTTTGATAGTAAAGGAAAACGATTGAATTCAATAGACTTCCACTTGAAAAAAATCGATGAAAGACCGGCAAAATTATGACAAAAACGAAAAAGGACATAAAGACAAACAGTCTACAAAATACTTCATAAAAAAGATGAAATAAAGAGCTCCGGATGTTCAATCAAATTCTGTTTCACATGTGGAACCCGTCGTGTTGCTCATGTAAGTACACGTCATGTTTTAAGTATCTGTCTTTGTAAGAATCATGCAGAGGGTGATTCATGACATGTCACAAAAGTATTTTTTGCCCTTTATCATAAGAACTTAGGAAGATGACTAAAATTCTGTCTTTATTTTCGCTGTTTAATGTGAGTTGCGATGGTAACATTTTGCCTGAATAGGTGAAAAAAGTAGCCTTTGAAAATTGAAAATAAGGGATTTTAACGTCCCATGGAAATTAAGTTAATCAATAAAAACAGTAAGGTTTTTACATTGTTAACAAACAAAACACCACACTATTCAAAAATGTTAACATTTATAATTTATATTTCAGTTTGCTTCCATAGCAACCATTTAAAAATACGTTTAAAAATTATAATAAAAAATTTCAAAAATCGCTAAATTTCATTTCTGTTTATCTCCCCAGACCAACAATACCATAACCTGTCACCGACAAATTTTGAAAGACAATATATTATATATTCATGAAATAAAAAGAAAGTCGTGTGTTTTTTTTTTTTTTTTTTGAAAAGGTTTTTTTATTCAAAAATTGTCCATTTTCACAAAATCTAGATTGCCAAACAGATGGATAATCAAACATCTTCAACTTAAAAAGCCAAAATCTTCCATTTATATGTTTATTTCTGACATAAATTTGCTAATTATAAATGAAAATATATGATTCATGGAGATATATTGGTACAGAATGAAAACTAATCACTCTTGGTATAGTGCACCCTCTCCTCCCCCCTCTTTTTTTGATTTTTTTTTTTTTTTCAAAATTATAAAATTCATCGAAAATAAAAAAGGTGGTATTTAATTGTGAACATTTTAAGCATTTAAGCATAAAATTTGTTCAATGGTTGAGGGCAATAATATGTACCCCATCCTCTATTTTTAGATATTCTCAGAAATATGAAAAAAATGTTAATGTTAATTGTCTTGCCTGAGACTGGTGCTGTCATTGTAAAAAGGAATTGTTAAAATCCAAAAAACAATTAAGTCTATATTTAAAAATAAAAAGATGTGTTTTAATTGCCAATGAGGCAACTCTCCACCAGAGACCAAATGAAATAGAAATTTTAAACAACCATAGATCCCTGTGCGGGCTTTAACAATGAGCATAACATGTTTATCATGCAGTAAAGCAAAACATAATCATGATAATTAACACTTTTAAAAATCATTTTCTCAGGAGACTATCACTTTCAAGAAGCTTCTGTCCAAGCTTAGTAAAATTTCGAGAAGGTTTAAAATAAATTAAACCTAAATTTTAAAATCTTTAATCACAGACCAGACTGTGCCTACATGTCAACGTTGAGTACAAAAAAAAAAAAAAAACAACTTGGTACATTTATCATGGTTTTTATTTTTAATCTAAATGGCTACGGGGAAGCTTCAATAAAAGTTTTATGAAACTCAATGACAGTTTGAAACAAACTATTTTTTGTTAATATTTAACCCTAGACTGTTTGATCTGTTTGGAAATGTTAACATAAAAAAAATGAAGTCCTTTTTCCAGTATAACATGTAAGATATGGGGAAAGTAAAAGAAAATTCTTTAGATCCTTTTTCTTTATGATGAAAATACTTCTGTTTAAGTTTCATAGAATTCCATAAATATTTGACGAAGCTAGGCATGACAAATTATACCTGTGTTTCTACTAACATGATGATGCTGAAAAAATAGGGTCATTAGTTTCAATTCAAGAATTGTATTTTCAAAATGTTTTTGAGTAAATTAGTGTTTGTTTATAAATGAAAATTAATTTAAGGCTTGGCACTAAAATCTAGTGAAGGTAGGAAGAATTAGTGGAAAATGGTATTATTATTCAGGCCTTATTGCATGATGTCTTAGCAAGATTTTAATACCAGACTAAACTTAACTGTTGACAATGATGACTGAATGTAGGATTGCTGCATCTCTTAATACACCCGTTTTGTGCAAATTGAAATTAAAAAAAACTTTTTCTTCAGATGCTATTTCATGGTCTTGAAGATTAGCTTCTGTCCAAGTTTCACATCAATCTATGTCAAAACAGCTGAATCCCAGACTGCCTTTAAATTTAAACTGTAAAAAAACTACGTCCGTTCTATCAGAAATATACTGAAAACGAAGAATAAAAGACTTTTTAAAAAGTCCATTTATCAGTAAAATACGAAAATGAAAATAAATATTTTCGAAATTTTGCTCTAGATAGTGTATCTTGGTCATGAACAAGCTTCAGTCCAAATTTCCTAACATTCCAATGAGGTTTGACAAATCTATTGATGTCTAAAAAACCTTAACCATAGACTGAACCTAAATGTCGACAGCTAAAGCCACCGACGGAAACTAGGATAGCTGTGTCCTGCTTTCGAGCAATAAATGTCGCAACCTCGACAAAAACATAAATCCTCAAAGTAAAACAGTCATTCATTATTAAACTTATCAATATTGCTTCAAATATTGCTGTTTAAAGTCTATAATATCCCCGGTAAATTTTCAAAATCCAAAGCAAGTCTACAGTCAAAAATCAAAACAACTCTTCCCAATTTGTGGTAATTTGATATAAGCATACTAGAGATAAAGCATAAATAAGACCTTTTATTTATCTGCATGACAGTTAGAATCTGAATCTGGAATGACAAATTTGGATAATTTTCAAATCAAATGATGCCTTACATTTACCAGAAAATTAATTAAAAGGAAGCTTTTATTTCATCATTCCCTTAAATCTAGCAATTGAAGTCCAGAAGCACTGGCACCACACAACCAAACGTTTTAAAAGTCAAAAGGGAATTTTGTTCTATCAATCTAATATTGTGTTAAATCATGAAATAACCTATAACTATTGCAAACACAAAAAATGCTCCATTTAAACCTCATAGTAATTGTTAATTTGTTGATTCCTGTTTTTTTTTTTTTTTTTTTTTTTGTTTTTTTTTGGGGGGGGAGGAGAAGGGGAAGAAGTCATCTTTCATATCAAATGGCCCTCACCAATACTAGCGGCTTTGACAATCAAGACTCATTTGTCTTTAAAGAAAAAGGTCGATAATCTTATAACTACTTTACATTTCATGGGCAGTAATATTTTTGCAAATAGTATCTTTATTTAAGTCAAAATATGACACACTTTAATTAAAAGAAATAAAATAATAATTCAAACCAATATAGAATAAGAAAATAGAATGTGTGTTTGCAAAGAGCTTAAGATATAAAGTGTACAAGATTCACCAACCAGCTTCGAAGGTAAAGTTAGTTAGTTATAAGGCCCTTGTATTTACCAGTTTTACCGCTCTGGTCAATATTCCTCAAGTGATCAATACTAGTTGACGAAACATTTTTGTGTGGTGTTTAGTTACTATTAATTCTATTGAATAAAACAATGATCATCAGAGGGAAAGCATTTAATTTTTTTTCCTATAACATGAATCAAACATAATAAAAGAACAGAGTTCCATTGTCCCCCGCGTTGCACATATTTTATATATCCAGGGGCAATAACTAAAAAAATAAACACTTTTTTGTTGTTCTTTAAAACAAGTTATAAATAAAAATCGTGCGCGATTATTAAATATTTCAAACAGACCTTCAAAGGCATTACTTATAGTATATTATTATAAACAATTCTACCCGTGAGAGCGCTCACGAGGCCATTTTCCATAAATTTAATATTTCCAAGGATCATAACTCTTTTAAAAAAAGTTGATCGTCCACCATTATAGAACTTGTCTGAGATATTGCTGATATAAACCTATAGTATAAGTTTTATAAAAATCTGGCAAGAATTGTACCAATGAGAGCGCTAACGAGGCCATTGTCCATAAATTTGATATTTCCAAGGGTCATAACTCTTTTTAAAAACAGTCGATCGGCCACTATTATAAAATTTGTCGGAGATATTGCTGAAATTAACCTATAGTATAAGTGTCAGAAAATATGGCAAGAATTGTACCTGTGAAAGCGCTAACAAGACCGGACGGACGGACATACGGACGGACAGGAGGACGGACGCCTGGTATTTCCATGTCCCCTGCAACGCGGGGACAAAAATAAATGATATTTGCATGTTATATCACCTATTTTAAAATATAATGCTTCTTTTCTTGTTATAAAATTCTCGATATGTAGATACTAGGCGCAGAGACAGATTATGTACACATAATGGCTGTTACTATTTATCATGCAAATCGACATGTACCGAAATCTTTATGCGAACACTTATTTGTCACTATGTCAATTTCGCTGTGTTCAACTTTAATTGAAGTACAAATCGAATTACTGCAAAAGAGCTTGAAAAAATGTGTAAATAAAATAAAATTATAAAATTTCGCGAAATTCCATGAATGATATTTGCACATGGTGGTCCTAAGGTTTTGAGCATCAAAATTTTGCAATAGTACATAATAGTTAGGACCAGGAAATTTTCTTCAATGACCACCTTGGAAAAATAATTTGAGAACTCCGCAATATCTCTGCCTTATACAAAATAAATCAGTTTGGTTATTAAAAATGATTTGGTAGACAACATGTCCTTTTCGATCATATATCAGACAAACATTGACAAATTCTTGTACAGTTTAAGATTATTCCTGAAAATCAAATAGCGGAGCTTTAAGTCGGATTTGTTTAGAAAAATTAAGTTAGGAAAGCATAAAGAAAAAATGTCACGATCACAGCGATTTCTTCCGACCAATTTTCTTTGTATTTACACTTATTGTATAATTACATCAATGTCAAAACAGAGCACACTATTACAATCGTGTCTACCGAATCAGAACTGACGTATCTTATTTTCTGTAATAAATCATCGTAAATATCATTTGTCATCCAAAAATTTTTTTAAATCTGCTATATTCGACAGCAAATTGATTTTTTGTTTTATTGCTTCTTCTATAGAATATCTCCAGACGAGGTCAAGATTCATTTATTGACTCTTCAACAAAAGACATTCCAGAGATGTACAGAAGAGACCAGTAAAACACGCCCCCTCGATGCTTCATACCTTGTGTGCAGATATCTTATGTTACGAAGATTCCGTCTGTTATATGTCCATATCCTTGATCTCATTTTTCAGGGTTTTTAGTGACTGCTTGATAAAATTACAATCATAATACCCAATTAAATTGATAAAATAAAATTATCCTATGACTCAAAATAAATGTTTCCATACACAAAATAGAATGACCCCATTGCTTATAGTATCTGAGAAATAGAAAACAAATATTGTTTATGAACAATGAAATTGAGGTCAAGGTCAGATGAAACCTGCCAGTCTGACATTCCATACATCAAAATTAATTGACCTATTACTTATACGTCTTGTAGTATCTGAGATACAGACTTGGCCACGTAACCTTAACCTTGATCATTGACCCACGGAATGAGGTCGAGGTCAGGTGAACCTTACCTGACGGAATTGTAGACGTTGAAAGGACCCCAGATACCAATTAATTAAATTTTATCTGAGGTCCTTTCAAATGGACAATTTTGAATAAAAATATTTTTTTAAAGAAAAAAAAAAAAAACACACATGAATTTCTTTTTATTTAATGAATATATGATATGTTGTCTTTCACAATTTGTCAGTGACATGTTATGGTCGTGTTGGTCTTGGGAGATAAACAGAATTAAAATTTAGCGATTTTGAAATTTTTTTTTTCCCGAATTTTAACATATTTTTAAATGGTTGCTATGGAAACCAACTATTAAGTAAATTCAAAATTTTTACGTTTTTCAACAGTTTGGGGTTTTGTTTGTCAACAATGTAAAAAGGCTTATTGTTTGTATTGATTAACTATATTTCAATGGTACTTTAAAATTCCTTATTTTTCAATTTTCAAAGGCTACTTTTGCACGTATCTAGGCAAAATGTTGTTAGGATGGTTTCCATGGCAACCAAGGTTCAAAAGAAAAAAATAAATATATGAAACTTATTTTCATACCATACCTTCTTCACAAACAAAATATAAAGGTATTTGAAGAGGGGTCATGAATCGTCTATCAACAGGAACCTGCATGTTCTTACAAAGACAGGTACTTACGTCTTATCCTGTGATGTCCCAATCGAGGAAAATAGGACCACATGTGTGATATATACCATGCTGATAGGCGGAGTTAAATAATATTCATGAATATGAAATGAACTGTTGCTTATACAATTGCTTTAGAAATAAAATTGACGTACTATAAATGGTTTACTGCAAGTGACCTAATAATAATAAAAATTATTGAATCCATCGGAAACAGCATGCTGTCTCATCCCTTAGACTTAGAAACTATATTTCATGTTATTTAGTGACAATTCACATTAGGAAATTGTACTTCACCACAATAAAATGAAATACCTTCTGTTCGAGCATCATTGAAGAGACATTAAAAGACGAAATCCGCATATGGTGAAGTAAAATTGATATCATTAATGCTATCACTACCACGTGCACTGTGTCGATACCTCTGTTGGAAGATGTTGGTTCTCGAAGGTATCACCAGCCCAGTAGCCAGTACTTCAGCACTTGTATGACAATATGGATATTATGTTAGCTGTCAAATATGTGTTCACCGATTTGATTCGATTTGTTCTACTTGATTTATAGCATATTGAATTTGTATTCAAAATATATAATGTCCAAGAGAAACAATTATCAATACTAGGACTCAATATACAACATGTGTATTTTAGACTAGACGCCATCTAATTGATAATTGAGATGACCTCCTAAAAATGACAATGTTCATATGACAAAATTATGAATAGAAATATACTAACAAGCATGTGCAATCGTATAATATTTTCTAGGTCTACATGATTTCATGTCATAGATTGCAAAAAATTGTAAATAATTGTTTTTTACCTTGTTAAGAATGATTTTTTTTGTAGGCGGAATTAGTCAACGTAATGGTTTTTTAGGGTAGTCGCATTTGTTCAATAATACATCAGCGACGTTTTTGAGCTTGCTTAAACCAAATGTAACCAGACTAACTGCTAATTGCAAAATATTTTTTCACAATCCTGCTTTTTCTTATATATGAAACAAATAAAAATCATATTCGATTTTTTTGATTCGGTAGTTTTATAATGCCTCTTTAAGGATAATGCTTCCTCGATATTGATACAGATGAACGACTCCAAACTAGAATCTATGACAAACATGATGATTTAAACTTTCCAATATTCGGCTTTCCCTTTCTCAGCAGTAACATATCATCTTTTACATCATATTTACTAAACAACTGCATTAGGTATACAGTAACCTCAGTTTTAGTTTTTTTTTTGTATCTTAATAATGCATTGTTGATATACTTAGAAGTAATTTATATGGACTTAAATTTGAATAGATTTTACATCAGGTTTGCCCTTTGTGCTAAATAATTTACCGCAAGTGATAGCAAAGGGTGAAATATCGACATTAAGGGCCAACCCGTGATAAAATTAATATGAATTCAAAGCCAAGAACTATTTCTATAATAAGAGGACAAAACGGCAACTACTTTGAATCAAAGCGTTCTAAGTGAAGGCAAATATTGCCATTCTTTTGAAGATTATTTGAAAGATCTATAAAATGGACAACAAATATTGATGTCTCCGTTTTTTAAGGTTGATGAACATTTGTACAGCAAGGCAACAAATCAATAAAAAAAGAGATGAAATAATGGTTAACAATGACGGGAAGTGTCTGTATCATTTCAAATATCCACCGCTTACGCAATGTATATCACAAAATAAGTTATTTGTATTTACATATAATCTTATTGATTTATTTTGTAGATGACATATCTTTAAGCAACAATTTTCGCCATCATCTGCAATATAGGAATAATTTATGCATTCAATTGTTCATCAAATTCAAATTGTATATGCATCAACACAACATAAGGTTTGATAGTAGATTGTTCTGGCTTAGGACTTACTACAGTGCCCTTGTTTACAGATAGTGTTATATCTGTCAATTTAAGCAAAAATTCATTGACAAAGTTACCACCGGTGGGCAGGCTACCCTCTAAATTAAAGTATTAAGATCTTTCGGTAAACATGATTAAGAATTTCAGCACAGATAGAACCCTGCATTTTCCACAACAAAACATCTGTTGAGTCTGCATTTGTCTTATAATAGGATTTTGTTAGATAGGCATACATATTTCGATGGAATTTTTAAGAACTTACGAAAGTTGCAACATCTAGATGTTTCATATAATTCCTTTGGGAACCGAAGTAATTATTGTCCTGATGAAGTGTTCTAGGAGCTTCAATCGCTACAAAGTTTACATATTGATGCTGTTTTAAACGTATCATTTGGAAAAGGGTTTCTTTCGCTTCGTCAGTTGACACATCTTTAGCTTACTGGATTAACCTCAAGATTAACAATACCTAACAATTACTTCCTTTATCTTCCAAACTTGATTTTTATTGATATGTCTGCACAATGGGACAGGCAAGTTTCGTTATTTACTGGACTAGAACATATTGAAAGTGGAACATTTAGGAGACTTGTTCATTTGGAGATATTGGATATATCATATAATCGTAAGTTAGGTTTGTGCGGCATTGCAAATGTCACTCACGATCTTCCTTTTACGTCAATCAAGGTTTTCAAAGTTCAATATTTGGCCTGTGAACGAGGTGGTAGTACTCTGTTATTTAACAATGACATCAAACCTTTATTGAATACCAAACTCGAAGAGTTATACATCGATAGGAATAATTTGGATAAAACAGAAGAACAAATTACATCATTTATTCCGAAATCATTGCGTTACATTAGCGCAACAGATAACAGATGGATAGTTGGACCATACTCTTACTATGACATGCTGATAAATTTAACAAATGTAAAGAAGATTGATTTTAGCTTTCAAAATAGACACCAGATGTCACAGTCTGTGAACTCCTGGAAATGAGATTATGGTGCTTCAGTTGCTGAAATAGCTTGCTTATGTAAGAGGTATCCGTATAAAGTAAATATTCATCATCTAACATTGGAACCAGAAAGATCCTTTAATCAGAAAGCTAAATTAGATAAAGCAAACCATTCCGCGACCATCCATTCTTGTGTACCACATTTCTATCTATCTTTTCAACTTGTTATCGTACCACCTAATATTGAGGAAATTATTATGGAAAGTGCACGCGTCGGATATTCAATTCGACTATTGTATATTAGCACCCCATCTGTGAAGAAATTATTTTTACGGAATAATCAACTATACTCCTTCATCGGGCTTATGTGTAACTTTACAAATCTGCAATTTCTTGACCTTTCTGGAAATAAAGCAACAGATATTCCATCATATGTATTTGGAGCTTTACCAAGTCTTCGACATTTGGCGCTTGATAATAACATTCTCGGTAACTCTAAAATCTTCCATACTGTTGATTCAAAACATATATTTGAAAACCAAACGAACTTAGCATTTTTAAACATTTCTTCGAACAGTCTTTCTATTTTGTGTCAAGATTTATTTTGGCGATCCACAAATCTCAAGGAAGTATATTTAGACCATAACTTATTGGTAGATTGGAATGTACCAATAGATCACATGAAAGACCTTGAAAATATTGACATTAGCTGGGATCAAATCTTGTACTTATCACCGAATGCAGCTATTAGAGAAATCTTTTTCAACAAACGTCTCAATTAATATGCTGAACAATCCTCTTCATTGTTCATGTGATTTTGTAAAATTTTTTAAATGGATACAAAAACATAAAAAAACATTTTCTACATTTTAAAAGTTTCACGTGCAGTTACAAAGGTGGTGATTTTACGATAAGGAAGACAAACATTCTTCTGAAGAAAGACTGTGCCTCCTATATTGAAGTGATAGTGTTGTTAGTTATTCTTATTATAACTTTCATAGCAGTGGTGTGTACATTGTTGGTTTACCGCTTCCGTTGGAAGCTGCGATACTTGTATTATTTTATAAAAGGAGCGTATGGATATCATCGTCTTGAAACCGATAATCATTATCAGTTCGACGCATTTGTATCATACGCGGACAGCGATCGGCATTTCCCTAAAGATGAGATGGTCGACTACCTGGAAAAACAAAGAAATCTCCGGTTATGTATACATCATAGAGATTTTATTGCAGGATGTGGAATAGCCGAAAATATCACTAATGCTATTCACAACAGCAGTAAAATTGTTTGCGTACTCTCGGCGGATTTCATGAAATCTGAATGGTACATGTATGAATTCAATATTGCTTTAATTGAAAGGACAGTTGCAAGGCAAGGTCAAAATATGATAATTATGCTACAACTAAATCGAGTGGATATGAAGAATATCCCAACAGAAATAATGTACATATTAAAAGAGGATACTTATATAGAATATCCCGAGAACTACAACTACTGATTGATAGGTTTGTACTCTTTTATTAGTTTTCATAAATTTATAACAATATAATAGCAGAGTTCTGTTTTGAATCTGTCAAAAACAAAATCAATGTATAAAATCATTTAAGATTAATGATGTTATTTCCTTTAACAATCAAAACTTTTCTCATTAGGTTCCATTCACTGATTATTCTGAAATAGAGGTTACAGAAACCATACACCCAGCTTTCTATCCCTTAGCTTTGACACATACATTTAATCTGAATGTTACGAATATATGAGTACCCAAGTCAATTACAAACAAGTCGATTTCAATTTTGAAATTGGAAATTTTCTTCAGATAAGCAGCAATATAAAAACTTCAAACGGGTATCTATAAAAATAAGATGTGGTATGATTGCCAATGAGACAAATCTTCACAAGAAACCAAATGACACAGAAATTAACAATTATAGGTCACAGTACGGCCTTCAACAATGACCAAAGCTCATACCGCATAATCAACTATAAAAGGCCCCGAAATGACAAATGTAAAACAATTCAAACGAGAAAACTAACAGCCTACTTTATGTACAAAATAATGAACGAAAAACAAATATGTTACACAGCAACAAACGACATCCACTGAATTACAGGCTCCTGACTTGGGACAGGCACATACAGAATGTGGCGGGGGGTAAACATATTAGCGGGCGCCAAACCCTTCCCTAACCTGGAACAGTGGTTTAACAGTACAACATACGAACAAACTCTAAAAATCAGTTGAAAAAGTCTTAACTCATCAGATGAACACAAATGGAAATACATCTAACAAAAACACAGAGTGGACGTGGTCGGGTACTTGTACATCCCAACAACAAAAAGAAAAGAAGTACAGATCTGAGAGTACTAGTACTGACAGCTAGTTCAAAACCAATAACATCTAGTAAAAAAAATAATGCTTCTAAGACAACATTATCAATCAGAACACATCCAACATGTAATGGATTTAGTGTAAAAAAACATTATAAACAGTCAGAAAAAATAATGACCTTGTGCAATGCCAAGGTACAGGAATCGACAGATTGTAGAGCCGTAAATATGCATATGTATATAACAATGATATTTAGTTTGCTTTTAATTCATTGGTAACAAAATCAACATTAATACCAATAGAAACAATATTCAAAGATCTAATTACAGTGTTGAATCGGTAACTTTTAAAAATAAGTTTATTTAAAAGGATCCATAAGTTTACCTGGATAGTTTCTAAATTTCCGGGCACGGTAAACAACATCTCCGTAAAAATGAGAATGTGCTATTCTGTTTAAGGTACAACCAAGCTTCAAAACAAAATCTATATCTATGGAAGAATTTAGTAAAGGTTTTAAGTAATTTGTGATATCGAAATCCCTGACTTAATAATTTACCAGTAATACATAGATTACGTTCATTAAAATCCAAAATTTCACAACAGACACGGACATAGCAAACGAGTTGTGATATATAAACACCGTAAGGTGGTGCCAAAGGAACATCACCATCCAAAAAAGGAAAATTAACAATAGGGAACGAAAAATCGTCCCTTTTGTCGTTAATTTTAATGTTTAATGTGAAACTGAAATATGTAAATCTAGGAAAGGCCAGTTATTACCATTTATATTTGATTTATTTAAAGTAAGTTCATTTGGGTAAATTTCGGCAGTATAGTGAGAAAATTATTAATTATTTAACGGAAAAAGATCATCAAGATAATGGTAAGTGTTGTTGAAAATATCAATTAAATGCAATTTAGACGGGTCTTTACTGAGTTTGTTTATAAACTGTGATTCATTACAGTACAAGAAAAAGTTTGCTATTGAAGGCGCACAATTAGGAATATTTACAACCTGTCGTTAAACGTTGTTGCCGAAACGTACATAAATATTATCAATGAGAAAATTAACAGCTTCAATCTTTGTAGTCTACATTTCTGAACACATGCAATATGCAAGAGAATTAGGCTGCCACTTAAATTAGATAACACGTCCGCAGTAACTGAGAATCAAATTTATGAGCCAGGATATTGTAAAAGAACGTATCCTCCTTTAAAAAGAGATAATTAGAAGATATGTAGACCTATTATATAGATAAATATTCTGTGTCACCTTCACTCATAATACAGGTTGAGCTTGAGTTCTACGTTCTGACGTTGTATTTCTATTGCACTAGCATGCACCTGTGGTGGTACAAATATTAACTGTCTTGGCATTTGTGCAACTTGCTTTCGGGTTTTTGGCGTTTTGTGTTCTTGATGCAGGTCGGATTAGAGGGGCGCTTCGAACGCAGACAATTTTTGTATTGTTATATTCATTTTTTAAACCTTCGATTTTATATTTTACAGTTGTTATCAAATAGTCCGTTTCTATGTATGTTGGCGTTTGTTTTTGTTGCACTTCAGTGTTTCTGATGTTCCGTTGTTTTTCTTTTATTGTGTTTCCCTCGGTTTTAGTTTTTAACCTGGATTTGTTTTCTCTCAATCGATTTTTGTCTTTTGAACAGAGGTATACTACTGTTGCCTTTATTTACCTAAAAATAAACACTTTTGTTTGCGTCTTTGTTATGTTTAATCGTTCGTTTAGATTATTTAATTTATTCTTTTGTATGTCTATAGATAAACGTATGTTTTGGCGGCTGGGTTACAATTAATGTCACATCGACCAATTTTGTCTGTTTGGGTTGCTTATACAATTTATGGAACTATATAGCACTGACATATAAGTAGGAGATATGCCTGCTAAACCAAGTTTAATCCAATAATTTCGTCGGAAATCTGTATGTACCTTAACAAGAATATGACAGTTATTTTCCAGTCTTACCGTTGGTTGATATAGACAAGCGTTTGTGTTTGTCAATTTTATAGCATTGTCATCATATTTATTACGTTTGGAGGACGTGCTTGTCAAAAACCTGTCGGCATTCCCATTAGAACCATGAGTGCACCTCCTCATACCTTTTTGATTATTCATAACAGGAAGGATTATACAGGAGCTTCTGAGGAAGATTGAATTCAAGATGGTATTATCCCTAACTTCACATTCCGGTATAAAGATGATGTCCTAACACTAAATAATTCAAAGTTAGGTTGGTGACTATTTTGAACTCATCTATCCCACCAAACGTGAAATAAAGTATAGAAGTTAGTCATCACTTTATTCATTATAATCATATCTATTTATCAAGTTTGAGTTATTTCCCTTTGCACAGAAAATATATGGATAAAATTAAATTGTGTTTCATTTCAACTTAAATTATATATATATAGGGTTCTTTCAAATGCTAAATCTAAACCTGTATTTAAATATTAGATTTTTGGGCCCAGTTCTCAAGTTGTTCCAAATCAGGGTCCAAAATTAAACTTTGTTTGATTCACAAAAATTGAATTTATGTGGTTCCTTGAAATGCTGAATCTTACCATGTATTGAGAGATTTTGGATTGCGAGCTCCTTTATCAAATTAGTCCACAATGTGGTCCAAAGGGTCCTAAATTAAACTTTTGTCTGATTTCATTAAAAAATGAATTTTTGGAGTTCTTTGATATGCTGATTCAGACAATGTACTTAGATTTTGGATATTGGACCATAAAAGGTAAATGTCCATTTTCAAATATTTCAGTTCTTTGACCACATTCATTTTGTGTCACAAACCTATGCTGTGTCAAATATTCAACCACACACTAAATTCAGAGCAGTTTTAAGCTTAAATGAAGTGTCCATACTTGCTCAACTGTTCAGGGTTTGACCTCTGCAGGAAAATCCGGTTTGCTGTCACTCTGACAGCCTCTTGTTTTTCTTTGTTGACATAGTTGTTTGCTTTTATAGTGAGTAAGTCTATAACACAAGTTTGACTGTTGTAACCATATTTTTGACATTTACCCATTTTGTCTGTTTGTTTTGCTCACACATTGTTATCAATATAATGAAATTCAATACGACAGTCAGACAAAATACACAGTATTGCGCAACAGCAAGAAATCTTCAATTGCACAGTATTGCGCAATAGCAAGAAATCTTCAATTGCACAGTATTGCGCAATGGCAAGAAATCTGTGCCCAGGGTCCGCCATTTTTTCCTGTGCAAGATCCAAAGAAAGGTGAAAACTTGTAAACAAATTGAAATACTTGTATATAATAGAACAATATCAAATCACATATGTCAACAGACAAATTTTATTTAACATATGTTTGGGTGACGCAAGGAAAAAAGAGCCAAAGAAAAAGCTCTTCTTATAGCTGACAGCAGAGGCAGATACTTGGTTGACGAAATATCAACTGAGAAATTTATTGATACCAAAATTGTCTCCGAACCTGGTCTTAGCATTAACAAGACCCATATTATTTGGAAAGCAATCAAGGCCAACATAGAGAAAAAGGACAGAGCAATTTCATTCCTGTGGATAGCTCCGTGCGACCTAACAACAAAAGAAGGGAAATTCATCTCCCTTACTTACAATACAACGAAGTACCATAACAAAATAGATAACTTAGTCACCAAATTATCAACACTAAAAGCTCAAATAGAAGCGAGGTACAAATATACTAAAGTCTGTCTCCTGGAATGTCCACCATATAGTATCAAACTATACAATAAACATCAAGGGCACGAGGAACCAAACAAATATATAAAGCAAACAGCCAGGCTAGAACATCAAATTTTCTTTCTGAATAGGCAAATATGAAGGCTTAACACACAGATCTTTTGAGTAAAATCTACTATCTAACCTGAGAAGGACCAAAATAACAACAGCCAAACAAAAAGACAGAAATAAAAAGTCAGACCTACACTACTCTCTGAATTTCACCTGAAATCTCCTACGTCAGACAAAATTTCCAGGTCAAAAAACAAAATACTACACTGACTTTAAAATACTGAAAGACGGTCTTCACCCAAGCCTATTATTATCAAAACTTTGGATCAGAAAAATCTTCAAACGAGTGGTAGAACTTTGCTATTAGATTATAAAATATAGTTTTAAGCAAGGTTTTAGCTTGCTAATTCTCATTCTTATTCAAACAGTCATACGTCATACTATATATTCAAAGCAAGGCTTAAACTTGCTGAAAAACTACAAAGATATAGATATAAGCAGTCAGAAAAACAAAAGTCAAAAGTGAATCGATATACGGCCATAGCAATTACAACTCATATAACCCATAGTAATAAACAAATATTTATCAACAATCTTACTCAAGCTCATTGATATATTAGCATAACATACTAAGTTGCTAGCTTACTTGTTCCATCGACACATACCTCACAATACCTATTAAGAGTTTAAAGAGCATTTTAACAGCAAGCTATCAAACTACTCAACATTGTAACTACGAGAATAAAAATTCACCAGTATTAAGTCATCAATGATCAAAGACATCTGTATAGCAAGGTAAGAGCTTGCTCCTAACTATACTCAGCAAAAGACAACTGCATATTATTAGCAAGGATAAAACTTGCTCCATTGCTATAACCATATCCTTCAAACACATCCACATATAGCAAGGTAAAAGCTTGCTCATCATCAACAAAGACTTCTGTATAGCAAGGTAAAAGCTTGCTCGTAACTACATTCAGCAAAGACATCTGCATAGTATTAGCAAGGATAAAGCTTGCTCCATTATCACATTCATATCTTTCAAATACATATGTACATCTATACATAGCAAGGTAAAAGACAACTGCGTAGTATTAGCAAGAATCAGCATCATAGTTGCAAAATATAACAAACTATGGCCATGTCGAACGAAAATCAGGGAGTGGCTGTTGCCAAGCTAAGTAGAAGTAACAGATCTAAAACACAAATAACCTCATTACCAGAAGATCAGAATTCAACTGAAAAAAATGCCACTAGATAACACAGTCTTAATAGAAGGAATGCTGAACAGAAAAAGATTGACAACTGTAACTCCAAACATATAGATATCAACTTTAAACAAGGAAATAACGCTATAATAGCCTTGAGCTCTGCAGCATATGATCTTTTTCGGGTAGAAATGAAGGAAAATTTCAACAGCCCACAATTCATTTCTAATTACAATGTGACCCATGAAGAGCTATCTATGACGAACAAGGACATATAGTAGAAGATAAATATAAAATATACAAGAAAAAAATGGATGGTACTTCAGGGAAAATCTCAAAATGTACAATCAACTCATATAGAACCACCAGCAGAATACTAGTAAATGGATCTATTAATATAGAATTGTGTTAGTAATTAGATAATTAATTGTATTATCTAGCTATGTCGGTATTTCTTCTAAATCAAACTGTAAAACAAATAAATCGTGTACGTGACAGGGACAATACCTGATATCTTCAAAACAGACATTCTTACTCCAGTTCATAAAAAGAAAAAAAGACCCAACCTTAACAACAAACTGCAGAGGAATAACAGTCACCTCTGTCTTAAGGAAAATTATTAGAAAAAATGCCTGACATGAATTTTAATCAGACAGAACTCCAATTTAAGTTTACAAAGGGTCTCTCATCAATCATGGCTGCTCTTATTGTTTCTAAAGGCATACTACATGCAAAACAACAAAAGAAAAACTTATATCAAGCAACCATTGACAGTCAAAAGGCCTTCGATGTGGTACATCATATGATCTTACTAGAAAAATTATACTATGAAGTTCCAGTAGATGTTTGGAAAGTAATTCCAAATCTGTATTTAAATATGTCAACGGAAGTAAAAATGGAATAATCACATCAGTAAAAGATTTCCAATAAAACAGGGAGTAAGACAAGGAGGTATCCTATCAACTCATTTTTACAAGTCCTATATCAATGACTTGCCAATAGAACTAGAAAAAGAGCCCTAGGACTATCAATAGGACTAGAATACTATGGCAGTTCATTATGTGCAGATGATATTGTACTGTTGTCAACAGACGTAACAAAGATTCAAGCAATGCTTGATATAGCATATACATATTCCTGTGAACACAGGTACAATATCCATCCCCAAAAGCACTCTTAAAAAGACAGAAAGGATCAAGTCAAAATGACAACCAGAAATTATCAAACTAGGAAATGAAGCAATACAAACTGACAACCAAGCCACACATTTAGGAATCATACGAGCAACCAAAAACGAATCAAGAATAAATATACAAGAACATATAAGTATTGCAAGAAAGACTCAGTGTTCTTTAAATCCAGTGGGACTAAATGAAAAAGGAGGTCTTAACCCCAAAACAACTTACAAGATCTATCAAGCGTACGTTCTTTCAAGACTACTATACGGCCTGGAAATACTTCCTCTGAATTTAACGCAAATAGGAGAATTAAGGCAATGCCACATCAAAACTATCAGATGTTTCCAATCCCTTCCTATAAGAACTTCAACAGCTGCTGTTTATATGCTTAGGGACCGTTCAATATTTATCAGAAGGATTGGCCGGTGCATTCTTAATATTGTTTCATTAAAAAACTTGATGCCCATCCTTTTAAATTCTGCAAAAAAGTGCTTGCCCATCTAAAAAATTCTATTACAAAAGTGCTTGCCCCTCTAAAACTTAAAGACAACCAATAATGATATAGGTTCTTTTTCTATTTTAATGCTTGCATGTTTATGTCTGGAAATCAAAGGATAGACTTTGGTGTATATATTATATATTTATACGTATCAGAATCAGAAATTATTTAAATCAATTTAAGTATGAATGTCATGAATATACATCATTGTACATGTATATATTTGATTTTATAAGCAAGTCTAAATTGAAAACAACGTTCAAACCTATGATTGCGTTGGATAAAGACCGAAATTTTTATACGTGTGAATGCAAAACAAATTTCATGGTAGAGGGGTCTAAATACAGCACAAACAACATTTTCCAAAAGACCAAAAAAAGTGAAAAAGTATATTTTAACAAAACGCATTTGACTAGCAGGTCGAACAACTGATGTTCTTAAACCCTGCTGACTGCCAGTCCTTTGATTTTATAAGTACAGCATGATACAATATACCTATAAACATCACAATTACATCTCAATACATAGTATACTATATCAGCAAGCCTTTAATAGAGACTTAAGAAGTGCTAACACTATTCATACAATCTGAAATCTGAGGTCATTTTAAATTTGAAACAGTTTAATGTATCTCTTCTTAAGTTCTATTAAATAATTGCATGTGTGGTAGTTTCTTATACTGTCATTTTGAAATTAGTAAATATAAGTCAGTATGCAAATCTTTTTCTATAGTTATTTTATATTTTTAAGAATTGATCAGTAACTATATACTGAATATATTAAACAAGTATAATTTAACAAGTTTTAATACATAGGAGATAACCCCATTCATGTGAAAATTGTTACATTGTAGTTGATCAAAGTTTTAAAATGTTGTGATTTCATGTAAGGGACCATGCAATATTTATCAGGCAGGTAGGACCGGTGCAAACCATAGTAGGACAAACACATTTTTCATCCACTTCAGGCATAGGGTCTGACTCACCACTTTTTTCCTCTTTTGTGACCATAGGACATGAAGATTTATTCAACTTTTGTTAACAATAAAAAAAAAATATAAACTAAATATCCAATTTGTATACAATTTTCCAAAATCACTATTAATTTAAAATAAAGGGAATAATTAAGGGACAATAACTCTTAGACCAGTAAACATATTATCATATGCTGAATAACCAATTATTGTATTAATAACAGAGCATGTTTATATTTTAAATATACAATGTCACTTTATCTATTCTACTTTTCAAGAAAGAAAATATGGTCTTTTTAAAGCAAAAGCAGACATGTTTTTCGACTTTGATGCAATTGCAGCTTTTTTCTTATTAAATCATAGAATTTGACAGAAATAAACCAAACTACCAAATAACCTGGAATTCTGTAAGATCAATATAAAATTGAGATAGGTGTAGAGTTTTATGAAAATCCAAGTAGATTTTAAAACGTTATACCAATTTTTAAAGATGACTACATGTATCTGAATTTAGCCTTAACTGAAAATTTTAGCTTTTTTACCTACATGTATTAATTAAATCCATAAAAGTAACAGCAATACATAAACTACAAACCAACATGACATTCTTTAAGATCAATATAAATAAATGAGATAGCTGTGGAGCTTATATGAAAATCCAAGTTGATTTGAAAAAGTTATATAAACTTTTAAAGGTGACTATCTGAATTTAGCCTAAACTGAAAATTTTGGATTTTTTTTACCTATTGATTAAATCCATAAATTTGACAGCAAACACCTAACTGCCAAACAACCTGGTATTCTGTAAGGTCAAAATACAATTGAGAGTAATATGAAAATCCAAGTTGATTTGAAAATCTATAGAAATTTTTAAAAGTGACTATCAGAAACTAGTTGAACTGAAAATACTAGCTTTTTTATTTTTTAATTAAATCTTTAAAATTTTTATCCCTTACATGATTTAATTATTTCTAAAATTCATTAAAATCATTTTGAAATTGTTATTTTTTTTAATATGTTTTCTGTGTCAGCAAAATAATTTTCTACACAACAACAAAATTTATAGCAAAATATTTTCCTATAAGATACAATCCACAATACATATTAAAAAAAGATCTCGCCCATCCAAATATTTACACAAAAAAAGTGCTTGCCCCGCCCCATTTTGCACCGGCCCACCCATCTGATAAATATTGAACGGTCCCTTATTGGCGCAATACCAAATGAAGCAGACACAATTTAGCCTGTTATATTATATTCTAGTTAGTGAAAACACCAAACTATAAACTTTAATGGAAAGACAGCTGATTGTCAACACTGAAAATCCGGAACGTTTCTTCCCAAGGGTGCAAGAAATCTTACAATATTACAGTCTAATGCCGATTCACGAGCTGAACAAAAATCCTCCAACAAAATTTCAATGGATAAAAAGCAAATTAACACAGCCATAGCCGATAAATGGACAAGTAAGCTACAAACAGAAATGCAAGAAGAATCCACTCTTAAATTCTGCAATACAACAGAGCTCAAAATACATCAGACTCATCTAGTATGGAACTCCTTACCATCAGTTACATATGAGATAAAAAAAAAAAGGCACAAATCAAAGCCAGATTACTCACCGGTACATACCTTTTAGAATTTGACATACAGAAATTCAAAAGGGAACAAGAAAAAGCAAATTGTACTCTGTGTCATTTGGAAATAGAAACTCTAGAACACTTCTTTCTCATGTGCCCAGCTCTATATGATAAACGGCAAGAAAGTTTCCCGGAGTTGAAAACACTCATCATACAGTCTGTTGGATATAACAAATGGAATGAAACTTTCAAAGGGAACCAGACATTAATTATTCAAATAATTAAAGACTGCACAAGATTGGCCCAAGAAATGAACTTTAGTCCAGAGATTATTTTTCAAATAGAAAATCTCAGTAGAGATCTATGCTATGGACTACATACTCCGAGAATGTTGATGCAAAAGAAGATTAAGACTTTATAAAGTGATCTTTACCCAATAGGCACACATTCTAATGGCTGTATATTTTAAATTTTAAATTTTATTTTAAATTTCATTGAAATTAATTATTGGAATTACATATCATATAAGGGTGGATAATCTATATTAAGATTAGGACCACAGATTGAGGACACTATAGATTACATGTATCATGTACACACCTGTAGAAGCTACTATTTTTTTACATCATATCGTAATAATTTTTAGGGTTTTAGTCACTTCAATCGAGTTACTTTTAAATTTTATGAGTTACCATATACATGTAATTAATGCAATTAAATCAACTGATGTAAATATTTCCACTGTAAATTCTTAAGCACCAATTTTACTTATTTTAATTTTTTTTATCAACATCGTGTTAAAACACCTTACCATAGCTTATCTTTCTTTAAAGGATACCAAAAATATAAATAATGGCCTGCTGTTAATATATCCCCTTACCACCTTTTCTTTATTAATGTTAATTTTAGAGAATGATAAGGTTCTATATTTTACTACCGTATGACATGGGTGCTCCATTGTGGAGGAATCTACGAAGAAAAGAAAGAAACGTCAGGAATATGATAGTTGTTGTTTTTAATCGTTTGATGTGTTTTAGCTTTTGATTTTGTCATTTGATCTGTTTTGAATTGGAATTTAATATATTTGTTATTTTACTTTTTGGAAAATTTGCTATAGCTTGCTATAGCAATATACTTTCCTATGGCATCGGCCTCAAACCGGAAGTTGGACAGACTATCCTACTATAGGATGAGTGTTCTACTCCTAGATAATGTAGTACTAGTGTTTGAATACTAATTCTAGGAAGTTGCCTTTGAAATTTTTAGTTACATCTATTTTGATAAGCTTACAGCTTGAAACAAAATGGACTGAATGTTAACCGACAATTCAAATGAATCCAATTTCGTTTTTGAAAATGTGTATCACAAACACTACTTCGCTGATCTGCCCTGCGCGGAAGATAAAATAAATACACATCACCACGAGGCAGCAGTTTCTAAGTTTAATTCATTGAAAATTAAGAGGGGCTGATTTTTTTTCGAGTTTTTTAACATTTATTCATGAAATTAAAGAATTCTTCTTGTTAAGAATATGGTAATCTTTAAATTTTTACATTTGTAAATGGTATTAGGTGTGACCTCTATAAATTATGCGCACTTTTGAAATGTCAGCCATTTTGTATGTTTATGTTACATGTAAAGGCTATATGTTTTCCTACGGGATTTCCCAGAGATGCGTTCTTGTCTTTCATTTTTGTGCTATTGTAAAACTTGTTTGTTGCTTGTCTTTCATTTTTGCTATGTGCTTTGTCTATGCCTTTTTATGTTTCTTTGATACATATATGACGTGGCTCTGTACTTATACATCCCGTCATTGTGTTATTGTAGTATGATCTGCTATGCTAAATTTGTGTTTTCTTGTCTTTAATTTTTGCTGATGTGCTAGGTCTATATGCCATTTTGTGCTTCTTTGTTTCATATTTGTTTGTTTTTTTAGTGATTGGGATTTTAACACAATATTGACTGCTGTATTTTTGACATTTGTACATGTTGTTTTGTTCATGCATCGTTGTCAATATAATGGATTTTGATGCGACTGTCATACAGGTGAGATGTTTAGATAGCTATAAAACCAGGTTAAATCCACCATTTTCTACATCAGAAAATGCCTGTACCAAGTCAGGAATATGACAGTTGTTATCCATTCGTTTGATTTGGTTGAGCTTTTGATTTTGCCATTTGATTAGGACTTACATCTAGAAATTGACAAGGAGGGTCGGTTGAAAACAAAACTTTACGACAAACGAGATGATTTTAGCTTCCCAATTGTAACCTTTTTATTTTTAAACCAAGAGTTCCAAATGGTGAAGTTGAAATCGTCACTTCGTAAATTTTACGGACGCCATCACGAGTTGGTTGACCGTTATGGAATATCCGTTTCACAGATGATATCGGATGTGTTCTTTATGTCGTAACTACAATCCCGTTCCCTTTTCACGAATGTAACCTACCGAATTAGACTATTTACCGGCTTTGTAATAACATGAGCAACACGACGGGTGAAACATGTGGAGCTGGATTTGTTTTCCCGTCCGGAGCACCTGAGATCACACCCAGTTTTTGGTGGGGTTCGTGTTGCTATTGTACCCCTATTTGTGACATTTTTACCTATTGTGTCTGTTTGTTTTGTTCATACATCGTTGTCAATATAATGGAATTTGACGCGACTGTCATACAAGTGAGAGGTTTAGCTAACTTTAAAACCAGGTTTAATCCACCATTTTCTACATCAGAAAATGCCTGTACCAAGTCAGGAATATGACAGTTGTTATCCATTCGTTTGATGTGTTTGAGCTTTTAATTTTGCCATTTGATTAGGGACTTTCCGTTTTGAATTTTCCTCGTAGTTCAGTATTTTTGTGATTTTACTTTTAAATGACCATATATGTGAACCTCCCGACGAGAGTACAGTAATCCCGGTGTCAGGGGTCTCCTACCGTCCTCCAATTGAAGGGAAAATAAATACAGTGTTTAAAATATTTCATGAATGAACATTTTCCGGCGCAATTTACGATATTTACAAATGTTTATTAAAGACGTAAACGCCCGAGTGTATCGAAAGTATCCTCATATCTCTGCCCATAACAAACTCAGCCTATTATAAATTTTCAAATGACTAGAACTTGAAAACAGTAAGTGATAGACACACACGGTCTTCAGTAATGATCACAGGACAATAAAACTAAATCAAATAAAATATAGTATAAGGTGAGTCCTTGGAGTTACCCCATCCCCCTTCAATTTGAGAATGTGCTTTTATCTTGTAAACGGTCGAGATCCCCACCCCTAAGTAAACCTTAAATATTCTTGTATCGGACAATAAAACAAATCAAATGAAATATAGGGGGAGTCCCTGGGATAACCCCACCCACTCTTGTTTGAGAACTTGTAAACGGTCGAGATCCCCACCCCTAAACCATATATTTACATGTATGGGACAATAAAACTAATCAAATGAAATATAGGGTGAGTCCATGGGGATCAAATGAAATAAAGGGCGAGTCCCCTGGGGAACACCCCCCTTTGAGAACTTGTAAACGGTCAAGATCTCCTCCCCTAAACCATATATATTCCTGTTTGTCATTTCATGAAGATTTGAATAACATACAGGATCAATCCCTAGGCGTCACTTATACATATCACCAATGTCAGGCGACCATGGGAATGGTGAACTATGGGAGCTTTGCCTGGGAGACTTCGTAACAGCATCCTGCTACAATTATTTCTTGTTAACAATGTGTCAACTCAACACAGAGGCAAAGATAATATCAAATAAATGGCTGAAAACCAAAAATCTCCAAATGTCATTGCCTCAATTCTGAATTTCACAGCAGCAACTAAAATGAACAATTATAGGTCACCACACAGTCGTCAACAATGAGAAAAACTCATACCATATGGTAAGCCTTAAAAGGCCCTGATATAAAAAATGTGGAACAATTCAAAAAAGAAAACTAACTGTTTAATAAGTAATAATACAATTTACTCAAATCAAATATGAAGGACCTAAATCAATAAATAATACTAAAATCACAGGTCGTTTACATGGGATGGGCACAGAAAGAAATTAACAGAGCTTTGATTTTTGATAATTGCTGATGAGACAATGGTTTCGGAAAAAACATGTAATTGAATGCATATTTGAAATGATACACATCTACAACCTATTTGAAATAATACACATCTACAACCTAATTTGAAATAATACACATCTACAACCTATTTGAAATAATACACATCTACCGTTGCAAACTTTCCACAGGTGCTATCCAGCACTTTGATTAATAGATGGTTTAAGTTTATAATCACGAATGTCGCCTTGATTGATCTATGGTTATAGGTCTTTCATTGCACAATTGTGGTATGATTAATTTATCATATCATATTATATGACGTTATGTTAGGTTGATATACTCTTGACATAGTAATGCATGGCCACACTCCTTTTATACCGAGAAAAAGTCATGCAAAATAATAGTGATTGCAATTGTTTTGGTTTAGCGCCTATGATAAGTCGTACGATATGTAGACCCACAAAACGCACAGCTGGTGTAACCTTGTTTTTTTTGACTAACACTGCTTCGATGCCACTACTGATGGGTGTATTTAACTATGATATAACAGCCCAATATAGCAAGGGTCTGGATGAGGCAGCTTTCATTTATGTATTCATTAATGTTTTTAGCAATTTTTCTCTATTCTTTTATGACCTTATCTATTCTCTGTATTATAGCATCCCATTTTTCTCTATATTATAGTATCCCATTTTTCTCTATATTATAGCATCCCATTTTTCTCTATTCTTTGTTATACATTTTTCTCTGTTCTCTATCTTGTTTGCCTTTTATTTCTGTTCTTTTTTGTCCATTATTGATCTATTCTGTAAACCACATCCATAATCCAAGTAGCCAGAGCTCATGCCTGTTAATCCAAAAATAAGCGTGAATCTTGTCCTGTTATCTGTTTGGCTAAGACGCTTTTGTCAATGAGCATTCACTGTTAACTTTTTTCTGACTGATTTTTAATAGATTCATTCAAATTTGAGTGCTCTTAAAAGTTTATAATCTTCATGAATATCAAAGTTCTCTTTTTAAAGGGAAATGTAGTAATTGTAAACAAGACGATATTCTGCACCCTTCCTTTTAACGTAATGTTAATAAGAAGAGTAAAATACGATATATAATTATTGTGTTTACAACATATTGAAGAGATAGGCAACAATGGAGATCTGTGCGCACGTTCAATTGGTTTTATCCCGACACGTGTCAGTACAAAGTCCAGCTACGTGGACCTTATGTTGTTTGATAAGATTTGGTCTATTTTAACACCATTACACCATTACTAACACAATTCTATATAAATATTCTTGTAATGGTTAGAAAATACATAAAATAACACCATTACAAATTCATCCCTATTTAATATTTTATTTTTCTAGATTTATCTGTGACGTCACGTGGTTTACATGTTGTACTGTACTATTATATTATTTTATGAATTTCTCTTTCCTGAGTGTTCATGCGTTTTTTTTTTTTTTTTGTACTGTAGAATTCTCACTTAATGTTGTCGTATTAGCGGTATTTTTTACATTGCCATATATATAAGCGGGAGGTTTGGCTAGCCATAAAACCAGGTTCAACTCATGTTTTCTTAAATTGTCCTGCACCAAGTCAGGAATATGACAATTGTTATCAAAGTCTGTTTCTATGTATGATAGCGTTTGTTATTGTCTGTTGTTCCGTTGTTTTCCCTTTAAGTTTTATGTGTTTCCCTCTGTTTTTGTTTGTCACCCGGATTTGTTTTCATTTAATCGATTTTTGACCATTGAACAGCGGTATACTACTGTTACCTTTATTTTAAATGTCAACATTGCTCGTAGAAGTCGGGTGTTGGTGTTTAATTCATACGATACAGGTAGAAGGGAAGTTATGACGTTTCTAACGTAAAATGTTAAACTGTGACATATTGGGGAAAGATGCATTTTTCGAGTGATTTAAATCATTAGCTTGTAAACGAGAACATTAACCCCTCTTTTTTTAAAATGACATTTGTCTTCATACTGTAACGGGATTTTATTTTTTTCAATTTTTATGAAAAAATCATCGAAGTTTTTAATAATTACATGTAGTTAAATTGAAATAAATTATTTCCAAAGAATGGTTACACAAATTTAAAGGACACTTTTGTAAAGAAGATATTCCAGATAATTTTACCAACAACTGCATGTTGAAACACAAAAGTTAAATATGTCTACTCAAAGTTAAATTTTTAACCTTTTTACCTCATTCAACTCTAAATTTAGCATAATCATGAAGGCATATTTTTTTATTACATATTTGTATTGAAAACTAGCTGTATACATATTTACGTAAACAAATCACTATGGGATCAAAACTGTATCGTATGTCCTTAATGTGGTTTATTAATATTGTATTTATGAGTGACTATGTTTGAATTAACGGCAGTGGAAATGCATCAATACGTTGATTTTTGGTGATCTCGTGATATAATTATTTTAAAATTAGATTAAGGCCTGTCTTTTTGCAAGTATCAGTATTAATTCTATGAATAGTTAAAAAAAATAGTTTATTGTTAAAGATGTACTTATTCTTCCGACATCATCATTATCATTACATTCCACACAACATTCATTTAATAAAAATACTATTGTTTATCATTTAACGTTTACATATCGAATTACAACCTTTTCCCCGTTCTAACATTTTTATACTCCATCATTGAATATCTAGGTTTTCAAATTACATTATAATGCATTTTTTTTTTTCGTCCATATAGCTGAAGAATTTTTACACATTCTTTTTACCATCTCGTTTTAACAACTTCAGGAGTTTGCTTCCGTTCTCGACAGTATGATATATATCAGCTCCTTTATTAATGAGTAACTCAATAGAACTCTCTTTTTCAGTGTCATATTGGCTTCCACATACCTTTTGAAGAGCATAGTTAACGTCAGCGCCATTTGAAATAAGAAGATCAATTATACTTTCTTGTTCCGACGACAAACACCGATTATTCATAATGTGTTCTTGTCTGATAAAGCATGCCCATGTCAGTGGACTCCATTCAATAGGATCAACTTTGTTCACATCGGCACCACATACTATCAATAGCCTGGTTGAATCTATATCCTTATGCTTGAAAGCCCATATAAATGCCTCCCCAGTATCAGCTCCGTTGTTTATTAGTAATTCTACAAGAAGGCAGGCATTACCTGTGAAAGGGGATGAAGTCTGTATAAATTAGTGTAGGAATTCAAGCATCATTTGCACTTCGGAATCTGTAGAAAATGAAGCCAAAGTACTGAAACATATCTGACATTCGACCTATTGTTCGGGATTATAGTTGTGACATCATTTTCAATGTAAAGAAAGAAACACCATCATCAGGTATTAATGTGGTTTTTTTTCATGTTATAGAATTATCAATTATTTTTATTGCCAGTACATTAGTAGATTGTTTTCTATATTGATTTTCTACTGCAGTTTCAGAAAAGAAGATTACAAAAGGAAAACATTTTGTAAAACTTACCAAAATTTACCAAATTAATGAAAATTGTTAAAATTGACTATAAAGGGCAATAACTCCTTAAGGGTCAACTGACCATTTTGGTCATGTTGACTTATTTGAAGATCTTACTTTGCTGAACATTATTGCTGTTTACAGTTTATCTCTATCTGTAATCATTTTCAAGATAATAACCAAAACGGCAAAATTTCCTTAAAATTACCAATTCAGGGCAGCAACCCAACAACCAGTTGTCCAATTCATCTGAAAATTTGAGGGCAGATAGATATTTACTTGATAAACAAGTTAATCCCTGTAAGATTTGCTTTAAATGCTTTGGTTTCAGAGTTACAAGCCAAAATCTACATTTTACCCTATGTTCTATTTTAGCCATGGCAGCCATCTTGGTTGGTTGGCTGGGTCACCACACATTTTTAAACTAAATACCCTAATAATGATTGTGGCTAAGTTTGGTTGAATTTGGTCCAGTAGTTTCAGAGGAGAAGATTTTGTAAAGATTACAAAATTTACAAAAATTGGTAAAAATTACTTTAAAGGGCAATAACTCCTTAAGGGTCAACTGACCATTTTGATCATGTTGACTTATTTGAAGATCTTACTTTGCTGAACATTATTGCTGTTACAGTTTATCTCTATCTGTAATAATTTTCAAGATAATAACCAAAAACGGCAAAATTTCCTTAAAATTACCAATTCAGGGCAGCAACCCAACAACCAGTTGTCCAATTCATCTGAAAATTTGAGGGCAGATAGATGTTTACTTGATAAACAAGTTAATCCCTGTAAGATTTGCTTTAAATGCTTTGGTTTCAGAGTTACAAGCCAAAATCTACATTTTACCCCAATGTTCTATTTTAGCCATTGCAGCCATTTTGGTTGGTTGGCTGGGTCACCACACATTTATAAAACTAAATACCCTAATAATGATTGTGGCTAAGTTTGGTTGAATTTGGTCCAGTAGTTTCAGAGGAAAACATTTTGTAAAACTTACCAAAATTACAAAATTTATGAAAATTGTTAAAATTTACTATAAAGGGCAATAACTCCTTAAGGGTCAACTGACCATTTTGATCATGTTGACTTATTTGAAGATCTTACTTTGCTGAACATTATTGCTGTTTACAGTTTATCTCTATCTGTAATAATTTTCAAGATAATAACCAAAAACGGCAAAATTTCCTTAAAATTACCAATTCAGGGCAGCAACCCAACAACCAGTTGTCCAATTCATCTGAAAATTTGAGGGCAGATAGATATTTACTTGATAAACAAGTTAATCCCTGTAAGATTTGCTTTAAATGCTTTGGTTTCAGAGTTACAAGCCAAAATCTACATTTTACCCTATGTTCTATTTTTAGCCATGGCAGCCATCTTGGTTGGTTGGCTGGGTCACTGCACACATTTTTAAACTAAATACCCTAATAATGATTGTGGCTAAGTTTGGTTGAATTTGGTCCAGTAGTTTCAGAGGAGAAGACTTTTGTAAAGATTACAAAATTTACAAAAATTGGTAAAAATTACTTTAAAGGGCAATAACTCCTTAAGGGTCAACTGACCATTTTGATCATGTTGACTTATTTGAAGATCTTACTTTGCTGAACATTATTGCTGTTACAGTTTATCTCTATCTGTAATAATTTTCAAGATAATAACCAAAAACGGCAAAATTTCCTTAAAATTACCAATTCAGGGCAGCAACCCAACAACCAGTTGTCCAATTCATCTGAAAATTTGAGGGCAGATAGATGTTTACTTGATAAACAAGTTAATCCCTGTAAGATTTGCTTTAAATGCTTTGGTTTCAGAGTTACAAGCCAAAATCTACATTTTACCCCAATGTTCTATTTTTAGCCATTGCAGCCATTTTGGTTGGTTGGCTGGGTCACCACACACATTTTTAAAACTAAATACCCTAATAATGATTGTGGCTAAGTTTGGTTGAATTTGGTCCAGTAGTTTCAGAGGAGAAGATTTTTGTAAAGATTACAAAATTTACAAAAATTGGTAAAAATTACTTTAAAGGGCAATAACTCCTTAAGGGTCAACTGACCATTTTGATCATGTTGACTTATTTGAAGATCTTACTTTGCTGAACATTATTGCTGTTTACAGTTTATCTCTATCTGTAATAATTTTCAAGATAATAACCAAAAACGGCAAAATTTCCTTAAAATTACCAATTCAGGGCAGCAACCCAACAACCAGTTGTCCAATTCATCTGAAAATTTGAGGGCAGATAGATATTTACTTGATAAACAAGTTAATCCCTGTAAGATTTGCTTTAAATGCTTTGGTTTCAGAGTTACAAGCCAAAATCTACATTTTACCCTATGTTCTATTTTTAGCCATGGCAGCCATCTTGGTTGGTTGGCTGGGTCACCACACATTTTTAAACTAAATACCCTAATAATGATTGTGGCTAAGTTTGGTTGAATTTGGTCCAGTAGTTTCAGAGGAGAAGACTTTTGTAAAGATTACAAAATTTACAAAAATTGGTAAAAATTACTTTAAAGGGCAATAACTCCTTAAGGGGTCAACTGACCATTTTGATCATGTTGACTTATTTGAAGATCTTACTTTGCTGAACATTATTGCTGTTTACAGTTTATCTCTATCTGTAATAATTTTCAAGGTACTAACCAAAAACGGCAAAATTTCCTTAAAATTACCAATTCAGGGCAGCAACCCAACAACCAGTTGTCCAATTCATCTGAAAATTTGAGGGCAGATAGATATTTACTTGATAAACAAGTTAATCCCTGTAAGATTTGCTTTAAATGCTTTGGTTTCAGAGTTACAAGCCAAAATCTACATTTTACCCTATGTTCTATTTTTAGCCATGGCAGCCATCTTGGTTGGTTGGCTGGGTCACCACACACATTTTTAAACTAAATACCCTAATAATGATTGTGGCTAAGTTTGGTTGAATTTGGTCCAGTAGTTTCAGAGGAGAAGACTTTGTAAAGATTACAAAATTTACAAAAATTGGTAAAAATTACTTTAAAGGGCAATAACTCCTTAAGGGGTCAACTGACCATTTTGATCATGTTGACTTATTTGAAGATCTTACTTTGCTGAACATTATTGCTGTTTACAGTTTATCTCTATCTGTAATAATTTTCAAGGTACTAACCAAAACGGCAAAATTTCCTTAAAATTACCAATTCAGGGCAGCAACCCAACAACCAGTTGTCCAATTCATCTGAAAATTTGAGGGCAGATAGATATTTACTTGATAAACAAGTTAATCCCTGTAAGATTTGCTTTAAATGCTTTGGTTTCAGAGTTACAAGCCAAAATCTACATTTTACCCCTATGTTCTATTTTTAGCCATGGCAGCCATCTTGGTTGGTTGGCTGGGTCACCGCACACATTTTTAAACTAAATACCCTAATAATGATTGTGGCTAAGTTTGGTTGAATTTGGTCCAGTAGTTTCAGAGGAGAAGACTTTGTAAAAGATTACAAAATTTACAAAAATTGGTAAAAATTACTTTAAAGGGCAATAACTCCTTAAGGGGTCAACTGACCATTTTGATCATGTTGACTTATTTGAAGATCTTACTTTGCTGAACATTATTGCTGTTTACAGTTTATCTCTATCTGTAATAATTTTCAAGGTACTAACCAAAACGGCAAAATTTCCTTAAAATTACCAATTCAGGGCAGCAACCCAACAACCAGTTGTCCAATTCATCTGAAAATTTGAGGCAGATAGATATTTACTTGATAAACAAGTTAATCCCTGTAAGATTTGCTTTAAATGCTTTGGTTTCAGAGTTACAAGCCAAAATCTACATTTTACCCTATGTTCTATTTTTAGCCATGGCAGCCATCTTGGTTGGTTGGCTGGGTCACCGCACACATTTTTAAACTAAATACCCTAATAATGATTGTGGCTAAGTTTGGTTGAATTTGGTCCAGTAGTTTCAGAGGAGAAGATTTTGTAAAGATTACAAAATTTACAAAAATTGGTAAAAATTACTTTAAAGGGCAATAACTCCTTAAGGGTCAACTGACCATTTTGATCATGTTGACTTATTTGTAGATCTTACTTTGCTGAACATTATTGCTGTTTACAGTTTATCTCTATCTATAATAATTTTCAAGATAATAACCGAAAACGGAAAAAATCCTTAAAATTACTAATTCAGGGCAGCAACCCAACAACCCACTGTCCGATTCATCTGAAAATTTCAGGGCAGATAGATCTTGACTTGATCAACAATTTTACCCCATGTCAGATTTGCTCTAAATGCTTTGGTTTCAGAGATATAAGCCAAAATCTACATTTTACCCTATGTTCTATTTTTAGCCATGGCGGCCATCTTGGTTGGTTGGCCGGGTCACCGGACACAATTTTAAACTAGATACTCCAATGATGATTGTGGCCAAGTTTGGTTAAATTTGGCCAAGTAGTTTCAGAGGAGAAGATTTTTGTAAAGTTAACGGACGACGGACGACGACGGACGACGACGGACGACGGACGCCAAGTGATGAGAAAGCTCACTTGGCCCTTTGGGCCAGGTGAGCTAAAATTACTAGATTGCAACTTCTACAAAGAAACTGAATTTTGAGCATCACAACTTCAACTAAAACCAGGAGCAGACAATGACTTCTTCGCAAAGTTTTGAATTTGATTAAAGTTTGACCTGCAGTCAAGTCCCTTCAGTAAAAATCACAATTTATCAATACATCAATCATGTCTGTGTCCAATTCTATGAAGTTTTCATCAAACTTTTGGTGAGTGATTTATTTTTATTGATTAAAGGAACAAGTCGACAAGAAGAGAATCACATTGCTGTTGGTTCCAATAGGAATGCCGATTGCCTGTTGAAAACAGAACATATGTTGGAAAATGAAGAAATTAAGGAACTTGATATCAGTTATAGAAATTTTTATCAGCATGGTTTCACCGAGCGAGACTCGATTACTTGCTGGGAAATGAACATTTTCAAAATGGAAACAAAATTAAACAGAGTTCTTGCTTTGTGGGTCTTTTTTCTAATAGACATGAAAGCCTGAGCATTATAATATGATACAACTCGAAAATAATCCAAGTTATATCATACCTTTACAAAAGCTGTTTAACTACATCAATAATTTGATAAAGACCTATACATATAAATGATTAAAAAGTCAAACCAGATCAAATAGAATTTACATTTCGTGAAGAATAAAAACATTACCATTCGTATTGATAATAAATCATTGATGCATCTAACCATTCACAGAGGGTTACCACAGGGCAGACTAATTTGTTCATATCTTGCCAACGATTTCTTGGAAGAGTTGGTTTTGCATCTTATTAACTAACCATCCAGCAGACGAAAGTATGTGTTCTGACAATACTGATGTGGTGGGAATTTCGATCCGTTTAGCCAAAATTGTACGACTTTCTATACGTTAAGCCAAAATTGTACAATTAGAAAAGTTGCTGACGTGTGTAGCCTCGGCCACCACTGTATTATTACCAGAAAATGAAAATATTACTCTAAAAAACTATTTCTAAATTGTAATAACATAAACACTGTCGATTTTACAGGACAAATGCGCATGTCGAAAACATGTTATCTTCAGGGATGCTCCAAATTCTAATCAAAAGGACCAAACGTATAGATATCCCCGAAAAAATAATCAGACATTTGCATTAAAGAGACTTAATAGGAAAATAAAAAGATATATGATAACGCAATGAAACATAGCTGACACGATATCTCAATATAATACAGTATTACAACAATAAAATGAACAGTAAAAGCCCAAATTTGTTCCAGTTTAGGTTTCATTTTATTTCAGATAACATACATTGCATGCTAATATTAGTTTTAAAGTAATAATTTAGAGGATTCC
Organism: Mytilus coruscus; assembly: GCA_017311375.1. Lineage (NCBI taxonomy): Eukaryota > Metazoa > Mollusca > Bivalvia > Mytilida > Mytilidae > Mytilus > Mytilus coruscus. Next base: position 6,582,631 of record CM029597.1, on the reverse strand, counting down.
AATCAAGATGAAATTAAATTCATTTAAACATGTTCGAATGATATTCTTTTAGATGAAAAAGGTTACAGATATAAACATTGCAAATTAACGTTTGTGAGGAACGCTAAAACCAAATTATTGGAAAAGTCACACAACTTTGAATCATCTTGTCATAAGACATCATCTATTGAACGGAATGCGAAAATAAAGGATAATGCCTGCGGTTTCAATTCTTTTACAAGTTCATATATCTATCGTTGGCTGTATGAATACAATTCGATGTAAACAATCAGACTGACCTTGTGAAGAACGCTAATAAAGATAACATTTTGTTTTAATACCTGGTCATGCTGGTAAAAGTAAGGAAGAAACACCCATATAAAATATATGATATAAATTTTGTGAAAACAAGGAAACTTAAAACATTGTAAAAAAGCATGTTATTGCAATAACAAAACTAAGTGATTCATTCCATTTGGAGTTTACAGTATGGTAGAATAGCGTTGAATATCAATACTTCTAATTCTCGTTTGAATAGTATTACAGTTGTCATTTCGGGATGTGGTATGGGTTTTGTTCATTATTCAAGAAAGAACCCAAGAATATTTGTAAGTTTCCGGTGGAAAGTTGTCTCATTAGCAATCATATACCACATTTCTTTCTATAAAGGAAGTCCACTGGATTACAATGTATTAGCAATTACATATAACACTGATCATCAACATCTTTATCAGGTGCATGATTGAATCAATTTTTGACATAAGATAATCGTAAGGTTTGAATTTGTAAAAATGTGGCTAACCCATTAAGATACTTTATGAACTTGCAGAACTCGCCTATACTAATTGTAATAACACAGAAATGATTTCAGGGAGTACTTTATTAGAGTGTCGCTCGGTAGTGCTGAGTAACGAATATTTATCGACCAACCTGTTTCCGGTTAGGATATTTTCCCTTTCCTTTCATGAAATAGATTTTCTGTAGAATGCCCCTCCGAGAACGCGGGTAACATACTACATAATGATACTTCAAAAAGGTGGCCTAGGCTACACACGTCATCAGCTTTTCTAGTTGTACAAGTTTGGTTAAACGTATCGAAATTCCCACCACATCGATATTGTCAGAACACATACTTTTGTCTGCTCGATGGTTAGTTACATAGATGCAAAACCAACTCTTCCAAAAAAATAGTTGACAAGATATGAACAAATTAGTCAGCCCTGTGAATGGTTAGACTCATCAATGACTTATTATCAATACGAATAGTCATTTTATTTTCGAACGAAATGTAAATTCTATTTGATCTGGTTTGACTTCTTAATCATTTATATGTATAGATTTTTATTAAATTATTGATTTAGTTAAGCTATTGTTAAGGTATGATATTCCTTGGACTATTTTCAGGTAGTATCAGATTATAATGTTCAGGCTTTCATGTCCATGAGAAAATGTCCCACAAAGCATGAATTCTCTTTAATTTTGTTTCCATTATGAAAATATTCTTTTCAAAGCAAGTACTTGAGTATCGCCCGGTAAAACCATGCTGATTCGAATAAAAAAATCTATAACTGCCATAAAGATGTTTGATTTCTTGATTGGCAGCATATTTGTTCCATTTGGAGGACATGGTTTTCAACAAACAATCGGCATAAAAGCATCTTTAACTTCACTTCAAAGATGATGTCCTCTCTAAATAAAAAAACGTGCGGAAAACTGAATATTTGAGTGAATTTACTTATTCCATGGACCATAACTTTTGGCAAAATCATCCGAACGGAACAAATTTTGAACTTAATCTGTAACTTGTCATGATGAAAATATATACCAAATATCAAATCAGTATCTTCAAGCAAGAACAAAAGTGTGAAAAACTGATTTGCCAGACTGACGGATGGACAGACAGACGTACAGAGTGCAAACCAAAAGTTCCCTTGGACTTCGTCGGTAAAGGACTAATAACAAAAATGCAGTCCTCATGTGTCCACGAATGTGACCTCAACGAATTTGTACGGACATGAACAACACAACGGGTGCCAATTGTGGTCTGAATCTGCTTATTATCCTTCCAGAGCACCCTAGATCCCCCTGAGGTGGGGTTCCTATTGCTCAGTCTTTAGTTGTCTATGTTGTGTTTTGTAGACTGTTGTATGTTTTTTTTTGTCGTTTTTAGTTTTTTGTAAATAGGCTTAAGCATGTTATCAGATCCATTTCAAAATATTTGTTGAATTTAGAGGTATAAATTTCCAGCAGGTTGTCTGTCAGCCTTCCTATTGGTATCAATTCTGGTCAACCATTTCTCATTTTCATACGAGTCAGGAGTTTCTTCAGACACTTGTAAAAAGTAAGAAGATTAAAGACACTTGATCAATTAAGTTCACATACAGGTATATAGATGATGTTCTTTCCATTAATAGTCCAAACTTTTCCGATTGGGTCTTATAAATAAATCCTCCTGAACTAAGAGATTATTGAAACCAAAGACACTGCTTCTTCAGCCTCATTTCTAGACATATACATCGAATTTGACTACAGTGGTCACCTCAGTATTAGAATAATAAATTGTCCACACCTCAACAGCAATATATCAACTTCACTAGTGTATGGAGTATACATTTCTCAACTCATATGATATTCAAATCTTCCAGCTGCTACTCAGACTTCGTAAAACATCATCAGTGTCTGAGCAAAAATTAAGTGATCCAGGGTTTTGTCAAAGAACGTCTCTTCTTTTTTCTCAAAAAGTTCATCAGAAATAACCAAGACTGTATACATAAATTTTCAGTGTCTATTTCACAAATAATACAAGATGGTCTTGAGTTAAACATATTCTAGTTGCTGAAGTTGTGTATTTAATTTACTTAACAGTTTTCAATACTTAACTTGGGAAAGACAGACATATGGACGAACATACAGACAGATAGAGGTAAAACAGTATTAACATCAATTGTAGATATATTACCAAATCTAGCAAATTTTCAAATCAAATTGAAATTTCACTGCCCATAGAGGCAATTTGTTAAAACTGAAAATGTTATCCTTTTTATACATTATTGGAAAAAATGTTGGTACTTTGAAAGAAACTCGATTTCAATATTTGTAATGGTTGGAGCCAAGTTTGAAACTTCTTAATCGTAAGTTGTGAGGAACGAATAGATTATGTTTTTTCTTCACCAGAACATCTTGTTATTTATTACGAAGACAATACATTTTGCTGTTGTATCATAAATGGAAAATACTAATTGTTTTATGACATAATTTTATTGAAATAATACAGAACAGTACAGTGTGACAATGTCCATGACAAACTTCATAACATTCCTTGTCTCTTCTCCAACAACAAATGAGGTTCTCCAACCATTTCTGATTCATATGGACCTAAAATTAAATTAAATATGTTTACAAAAAATTCAAACTATTGATAAAAATGTGATTGACACTATTAAATTAGCTGGCTATTCAACTATTAAACGGTATCAGTGTCTAGCTTACATCACCTACTAACGTATCATATAATACCAGCTTGACCAACACACAATCAATTTGGACTCTTTTGAAGGTCTATATAAAGACTACAAGCAGCAAACAGGGGAGTGCACAAAAAACCCAGATCATTTTTTAAACTTTGTCAAATGTTGTATATCTGATGCTTTTCTAAGGAAAATAATAAAAAATGTTTTGTGACAGCATTTGTAGGCAAGTCACATTTTGTGCTAATTTTTTTTTATTTTTTAAAGACTGTACATTGAACTATAGAAGAAAACTAAATAATAATTTTTTTTAAATTGAAATTCATGCGAGATGATTTTTAAAAAATAGATTAAATAAACTGTTAACACAGAGATATGTCTCGCCTTTTTGTAATTTTGATAATGCAAATGTTGAAATTAAAATAGAAAAACTTTTAACAAGTAAGTTATGCAAATATTCAAAGTCAATGAGGCATAACTGAAGGTACATGGTTAAACAATCACCATAGAAATGAGATGTGCCAATGCTAATACAACTGCATACCAAATACCTATGACTTATCATAAGTTGTTCCCTTTAAACAAATCTAAACATAAACATTAACTTGTAAACTATGTTAAAGTTTCAAAGTCAATGAACCATGATGAGGGTGTGGGGCTATATAATCTCCATGGAAACAAGACTTGCAAATACCAATAAATTTGCATACCAAATATCATTGACTTAACATTTGCGGTTCATCTTGAACTGATCTAATCACAAACTAATACATGTAAACTAAGCAAAAGTTTAAAAGTCAATAGACCATGACTGATGGGGTGAGCCAAATATTCTCCATGGAAATTATATGTACAAATGCTTATACAACTGCATACCAATTCACATTTGCCTACCACTAATGGTTCCCTTGAACTGACCTAATCACAAACTAATACATGTAAACTAAGCAAAAGTTTCAAAGTCAATAGACCATGACTGAGGGGCCATGGAAACAGCATACATACCTGTCGACTGACCCGGATCCTGTGGGTGTGACCCGAGATTTTCACAATTCTGAGGGGTCACCCGGAACACCTGCCGGGTGACCAAATAACCCCGGAATTCGGAAAATAACCCGTTTTCACCCGGATTCCTTAGCCTTCAGACTTATTAGATATAAGGTGATTGCAATGACATACCAGCAAACTCGTAATTCTTCCTGGACAAGAAGTTCAACTAACTGTGTAAACTCAGCTCCATTGACCCATTTCAGTGCATGGCTTCACTTGACAGCTTTGGTGTCAAACACACTGTTAATTAACACCAATTACCTTAGCTTTAGGTCGTAAATAATTTGTGCATTTCAAAGTTGTTTTAAAAACAACTTGAGTTACTTCCCCTTTTTTGTCAATTCATAATATACTCCTTAAAGTTATGTTTTTTTTGTAAAAAGATTAAATCTAAAATGAATTGAATGCAAAAACATATCAGAATAATACTTTTACTTATTGTTCTACCTTAGAACAATTAAAAAATAAAAATTTTGAAAATTACTTTTTTCATCTAAGTCTAATATCAACAAATGATAGGTTCAACCGACCTTGCAAGGGCTGTATAGCCAGTCAAGGTCGTTAAAAACTTTCATTTGTTTGATAGGTTCTGCTGTATAAAAGCTGCACAAATGTGTGTAAAGAAAACACAAAATGTCACATTGTAGGTCATTGAATGAATATGAACAGGAATTAAGGCAATGTAACACAAATCTATCAATGGCCTCCAGGTGCAATGAAATAATATGTACAATTTTAAATTACTTAACCATGTGGACATGTTTTGAAAACTTTGATATAAATTATAAGAAAAATGCCCCCATAATACTGAAATTCAGCTCGAAAAAGTTCGTACGCGTTATGACCTGAGATTTCATTCTTCTATGCAGGTCATCACCTGCATTTTCATTGTCATAGGTTGACAGGTATGCAGCATACCTATGTCTTGCTTTTTGACTCCGTCAAGACGAGACAAAAATTGAGAAAACAAATGGGATCACTGTACTAGCCTACTAGGTTTCTTTCTACATAACAAAATAGGTAAATTTGAATTACATTTTACAATTAAACTAAATTTTTTTGAGTTATCTCCCTTTGCAAATTTATTTTCTTTTTTTTTAACAAAGACAAATTCTGTACCTTACAAAAAGCATTATCACAAGATATATCATTAAAATTTCTTCTCTGAAATGAAAGGTCCCATTCTCTAATTTTCATCCTATTCTCACGTTTCTGGATCGGTGTGAGAAAAATATTTCTCATCCTTAGAGAAAACTTTGTTCTCAGCAAATGATTGGTAGAATTCAATTTTGACTTCAATTTTTCTATTTAAATCCCCATTGTGATGTCATGAAAAAAGGCGACAATGCCTGATGATGTCACAAATAAAGAACACAACTTTCTGCAATCTTTGAAAAGGAAGGATAAACTTTGTTTAGATATCTTCTAAAAATCATTAGAGAAACAGATTTCACCATTATATCTCGTGTATTATGTTATTTCTCCTCTCTCAACAATTAAATCTTAATATTTAAAAAGCTCGGCAAAGCCTCACGTCTAAAGTTTAAAATTTAACTGTCTCAAGAGGAGAATTATCGTAACACAGTTGATGCAGTGGTGGAATCTATTTTTACCAAATTTCATTTTTGCATCAGAACTACTTAAATTCATAATCTGAACCCATCATTTGTACTAATAGGTGATCAAAGATGACAAAAATACTCCTGTACTACCTACCTTCAGCAATGTATAGATACAACTTTACAGTAGTGATACACAGAATGATTCATTTATACTAAATATGATACCATTTTAACACAATACATTTTCAGTATGAAACATATACCATTATATTTTGTTATAAATAAATTTGGTGTATTTACTGTCTTCTGATTGGTTAAAAGTATTACTTTTATTGTCAATGTTGTCAATTTTTATGGCGCATGCCCACTCTGACGTTGTGTATTCATACGCCAACATGTGTGTACGTTGTTATTGTTCATATAAATAATATAAAAGTTCTTTGAGCCTTATTTTTATAGAAATTTATTTATAATGAATGGCAATAATTCATTTGAATTTATTGAACCATAAAACTAATTTTGACTCTTCATTTTACATAATCCGCTTCATGGATTATTCAATGTGAAGAGTCAAAATAATTTATGGTTCAATAAATTCAAAATAAATAATAGCCATTCATTAAATATCTTTAATAAGAATTTAGTCAATTAGATATTTCCTTTTTATTGATAAGAAATAAAACAAATTGAAAATGGTTCCACAGAACTCTGTTTCTCACCTGCTACTGCTGTTGTCTGAATAAAAGTTTATTGATGACTGCCAAAACTCCATTTATCAGTAACGTACGGACAAAAAAAATATTTTTTTCTATTTTCTTAAGATGCTATTTCTTGATCTTCAAAAAGCTTCTGTCCAAAATTTCATAACATTCTATGAAAGTTTGACAAAGTTATTGATGTCTAAAAATTGATTCCAAGACTGTATCTAAATATAAACTATGAAATAAACTCAAGTCCATTATCGGTAAAATACAGGAAAGTTGATAAAAATATTTCCATTATTTTGCATCAGACATTTTCTCTTAATTATAAAAAAAAAAACATCCGGCAAAGTTTAATAAAATTCTATGGAGTTTTGACAAAGTAATTGATGTCTAAAAGACTTTAACCCCAGACTGTATCTAAATGTTAACTGCAAAAAAAAAAAAAGAATGTGTCCATAATACACAGATGCCCTACTCGCACTATCATTTTCTATGTTCAGTAGACTGTGAAATTGGGGTCAAAACTCTAAATTGGCATTAAAATTAGAAAGATCATATCATAGGGAACATGTGTACTAAGTTTCTAGTTGATTGGACTTCAACTTCATCCAAAACTACCTTGACCAAAAACTTTAACCTGAAGCGGGACAGACCGACGAACGAACAAACGAACGAACAAACAGACGCACAGACCGAAAAACATATTGTCCCCTTCTATCGTAGGTGGGGCATAAAAAGTCCTTTTATCAGTAAAATACAGAATATTGGAAAAAATGTTTTCAAAATTTTGCTCTGAGTACTTATTTTTATCATTAACATGATTAAAAAAGCTTCTGTCCAAGTTTCGTCTAATTCCACGAAGGCTTGACAAAGTTATTGATGGCATGGAAACTTTTACCTTAGATTACTGTGGATTAATTTATTTTTAGTGGGCACCAATTTTTGTGGATTATTGAAAAATTTTATGTTCACTGATTTTTGATTTCATGGTTTTATATAAGTCTACCTACAAGCCTAAAGAGAAAATTTGTACTTCATTGAACTCTTATTAAAATGTGTGGTTCTTCTATATCCACAAAATCAACTTAAACTAATGAATATTAATGAATCAACAGTATAAATAAATGTAAACTACAAAAAAAACTATAATGTCCATTTATCAGTAAAATACAGAAAAATAAAAAAATAACACATTTTCAATATTTTGCTCAGGTTCTTTCTCTTGATCATAAAAAGTTTTTCCAAGTGTCATACAATTTCTTGAAGATTAGAAAACATTATTGAAGTTTAAAAAAACACAAACTGAACATAAATAATGAAGCTGACAACAACGGAATGTTGGATAGCTATGTCTTTATTCCGTGACAAAAATCATTACTCATGCTTGTACCAAAAGAAATAACTCATTACTATTTATCTAGTTCACAGGAGATTATTATCTTTCTCACATATTCTGGCAATTATCTATATAAATGGTAATGTTAATCCCTACCCACATCCACTCCTGCCTCAAGACATGCCTGTCTCAGATATTACTAATTATAGTCAATCACTAATCGGTAAGTACATTGTAAAGTACTTCCTTCCTTAACTACTTCTATTACACATAAACCGACTATACTGATTTAACAACAGAATAATAACGTAGAGCATTAAGTTCAAACAAAAGATAAATAGGTTTGTGAAGCTGAGTCCGAAGTTTTTATTGTGAAGTGTTTTGAAGGCTGCTGTTTGTCTTTTAGGCCATAGTATTGTATGATTTTCCCTGTCTTGTAATTTTTGATTGTCCCTTTAGTATCTGCAACTCTATTTATTTTTAAGTTGGATTATTAAATTTCTAGCACATTTATTATCTGAATATATAGTGATGGGTATCACTGGAGAAAATAACACTTCATTCTATAAGATAATGTAACATTGTGGCTGTCGTAAATGCATATGTATATCTTTATTTAAGAAATAATTCTTTCATGCCATGCTCTATGCTCATTTTAACATGGGTAGGCATTATATTTGTCAATATCTTTATACCGAGCGTTGTTCAAAATACAACTGACTTCGCAATTTCAATTGTGACATCAATCACGGGCAGCCCATGTTAATTGGAATTAGAACATGGCTTTTTTTCCAAGAACGTCATATTAGAATAGCCAATAAAAAATGTGATGTTTTCCTATTACTCTGCTGACCTAATTTTTATTGGTATTTTTTTTTTAACTGGTCTATTTAGACCCTTCAAGATTAAGACTTGTTTTTATTAGCAGCAAATTCTTGGCATAAAACTTTTGAACTTTGGCTAAAAAATGCTATGAATGTATCTGGGCGTAAGTTTTCTTGTTTAACATGCTATGAATGTATCTGGGCGCAAGTTTTCTTGTATAACATGGTATGAATGTATCTGGGCGTAAGTTTTCTTGTTTAACATGGTATGAATGTATCTGGGCGTAAGTTTTCTTGTTTAACATGCTATGAATGTATCTGGGCGTAAGTTTTCTTGTTTAACATGCTATGAATGTATCTGGGCGTAAGTTTTCTTGTTTAACATGCTATGAATGTATCTGGGCGTAAGTTTTCTTGTTTAACATGCTATGAATGTATCTGGGCGTAAGTTTTCTTGTTTAACATGGTATGAATGTATCTGGGCGTAAGTTTTCTTGTTTAACATGGTATGAATGTATCTGGGCGTAAGTTTTCTTGTTTAACATGGTATGAATGTATCTGGGCGTAAGTTTTCTTGTTTAACATGGTATGAATGTATCTGGGCGTAAGTTTTCTTGTTTAACATGCTATGAATGTATCTGGGCGTAAGTTTTCTTGTTTAACATGCTATGAATGTATCTGGGCGTACGTTTTCTTGTTTAACATGCTATGAACGTATCTGGGCGTACGTTTTCTTGTTTAACATGCTATGAACGTATCTGGGCGTAAGTTTTCTTGTTTAACATGCTATGAACGTATCTGGGCGTAAGTTTTCTTGTTTAACATGCTATGAACGTATCTGGGCGTACGTTTTCTTGTTTAACATGCTATGAACGTATCTGGGCGTAAGTTTTCTTGTTTAACATGCTATGAACGTATCTGGGCGTAAGTTTTCTTGTTTAACATGCTATGAACGTATCTGGGCGTAAGTTTTCTTGTTTAACATGCTATGAACGTATCTGGGCGTAAGTTTTCTTGTTTAACATGGTATGAATGTATCCGGGCGTAAGTTTTCTTGTTTAACATGGTATGAATGTATCCGGGCGTAAGTTTTCTTGTTTAACATGGTATGAATGTATCTGGGCGTAAGTTTTCTTGTTTAACATGGTATGAGTGTATCTGGGCGTAAGTTTTCTTGTTTAACATGGTATGAGTGTATCTGGGCGTAAGTTTTCTTGTTTAACATGGTATGAATGTATCTGGGCGTTAGTTTTCTTGTTTAACATGCTATGAACGTATCTGGGCGTAAGTTTTCTTGTTTAACATGGTATGAATGTATCTGGGCGTTAGTTTTCTTGTTTAACATGCTATGAACGTATCTGGGCGTAAGTTTTCTTGTTTCAATTGTTTTACATTTTATCATGTAAGGGCCTTTTAGAGTTTACTGTGTGGTATGAGTTTTGCTCATTGTTGAAGGCTTAACACCAATATGAAGTATCAGTTCAATTATACCAGCTAGGAATATCTAAAAACATCAAAAAATCTAATACTATGAAAGTACTTTTGTTCGTGGGTATCAATTTTCGTGGATTGAGCAAAATTCGTGGGTTTTTAAATTATATGGATTTTAGTTTTCTTGAGAAAAAAATTGGGTGAAGAATTTTAACCCATCAGAAACAATCATTCTTGAAAATAATCATATGATGTTCATTCTCACTTTCTTGTTCGTCTTTCGTTACTGACAACATTCATCATTTTTTTAATAAAATAATTGCTTTCGAAAATAAGCTGATTCATCTCTGGACAATGCTGAATACAACTTGTCTTGATTGAAGGAAATTGCAAAGTAAACATTGACCTATAATGGTTTACTTTTATAAATTGTTATTTGGATGGAGAGTTGTCTCATTGGCACTCACACCACATCTTCCTATATCTATTTTAATTGTTGCACAAGTGTAATCAGAAGTTATGTCACTAATTACCCGAGATCGCATGATCAACAGATTAACGATCATCAAAGGTGTTAATTGGGCCATAAAATGACACTTAAAGAAAAAGGTCGCACAAAAAATACTACAAATGTACTTTGAAATAATACTTAGGAAATAAAACAGCAAGCCCAATATGAAATTATTATATTTTTTTGTGAGAGTATTATGAGGAGATGAAAATCATATATATTTTCTAAAAAACTAATTTTTCATGAAAATTAAAAGATTAAAAGTCGTAGAACTTGTCCTGTCTGAGGTTGTACATATAGTTCATTAAGTGTTTTTGCTTATATTCAATGTATTCTCTAGATTATATGCCCTTATCCATGTAGTAAAACCTACAGGGGATCTTTCCATGTCTTGATTTGGACAACAGTTGTTATATTTCGTTGGACACTTAAATTCATGGATAAAGCCATACACGAAAATTGGTACCCCACGAATAAAAGTACTTTCACAGTAAACCAACACTACTTATTTACCATTTTCATAATAGAAAACAAATTTATGTTTTCTTGGCCTTAATTAAATTTAATACATCTATAAACTTACTATTAAATATGTCATCGAAGTTGATGAGATCATCTCTACCAGTAAGTGTATCTAACATTGTATTGGAACTTGCTAAGCATGGTAGACGACCCATCTGTTAAAATAAGATAATCATTCTACAAACAAATATTTAAAAAAAGACAATAATTAAAGTAGATCATTTTAAGTACTGCATTGTAAAATTCTTCAAATTATTTTTCACCTTTTCAGCTCGAGATGCACTAAATAAATGGTACCTTTCTTCTTTTTTATTAACCATCTGCATTTCGTTTTAAGTAATAAAGTAGAGAATGGAAACAGGGAATGTGCCAAATAGACAACAACCTGACAAAAGAGCAGAAAAGAGTCCAAGACCACCAATGGGTCTTCAACGCAGAGAGAAAATCCAACACCCAGAGATGGGCTTCATAAGTAAATTCACTTTATACCTTAATAGCAATAAACATGTTTACTGTTATTTAATTGATTTCACAGTCTGTAAACTCTGTGTAAACTGTAGAGTTTGTTTTACTTTTATGCTGTGAAAAAGTTAAAAATGGATACGGAAAATATAAATATCTTTTAGTCTATTGATTAATTGTGTCCTTGAGTTGCTGTCTCAGTTGACATTTATCCAACAGGTAAATCTTATCATGCTTATCAAAAGAAGTATCAACAACATGCTACCTCAAAATAAAAATTTGTAAGGGGTTCCGCAGAACCCAGTGTCTCACCTGCGATTGCTGCTGTCAGTGTAAAAGTGTAAAAAATTTTTATTTAGATGCTATTTCTTGGTATTGAAGATTAGCTTCTGTCCAAGTTTCATAACAATCAATGAAGGTTTACAAATTTATCATGTAAAAAAAATGTAATCCCAGACTGTCTGATAATGTTAACTGTAAAAAACTAAGTCTAGCTATCAGAACTAGAGGCTCTCAGTAGTTTCAGAGAAGAAGATTTTTGTAAAAGATTACAAAAATTTATGAAAAATTGTTAAAAATTGACTATAAAGGGCAATAACTCCTAAAGGGTCGACTGACAATTTTGGTCATGACGACTTATTTGTAGATCTTACTTTGCTGAACATAATTGCTGTTTACAGTTTATCTCTATCTATAATAATATTCAAGATAATAACCAATAAAATGCTCTGCAGGGCGCAGCTTGATACGACCGCAGAGGTCGAACCCTGAACAGTTGGGGCAAGTATGGACACAACATTCAAGCTTGATACAGCTCTGAATTTGGATTGTGATTAAATATTTGACACAGCATAGGTTTCTGACACAGAATGAATGTGGTCTAAGAACTTAAAATTTTAAATTGGACATTTACCTATTATGGTCCAATATCCAAAATCTAAATACATGGTGAGATTCAGCAAATCAAAGAACCCCAAGAATTCAATTTTTGTGAAAATCAAACTAAGTTTAATTTTGGACCCTTTGGACCTTAATGTAGACCAATTTGAAAACGGGACAATACTGTGCAATTGAATATTTCTTGCTATTGCGCAATACTGTGCAATTAAAAATTTCTTGCTATTGCACAATACTGTGCAATTGGATATTTTTCTTGCTATTGCGCAATACTGTGCAATTGAAGATTTCTTGCTATTGCGCAATACTGTGCAATTGAAGATTTCTTGCTATTGCGCAATACTGTGCAATTGAAAATTTCTTGCTATTGCACAATACTTAATACAATAATTTTCAAATCCTGTTTGGTGTGTATCTCCTGCCATATCATTATTATTTGCTTTTAAATATAAATCAGAAATTACCAACTTAAAATGGAAAATTTTAAAGAAAAAAAAGGAAAAAAGGAAAAAAAGGAAAAAATAAAAATCCCCCAATTTTTGAACCCCCTTATGATTCATCACCCCAAACTCAATCCCAGCCTTCCCTTTGTGGTATGGTACCTTGCAGTACAATTTCAGAGAGATCCATACACTTGAACACAAGCTACATGTATTGTCTGGAAACTAGAAAAATGCTTGTTTTTTGGCCCCTTTTTGGCCCCAAATTCCTAAACTTTTAAGGCAATTACCCCCAAACTCAAACCCAGCTTTCCCTTTGTGATATGGAACCTTGTAGTACAATTTCATAAAGATCCATACACTTACACACAAGTTATTGTCCTGAAACAAGAAAAATGCTTGTTTTTTGCCCCTTTTTTGCCCCTAATTCCTAAAATTTTGAGGCAATTACCTCCAAAATCAATCCCAGCCTTCCCTTTGTGGTATGGTACCTTGCAGTACAATTTCAGAGAGATCCATACACTTGAACACAAGTTATTGTCTGGAAACTAGAAAAATGCTTATTTTTGGCCCCTTTTTGGTCCCTTATTCCTATACCTTTTGGGCAATTACCCCCAAACTCAATTCCAGCTTTCCCTTTGTGATATGGAACCTTGTAGTACAATTTCAGAAAGATCCATACACTTTCACACAAGTTATTGTCATGAAACTAGAAAAATGCTTGTTTTTTGCCCCTTTTTTTGCCCCTAATTCCTAAAATTTGGAAGTAATTACCCCCAAAATCAATCCCAGCATTCCCTTTGTGATATGGAACCTTGTAGTACAATGTCAGAGAGATCCATACACTAACACACAAGTTATGTCTGGAAGTTACAAAAATGCTTATTTTTGGCCCCTAATTCCTTAACTGTTGGTACCATTACCCCCAAAATTAATCCCAACCTTCCTTTTGTGGTACTGAACCTTATGGTAAAATTTCATAAAGATCCATTCACTTAACTAAAGTTAAGAGTGCGAAAACCAATGTGTCTTCGGACGACGACGACGCCAACATCATACCAATATACGACCGCAAAATTTTTTTGCGGCTGTATAAAACTGCAAATTTCCTTAAAATTACCAATTCAGGGGCAGCAACCCAACAACAGGTTGTCAGATTTATCTGAAAATTTCAGGGCAGATAGATCTTGACCTGATAAGCAGTTTTACCCTAGTCAGATTTACTCTAAATGCTTTGTTTTCAGAGATATAAGCCAAAATCTACATTTTACCCCTATGTTCTATTTTTAGCCATGGCGGCCATCTTGGTTGGTTGGCGGGGTCATCTTACATATTTTTTAAACTAGATACCCTAATGATGAGTGTGGCCAAGTTTGGTTAAATTTGGCCCAGTGGTTTCAGAGGAGATTTTTGTAAATGCTAACGTCGACGGACGACGACGACAACGGACGACGGACGCCAAGTGATGAGAAAAGCTCACTTGGCCCTTTGGGCCAGGTGAGCTAAAAAAACTGAAAATGAAAAAAATACATTTTCAAAAGTTTGCTTCAGACATTATCTCTAAATCATTAAAACGCTACTGCCAAAGTTTCATAAAACTCTATGAAGGTTTGACAAAGTAATTGATGTGTAACAAACTTAAACCCCAGACTGTATCTACTTGTTAACTGTAAAAAAGACTAAGTCCATTTATCAAAAAAATAAGGAAAAATGAAAATAAATATTTCCAAAATTTTTCTCTGGATACTATATTTTGTTCATCATGTTCATAAACAAGTTTCTGTCCAAATTTCATAAATTTCCATGAAGCTTTGACAAAGTTATTGATGACTTAAAAACTTTAACCTCAGACTGAGCCTGAGTGTTAACTGTAAAAAAACTAAGTCCATTTATCAGTAAAATACGGAAAAAAGAAAAAAAATATTTTCAATATTTTGCTCTGGGTACGGTCTTTTGGTCATGAACAAGCTTCTGTCCAAATTTTATAAAATTCCATGAAGGTTTGACAAAGTTATTGTTGACTGAAAAACTTTAACCTCAGACAAAATCTGAGGTTAACTGTAAAAAAAAACTAATTCCATTTATTAGTAAAATACAGAAAAATGAAAATAAATATTTTCAAAATTTTGCCTTGGATACTGTATTTTGGTCATAAACAAGCTTCTGTCCCAATTTCATAAAATTCCATGTAGGTTTGACAAAGTTATTGATGTCCCAAAAAAACTTTAACCACAGACTGAACCTAAATGTTGATGCCGCCGACGCCGGAATCTAGGATTGCTATGTCTCGCTTTCGCGAAATAAATTTCACATGCTCGACAATAAACCTCATAGTTAGATTAGATTTTAAATAACCTGGGTAATCAAATTAAAAATAAAACCATTTAGCTAAACTAGAATGCATAATGGTTTAGGGCCCAGCTGTATCCCGCCTCTGTGTGAAGGATTTTCTCGCTGGGTTCAAGACCTTTGTGGCCTTGGGCTGTTTTCTGCTCTTTGGCTTTGCTTTTGTCTCTATGACACATTCCCCATTTCCATTCTCTATTATTTACATATCCCACCTCATAACTGTCATCCAATACTTTAGTTATGATCAGTTACAACTGTATGGCAAAATCAGAAAAGGCATGAATTTACTATGAAAGACAACAATACTTCAAACTGTTATGTCCTATTGTATGGTAAGTATTGATGCATAGTCTTAATCTTCAAGCAAAAATATTTATGTGAAAAGTCTGTGAGCCAATTACCAGTCAGAGCTCTGACATAAACAAGTCAGAATAAACTGACTTCTATAAGTCAGATATAATTTGATGTAAGTGTTATCTCCTTCTTGCACTTAACAGAATATGACTTGTACGGGTCAGTTTTGTCAGACTTTAGTTTATCATAAAATGACTTCAGCAGGTCAGCTTTTGCACATTAAAATGTGACTTTATATCTCAATATTTTTAACAAGATTTATGCCCCTTTTAGATGCATTTTGACCTACAGAAGTCAATTTTGTTCTGACTTGAAGCAGTCAATACTACAACTTTAAAATATACATTTATATATAAAACAAACGGTGATTTCTTGTATATTTACCCTTTGTTTACTGAATTTTGTAAAATAAATAAATAAAGAAACAACAGTTAAGAATAAAATGTTTATTCACTGACAAGAAATAACTGTACATTTAAAACATGTAAATGAATATAAAAGTATCAATTAATAAACTAAAAGTGGCAGATTGAGATGGGCTTAAAGGAAGTAGACTTCTGAATTGAAATCTTGTTTTGCAAAATGACTCAAACAAGTCACATTATGTTCTGACTTCAAAGAGTCAGTCAA
This sequence comes from Mytilus coruscus, assembly GCA_017311375.1. NCBI lineage: Eukaryota > Metazoa > Mollusca > Bivalvia > Mytilida > Mytilidae > Mytilus > Mytilus coruscus. The sequence goes on along the minus strand of CM029597.1, from coordinate 6,566,113 downwards.
AACTTGTATTTAACATATTGCAACTTTTCAGTCTGTCTTAAAAATGTATGGGAAAGTCAGGAAATAAGGTCCCATTATAAAAGTCACCATAGTGAGGACTATAAACAAAACCAAAATATATTTCGTAAAATATTCAATTCATAATGTACTTGTTTTCAAATATTTTATTCAAATAGTAATTATCTTAAAGTTTTATTTTATTTCTGTATTTCATGACTTTTCTTTTCTGCTAAGTTAACACATGGAAATTATGGTTGAAAAAATATATTTTAGTAACCATTTGACCCAATTATTTCTCAATACATTTGTTTGTACTTCTAAAATAATCAACTACAAAATGCAGCAGTGGCAGATTCTGAAAGTGGCTTAAAAGAAGAACAAATAGATTTTATTGGAAACTTTGTTCTGCAAACTGACTTAAACAAGTCAATCATGTTCTGACTTTAAAAGTCAGTCCTTAACTAAGTTTATTGAGATGGTCAGGCATTATAAAATGATATTAATGAATGTATTGGAAAAGTTATTTAAAGACACCGGAAATACATGTAAGATCCTGTAAAATAAATAACCATTTGACTTAATTATTTCTAAAAATTTATTAAATAATAAAATCAATGGCAGTTTCAGAAAGAAAGGGGGTCTTAGTGGAAGTTCACCTTACGAAACACTCAATTTTAAGTGTAGCATTTTCATATGAATATTAAGAATGTATTAGAAAATCAGATAAAAGACAAAGTAAATACGGTCCCTTAAAAGTCACAATCACAAATAATAATGACTGTAAAAATGTATATCTTAAGTATAATTCAATATATAAATGTGAAATTTTTGTTTTCAAAGATTTCATCAAATTATTATCTTATTTTTTCATAATTCATGACCATGATGATGTTTTATAAATTTAAACAAGGAACTGTTAATTGTTAAAAATATTTTAATGACCATTTCATTCACATTATGTTCTGACTTCAAAGAGTCAGTCAAAACTTAGATTAAACATATTGCAACTTTTAAGTCAGTCTTAAAGAATGTATGGAAAGTCAGGAAATAAGGTCCCATTAAAAAGTCACCATAGTGAGGACTATAAACAAAACTCAAATATATTTGGTACAAATTTTTACTCTAACATATATTTTGTTTTCAAATATTTTATTCAAATTATCTTAAAGTTTATTCTATTTCTGTATTTTCATGACTTTTCTTTTCCAATAAGTTAACACATGGAAATTATCGTCGTAAAAATATATTTTAGTAACCATTTGACTCAATTATTTCTCAATACATTTGTTTGTATTTCTAAAATAATCAACTACAAAATGTAGCAGTGGCAGATTTTGAAAGTGGCTTAAAAGAAGAACAAATAGATTTTATTGGAAACTTTGTTCTGCAAACTGACTTAAACAAGTCAAATCATGTTCTGACTTTAAAAGTCAGTCCTTAACTAAGTTTATTGAGATGGTCAGGCATTGTAAAATGATATTAATGAATGTATCGGAAACGTCATTTAAAGACACCGGAAATACATGTAAGATCCTGTAAAATAAATAACCATTTGACTTAATTATTTCTAAAAAAATTTAAATGATAAAAACAATGGCAGTTTCAGAAAGAAAGGGGGTCTGAGTGGAGGTTCACCCTATGAAACACTCAATTTTAAGTGTAGCATTTTCATATGAATATTAAGAATGTATTGGAAAATCTGATAAAAGACAAAGTAAATACGGTCCCTTATAAAGTCACAATCACAAATAATAATGACTGTAAAAATGTTTATCTAGTATAATTCAATATATAAATGTGAAATTTTTGTTTTCAAAGATTTCATCAAATTATTTATCTTATTTTTTCATAATTCATGACCATGATGATGTTCTTATAAATTTAAACAAGGAACTGTTAATTGTTAAAAATATTTTAATGACCATTTCATTCACATTATGTTCTGACTTCAAAGAGTCAGTCAAAAACTTAGATTAAACATATTGCAACTTTTAAGTCAGGAAATAAGGTCCCATTAAAAAGTCACCATAGTGAGGACTATAAACAAAACAAAAATATATTTGGTACAAATTTTTATTCTAACATATATTTTGTTTTCAAATATTTTATTCAAATTATCTTAAAGTTTATTCTATTTCTGTATTTTCATGACTTTTCTTTTCCAAAAGTTAACACATGGAAATTATGGTTGTAAAAATATATTTTAAGTAACTATTTGACTCAATTATTTCTCAATACATTTGTTTGTACTTCTAAAATAATCAACAACAAAATGCAAACTGACTCAAACAAGTCACATTATGTTCTGACTTGAAAGAGTCAGCCAAAACTTCTGAACTTATTGTAACTTTTAAGTTAGGCAGTGTCATGTGACCTCTAAGGAAACAAATAAGAAAAAATTATATATTCTTTAGAAGAAAAAAAAGTAATATAAGCAGATTTCAGGTTGCATGTTCTTAATTGCTTACAAATAACTTTATCAATGTTTATCAACTTTAACAAAATTCCAGTATTTCTTATCCTGTAAAATGTTTTGTGTTTTATGAAATATTTGACTGAAGTAAGTATCGCTAAGTTCTCTTTCAAGTTTTTATTATGTTTACCCATCAATCAATGTCATATTAAAATTAAATATTATAATTTGTCAATTAACACAAAAATATCAGGTTTACTATTCTAATTTAAAGCATGTATTTATCAGGTTAGGGTGAAAAATATAAGTCAGAAATTCAGATCTCTTAATCTTTGTTAATGTCTTACCTCTTATATTGTCCTTCTAACTTCTAAATTAGCAATGATTAACATGATTAACAAAGACTGTTTATATTTCGAGAGGAAAAATGAATAAGCATCAGGGACTGAAATTTGATTCATAATTTGAACCACCATAGGTTAAACAATGGACAATTGTCTTAAGACATTGGGAAAGGTGTTTAAAAATTCTGAGTTTTTCTGACCTTAATAAGTCAGAACATTCTGACTCTTTAGGTCAGAATATTGACTTCAATTTTCTTCTAAATTCTTAAGAAAAAAGACTATCTGTATTTCAAATAAGAGGTAAATGCTTCATGTGGCTAAGCATCTGTGGTCCGTTATTAATTTCAGATTAGATTTATAGATGTATAAATTTCAAAGGAAAACAAATATGTCATGTACATGTAGTTAATTTATTTTTGATATTTTATTATATTTTTAAAATGAGAAAAAAAATTTAATAAATTGACTACATGTACAACTTAACGAAAAACAATAAAATTTGATTAAGCTTTCTTATATTAACATGATTAACACAAACCTATTGGTTTTTTTTAAGTTAAATTTATTCTAATTGGTCAACCTCAACTTACATGAAAGTATGAAAAAGTTAAACAGTAGAACTATGATTTTTTTGTGATATAAGCCTAAAAATATGTAAAATATGAGGAAAATAGAAAATCAGCAAAATTGGGTACTTCAAATGAACGCAGCACACCCAAAAAAGTAGTGCACTACCATATGATTTTATGTAAATAACATTCTAACAGTCATATAAACACAAAAATCAGATTAAGAATAAAGTTTAATACAAGAAATTTTTGGCTCCTGAGACTTTTTAAGGTCAGTAAATTCTGACTTTTTAAGGTCAGAATATTGACTACTAATTTTCTTCTAAATTCTGAAGAAACAAAGACTATCTGTATTTCAAATAAAAGATCAGTGGCAGATACAGAACTTTTATACACTGAAATGCAGTCAACTTTAGCGTTTGATAGTTCATTGATAACATTCTGGCGTATCACAAACAAACAACTTGTAACGTCTCATTTCATTGGCGAAAGATTCAAATACAACAACAATCGTAGTGTGCGTGAATTGACACAGGTGACTGACTATGGAATGTACTATGTTACTACGAACGTAAAACAAGGATTTGACAATGTATAGTTTACAAATCTTTGGTCAAAAGAATTAAATAAATGTTTTGTGAATTTCAAATAGTTCTGTCGAAATATTATACTGCAGCAACATAATTATCTTGTACCGCATTATGAAAACATAAGGATAAAATAAAATGCAATGTGCCGCTTTTATACGGACGATTAAGGAACCACTTTTAATTTCTTTCAATGTCGTAGTTACTTATAATAAGGATCTCATAATACTGATCCATTACAATAATTACATTAATTTATGATGGGTTGCACATTCCTCTTTTAGTGTTTTCGTGCTATAAAGCGAACATACAGAACTTACACAGTAGCTAAGCGTTTGGTCATTCAGAAATTACGTATCATAAACGGAGCAAATTGTCCCGAAATATAGTAACAAAACAACAATAATCGTATCATTTGTACACGTGAATGAAGACTAGTATGCACTATCATGGTCACCACGAAATTCAAATGAATTCAGTGAAGGCATGTTGGTGTAAAAGGATTGAAATGTTACATCGGCGAAGATTTTTCTTTTGTATGTGTGGAACTAAAAAATAAATAAATACTTGTGAGAAATATCGTAGTTTATAAGGAACAATATAAATGTACTGTTTTCGATTTTAATTGGCTGAAAACTTATCTTTTAATTTCATACCGTAAGAATAGTGATTTGCATAACATTGATGAACTATCCGCCAAAGTGACGTGTAGTATGCATGCGTATTTAAAATGAAATACAAAATCATACATACAAGATAAACTGATAAACGAAATATTAAGAAATTATTTATAAGCGGATGACTGAATGCATGTACAAGAAGGACCCACCTTTTATCAATACGTTTAATGAATAAACACGCTTTTAAAGTCATATGAAACGAGTGACTGGTGAAAAATAATGTTTATTCAATTATTGAACCAATGCATGTATTTATCATAAACTTAGTCTTCTGTGCACAATGTTATCATTTTTTACGCAAATATATCGTATAATCGTCAATTTTTTTTCTATATGTCTGTTATAATGTGAAAATATGGCGGCTAATTATTTGTCGTGTTTTGAAGCTGAAGATTACCGATTGTCACCTTATAGATCCTTATAGTAAACAATCAACAAAGAAGCATGCATATTGAGCACGTGTATAACATGTACAATCAGATAATAGTTTATTTCAATGAAAGATCCATGCGTATTGCGATCACCGGATTTTACGAGACGAGTTACGCTAAGGTCACTTTGCATACTGAAAATATGTCGTGAATTGTTTCCGGAAGCAAGCAATTAAAAAGTAAACTTTATCTAAATGTGGACAAATCATAGCATTTTCTTCAGAAAAAGTATATGTACATAGGTTTTATAGTGAAAACTATCCATTTAGTTATAAAAACAAATGCATCTTTTTTTAAATTTTGAGGTTTCATATGACTTTAAAACTGATTGTTTTCTATGTAACTATTTCAATATTTACAATATATAGTTTACGTTCGTTTTTCAACCGAGAATAGCAAAACAGATAATTATAAAATTCATTAAGTATATCGCTGGAGTTTATAAAGTACATTTCCTTCCACTGTGCCATGGTTTGCCATCTCCATATTTCTCTAAACAAAGTATGGTTGGTTACATGTTTTGAATTTACTTAGAATTTCGGATTTTTCTCAAAATTAAGTAAACTGAATCAGAAAATAATCACACTATTCTTAGTCGAATACCTAAAACTTGAGAAAGATATGAAAAGGCAGGATGAGCAACTTGGCAAAAGGACGGATGACGATTTACAATGTATGTAAAAAATCCAGACAAACTAATAAAAAAGGCAGGACCAAATAGACTGAAAAATAAAAGACAGGACAGATATTACAACTAAAAAAAGAACAAAATGTTTCATTCAAGGCCCCACTCCCATCAAAATAAAATGGTAGATTTCTTAATCCAGAACCAACTGAGAGGAGACAGTTGAATTAAATATTTCGATGTGAAACCTGTTAAGATTTTAAAGTTTAAAATTTCACTATTGCACAAAATTATGAATTCAATGAATTTTACGTGTACATGTATATAAAAGCTAGAATTGCTATGGGATAATCAAGAACACAATCATGTACGTGAATACGACGATGGAAGGTTATAACAACCTTGACCGGTTACGTGAATACTGATCAGTCCATTCAACTTATAGTACGCGTGTTCTATTTTCGCAGGTGTGAGGTCGAAGGTTTGAATTGACCAATGAAAACGATCGTTCCTTTGCGAGTTAATCTAATAAAGTTTGTTTGACTGATTACGTCGCACTACCTTTCGCTAAGCTTCACGCATTTTAGTATAAAGGAGTGGGCACCTGGATCTGCCACCAGAGGTAATGCTTCATGGGGCTAAGCATCTGTGGTGATTGTCCATTATTAATTTCAGTTTAGAATCATAGATGTATAAATTTCAAAGTCAAAACATCTTTTTCTTTCAATTTTAGCATAACATTAAATGATTACATGTACATGTACAAATGTATATTGACAGTTGCGGTGAAACAAACTTTTTTCTCAGGGTCAAAAACAAAACAAAATATTTTTTCTCCAAAAACTGAATAAAAATTTTTTTAAAATCCATAGACAACCCCCACGGTCAGAGGAGTACATTCTAAAGTTACTAACATAACAAGTGCATTCATATTCTAAAATACTTTAAACAACAAAGAAATCATTTGTTTAAAACATTCTAAGTTTTTCTGACTTTAATAAGTCAAAAATTCTGACTTTTGAGGTCAGAATATTGACTTCAAATTTTATTCTAAATTCTGAAGAAACAAAGACTATATCTGTATTACATGTTTTTCAAATAAGAGCTGAATGCTTCAAGAGGTTAAGCATCTATGGTCGGTTATAAATTACAGATTAGAATTATCATGATTATAGATGTATAAATTTCAAAGTCAAAAACATTGTTTTTCTTTCTACTTTAGCATTTATACAAAAAAAAAAAATGTAGTGGCAGTTGAGGGTGAAACAATTTTTCTTTCTCAGGGTTGAAAAACAAATTATTTTTTCTCCAAAACTGAATAAAAATTTTTTTTAAATCCATAGACCCCCCATCCCGGTCAGAAGAGTACATTCTAAAGTTACTAACACAACAAGTGCATTCATATTCTAAAAATACTTTAAACAATAAAGAAATCACGTTTGTTTAAAACATTCTGAGTTTTTCTGACCTTAGTAAGTCAAAAATTCTGACTTTTGAGGTCAGAATATTGACTTCAAATTTTATTCTAAATTCTGAAGAAACAAAGACTGTATCTATATTACATGTATTTCAAATAAGCATGATAAGAGCTGAATGCTTCATGAGGTTAAGCATCTATGGTCGGTTATGAATTACAGATTAGAATTATAGATGTATAAATTTCAAAGTCAAAACATTGTTTTCTTTCAACTTTAGCATTTATACAAAAAAAATATAGTGGCAGTTGAGGGTGAAACAATTTTTTCTTTCTCAGGGTTGAAAACAAATTATTTTTCTCCAATAACTGAATAAAAAAATCCAAAAATCCATAACCCCCAAGAAAATCAAAAATACTTTAAACAATAAAGAATTCAGTTTCGTTTCATAAATCCTGAGTTTTTCTGACCTTAATAAGTCAGAAAATTCTGACTTTTTAAGGTCAGTAAATTCTGACTTTTACGGTCAGAATATTGACTACTAATTTTCTTCTAAATTCCAAAGAAACAAAGACTATCTGTATTTCAAATAAAAGATCAGTGACAGATACAGAACTTTTATAAAGAGGGGCACCTGGATCTGCATCCAGAGGTAATGCTTCATGAGGCAAAGCATCTGTGGTGATTGTCCATTATTAATTTCAGTTTAGAATCATAGATGTATAAATTTCAAAGTCGAAAACATTTTTTTCTTTCAATTTTATCATTACATTTAATGACTTCATGAACATGTATATTGACAGTCATGGTGAAACAAACTTTTTTCTCAGGGTCAAAAACAAAACCAAATATTGTTTTCTCCAAAACTGAATAAAAAAAATCCAAAATAATCCAGACAACCCCCACCCCAGACACCCCACGGTCAGAGGAGTACATTCTAAAGTTACTAACACAACAAGTGCATTCATATTCTAAAATACTTTAAACAATAAAGAAATGTTTAAAACATTCTGAGTTTTTCTGACCTTAATAAGTCAAAAATTCTGACTTTTGAGGTCAGAATATTGACTTCAAATTTTATTCTAAATTCTGAAGAAACAAAGACTATATCTGTATTACACGGTACATGTATTACAAATAAGAGCTGAATGCTTCATGTGGCTAAGCATCTATGGTCGGTTATAAATTACAGATTAGAATTATAGATGTATAAATTTCAAAGTCAAAAACAATGTTTTTCTGTCAACTTTAGCATTTAAACAAAAAAATATAGTGGCAATTGAAGGTGAAACATTTTTTCTTTCTCAGGCTTTAAAACAAAAACAAAATATTTTTTTCTCCAAAAAATGAATAAAAAAAAAATCCAAAAAAAAAAAACATACCCCCCCCTTTACACCCCCAAAAAGAAAATCAAATAGTTGCTACAAAAAGAGAAACGAAAAAAAAAAAAGATTTAAGTCAACTCAGAACAGTTAAAAAATCAATTCATGATTTAGTTTAAAAATAGAAATACTACGTAATGTCTGTCTGAAATTACGTAATGATGGTCAGAACGTTTGCTCGAAGTAATAGTTTACTTTTCGAATAGGAAAATAAGGTTAATCCTGTTTAAGACAACACGAGTTATCTCCAAAATAACAATCCATTACAATAACAACATTTTCTGACGTGAACAAGTCAGAATTGGCAAACACCAGGTCATCTCACAGACCACGCGCCCGTATTTACAGGTCACGCGCCTTCATGAAACAGCAAAAACATCACTGGCATGAAACTCCTTTATACGCAAAAAATATAAAAATCGCCATAAAAATACGGAGGGTATATGTATTACCCTTCTGAAAATGCCCACAATGACCGAGATTTTCACTAAAAAACGTAAATAATCAATAAAGTACTCAATGACTTCTCTTCGTGATACTTCCAAAACAACAACATTCAATCACGTGAACTCTACGCAAAAACCACGTGATCGCATTTGAAATAGATCGTGGCAATTTCAAAATAACTTCTGGTTTGACGGATTCGATGGAAAACTACGAAAACAAAACTGACGCGTACAGGTCAGAATTTCAAAACACTTTCTGACTGGAAGAAGTCAGTTTATTCTGACTTGTTTATGTCAGAGCTCTGACTGATTACTTTTCACAATAATTGATTCAACTCCAGCAAATATGTGATTTTCATTTAAAAATCTTGTTGATACTGATTCTTGTTTTGATATGAAATATCCTGCCCGTCTGTATGAATTCTTATAGTAATATTGGATTGATTGATTGATTGATTGTTGGTTGCTTAACGTCCAGTGGCTGTAATATTGGAGGAAGCATATATATAATGTAAACTTTATGTATTATGGATTTGTTTAGCAGTGTTAACCCTTTCAACGCTACACAAAAAAATAGAAAAATGGCTGCTGCTGCTGCATTTTTTTTGTGTTCATTCATTAGAACAGTATATTCCTTTTCAGACTGCTGTATCTTTTTTATTATTAGAGATACAGACAAAGTTAGTGCATGAAAAATGCTCAGGAGAGCATGAACTGTAATGTTATGCAATTTTTTAGTAAAATTTTCATCAAGCTACCTGCATTTTCAGATAATTAACAGGTAAAAGGTGTAAATTATTGTATTTGTGTTGAATTTTAAATAAAAACAACTTTTAATCTTTATTTATTTTGTTTTATCTCCCATATAATAAAGAAGACACCAGTTGCTCGATTCCGTGATGTATTTGCAACGTATAATGTAAACGTGGCGCAAATAAGTGGCTCTGTCCTCAAAATTTTCAGTCAACCTCTGTTTTCCCCCCTTTATGTCTCGTAAAGATCGACCAAATCATATTTCCCACACGAATTGAATGTAATTAACACATTGAAATAAGGGGAAACCTTTTAACTATTCCTCGTTGTCAGTTTCGCCATAGACATGCTGAAATATTTCCATATTTACAGTGTCTTTTTCGATTTCCGCCATTTGCATTTGTCGAAATATTTCTTTTAATTTTTCTTCTACTGCATGCTTTTACCATTAAAATTCCCGCAATTTCAAGTGCAAACAGGACCTTGTATATCCTCGATTCATACGAGGAAAAATTAGAGAGGACCAGAATGAAAACTGAATGGTTACAAGTCTGGAGGAAAATTTCATCGTTATCGCGACATATGCCGCAAGGCGTACGTCATAGCGGCATATGCCGTGTATAGTGTTGAAAGGTTTAATAATAAATCTATTGTTTAAAGGAGCATTTCATTTATGTCTAAATTTAATTCTGTTTGCTTACAAATTCCATGAGTAAAATTTGAATATAGAATACACTGTAGTATGAATTGATAGTACATACATGTTTGGCTGTATGAATCTCCATCTGTAATTTGAGTGGTGCATGTAATCCCTGTGTATTACGTAACATAGAAAAGTCCATTGTTCTTTTGTTCTCATCCCACTGAAATTAATAAAACTATGCAATAATATTTAAAACTGTTAACACTGTTAAATGTCTTGCTTTTTAGTTATTTTTATAATGCAAATGCTGAAATTAAAATAGCAATATACTTTAACATGTAAGTTATGCAAATATTCAAAGTCAACGAACCATAACTGAAGGTACAGGGCTAAACAATCTCCATGGAAATGAGATGTGCCAACACTAATACAACTTCATACCAAATACCATTGACCTATTATAAGTCTTCCCTTTAAACAAACCTAAACGCAAACATTAACTTGTAAACTATGTAAAAGTTTCAAAGTCAATGCACCATGATGAGGGTGTGGGGCTATATAATCTCCATGGAAACATTTCTTGCAAATGCCAATCATTTGCATACCAAATATCATTGACTTAACATTAGTGGTTCTTCTTAAACTGATCTAATCATAAAACTAATACATGTAAACTAAGCAAAAGTTTCAAAGTCAATAGACCATGACTGAGGGGGCAGGGCTAAATATTTTCCATTGAAATGAGATGTGCTAATGCTTATACAACTGCATACGAATTAACATTGGCCTACCACTAATCGTTCCCCTTAAATTGACCTAATCACAAACTAATACATGTAAACTAAGCAAAGTTTCAAAGTCAATAGACCATGACTGAGGGGGCAGGGCCAAATAATCTCCATGGAAATGAGATATGCCAATGCTTATATAACTGCATACCAAATGTCATGGACCTACCACTAGTGGTTCACCATAAACTAGACCTAATCACAACCTAATACATTGTTGACGCCGCCCCCAACGCCGGAAACAGCATACCTAGGTCTCGCTTTTTGACTCCCATCAAGGGGAGACAAAAACTGATATTAAGGAGCTGTTCTGTAATAATTTAGATAAAACAGTTATCAATCAAGTAAAGCTTAATTCCCATATACATGTCATGCATGTAGACAGTAGTGCTTTATTAACTGAATAACCATAAAATGCTGACTGATTACACAATCATGCTTCATTTGAGATCTTTTCTTATCTTTTTATATAAAAACATAAAACATATATAAGCATAATAGAATTGAGGTTGTTTCAATGGAAAATTGAAGTGTATTTTCTGCTGATTCCTTCAGACTTATTCAATTCGTGCGAGAGTTTGAAAATGTATACTTCAATAAATTCAGCAAATATAACCTTCATTTTAGTGTGCTTTGGGGCCCTTTATAGCTTGTTGTTCGGTGTGAGCCAAGGCTCCGTGTTGAAGGCCGTACATTGACCTATAATGGTTTACTTTTATAAATTGTTATTTGGATGGAGAGTTGTCTCATTGGCACTCACACCACATCTTCCTATATCTATTAGACTAGCCTCGGTCTAATGAGTCAAGCCTTTTCAATTTGATTTTTATAATTTGTTTTTATAGTGTGCTGTTACACTACTGTTCCCTGTTAGGGGAGGGTTGAGTGCGCCCAAACTTGTCTAACCAACCAAGACGCATTCTTTATGTGCCTTTCCCAAGTCAGTAGCCTGTAATGTAGGGGTTGTTGTCTGCTTATTTATTCATTACTAATAATGCCAAAAAATGCTTTAAAAGATAAATTTTCAGAATAAAATGAATGGATATTTACAGAACTCTATACTTGCAATGTCATGGATAATTTTCATTATGTTGACAAATGCTAGTCAAACTCATGTGCAACATCATGAAAGTAGAAAATGAAATTATAAACTATCTGTTGGGGGTGGGTTCTTAAGAAGAAAAAAAACACACTAAGCTTAGCTATTATGGAAAGTCAAATGCATTTCAAAGAAAATTTCAACAGTGAGCATACATGTTTTTCTGAATATTCCAAGGGATGAACTGCTCTCTCTAATTTTCTTCCTGGTTGTAAACTGAAAGTAAAGAAATAATTAAAGATGATTTTATCCACAAAACTCAAAATCTTAAATCCAACTTATTATTTATTGTTTCTCATGTTCAAGAAGAATAAAGAATCATATGGATGCAAGGTAGCTAATGAAATAGCAAACCCAAATACAATTTTCAAGAGACTGAAGACTCAGTGCTGAAGTGTATGGATGGTAATGCATTAACATACAATATATCAATGACCTTTCACATGTTTCACAAATACTTCTTCATAAAATTTGAAAGTCATAGGAGCATGACTTATAGAAAGGAGTCTCATATATATATAAGTTGCATGTGATTGAGATATTATTGATGCTTATACAATTGTACACATATATATCAAATATTAAAGATCTATCAAAAAGTACTTCTTCTGATAAGACTTTAAAATAAATTAACATTAGGTATTGATACATGTAAATGTAAATGCTAGAATATCAGCACAGGTCTCACTTCGCTCATTTTTGTTCCAGGCAAGACAGAATAGAAACTAGACTAAGTGATGCCCCCGCACTCCACTCTGAAGTAACTGTATTATAACAAAGGACTTTCTTTGAGATATTATTGTGTCTGGGAGACACAAATGATGCCCCCGCAGATGCAAAGTGTTATTTCAAAATACACAAAGATGAGCATGGGGCACATAGGTCTATGGTTCACTGTAGGAGGAGTTATCTGGAAATGCTATGCACCTCTTATGCAAGTATATACCTGGTACTCCAAAAATGACAAAGTTCAACTATCTCCAAAAAGAGCAAATATCCATAAAAATCAAAACCCTGACCACATGCACACCTTCAATATATGTACAAACAGCCAGCAAAGTGAAAACTTCCTAGCATTCAAACTGTAGGAGGAGTTGTGTGGAATAGCTATATATCTATAATGGGACAGACAGACAGACGGGAGTAAAACAATATGTATCATGTGTATTATGGTCATGCTCATTTATATATATACATGTATTTTGCGTGGATGTTTTTTTCTTTTCTTTTAAGGGTTGGGGTTTGATGTGTTTTTGTCTCCTTTGGGTATACCCAACATCTTTTATTTATACACACGGTAAAGATTTCTTATAGAGTAGAGTATATAACATAAAATCCTCTTACCCATGAAGCATGACATTAGGAACTCCATATTGTCCTTCTGGAATATCAACAATGTGTTGTCCTCTGACTGAGGGTCTAAGGGAGGGATAATTCTACAAAAAAACATTGTGGTAATAAATAATGAAAAGTACAACTGTACAATAAGAAGATTTGGATTTATTTGGGTGACTGGTTTTCCTCCCAGTAAAATGATGAAATACAGCATCTCAAAATTTTAATTGGTATAATTTCATGTAAAATTGTGGGAATACAGGTAGTAGCTTTTGAGGGCAATTTAGATTCTTCATCCTTTTTTTTTATAGATACATGTATATTCAGATTTTAATTAATTATTTGTGAGATATGTTCCATCTTTCTCCCTAAGTTTTTTTCATGAACATTTTTTTTCTGTATGTATACATTTTAATACATGATCTACCAGCTATGTGTATAGAGTCCTGGGATAAAAAAATATAAATTCAACATTGTTACACGAGGAATCTTCAACTTATTTTCAAATATATTATAAATATAAGAAGATGTAGTATGAGTGGTATGAGTGCCAATGAGACAACTCTCCATATACTTATATTAAATTGGTATATATATCTTAAACAAAAAAAGTCTCCTGATCAAGGGTCCGAATACGGTCATATTTGCCAGTCATGACCAAAACGGAAAGCAATTTGTCCTAAACGGAAGATTGGGATTTAGGAGTCCTGATCTTCTGTACATAAATTAATTCATGTTAAGATTCAGAACATATTTCATTATTAGGTCTTTCCACTTTTCTGTGGAAAGATCTATTGATTTTGTTCTGATTTTTATTATTGTTTTAATTTTTTTCTTCTTCCGCCACTTTTTTCTTGAGTGTAAATTTTGTTTCGCAAGATGTCGCTTAGATGTTTGGCATATATATATCTCACAGTTTATGCGCATTTGAAAAGGACTCCGCTTAACTGAAGACTTTTCTTTGTGTTATCTCCCAAACACTGTTTTCCTTGTGGTTGCATCTCCTTCGTAACCGTAAAAGAAATCCAAAAATTTATTTTATCAAATTGCAAATTTTGACCGAAGCGAAACAAAAATCCATATGAGAGTTATTTTCCCTTCTGTATTTGACACAAGTGATATATTAATGTATCACATGAATGAAAAGTGATAGAGACCCAAGTTATTTTGATTTGAGGTCCTTAGTTCACAAAAATGAATTTGAGGTCAAGGTCAAAGGTCAATGTCATGTTCTCAATTTTGATTTTTTCTTTTTTTATGATCTTCTCTGACACTATTGAAGATATATATATATATAAAGAATTAGTGCAAAATGTTTGCTTAATTGTGATGAAGATATGATACATTTAGTCTGAAACAATCCAATGACATCTTGTGGGAGTTATAGCCCCTGAAATGTTTTAATTTAAGGTTAATTGACTATTTCTTCAACTTGGTACATGATAAAGCCATAGGGTCTTTGGCAAAATGTTTGGTGACATATGACCTTGAAAATGTCAACCGGACGTGACCAGGGGTAAACTGGAAGTAGCCATTTTTGCACTTATTTCATTGAAAAGTACCTAGAAACCATATATTTTTAGATCTATAAACCTATCATTTGAGACCGGAAGTGACCTTCAATAAATGGGAAGTGGCTAATTATCTCCCTTATTGCAGACAAAAGTATATAGAAACCATATATTTTTGGAATCAGTGTAAATACAGCTATCATATGAGACCGGAAGTTGGCAATTAACTCTTATTTTTGGCAAAAGTATATAGAAACCATATTTTTGGAATCAGTGTGAATAATGCTATCCTAAGAGACTGGAAGTGACATTTACTGAACTGGATGTAGCAAATTATCTCCCTTATTTTAGATAAACGTATATAGAAACCATATATTTATTGAATCAGTATGAAGAAATCTATGCTTGGATGACAATAGTAACTTCGTGTAAACCGGAGGTAGCTTCTTATCAATTATATAGAAAATTAATGTGGAAAGACCTTCAATTGTTCTCTGAACAATTGGTTTTTAATTATCTTTTATAACTCTTACTTATTCAAGGAGTTGCAAACAATTGTTTAAGTCTAAAATTAACCTAATAAAGGAAAAGACATTTCTTAACTTTATCCCAATAATTTCATTTGCTGACTTCTGAATATCAATGTTAAAATTTCACTTAAAATAAATGATTTTAAATACCCTTACAGATCAAGAGAACAAGTGAGTATTTCCTGTTGTTAATTATCATGATTGTAACAAAATATTTACTTTTAGAATCTCAAGTCACTTGACTTTGGTGTCATGTCAAAGGTCATACATGAAATAAGTACTAAAGTCAATAAGGAAATCATGCTTCTGTTTAAAATAATCCCATGTTCAACAAGTTCAATAATCAATGTTATCAGTTTTCCAAACACAGCAAAATTACCAAAATATTAACTTAAGCAAGTGGACATGATCTTGTCCTCATTATAAAAAAAAATGTAGATTGTATCATTGTTTACATTTGCATCAAATTATAAATCCACAGCTGCACTCTCCTATCTGAAAAGTGTACACTCAATGAATCAATATAGAATTACTGCATGCAATGCTTCCAATGATTTCCCTTAAAAAAAGGCAGATTTTTGTATCTAGGATACAAGAAAATTAATTGAGTTGATATTTTCATTGTTTTAATGTTAAAATTATTATATTTTAATTAAATAAAACTTTAATAAGAAAAAAAAGTTACCTGAAGATCATGTTTCTTTGATAATGTAACATAAAATAACATTAATAATGTCTGCCATAAAACTTTCTTCGGCGGAAAAAAATTTCATAGAAGATATGAAATAATGTAGTTCTTCATGAAATTTTGTCAACTTCTTCGGGACAATATTTCATTGTGATATATGCCATTAAAATAATTGCTAATATAAAATGTCTTCCCTGCTCTGTCCTTGAGGAATCTTACACTATGAAATTGTGTTTCTTGCATCTTTGATATATTTTTCTAGGAAAATTTGTGTATAACTGTGAAATGCTGCATCAAATAATTCTCATCTACAGTACACATTTGAAGCATTTCTATATTTATTTAGTATGGAAATTATTTTATATATCAAACACACATGTATTTTATCATAAGCTTATTATAAATTTGCATTTATAAAAGATTAAAGTCAATTATGGTACCACATTATACTGTAGAAATATCTATATACATGAGAACTGAATAAAAAGATAATGGCCTCCAAAAAATACTACAGTTATGGTGTCTTCAGGCAAAATGTTCTCCTTCAACCTAATATTTGTGCCATGAAAGAAAATATCTGTTAATCCAAAGTTTATATTTTTATCACCGAAAATTGATACCTGCTTTGGGGTATAATAGCCATAAATGAGGATAGTATCCATTTACAAGGATCCTTCCAAATCTGTTATATATGTTTGTCATTGTCAATAAAATAAAACATTTTAATGATATAATTGTCCAAAATATTAGTATTAATATTATAACCTGCCTTACATGAAAAAATTTCACGACAATTCATCATTAAAATATTGTCTCAACATACACAAAATGTAACTTTAGACAACCTCTCTTAAAATTTCTGATTTTCACTGCTATAAATCTATAAAATATTGTCCATACAGAGTAAAATTTCACATGGAGTCCTTCTCAGGAAAATTTTTCATAGATGGGAACACAATATACATGATATAATGTCATTATGATACATTATCATGCAATATTGTCTTGAGGACAATTTTTCATATGACAATATTTTGTTTTACATTTAAATTGAAAATGACGTCATATACAAAATTCCTAACAACAGGAACAACATCAGACAATGTCAGATTCATTTACGTAATTCAATTTATTTTTCAACAGAAATCATGCAGCTGGGAATTCAATTTTATTGCTATTTGACAGAAAGATATTTATTGTTCAGTCCTCAGTCATGAACAGGTTGGGGAAGATCCTAATATGTGATATTTCGACAGATAGTCGGTATTCCAATGAGTACTACTTGTGCACCCCTGCTGGCCGACTTGCTATTGTACTCTTATGAAGCAGAATTCATTCAGAACCTTCTAAAAGATAAAAAGAAAAAGCACCTTGCAAAATTCTTTAATTTCACTTTCAGATATATTGATGATGTCCTACATGTATCACTGAATAACCCATATTTCAGTCAGTACTTGCATCTCATATATCCCAGTTAACTTGAAATTAAGGATACTACTGATACAAGAAGGACTGCTTCATACCTTGATCTTTTCCTTAATATTGACACAGATGGACGACTTCACACTAAAATCTATGACAAACGGGATGATTTCAACTTCCCAATTATCAATTTCCCATTTCTCAGCAGTAACATACCTCTGCTCTGTCGTATGGTGTTTAAATATATCAATTGATACGTTATGCTCGTGCATGTTCACACTATACTGACTTCATATACAGGAGTGTGCTCCTTACGCAGAAACTGCTCCAACAGAGTTATGAGGAGGAAAGATTAATAATGAAACTCCGTAAATTTTATGGACACCATCACAAATTGGTTGATCTATATGATGTGTGTGTGTCTAAACTAACTAATGACATTTTCACCACGTCTTAAGATTGTGGTTTAACATCTATGTTGTCTGTCTGCTAAGTACTGAACGTGACCTATTCCCGAATATGACTGTTATACTGAGTGTGAATTTCATTGCTATACGACGTGTCTCTGTATTTTGTACATCCAACATTCATGTATTTATTTTTTGATGTTTTTGTTATGGTTTCGGTTGGATAATGTGTTATGTCTTATCGTTTGTAGTCCAAATAATTATAAAATAGCCTTTCAATACCATCATTGTCATGAAAATTGTTTGGACTGGTATTGTGAAAATAATTGTATAAAGTTCGAGATAGACCTAATTCTTCTGTCCCTATAATGCATATATTTCCTAATTTCCATCTATTTTTGTTGATTTTGCTATTTGCTATTTTTTTTATTCTTTTTGGTGCAATATAGAGACAGAAAGCAGTGTCCATTCAAAACAGGATATACGCATACAATTCGTTTGCGCTCGATTTTCGCTGATTTTATACATTTTTCAGCCATCTGCACCTATATATATACTAATAGATAAACGTTTTTCTATATTTTCGTGTGCCTAACTATGAACAATGATCTTTCTAAGTCTAGAAAATCCACTTTTTTTAGCTTGCTAAGAATGAAAGTAGAATGTCATAAATGTTAAAAAAGTGGATTATCTAGACTCAGAAAGGTCGTTGTTCATTGTAATCACATGAACATATAGAAAAAAAAACATTTATCTATTAGTGTATATTGATACAGATTGCTGAAAAATGTATAAAAATCAGCGAAAATTGTATGCGGATCTCCTGTTTTGAATGGACACTGCTTTCTGTCTCTATTGCACAGAAAAAAAAAAAAAAAAAAAAGGCATATAGCAAAAGTGGTAAAAAGTAAATGGAAATTAGGAAATATATGTATTATAGGGACAGAAGAATTTGGTCTAAGTTCGAGATTGCATGTTTGTTACGTAAGTGATCACTGTTTGTGATGTCCTGTGGTGCAGTGATCGGGAAGGACGTGCGCCATGCGCCAATTGCGCTTTTCGACCAGAAATGGCGCATAGAGTGACAAATGTAAGCGCCCACGTGGCGCACAATATTTTTCACTTCGTTTTGAAACGTTTAGATATCATAAAATGGATTTCCGATCGTGTTTCATGTCGCCATGTGTGTGTGTACAAAACTATGTAGTGTTCCCTCCAATGATAGGAGCACCGCCTATATATTTTTGGGACGTCTCGGGCGTTTTCCTATGGTAATAACAGCAACATGCGGTATAACTAGTGATTACCGAAAAAAACGTAATTAGTTTAAACATATTTATTTATAGTGGATTGGAAAACAAGTTATTGCAACTTATATTAATCCCTTTCCGAAAAATAAACGTAATTAACCATCAAACAACTTAAAATTTGTGAATTTGGCTAGTACAGTTTTTCTCTAATTATAATCTTTAAAGTAAGCTTGCTATTTTGATTGAAAAACCCAAAAGCCTTTTTATGAATTTAGTATTTGTGTCCACAAAAGGCGCTAAACTGTCCTTGTCAATTTTTGGTCTTTGGCTCGTTTGAATATTTTGTAAACATGCCTTCAGCGAATTGTTGTTGTCCCTTATCAATTAACGAAACCCTCTTCTGTTATTTCTTGTCATCGTGATGATGTTATAATAATACAAGAAGTGCAGAGGAAATGTCAGAAACGTCCTCTAATACGGAACGTCTGGAATAAAGGATGGCAATCGGCGAAGACCCAAATGTAATGTAAAAAAAATATGAACATGAACAAGGCAACAGTACCAGTTTTGACATTGTATATAAAGGTTATCGTAAATATTGCCGGGTTTGGAAGAAGTTATTCATTGAAATTGAAATTACAAAAGCACAGGAACAATATCCATATCAATTAGAATCATACCAGTAACCACTACCTCTTTGCTGAAATATACACTATTTATTTTTTTTTTCATTGTAAACGAATGGCCCACTCATTTGACAACATGGCCCATTAATTCTGAAAATGGCCCATTGAATTTATGTTTGGGGGGCCCTGGGCCCATAGAGAAAAATCCTTCCAGATCACTGGTGGTGTCTGTGGTTGATGGAAGATGTTTGTTGTTGTTCTGCAGTTTGCATGTTGTGTCGACTATTATATTATTTGTTTGTGCGTTTCTCTGTGATGAGTGTTATTGTGTGTGTTTGTGCTGTATTTCTGTCACGTAGTGTTGTCGACTCATTTTAACGATTTTTTTTAACATTGTCATAAAAGCGGGAGGTTTGGCTAGCCATAAAACCAGGTTCAACCCACCATTTTTTCTTAAAATGTCCTGTACCAAGTCAGGAATATGGCAGTTGTTATCAAATTGTTTGTTTCGTGTATGGTGGCGTTTGTTTTTGTTGCACTTCAGTGTTCCTGTTGTTCCTTTGTTTTCCTCTTATAGTTGATGTGTTTCCCTCGGTTTTAGTTTGTAACCCGGATTTGTTTTCTCTCAATCGATTTATGACTCTTGACATGTATTACCTGCCAACCTCTGAAACTTTCAAAGAGGGAGATCTCCCTCTCAGCTATGACAGCTGAGGGGCAGATTTTGCGCGAACGACATTTTCAAGTGAAATATATGACCTGTTTATTTATTCTTCTACAAAACACATATAAGAGTAAATAGATATACTCTATTTCTTTAAATATGGTTATATCCTATACAAGGTATGTTGTTTGTTTCTTTCCTTTTTCATCATCTTCCATTTGCATCCCATCAGGACAGCTTTTCAATTAAGTGACCTCTGTTTCAGGTGTTTAATCAGATTATCACAAGACGGTGTATTAGGTGTGTGCAAATTCACATTTCATTCAAGTTGGTTCAATACATATCTTATAAATTTCAATTCAAACATTGAATAAAAGTATAGATCTTTTAAGTGATTTTTAAAATATAATTAATTTTTTTTGTCTTAAGACATACAAAATCATTTAACTGCCATCCTTTTATGATTCTTTGTTCAATTTATATTTAGTTTATATTGTTGTATCAATTCACATTATTTTAAGAAGGATAACTTAAAACAGGATTAAACAGGGGAAGTAACCCGAAATTTCTTTGAAGTGTTTTTAATTACACAAAGCTTGAAGCAAAAGTCGTTAATGATCGTTAATTAGTACTATGTTTGACAGCCAAGCTGTCAAGTGAAGCCATTTAATTTCACATGGTCTCTGATTTACAGGTAACAACAACCCTCATCAGTGACACAAAAATGTAATTAATGTTGACTCGTCATTCAAGGTTGAAATATCCACAGGGTTCTCGTTAAGATGCGTATACGCGTCCTGGACGCATGAAAATCGAGCTGGACGCGTCATTTTTGAAACCCGTGAGTCCCTGGGACGCGTCCGCATTGTATCGCCTGAGTCCCAAACATATCATTTTGCCTTAGAGATTCATGATCTCCGACATTGTTGACAAGAAACTAAACCGGAATTCGATGTTGAAAAATTTACGTGATGCGTAGATTAATATTTTTGTTGACTGATAATTATTTTTTTAAATGAAACGTATTTCATCCTAAAAGTATAATAATTCTGTTCAAACTAATTAATAAATATATATATGTAAAAGTCACCAATGTTTTAAAAATTTTACGATTATTTGAAAAGCGTGAATATTTCCACGTGTTGAACATCACGTACATATCGATTGAAAGGAAAAAGTAAATTTTGTTTGAGAATGTGAAATGAAATGGCATAATATTTTATAACTGTTTCTACTATTCATAAAATAGATCGTTCAACAGTGTAGATAGAAAAAATTACGGTTAAAAATAATTTTACTCTTAACATTTTCTCGTATTGTGCATGTTGAACATCGCGATCGTAAACAAAGGTCTAAAATGTTTTGAAGTTGAAACAGATCGGATTAAAAAATGATTAAAGCCAAAATCATTTTCATGAACAGTGTTCACTTTAGATTTGCTTGTTTTATTAAAGACTATAACAATTATAATGATAAAACATCAAAGTGATTATTAACTCATTTATCAGATAACAAGTCCCTTATTTAATATAATTAAAATTAATTAATAATAATGAACTGGGTACTAGCTTGTCTAACAAAATGACATCAGTATCACAATGAGTCAGTCAAAGTTAAAGTCCTTCTTCAAAAAGAAACCTGATGACATTGAATCATCAGTTCCAAGTAAAAGACCAAGAGTCAATGATCCACTACACAAAGAATTGATAGACATAGAAAGCCAAGTCTGTTATTATGTTGTAATGAACAATAACTATAAGGAGATCATAAATTTTATTGATATAATAAAAACTACCAATCCAACACGCGTCGTTTTAGTTTTAATTCGTCATATTTCAGTAAGACAAAAAAAATTACATGCATCCTGGACTCATCAAAATTTATTGCGACTCACCATTTCTAAAAGTGATGAGTCCCAGGACTCACCATGAAAAATTCCTAGTGAGAACCCTGATCCAAAAGCGGGAGGGTACCGGCAAGCGGGAGATTTCCCGAATTTCGACATTTGAGCGGCAGTCTCCCGCTCAAAACGGGAGGGTTGGCAGGTATGCTTTTGAACAC
The DNA here is from genome assembly GCA_017311375.1 of Mytilus coruscus. Classification (NCBI taxonomy): domain Eukaryota; kingdom Metazoa; phylum Mollusca; class Bivalvia; order Mytilida; family Mytilidae; genus Mytilus; species Mytilus coruscus. The sequence continues at coordinate 6,543,444 of CM029597.1, read as the reverse complement.
CGGTAAGGCGGTATACTACTGTTGCCTTTATTTTATATGAATTTTGTCTGACGGACAATATGTCATGGGAGACATTATTTCATGTTTACAAGATCAGGTGCTAGGGCGAACGTAATACATGTACGTATATATATGTAAATATCCTTATGAACGGATTCGAGAAGCAGAAAGGGTCATCAAAATTAAATTATTTGCGTTATCAAGGAAAACAATTACTAGGGTGAAAGCAAAAATAATGTTTCTTGTTTCCCAAAGACAGGGAACAATAAAATTGACTATTCTCATTTTGTGAATAAGCAACTATAAGTGCAAGTCGCTTCCAAATCTTTTCAATCAAAATTGCAAGTCAGGTTTCTTACCAAGTTCGCCATGTTTGTAAAATAAACTTCCTGTCTTGCGCATTAATAGGGGTTTCCCGAGGAACGAGCTTTATCATACTCGAACAGGAAAAATTCAAAGAGACACCGAGAACGGGAAACCCCTTCACTCAGTGGCTATTATTTTTACCTCCTGCAAGCTTTTAAATTTGTATTTTTCTTAAAAGCTTGTTAATGATACACTTAAATAGCATATCAAAGAAATCATGCTTAAAAATAATTTAGTTGACGGATTCAGTTGAATATATTAACGATTCTGTAATATTATTGTGCGAATAATTATCAACTGAGCTTTTACTGATTTTGGGGAGATAATTGGATTAGCCAAAGGAACTCCTTTGATCTGTTTGATGAGAAAGAGTGATAAATAGAAAGTGAAAATGACACAAAAATCACACTAAGTCTGTTTTTTACGTTTTCTAAATATGGAATACGTGTGTATTTGAAGATAAATTATACCCTTACTTTTGATTATATATGTTTATGGTTATGGAGGTTATCTGTTAATAAGTTCATTTAAGGCTTAGAAGTCAAGCACCTGAACATTTTTTACCTGGAAATGGATTATACACATTCAAAATATGTATGCTGTTTGATGATGATTTTTTGGATATTATCAGTAGATACCTTTCAGAATCGTAAGTTTAACAATTCATTATTCCACCAGTATCAGTTTATACATGTACGTATATATATGTGTAAATATCCTTAGTCAAAATTAAATGAAAACAGCTTTTGCATGCTTTTATCGAATGCTAGTTTGCTTTTTCAAAAGTACTTTGTGGAAAAGTCATGTTTAGATAATTGGCTCTTATTCACTGCAGAAATCAAAATCATGGATTCGTGTTTTAATTACAAGTCAGGCCCTGAAGATCGATTTTGGGAGGGACTGGCCGCAGTCCAAAAAGGGGATAGTTTTCCGGTATCAGGTCCGTTCGCACCCTACATGTTCGCCCCTATGTCCGTTCGCACCCTACACGTTTGCACCCTTTTTTTTATTCAAAGACCTGATAAATTTTCAGATGTTTTGTAGATGTTTATATCAAAATATTTTTATTTTCATAAATAAAATATGGTTTTAAATTGATTTAATTGATTTGATTATTAATTATTAATTATGTCATGTATGTATGATTACTGCTAATTGGTATTTATACACAGCCTAATTTGGTGTTATTGTTGAGTGTTTAAAAATCATGATTGTTGTTTTAACTTGCTTTGATGTAAATACTGCATGTATTTAGCTTGGTATGAGTAAAACTTTGAAGATTTTAAACAAAAAACATGAAAGATAATTGTTTTTAACATCTTGGCTCCTTTGATCTCATGTGTGTTTGGACAAGTATGATATATAATATGATGGCTGAATATCACTACTAAAATTAGGAACATATAGGGCGCAATTTCCATTAGGAAAGCCGTCCTTTAAAAAAAACCTACAGATCACTATGAAGCATTTACCCAAAAACTATGGTCGTGTATAGGTGTATTTTGTCAGAATCTCACTATATTTAGAAACAATGAAAAAAAATATATTTATAGCAATACACTTACCATGCTTACCACTTTATTCAACACCAAAATAAAGTTGTCAGATTCACACTTTATTTACTAGAAACAATGAAAAAAAATATCTATAACAATACACTGACCAAAACATGATTAAAAATTATTCAACACGAAAATAAAATACTGGTCGTCAGAATCTCACTTTATTTAAAAACAATGAAAAAAAATGTTGATAGCAATACATTAACCATGACACAAAAATATCCTTGTCAGAATCTCACTTTATTTAGAAACAATGAAAAAATATATATTTATAGCAATACACTTACAGTTGTTACTTGTCATGACTGTACATGTACCAAAACTCGTTTACAAATTATTAAACACGAAACCAATAAAAATTGGGCGCGAACGTGTAGTGTGCGAAAGTGAAAGTGAAAGGGGGGCGAATGTGATTAGACGTGAACGGACCCGGATTCTAGTTTTCCTATGCAGGGCTGGTTTATAGAGCGGTTGCTGTTGTTACAATAAAACACATACATGCACAAATGTACCCAAGTGGTTTTTGCCCTTAAGAACTGAGGTGTTGATTGAACATGTTGTAGGTCTTAAGTCACCTAGCTGTCTCTTTAATTTCATTCACAATTTGTCTAGACATAAGAGCTTGACATACATCGTACATGTACAAAAGAAGCACTTGTCTGATATATATTTAGTTGACCCTCAATCTTGTCGACTTTGTCAAATTTGTTGTAGCCTTTCTGTATCAATGCCATAAATCCTCATGTCTCTTCTTTTTGTATCTGTAATATTGAAGCACTGGCTGCTGCACTGATCCTGGTAATTTTGTATAGACCTTTATCATGTACATGTAGTACAATGTAAGAAATATACATATTACACAAACAGTATCTTAAGATTTAAATGTTCAAATACATGTAGGCCTCAGGATACAATATAGGGACCTAATATGAAATATCATATGTAGTGTATGCAAGTAGGCCTCAAGATACAGGGTACAATGTACATGTACAAAAAAATGTAGCTTGTCTGTATATTTTGTTGGGTTCTTGTCTCATAACTGTACATTTGTACTTATATCTCTTTTTACTTTTAAAACATGCTCTATATAGCTGACTATGCGGTATGGGTTTTGTTCATTGTTGAAGGCTGTACAGTGATCTTTAGTTGTTAATTTCTGTGTCATTTGGTCTCTTGTGGAGAGTTGTCTCATTAGGAATTATACCACATCTTCTTATTTTTATATCTATATCTGTACATACATGTACATGTAGATATAAGAAGATGTGGTATGAGTGCCGATGAGACAACTCTCCATCCAAGTCAAAATTTATAAAAGTAAACCATTATATATTATATCATGTATACAGCAAGGGTATGTTTTAATTAACTGTATTCAGAAATTGTTGCGATGTTTATATTATTGCTTATTATGTGAATAATGCGACTAGGTGATTATCAGTAATATAGTAAGAACCAACATTCTGATATCTGATACATACATTTTTTTTGTATATATATACATGTATATCATGAGTCTATCCTAAATTGAGGTAAATTATATGGCCTTCCAAATATCGTTTGGATTCCTAACATCACTGAAGAGACATTAATTGATGAAATCCAGATATGGTGTACAAAAATCTTTGCACCTTTGTTTGCGGTATACCATCTTTGCCACAAGAATATTGTTTTCTGTTTGGTATTACATTTATAATTAAAATCCATTTATTACACCTTGTGATCCGTTTATTTGTAGTCAAATGCGTTTTGTTTAAATATACTTTTTCACTTTTTTGGTCTTGGAAAATGTTGTTTGTGCTGTATTTAGACCCCTCTTACATGTATATCCATATCTGTATGCAAATTTTCCTGAAATCACAATAACATTTTGTTCATTCTTATTCATTCAATAATAAATGCACACAATAATTTCTGAATTTACAGTAGTAATGGCAAATTAAAAAGTGTGTGTTTGGGGTTTCCGTCTTTTGACAAAAGGGGTAGGTACTACCGGTACATGTAGGTTTACTTAAAAAGATAAACAGATAAATGGAGACTGCATAGATGATGCCCCAGCTTGCATAAAACGTTATAAAGGGACATAACTAGAGAACTGTAAAAGTGATGCCACCCAAATTCGAACTTGATCTGTGTTTATGGAAATAAGCAGTGTATAAGTTTCATAAAATTTGGTTGAGACAAACTAAAGTTAGAGAACGGAAATGAAAAATTCAGCAATTATTCCATTTATAAAGGGGCATACATGTAACTCAGGGATGGTAAAAGTGACGCCACTAAAATTCCAAGTTGATCTGTGTTTTGTGGTTATAAGCTTTGTGTGTAAGTTTCATAACATTTGGTCAAGGGAAACTAAAGTTAGAGAATGGAAACCAATTTCCGGACGTAAGGATGGACAGACCTACAGATGGACAAGGGTTAACCTTAATGCCCCCTCCGCTACGGCGGGGGCATAAAAATGAAGAAATATGCAAAACACGATTATATCCATGATATCTGTGGATTAAATCTGTATGAAGGTACAAGGGTCTCTGTCAGTTGCATAATGCAAGTATGCATGAACATGTTAAAGATAGATGTTATTTACAATAGATATAGGAAGATGTGGTGTGAGTGCCAATGAGACAACTCTCCATCCAAATAACAATTTATAAAAGTAAACCATTATAGGTCAATGTACGGCCTTCAACACAGAGCCTTGGCTCACACCGAACAACAAGCTATAAAGGGCCCCAAAAGTACTAGTGTAAAACCATTCAAACGGTTAAACCAACGGTCTAGTCTATATAAAAAACGAGAAACGAGAAACACGTATAAATTACATAAACAAACGACAACTACTGTACATCAGATTCCTGACTTAGGACAGGTGCAAACATTTGCAGCGGGATTAAACGTTTTAATGGTACCAAACCTTCTCCCTTTCTCTGAAACAATAGTATAACATCACAACATAGAAAAACACACGATAAAACATCAATTGGAAGGCTTAACTCAATCAAAAACGTAAATTAACACACTATGAACGAATAAATTCGATCTGTGATACCTGAAAGTAAATACATAGTTAATAAAATATTAGGGACAAACATTCAAGGCCAAAAAGCAAACAAACAAGTCCAAATAAAGCCATGGTATATTTACTGAATATCCTGAAATAATTGATTATTGTAACATGCATATCATATATGGCATTTAAATGTTGCTTTGAATATAAATGAAACTGCAGAAATTCATTTTTTTTTCTGAAATGTATAAATAGATATAGGAAGATGTGGTGTGAGTGCCAATGAGACAACTCTCCATCCAAATAACAATTTATAAAAGTAAACCATTATAGGTCAATGTACGGCCATACATTGACCTATAATGTACGTTATATACATGAGGGTAGGAATGTCCTTTACCGTCAGGTATCAAACAGTCATTTTCGGCTACCGTTAGCGTCAAATTGGTCAAATTTTACTGTGATTCATCAAATTATCCTTATCGCGATTCGTCAGAAGTCTCAAATACTTATTTTTACCGTTATTTTTGGAAAAATTTGTCAAAATCAGTCGATTTTTTTATCGTCTAAAAGAAAGTACATTTTATCGGCATGCACCAAAAATTACCATTAACATCATTTGGCAAGATTTTTTACCGTTATTCGTCATGAAGGTACCCCCATTACCACCCTCATACATGTAGGTTTTGATCTAAATGTTCATTGTGTTGAACATCAACATGTTGAGTGCTTTTATTTTATTTAAGTTTTTTAATTATACTCAATATAATGTACTTTGGTTTACTTTTATAAATTTTGACTTGGATGGAGAGTTGTCTCATTGGCACTCATACCACATCTTCTTATATCTATATACTAGATTTTTGTACATGATTTACATGTACATGTATGCTGAGGCTAAATAAAAGTTGCATAAGAATAGTTTTTGCTAATGCAAAACATGAAAAATGGTTCTTTGAACTGGCTCTGCTGGCTAGTTTGTCAAAATATTTCTGGCACATAAATTAATAAGAGATTTTACAGTATTTTAAACCACTTTAAGTACAGTGAATGACTTTGTTCTGAAGTATGTAAGAGTGAAAGCATTTCCTTTTGAGATTTAACTAGGTTTATCCTAGATATTTTTACATGTATTTATATAAAGTATTACCGATTGGTCAATGAGCCATTTCCTTTAACAATGAGACTTTGATCACATTATAATGGGTAAATTACTTGCCATCAAATATATGTAATTTTGTCAATTTGATTTTCATTCCCTGTAGGTAAAAATGTGTGATCGATGATTACATCATATATAGTTCTAGTATACATGTAGATACATTTGTGTACATATTTAACAATGTTTAAGGATTATATAATTTATGATATCGTCTCCCCAGGCGATAACATGCAATGTATTTTGTTTCCATTAACAGAATTGAGGTGTGCTATGCTTTTAGAATATCCTTATACATGTACATGTAAGCAGTCCCTGTGTGCTTTCAGAGAGATATAAGAGAGTCTTGGGATAATCTAATTTCAACATTGTAGGCACTGCAATAATATTGTCATTTATTGATGACAAAAAAGGTGTAAAGGTTTTATGGCCCTTTAATTTGAAAATCATAGAAAATATCATTAAATATGGCACGACATCGAGCTGTACCACCCTTACCTTTTTTGTTTATTCCGTCAACCAGGGGGGTTCAAAAAGATATCGTTCAGAGAATACATATAAAGGAATAACAGGAATTACTAGAAATATTGGTCAGGATAAGATACATTGTATCTGTGACATCATAGGTATCCACTAACAGGAGACTCAAGACTAGAAGCATTATGTATATCAAATAACACTGGTTGGATGTTAAAAAGACATTAATCAGTTTCTCATCAGAATATATATTTTTAAAATTTTCTCTCATTTTTGCTTTCATGACTGGTAAATGCAAAAGTGCAAAAGCCACAAAAATTGTCTCATGTTGAGATTTTGCCATAAATGTTAAGGTAGCTACATGTACAGTATAAGAGCCACAAATTGTTTGGTTTTAGCATTCAGCCTATTATCCCTTTTACATTATGTACCTACATGTTTGAAATTTGTACATGTATAAATTGTGTGTATTTGTATTTGATGTCCATTTGTTTTTTTTTCTGTGTTTCATTTTGATTGTTTTTTATGATAAAGCTAGTAAAACTTGAGTCCTTCAGCTCTGTTGTTACATTTTTCTTTTGTTTATGGCACTTGCAGTATTTTACACAGTGTTACTCAGGATTGAATAATCTTGCATGACAAACAAGATGACCATTCTAAAAATAGATATTAACAATCTATGTACAAATGTATTAATCATCAGAAAAAGTCAATATTATAAAACCCAACACCTACATACCTGTATACTGTAATGGTTAAAAGTTGATCATTGAAGTGATCCTGAGATTTCTCCATAATCAATGATCATTATCTATCAATAGGGACCAATAAAATACATGACCAAACTTTTATTTATTACTCATAAAATTACATTTTCATAAAGCAAAAACAGACAAATCATACTAGATAATTTTTAAATTTCCTAGTTGAAATGAGTTAATCAAGAATTTATTTTAATCATGTTAATTGGGTCACAAGTTCACAACAGCATGTAAAAAATTTGTTCATTGAATTGAAAAAAAATAAATGTACATGTAGGTTAACAGTTAACTGTTTCCCAATCTTACAGTACTACAGCTTATGTGTGTTGTTCCTGCTAAATATACAATATACAATACAATATTTTTTATTTTTCCAAATTAAAGGGCCCATTAAGAGCATAACATTAATAACAACATGACATAAACATTACAGAGTGATTAAAGAAACATAAAATAATAGTTCAAATGCTTGAGGAAAGGATAAGTGGTCAAGGGGAGATAATTTTGCTATCTATTAGAGTATTTAACTGATTCCTTTATCAAGGTATGCACATGAAATAGACAAAAAACTGCTATCTTCATTACTCATGATCCATGTAAAAAGATCATTTCTGTTTAAATTAACTAAACTGGGGTATTTTTTGATATAATCAGTCATATCTCTTCTGAGGTTATTCTGGTGCGAGGACACAGTTATCGTCCTTAGATTTTCGTTGTCTACAAATATAGTCCCTAGTGTGGACAGTGTATAACTTGCAAATTTTGTTCTTGCACTTTCCAAATTTATTTCTTTATATTTTATGCATGAAATATTAAGTAAAGGGATGAAATTACATGTTAAAAAAATTTGGGTGCTGAATCTTTATGTTAAGTAGTGATTTGGTCCAGTTCAAAAAGGTCAAAAACTAGTATGTCGGAAGCTGTCAAACTGAAATTTAGACCCCCTTAACATAGAATTGTCAATATTTTGAGTTAGAGCTGGTAGACTAAGAGATGAATTCAGGAAATCAAGATTCTGTACTTTGGCAACTTCCCTGAATGGTTTGCTGGTTTCAATTTGTCAAACTCAATAAAAGTAAAGGATTTAAATCTTTATTTGAAAGAAATTCTGTTAAAATGTCCCATTTTGGCATTATACGGCTAAAATAAGTATTTTCTAGCAGTTTCCATTTTTATGCCTAAGAGGCATGCTGACTTTCTATCTGACAGCTTTTTGCTTTGATATTTGTGTTTCTATGATTAATTCAAATTCTATTAACCATTTGCGAACTCTGAATGTAGAGAAAGTAGATTATCACAGAAAAATGTGCAAAATGTGTTGTAATTAGGAACTGGTCGAACGGCCTGTTTGATGTATGTGAAATGTGAAGAGCTTTGTACATAAAATTTGTAGTCCATCATAAATATTTCACTAAATCTGTAAAAAAAGCACTTGACAATGATCTGTGCACCTTATCCATTTCATATACTACCTTTATTTTCTTCTGTAGGATAGCATGTGGTTCAAATATATGCCAGTTAAGACTAAAACTACATGCAAGTTTTCCATTGAAAAGTGAAAAAACTGTGCATCAGACCATACTGTCTGCAAAAAGTTGAATGCAAGAGTCCTTTTGCAATTAGACTTCTTGTATCATGACATCTTAGCATAGAAATGAGCAAAAGTAACAAATTTCCATTTCTTATAGCTTCTGTATGCATTTTATATGTAAATATGTGCTACAGCCTAAATTGACTCAAATAATGTTCAGTCTTGCATGACCTAAGACCATTTTATACTCATGTGGTATGCTTTTGTAACTTTTCTTTCAATTTAAAGTACATTTAACATATGTGGAGGAATAATTTATGGTAAACAAACTTCAAAAACTTCTTATTGGTTGGAAAAAATGCATGTTTATGTAAGGCTCCCCTTAATTCGAAAATCTTAATTTTCATGCACAGGCTCATATAAATTTGACTTTTGAATAATTGTAATAAATCTGATAAATCAAATGAGTGTTCAGTTGCTTTTAATACCTAATATATAAATCTAAGAGCATTTAAAAAGCAAATTTTTGCAATATTTAAATTTTTAAAGCCCAAATCTTGATAGTTGAAATTATTTGATTTAAACGTCAAAATTAAACATCCAAATTTCAATATTAAAATAGCCATAGTTTCTATGATATATATCCCATGGCCATGAAACTTGGCCAACTATCTTATATTTCCCTAAGCTTTGGTCATGCAAAGTTTTATTAGAATCGGTCAAGTCTTTCTATACTATTAGGTCCGAGGACACAGTTATCGTCCTTAGATTTTCGTCGTCTACAAATATAGTCCCTAGTGTGGACAGTGTATAACTTGCAAATTTTGTTCATGCACTTTCCAAATTTATTTCTTTATATTTTATGCATGAAATATTAAGTAAAGGGATGAAATTACATGTTAAAAAAATTTGAGTGCTGAATCTTTATGTTAAGTAGTGATTTGGTCCAGTTCAAAAAGGTTAAAAACTAGTATGTCGGAAGCTGTCAAACTGAAATTTAGACCCCCTTAACATAGAATTGTCAATATTTTGAGTTAGAGCTGGTAGACTTTACTATAATTTTGATATTATTTGTCCCAATAGTAGTACACTACACTGTAAAAATCTTTTCGAGATAGAGCAGGTGCGATTTTTTTAATTTGAATTCATTGTCTAAAAGAAATGCACTGCGAAATAACTGTGTTCTCAGGCCTTCTAAATATTTAGATAAACATCAGTGGCACCCCCCTTTTTTTGATGATCAATGCTTTTGAATGGGGACATATGGTTGGAATCCCCCCTTTATCCTGGGTTGGATCCCCCCCCTTTTAAAAATGGCTGGATCAGCCCCTGAACATGTAGTTTGATTTTGTGTTTTCTGTTTTCACTGTGGCAGTAAGGTTTGCCCTATAAACTGGGCGTAATCCCTCTAAAAATGTTATGTTCAAGAACACATTAGTGATAACATGTTCCTGTGTTTACTATTCATATTTGATATTTTGATAATTTTTTTCACATGAATATAATAATAATAATCTTAACTATGAAATTTTTGTTGTATTTAGTCATACATTTTATTTCCTTTTAAGATGAAGACTTATATATATATACAATTGTACTGTCTATTTAACAAGTACATGTATTATTTATTTACGTATGGATGATAAAATATATTAACCACATTTCATGTGCTACAACTTTGATTTTAACTCTTTAAAGACTAGATTATTTTTAATCTATTGTTATGTGTGTTTAAATTTGTTTTTTTGAAATTTTTACTTCAGAATACACAGTGATATTTGATCGATTTGCATAAAATTGGATTAGTTACATGTACAATAAGGACATTATACATTGCATTTGTATTTCTCAATGATAAATGTGACAAATGTATATCCACCTGCTCTAGTTACATTGTAGTGACATACAGGTATACATCAATCACAATCTTAATTATCACATGGACAATTTATTATTCACAATTCATTTCCTTCACATGTTTGATTTCTCAAACCCCACAGTTTGTAAATTTTAGTTTAGTTTTAAGTCTTTCATTTGTCATGTTTGGGACTTATAATTTGTTAGGGGTACAATTGCAATGTGCAAACAAATTAAGACTTATAATCTTTGTGGAAACATTTTGATTTTGACTTTGTTTTGGCTGCAGAGTCTCAGCTCATAAAGATAAAACTCAACATGTTTAAGAACTGGGTAATGTACGTGTATAACATGAAAACATTGAGTTTTCCACTTGTTGTTTAAAAAATGACCATCAGAGAAGCATACTCCAGTCCTGAAAGTAAAGTTTTATTTCACAAATCAACATTAACACAGAATATCTCAGATTTGTTTATATAATAATTCTAAGAAGTATATCTGTAAAGTTTATAGTAGTTTATTTTGTGTTTTTGTACAAGATAATAACAAAATAAAGTATGCATATAAATAGTTGAATGATGTTTACTACAAACCAGTAACATGTGTAGATTTGTAAGGTATCAGTTGATGTATAATTAATATTTGGTAGAAAACAGAGACAGACAAATGAAGATGTTATTATGCAATACAAAAATATTTTAAAACAACATCTTACTATAAAAAAGTGTGGAGGGGTTTTAAAAGTTCAGTTGACAAAACATATTAAAAAGTGTTTTTACTCTATTTAACATAAGCATGATAAGTGATCATCCCAAATGGTTTCTCATGGCTATTTAATATGATTAACACTTTTTAAATATATATTTTAAAATCACATCATATCTATCATATGATATTAGCTTTTAAATACAAATAAATAAATTCCCAGTGTTAAGTCTCATCCTTTATTTATTTCTTATGAAAGTTTGATTTTCAGAGAATGCTTTAATATCCTGTTTACACATTGTCACATGAAAAGTACACATGTACTTACAGCTGTAGAATTAAATCATATAGTTCAATGCTTTGCTTTTAATCCCAATGGCCATCTTGGCATTTTATTTGCGCCAAAAAAATCTTTCATTTGCGTCACAAACCATATTTCATTTGCTTCAGAATAAAACATTTCATTTGCACCAATAATACAGGTAAATAGTATAAATTATAGATTTATTCAAAAGATACTTTTGATTTGAGACCTTTAAAACACTTTTTTTGTTTGCATAATAAAACATATTCATCAGAAATCATTCATCCTTAAAAACCACAATGAAAAAGATATCCCCCCAAAAATGAAAACCATTTACCAATATCGCATGTCAGGGGGAATACTCATTTACTCTTAAAAAAATTCTTATTCAGGGTACAAAGAATATTTGAAATTTTCCATTGTATTTTATGAATAAAATTGTGCAAATGAAATATAACCTTGTGGCACAAAAGAAAGCAGGGTTTGAAATTAGCAGGGGACCACTCGCCAATGGCCTCTAAAATTTGGTGTGAGCTACTTAAATTTCTGCTTTTCTTGTATAGGGCTATATATGTGGGCTACAAAATTTAAGCTGTGGGCTACCATTGCCAAAGTCTTAAGTTCAATCCCTGGAAAGATTGCATTGTGTAAAAATTGGTGCAAATGCAATGCGTCCATTTAGTTGTATTGAATTAATTGATATGAATAATTGGATTTCAGGAAAATATGAGACAGTAACCCAACAAATTTGACAACATTTTGACATTTTAGGGGTCACCATAATATCTTCAAAGATTGGCAGTTACCCACCCTCATAACAAAACGTGACCTGAACTGGGAACTATTATGTTTTTCTGACTCGAACACCTAATTCTCAATAAACAAAACAACTAATAAGATTCCTGACTTTGGACAGACACAATTAAACAACATGTAATTTTATATAAGGACCTACTCTTGCCCCTTTCTCATCCTAGTAGATTTTTTATTTTAACATTTTAGCAATTTAAGAAGCGCCTTATTATGTCTGATGTTAAATCTTCTACTGATAATTTACACAGGCGTGATCCTCTAAACCTATAAACTATTTTCAGATGTGTTTTTTTTAAGTTTCCATAGATACAGCTAACTATTTTATAATTAAAATACCAAGGATATTTGTCTAAAGATGTAACATATTCTGTGAATAACATTTACCATTATCATGATTATGTTTTCATTTTTCCACATATGAACACTCATGGGTGATTATATTTACCCTTCATGTCATTCCCTTCATTGACTTTTATGACCTTTTGTGAATTACTTATTAGATACATCGATTGTAGAGAATGCAGAGATGTCATTTTTTCCTAGTATAACAATTTTTATTGTGCCATTTTTACCCAACAAGAATAAATTTTTCTGGCAGATGCATGTGATCTATTTTAAGAGATATTATAAAACACAAGTTTTTAATCTGGCAGTTGCAGAAACCAGCTACTCATGATCATGCTGATAATAGATACAATTAATGATCAAAAAAATAATCCCAAAATACTGCAATTTGAAAATTATAGAATTTGATTTTTTTTTTAAATTGCCCAAAAATTTCCAAATCAGCATGATCAGTGGTCCTGAAATTAATTATTGGTGATTTTATAAGATTGACACAATACAACCTGTATCAAATTATAATTTTATGGCATTTGGTAATGACTTCCAGGAAAGACTTGTTGCTCTTTCTTCAAAATGTATTGATTCACCCTGCTTTTAATTAGTTCAGTTCGCTATTTATTTGCATGTATGTATCATTCTTGTCGAGCCTTCGACTTTTGTCGAAAAAGCGAGACATAGCGATCCTACATTCCGTTGGCGTCGGCGGCGTCCACAAATATTCACTCTGTGGTTAAAGTTTTTGAAATTTTAATAACTTTCTTAAACTATCCTGGATTTCTACCAAACTTGGAAAGAAGCTTGTTTATGATCATAAGATAGTATCCAGAAGTAAATTTTGTAAAAAAAAATTTCATTTTTTCCGTATTTTACTTATAAATGGACTTAGTTTTTCTGCCAGTTAACATTACATTCACTCTGTGGTTAAAGTTTTCAAAATTTTAACAACTTTCTTAAACTATCCTGGATTTGTACCACATTTGGACAGAAGCTTGTTCATGATGAAAAGCTAGTATCTAGAAGGAAATTTTGATAAAATTTTGTTCCATTTTTTCCGTATTTTACTTATAAATGGACTTAGTTTTTCTTCCAGTCAACATTACATACAGTCTGCAGTTCAAGTTTTTAAAACATTTATAGATTCATAAATTATCCTGGATTTTTACCAAACTTGGACAGAAGCTACTTACCTTCAAAAGATAGTACAGAGAGGAATATTTTTATTAATTTTTTCCTCATTTTTGTTGAGCCTGCGATTAACAGCAAAAGTAGGCGAGACACTGGGTTCCGCGGAACCCTTACAAATTTTTCTTATAATGTGTGATATTTTTGTAACAAAATGTACTCCAGTAATTAAGGTTGGGTAATCTCTAGTAAGGAGGGTAAATTTAGAGAAGTACACTTTTTTAAGACTAATTTACTAAAAGTACATCTGAATCTGGTTTATACAGTATACGTAAATGCATAAGACCCATGGATATCAAATAGATTATTCCTTTAATTTCCACTTTAAGACTTGTGCTGAAATTCCTTACTTTTGGAAGAAATAGATAGATGGATAGACTTCTTTGATCAAATATCAACATAAAACATTAAATATAATGTAATTACAAAATGTATATAAAGCAATAACAGATTACATGTAGTTGTAAACAATACCAAAATCATAATGTCTTAAGTCATTGTAAGTTGATACTTAATCTGGATTGCCCATTAAAGCCTTACAGCTTATTTACAGTGGGGTCCATTTGCATGTTTGTTATATTCTAAAAATATTGAAATATAGTTATACTTGAAATCATGACTTTGGCAGGTTTATACTAATTATAATAAAAGTAATTGAGAATGAAATTGTCTAGACCATTCAAGTATTCAATAAAATAAAAATTTGCTTTAAAAACTATAAGTTGACAAAAGACACGAACCAATGACAACCACTGAATTACAAGCTCCTGACTTGGGAAAGGCACATTAAGAATGTGGCAGGGTTTAACATGTTTTTAAACGTCCATCCTCACACTAACCTGGGACAGTGGTATATCAATGAACTGTAAAAATCAGTTGCAAAAGGCTTAAATCAATAGATTGTTTAAACCCGCTGTTATTCTATGCACCTGTCCTAAGTCAGGAGCCTGTTGTTCAGTGGTTGTTGTTTGTTGGTGTGGTTCATAGATGTTTCTCATTTCTTGTTTTTTATATAGATTAGACTGTAGGTTTTCCTGTTTGAATTGTATTAATACACTAGTCATTTTGGGGCCCTTTATAGCTTGCTGTTTTGTGTGAGCCAAGGCTCTGTTTTGAAGGCCGTTCTTTGACCTATAATTGTTAACTTTTTATACATTGTGACTTGGATGGAGAGCTGTCTCATTGGCACTCATACCACATCTTCTTATTTAT
This sequence comes from Mytilus coruscus, assembly GCA_017311375.1. Lineage (NCBI taxonomy): Eukaryota > Metazoa > Mollusca > Bivalvia > Mytilida > Mytilidae > Mytilus > Mytilus coruscus. The sequence continues at coordinate 6,528,163 of CM029597.1, read as the reverse complement.
ATGGTACAATGTACAAAGCACAAAAAAAAACAACTAGCATAAAAACAATTGACACAAAGTACTGATGTAAGAGAACTCACAGTTACTGATAGGTAGTTGATAAAAACATGTATAGTAATCTAAAGTGATATAAAGGGATAAAGTGGTAGAAACTCTTTCACTGATGCTTATCTAATACACCCTCCCCGCCACTCCCAATCCCTATGTGCCTTTTTATCTGATAATTTAGAATGCAGTTTTAGTATTTTATATCCATAAGACATTCATGCAAATAATGGAGATGTTGAACAATTCATCTACACACAGGCATGATCACCATATTGATGGCTGTACCTGTTTTTGCTTACAGAAAACACTGTGATTGCACTTGTCTTCACTTTAATGTACATGTAACATGTGTAATTGTCTAACCACATCAGACTTGAAATATATCTCTTTGATCTGTCAGAATTGTAATAAATGTAATTTTGAGTAGTAGCAAGCACATACATGTATCTATAGTATTTCTAAAATAAAGTTCTTTTATTCAGCTTGTTGATACTTCAGAAAGGCTTAGCTAATATAAACTATTTGGAATTGGTTTAAAAAAAAACCATTTTAAATAGATATTTTTCTCAAATTCTTATAGTCCAGCAGTTATTATATTAATTGAGAAAATCTTTGTAACTATTATTCGATTCATCTAATGAATATTCAAGATGTCTTAGAAGGTGGATTTTATTTAGAATTAGTTTAATCAGGCATTAATCATCTACCTAGATATCAACTTATTAAAACCAAAAGGCCATAAAGCAATTATAATTGATTAGAGCAGTTACATTGTTACTGGTAGGTGTTAATCCTTGACATGTCAGTTACTCTATTTCTGGTAGGTGTTAATACTTGACATATCAGTTACTCTATTTCTGGTAGGTGTTAATCCTTGACATGTCAGTTACTCTATTTCTGGAAGGTGTTAATCCTTAACATACCAGTTACTCTGCATGACTATCATTGTTATGATTAAGATGAGATGTGGAGTATATGTCAATGAGACAACAAACCAACAGCACAAACAGCTGCAATACTACATGGAATTATTATTTGTGGGTTACCTTTTTACGTGGAATTAATGGGTTGAGGTTACCACACACTTTCTTGTGTTTATATAAAAACTTCCACTAAAATACAAGTTTTCCCTAATCTGAAAAATAAAGCAATCCCGGAGTGTACAGTCAATTTTATCAAAAATACAAATTTTTTGTAGTTTAATTGAATATTTTGAAGGACCAAATTCCAGCACTTGTTGTTATCCATTAGGCAGCAAAGGTTGTTAGGACAATTAATTTCCTACAGTGATCTATTATCATAATGTCTTGAACGTGCCAGCTGCTGTGGAGTAAATCATCACTTTAATGAATCTGACAAGATCATCATAATTTAACTATCTAAATAACCATATGTTTTACTACTTTGTTTGAAGTAAGGTATCATCAAGGATTTATATGAGAGGCTAATAGCATGTAAATCTTTCTATACCTGATCAGAATATTTGAGAGATAAGTTTATAAGATCAGCATAGAAGGGAAGCATTTTATGGTTATTGTAAAATAACACAGGACTGATTTATTACTAGCACTAGTACTGATAAAAAGTTTCAGCCACCATGAAAGACCATTCAAATGATTCAGTTGGAAAGGATTTAAAACCTTCTAAAAAATGGTTTCTACATTTACAAAAACTTACAAGATCATGGAGATGCACATGTATTAACAGAATTATTCAGTAACCTGTACCTATTGGTTTTTGGTTTACTATTGGCACATCTATTAATCCCTTCCATGTTGTCGGTCAGCCCTGGCATACTCATCAGTCCATAAGTTATTGGTTGTTAACACACAGCACTGCCAACTACCATAATAATTACCGATAGGAAGTTTATCTGTTAGACAACAGTTACTCAAATACAAATCGTTAATTATGATAGCCCTAGCAGTTAGTTAGTTACTATGCTACTGGTTTGTTATACACCTGGTATATCAGTTACCAGTAGGTGGTTACCCTTGATATGTAGTTACTCTGATACTGGTAGGTAGTTACATGTACCATTTGCATGTCAGTTACACTGTTACTGGTAGGTGGTTACCCTTGACATGTCAGTTACTCTGATACTGGTAGGTAGTTACATGTACCATTTGCATGTCAGTTACTCTGTTACTGGTAGGTGGTTACCCTTGACATGTCAGTTACTCTGATACTGGTAGGTAGTTACATGTACCATTTGCATGTCAGTTACTCTGTTACTGGTAGGTGGTTACCCTTGACATGTCAGTTACTCTGATACTGGTAGGTAGTTACATGTACCATTTGCATGTCAGTTACACTGTTACTGGTAGGTGGTTACCCTTGACATGTCAGTTACTCTGATACTGGTAGGTAGTTACATGTACCATTTGCATATCAGTTACACTGTTACTGGTAGGTGGTGACCCTTGACATGTAGTTACTCTGATACTGGTAGGTAGTTACATGTACCATTTGCATGTCAGTTACACTGTTACTGGTAGGTGGTTACCCTTGACATGCAGTTACTCTGATACTGGTAAGTAGTTACATGTACCATTTGCATGTCAGTTACACTGTTACTGGTAGGTGATTACCCTTGACATGTCAGTTACTCTGATACTGGTAGGTAGTTACATGTACCATTTGCATGTCAGTTACTCTGTTACTGGTAGGTGGTTACCCTTGACATGTCAGTTACTCTGATACTGGTAGGTAGTTACATGTACCATTTGCATGTCAGTTACTCTGATACTGGTAGGTGGTTACCCTTGACATGTCAGTTACACTGTTACTGGTAGGTGGTTACCCTTGACATGTCAGTTACTCTGATACTGGTAGGTGGTTACCCTTGACATGTCAGTTACTCTGATACTGGTAGGTGGTTACCCTTGACATGTCAGTTACACTGTTACTGGTAGGTGGTTACCCTTGACATGTCAGTTACACTGTTACTGGTAGGTGGTTACCCTTGACATGTCAGTTACTCTGATACTAATAGGTGGTTACCCTTGACATGTCAGTTACTCTGTTACTGGTAGTTGGTTACCCTTGACATGTCAGTTACTCTGAAACTGGTAGTTGGTTACCCTTGACATGTCAGTTACTCTGAAACTGGTAGGTAGTTACATGTACCACTTGCATGTCAGTTACACTGTTACTGGTAGTTGGTTACCCTTGACATGTCAGTTACTCTGAAACTGGTAGGTAGTTACATGTACCATTTGCATATCAGTTACTCTGTTACTGGTAGGTGGTGACCCTTGACATGTCAGTTACTCTGTTACTGGTAGTTGGTTACCCTTGACATGTCAGTTACTCTGAAACTGGTAGGTAGTTACATGTACCACTTGCATGTCAGTTACTCTGATACTGGTAGGTAGTTACATGTACCATTTGCATGTCAGTTACTCTGATACTGGTAGGTAGTTACATGTACCATTTGCATGTCAGTTACACTGTTACTGGTAGGTGGTTACCCTTGACATGTCAGTTACTCTGATACTGGTAGGTAGTTACATGTACCATTTGCATGTCAGTTACTCTGATACTGGAAGGTAGTTACATGTACCATTTGCATGTCAGTTACTCTTACTGGTAGGTGGTGACCCTTGATATGCAGTTACTCTGATACTGGAAGGTAGTTACATGTACCATTTGCATATCAGTTACTCTTACTGGTAGGTGGTGACCCTTGATATGCAGTTACTCTGATACTGGAAGGTAGTTACATGTACCATTTGCATGTCAGTTATTCTGATACTGGTAGGTAGTTACATGTACCACTTGCATGTCAGTTACTCTGATACTGGTAGGTAGTTACATGTACCATTTGCATGTCAGTTACACTGTTACTGGTAGGTGGTTACCCTTGACATGTCAGTTACTCTGATACTGGTAGGTGGTTACCCTTGACATGTCAGTTACTCTGTTACTGGTAGGTGATTACCCATGACATGTCAGTTATTCTGTTACTGGTAGGTGGTTACTCTTGGTATGTCAGTTACTCTGTTACTGATAGGTGGTTACTCTTGACATGTCAGTTACTCTGTTACTGGTAGGTGGTTACCCTTGACATGTCAGTTACTCTGTTACTGGTAGGTGGTTACCCTTGACATGTCAGTTACTCTGTTACTGGTAGGTGGTTACCCTTGACATGTCAGTTATTCTGTTACTGGTAGGTGGTTACCCTTGACATGTCAGTTTATTCTGTTACTGGTAGGTGGTTACCCTTGACATGTCAGTTACTCTGTTACTGGTAGGTGGTTACCCTTGACATGTCAGTTACACTGTTACTGGTAGTTGGTTACCCTTGACATGTCAGTTACTCTGTTACTGGTAGGTGGTTACCCTTGACATGTCAGTTACTCTGATACTGGTAGGTGGTTACTCTTGGTATGTCAGTTACTCTGTTACTGGTAGGTGGTTACCCTTGACATGTCAGTTACTCTGTTACTGGTAGGTGGTTACCCTTGACATGTCAGTTATTCTGAAACTGGTAGGTGGTTACTCTTGACATGTCAGTTACTCTGATACTGGTAGGTGGTTACCCTTGACATGTCAGTTACTCTGAAACTGGTAGGTGGTTACCCTTGACATGTCAGTTACTCTTACTGGTAGGTGGTTACCCTTGACATGTCAGTTACTCTGTTACTGGTAGGTGGTTACCCTTGACATGTCAGTTACTCTGTTACTGGTAGGTGGTTACCCTTGACATGTCAGTTACTCTGTTACTGGTAGGTGGTTACTCTCGACATGTCAGTTACTCTGTTACTGGTAGGTGGTTACCCTTGACATGTCAGTTATTCTGTTACTGATAGGTGGTTACCCTTGACATGTCAGTTATTCTGTTACTGGTAGGTGGTTACTCTTGACATGTCAGTTACTCTGTTACTGGTAGGTGGTTACCCTTGACATGTCAGTTTATTCTGTTACTGGTAGGTGGTTACCCTTGACATGTCAGTTATTCTGTTACTGGTAGGTGGTGACCCTTGACATGTCAGTTACTCTGATACTGGTAGGTGGTTACCCTTGACATGTCAGTTACTCTGTTACTGGTAGGTGGTTACCCTTGACATGTCAGTTACTCTGAAACTGGTAGGTGGTTACTGACATGTCAGTTATTCTGTTACTGGTAGTTGGTTACCCTTGACATGTCAGTTACTCTGTTACTGGTAGTTGGTTACCCTTGACATGTCAGTTACTCTGTTACTGGTAGGTGGTGACCCTTGACATGTCAGTTACTCTGTTACTGGTAGGTGGTTACCCTTGACATGTCAGTTATTCTGTTACTGGTAGGTGGTTACTCTTGACATGTCAGTTACTCTGTTACTGATAGGTGGTTTACCTTGATATGTCATTTACTCTGATACTGGTACCAGTAGATGTTTACCTTGGAATGTCAGTTACATTGTTACTGGTTTCAGTAGGTGGTTACCCTTGGCATGTCATTTACTCTATTTCTGGTAGATGTTAATCCTTGACATACATTTGTATCAGTTACTCTGCAACTGGTTGATGGTTATTCTAGGTATGTCAGTTACTCTGTTACTGATGGTTACTCCTGGCATGGCAGATACTCTGCAAATGGTAGGTTGTTACTCTTGGTATGTCAGTTACTCTGTTACTAGTAGGTGGTTACCTTGACCTGTCAGTAACTCTATTTCTGGTAGGTATTTACTCGTGTAATGTCAGTCACTTTGCTACTGCTAATACTGGTTACTCTTGGCATGTCAGTCACTCCTACTGACAGGAGGTTACCCTTGGCATGACGTTCATTCTTTCTGGTATGTAGTTACTTTGCTAGTAGGTCTAACATTGATATACCTGGCATAGTTACTCCCTAACTGATTGATTAATTAACTCTGGCATTCCAGTTCAGACACCAATATAACACAGCTATGCAATTGTGAACATGTTAGGAAAGTGTTAGCCTTTAGGAAACTGTCTCAACGAACTACAGTTATAACAAAAAAGGTAAATGTATTCATCAGTACTTTAGAAAAGGTCATGGCAGATCATTAATTATTTTAAATTTAATCACAGCTTTTTAAATCTGAATGATTAAGTGCTTGACATACTGTGTGAAAACCTGTTTGAAATCTGTATGTTACTCTCTAAATGTTCTTTTGTGGTTGGGTTGCTGTCTCATATTGACATATACATATCATTATGCCCCCACTGCTAGGCGAAGGGGGCATTAAGTGTTAATTACCCTTGTCCGTCCCGTTCGTCCGTCCGTCGCGTACGTCCCCAAAATTGGTTTCCATTCTCTTACTATAGTTTGCATTACCAAATGTTATAAAACTTATACACAATGCTTATAACCATAAAACACAGATCAAGTTTGAAATTGGGTGGCGTCACTTTTACCCTTCATTAGTTATGTCCCTTTATAAACATAAAAATTGCTGAATTTTTCGTTTCTGTTTTCTAACTTTAGTTTGCATCAACCAAATGCTATAAAACTTATACACAATGCTTATAACCACAAAACACAGATCAAGTTTGAATTTTGGTGGCATCACTTTTACCATTCTAGAGTTATGCCCCTTTACAAATGGAAAAATTGCTGAATTTTTCGTTTCTGTTCTCTAACTTAAGTTTGCCTCAACCAAATGTTATGAAACTTATACACAATGCTTATTACCACAAAACTCAGATCATTTACTAATTTGGGAGAGTCATTTTTACCATTCTTGTGTTATGTCCCTTTATAACCTTATATGCAAGGGGGGCATCAGTGACACATTCCCCATTTATTTTATTCATATTTTACACTTTGACAGTGACTTTGTGTATTAGATATTTTTGATTTTCCTCTGTTTTGTAGCTGCATTAGATGACACTTTAACAGTGACTTTGTGTATTAGATATTTTTGATTTTCCTCAATTTTGTAGCTGCATTAGATAACCGTTTGACAGTGACTTTGTGTATTGAATGTTTCTAATTTTCCTCTATTTTGTAGCTGTATTAGATAACCCTTTACCACATGTTAAAGTACGACCTACCGAGGACAGCTACACCAGTTACAATGAGACCAACTCAGGAGATTACGTGATACCCACGGGACATAACTTTACGATAGAATGTCACGGTGCATATCCTCCAAGACTTAGAGTTTTACGTAGAAATAGAAAAAATGTAAGTATTTTGCATATAAACACATCTGACGTTCAGAGTGAAAGGATATTTAAGGATTTGTTTTGTTACAACAAAACGTGGAAAAATGTTTCAAATTCAAATGTAAAACTCAATATACAATAGACAATATACAAGCTTGTGTAAAATAAACGTAAGTTAACACAGGAAATGACTACAAGTAGTAAGGAACTGATTGGATACCGATTTAACTAATTAGTATTACTACAGAGAATTAGTTTACATGTTGTGTACTGTAAAGTTATTATTGCCATTGTTGAACATTGCACAAAAATGTGTGATTATTTATTGAGTAAAATGCTGCATATAAATAATGCACTCAAAAGTTAAAATAATAGTTTTGGGTTTTTTTTTGCCAAACATTTAAATCCTATAACAATTTTTGTAAGTGTAAAAACAGTGCAAAAATTTCTATATTTTCAGTATTCATGGTATTCATTGGGAGTTTGAAAAGAGAAAATATTTTAACGTTAAAATAACCAACTATTAAAACACTTAAATTTTTTTTAGCTACTTCTTATCTCAGGAAACTAACAACAAATTGTTAGTGCTTTTAAATGCAATTAACTAATCTTTACTTGCTGTAATGTCTTCAGCAGTTACCTTAAAATCAAGTTAAAACAATAATTAATTAAGTGCCTTATGTAATTTCAGCAGTATGTTTTTATGTTAATTATAACTATTCATTTGATTATACTCTAAGTTTGAATTATCTTTATGAAAAATAACAAGATACAGTTTGAATCCACAGGAGACAACTATCCATTAAGTTCAAAGGACATTGATGTAAACAATAACAAGTACAACCTTCAATAATGAGAAAACCATTATGATAGAGCATTGGTTGTAGACCAAGTTTTATTCCAGCAATTACAATTTTAGGGATTTCTACTATTCCCTTGATTGCGTTGCGGGGGACAATATTATTAGAAATACAGGCCTTTGCGTCCGGTCTTGTTAGCGCTCTCACGTGTACAATTCTTGCCAGATTTTAAAAAAACTTATATCATATAGGTTTATATCAGCAATGTCTTGGACGAGTTCGAAAATCAGTGTCGATCAATTATTTTTTAATGAGTTATGCCCCTTATATACATTAATTATATGGAAAATTGCATCGTTAGCCCTCTTATTTGTTCAATTCTTGCCAGAATTTTATGAAACTTATATCATTGGTTAATATCAGCAATGTCTTTGACGAGTTTGAAAATCAGTGCCGATCAATTATTTTTAAAAGAGTTTTGCCCCTTGGAAATTTTAATTATTATGGAAAATTACATTTTGAGCACTCTTATGTGTACAGTTCTTGCCAGATTTTCATGATATTTATATTATAGGTTTATACCATCAATGTCTCTGACGAGTTCAAAATCAGTGCTGATCAATTATTTTTAAAAGAGTTATGCCCCTTGGAAATATTGATTTATATGGAAAATTGCATTGTTAGCCCTCTCATATGTTCAATTCTTGCAAGAATTTTATGAAACGTATATCATAGGTTAATATCAGCAATGTCTTTGACACTTTCAAAAATAAGTTCTGATCAGATATTTTGAAACGAGTTTAGCCCCTTTGAAATATTAATTATAATGGAAAACACATTGCATTTGCTCTGAAGCCTTCATTTCTCTTAAATATTAATAAAAAGTTTCAAAGAACAAAAAAAAAGTGTTTTTTTTTAGTTATTGCTCTTGTAACTCTGTACCTTGGATAGATAAAATATGTGCAATGTGGAGGACATTGGAACTCTGTTCTTTTATTTATTTTGGTATATATTGTTTTGTACAGAAATCAGGCGGCTTGTTTTTTGTTTTAATTTTTTAACATTTTGATATGTCTGGGCATTTTATAGCTTGCTATGTGGTATGTGTTTTGCTCATTATTGAAGGCCATATAGTGATCTGAGTATAATCACTCACATCTACATCATTTGGTTTCTGGTGGATAGTTGTCTCATCTGCAATCATACCACATTTTCTTATTTTTATATCAATCAAGAGCATAGAGACATTATGATTATTCAAAGTTGAATTTCATGTTCAATAAATAATGCCATGGGAATAACTATTTTAACATTGCAACTATGACTTATATTTATAAAGACATTTCAAAAACTGATGTGGAGTAATATCAGTGCATGATTTCCTTTGTCCAAACTGTACAGAAAATTTTTTGGCCCCTCAAGGGAATATTTATTTTGGGTCTGTGATTATGTTTTCAGGAAAGGCTCTTTATAGTAAGCTGTAATAGGTTATCAGTTATTTCAACATGTTTTAAAATATATTATGTAAGTCCTGTGATACCTTCCTGCAATCATTGACTTGCTTGCAGTTTGCTTGTGTATGCATGCAGAAAATTACATAATCATCTACTAGCTTGCCGCAAGCATCTTGCAATCAAAAATTAAAAGTTTTGTTTTTGCAGCCTGCTTGCCGCAAGCTTGTGACGAGTATTAAGTTTCAGTCTTGAATGCATGCAAGTTGCTCACAGAAAGCGCTGCAATCATCTAGCATGCAACTAGCATCTTGCAATAAAAAATATGATGTTTGCTTGAAGCATGCATACCACAAGCTAGTGCAGAGCATTCGGCAAGTATGCAGTTAGTTTGGGTTAGACACACAGTTTCTTAGACAAAATATATAGGCTATGTTTTATATTACAGCTATAAAAAAAACAGCTGTATTATTGAATTAAATTTATTTGGTATTTTTCCTTGTAGGTAGAACCTAACTTTGTTCCCTTGAATATAACAAAGGTTGAACTTACAGAAAACGAAACTGACCGGAACTTTGCAGCTTTATATCACGTTTATAACCCAGATTTTACGTACACAGGAGAATACGAATGTTACTATGCTGATAATGAAAATCTTGGAACCAAAGTTTATATCTATATTAGCGGTACATATATACAGAGATATATATCAATTAAGAGTTAATAAAGTGGAAAATGTTATCAATTGGTTAATATATCCTTATTTTGTGATGAAGATAAACTTGTGAAGGTCATATGAAGGTTAGGGAATCGTCCAAATAAAAATGAAGTTTGGTGAACAAGACTGATTAATAACAATTGATATGATCAGGAATACCTTTAGATTTCTCGTTTATTAATGTATCTTGTGTCTCAGGAAATTTATTTTACTCTTAAGTAGTTTGAAGTTTTCCAACTTGAGTTCAAAAATTAAGTTCTAGGACTATTTAGTATGTAAACATAATCTGGATTTGATAGGTGTGGAAAACAGGGCAAGTTTTGTACTTCCTAACTACTTGCATACATACATACATATAAACATACATACCCATACAGAAAAAATGATAGGATAGACAACTCATTGCTCACCTGGCCGCCAGTTGAGCAAACAGTTGAGGGCCAGTTGAGGGCTAGCTGGCCGTCAGTTGAGCAAATAGTTGAGGGCCAGTTGAGGGCTATCTGGATTTTTGCCATGCAAATTAGGTAGCCCTCAATTATCAATTGCTCAACTTTATGCAAATTAGTTGAGCAAGGTTGAGCAAAATATCATAGTTGAGGGCTAGGTGTCCAACAGTTGAGCAATTAGAGTTGAGGGCTACCTGGCCAACAGTTGAGGACCAGGTCATTAAAAGTTGAGGGCTAGGTGGCCAATAGTTGAGGACCAGGTCATTAAAAGTTGAGGGCTACCTGGCCAATAGTTGAGGGCCAGGTCATTAAAAGTTGAGGGCTAGGTGGCCAATAGTTGAGGGCCAGGTCATTAAAAGTTGAGGGCTAGGTGGCCAATAGTTGAGGGCCAGGTCATTAAAAGTTGAGGGCTAGGTGGCCAATAGTTGAGGGCCAGGTCTTTAAAAGTTGAGCATTAGCTGGTCATTGCAAACTGATGACTACAAATTGTAGAAAAAATAAATTTAAATTGTGTATTTTATATAGCCAAAATACTGCTGAAAGATCTAAACTCACAACAGACTACATGACAGCTTTATCCTTGCTTTTTAAATGTTATCTAGTAAATAAAATCTAGTTAATCCTGCAGCCATATTACTTTTTATGCAAGAAGAAGTAAGATATATATTGAAACAATGTTTAATGTTGAAAAATCCTTAATTGTCCTTTTCTTTCTTTTGTAATATCTTCCTTCCACTGTACATTTTTTCATTAATTGCATGTGTGACATCTGTGGACAACATCTTGAAATGGATAAGACTGAAGTCTGAAAGTAAAAAAAAATTAAACCTTTATATATATAATTATGATAACTATAAATGTGACAAAACGCTGTTTGTAAAATTAATAAGATGACATAATCATATATCATATTTTTTAAATGTTATTTAACAAACATTGACATCAAAAGTCTGTTCTGTCTTGCCTACCATTATAAACCAATTATACAAATCAATTAAACTAAACAAATGTGGATAAATACAAGATAAGAATGTGTCTGATACTTTTCTTCACTATTTGAGAAAAAAATGTTATGAAATTGTTCTTCCCCACTATTTTAATCTGTTGACTGTCAGAGTGCCTCAATAAGGCAAAGTATTGTAAAAATAATTCTAAATGCTGTCTTCATGATTGATCACTCTATAGTTTAAACCAGAGGCTAGTAAAATTGCTCTAGCTATGTCTAAGCAAAATTGTTTTTAATTATAGTTAAAGGCCTTAATAAAATTTCTATTACCCTATTAACTGTATTAAGTGTACCTGGTCATTTAACCCTAAAACAATTTTCTTTCCTTAAAAATTTCTACCCCCATCACCCTTGGTAAACCAAAATGGTAACAGTCAGTACAATGGACGGTATTCAAAGTGCACATTGCAAAAATACTCAAAACAGAAAGTGTTGTCCAACCAGAAAAAAAGATATATATATTTATCTGTCATTTGTGGATAGATGTCTTATTGGCAGTCATACCCCAGATCTCTAGTTTTATACCAAATGCATTATATTAGAAGATTCTTATTTTTATTAGTAATACTTTCTAAAACAAATTGTCTTAATAATAAAAAAAAATATGTCTCCTTACACATTTTGATAATATATAAATTAATGCATAAATATATTGTCTGATTTTTTTCTTCACTCTAAAAAGTTAAGAAGACACTTTAAATATCACTATTTTGAACTGAAAGAGCATATGCACTTATTCAAAATGGTGGAAATTCTAATCCAATGTACTTACCAAAAGATGTTATCCATAAATATGTGTAAACATCAATCTTCCTAAATCCAAGAGTCATGTCATCAGAAGAATACATCTGCACTAATCAATGTCAATACAGTTATTTGTAACTTTTTGATCTACATCCATTGTAAAATCCATATTTTGTTCATGATAGCTAGACAACTGCTAGAAGACATCTTTGCTTGCCATGTGCATGCTCATGCCCAGTTCAAATTTTAAATTTGTTTGAGGTTGTTTAGGGTATTGTGACAGTGTGATCCCTTTGAATTGTGTCCCTAAAATAACTGTTAATTACCTAAATCTTGAATATTTGATATATATTATAAAAAAAAAATTTGGATCGTTTTTTATCTTTATCTTTATGTTATGAGTTATGGTAGTTACAGAAAAATGTATAAAAACATGTGCTTCCCTTAATTTGGCCCCAAACTCTGTGTATATTTATAATACTTCCTGTGTTCTTGCACTACACAGAGAAAAATGGAAAACAGATGGCACATAACATTTATATCACCAGCTCATATTTCTAATTGCTCAACTTTTGCTCAACTACATGAAAACCAAAAATCAATTGCTCAACTTTTCCTCAACTATAAAAAAATCAAAGTCTGAATGCTCAACTTTTGCTCAACTACAAAAAAATCAAAGTCTGAATGCTCAACTTTTGCTCAACTAAATGAAAACCAAAGATCAATTGCTCAACTTTTCCTCAACTTAATCAGGCCAGCTTCAGTTGAGGGCCACATCTATCCAACATACAGTGCTTGGCCAGGTTTGAGTTGAGTTAATTGCCCAACACCTAGCCCTCAACTATTTTGCTTAAAACAGCTAGCCCTCAACTGTCCGCCACATGGCCCTCAACTGGCCCTCAACTTTTTTTTCTGTAGGGGTGGTCGATCCATGCATGCATTAAAGTCCCATTAAAAAATTTTAAGATTTTTCTGACTTTAAGTTCTAATTTGAATACACAAGACATTTTAGAATGCATTTGACACAAATGTTTGAAATTCAAAGTCGTAGTTACCCCTCAATATTTTTTATAGAAGCTATGATGGTTTTCTGCATTCAAATTACCATGGGACCCATGAACTAATCCAGACAAACATTTAATTAGATCAACAACAAGGATTCCACAGAACTTAATTTGTCATAATAAAAAAAAATGCATATACTGATACAAATTGTACATATTGACTCATTATATCTTGATTGTTCATTGTAGATCCAAACAATTTATTTGCACCGACATTTACACCATTTCTGTTTTTGGCTATATACCACTATAGGAAGGCATATTTACCTTGTCGGGTAACGGATCCATCTACAAATGTCAAACTGATTAATACTGCTGGAGATAATGAGGTTGAGGTCGGCGACAGTACTGCTGTGTCTTATGACCCAAGACTTGGTTTTATACTGCTCTACCCTAACCAGTTCTTTGAAGGCCAATTCGAATGTAAAGCAACATCCAAAGATGGGAAAAAAGATTCACTAATTATGGTTCTCAGGTATCTTAGTAAGTAAAATGAAATCCCCCCCCCCTTTTATTTAGATTATAGTTTTGTGAATGACATTTGGTTAGCAACATTTTTATACGACCGCAAAATTTTTGCGGTCATATAATGTTATCACGTTGTCAGCATCGTCGTCGTCGTCCGAAGACATTTGATTTCCAGACAATAACTTGAGTATAAGTGTATGTTTCTCTATGTAATTGTACCACAAGGTTCCATACAACAACAGGAAGATTGGGATTGATTTTGGGGGTTATTGTCCTAACTGTTTAGGAATTAGGGGCCAAAAAGGGCTGAAAAACAAGCATTTTTCTTGTTTCAGAACAATAACTTTTGTATAAGTGTATGGATCTCTATGGAATTGTACCACAAAGTTCCATACCTCAAAAGGAAGGTTGGGAATGATTTGGGGGTTATGGCCCAAACTGTTTAGGAATAAGGGCCAAAAATCTAGGATTTTCATGTTTCGAACAATAACTTGAGTATAAATCTATGGATCTCTATGAAATTGTACCACAAGGTTCCATACCAAAAAATGAAGGTTTGGAATGATTTTGGGGGTTATGGCCCTAACCGTTTGGGAAAAGGGGCCAAAAACAATACTTTTATAATACTTTGTATAAATTGCTTATTTCTTCAGCAATTTCAATGGGATTTAATTCAAAGTCTTCAATTCATTGTGTTCTTTAATATGCTGAATCTAACCATGTATTTAGATTTTGGATTTTGGACGCCGTTTTTAAATTGGTCCACATTGAAGTCCAAAGGGTCCAAAATTAGTGTCTTTGGATATTATGGTCCATTAGTAAATAAATAAATTAAATTCTTGGTGTACTTGGATATACTGAATCTAACTGTGTATTTAGATTTTAAATATTGGACCATAATAGGTAAAATCCAATTTAAAATTTTTCAGTTCTTTGACCATATTCATTCTGTGACAGAAACCTATGCTGTGTGTCAAATATTTAATCACATTCCTAATTCAGAGCTGTATCAAGCTTGAAAGTAGTGTCCATACTTGCCCCAACGGTTCATGGTTCGACCTCTGTGGTCGTATCTAACTGCGCCCCTGGAGCATTTTATTTGTCTTTTTGATATTAATTAATTAAGCAGTATCCTTTATCCTAGGATGATATGGTATCTTCTGAAGAATGAAAACTCTTGGTTTTTAAAGGCAGTGCCTTAATGCCTTTAATGGTATCAGGCAATAGCCATTTTGTTACTTCGTGGGAGGTAAATATGTCACCATTGAAATCCGGAAAAGTGGAATTCTTTCTCCTTCTATTTGTGATATTCTGTGTTTTTTATTGTAATTCATTAACATTGTGAAGTAAAGAATCGAACGGTGTTTTTTGTAACTTTTCAAAATTTACGATAGAGTTGCATTTTGCATTATGAGCAGTCAACTGATTGACATACTAATATTACTTTAAAATCTGTGAGAAAGAGTTTGGGTTTATTGCGAGTGGTATTTTAATTTTTAGTTGCTTTTGAGATCGTTTCAGTCATTGATATAACAATGAAAAGTCGACTGATCTATGCTTAGGCGCCACATGTCAATAATAACTCAGTTTTCTCGGAAGCCGATTATTATCTCTTTCTCATCAGAACATTTAGTTCGTTGAATATTGCCGAAATCCACCTAAACTATAAATATCAATCTGGAATTTATTGAAAACTAGAACTGTTGAAAATCGTCTGGCCGTCAGACATAGCTATCAAGTCAGACCCTTTGTCAGGTTAACAATTTCGATCTAATAGGTCTGATAAAGTTGTTTTTTTTAAATCTGAAACGAGCAGTGCCGAAGTTGACATCCGGAAATCAGTGTAAAATTTGAGGGTCTCACTAATTAGTGACAAGAAACGTCAAGAAGCCACAAGAAGAATAATTAAACGACAAGAAGAATAATTAAGTGACAAGAAGACTAATTTAGCGACAAGAAAACAAATTTAGCGTAAAAAAATCAAGATATTAATTATTTCAAATAAATGAATATAGAAACATGCATTAAAGTGGGTTTTTTTTAATGAAGTCGCTTCTTGATCCTTCCTGGCGCTTCTTGTCGCTAATTAGTGAGACTGAAAATTCCATACACTTGGGTTTTTTCCTCTTACAATTTGAAGATGTAAAAACCAGAGAATACCGAACTTAACAAGTTTAACTGACATTACGCAGCTCAACGGTAATTAACAAGTAATAATAACTTGATTAAACAACGCTAATTAACAAGTGATAATAACTTGATTAAACATTCAACAGGTGATCGAATATTAATTACTCGACATGGCTTCTGTTAATGGCACAAGTCAAAGATGATTAAAGTAAATAACGGCAGTGATAGAAAAGTGGAATGTTGTCAAAATTTTGATGCCGAAAAAACAGTTAATAAACTTTCAACTCAGCAAAGAAATGCTCACTATTTCACACTCCAATACGAACCATGAAGCACCTTCAACATGCTCAAGAAGTTCTGAACTGACAGCAGGTCAACAATGACTCAAAGACAATATACAGCCTCCTCAGTGTTTAGCTAGATTAGCAACTAAACAAACTTTTACAAAGATCAAGATAACTTTGGTACATTGTCAAGTGTTTTAAAGGCAGCCAAGTTGGCTTGTACTTCTTACATGACCCAGTGTTCCACTACCAATGGCTTTAGATATTAAATAACATTGGTCAGTGTCATATAGACATTTCTTTTATAGCTAATATATTTTAAAGTGTTCGAAACAATGGAAGTCTTAATTTTTTTTTAGCAAAATGACTTTATTAATGCTTAAATATAGGACTTTTCATAATCCAACCATACTTTCAATCACTATCTGAAGCAAGTTGACATCCTTCTAAAGTTACCAGACTTACATACATTACAAAAATATGGTACTAAGTATAATTTTATCTCGGAGTTGGACATTGACAATCACAAACAACAATTGGTGACCTGGCATGGTCAGCATTTTTTTGCTTAGAGTAATTTTTTGAAAAATAATGACTTTCTTGGAAAGAGTGGACTCACTCGAGATGCATTATATAACTCAATGTTTTTTAGATAAATTTCGCACCAAGCCATCAAGATGAACTGGAATGTTTTTTTTTTAAACTGTGAATAACCACAAATAGTGAAAACCAAAATTGACCCTAAATATTCAGATGTACTTTTTGAGTATAAATAAAAAACGATTTGGTTTCTCAAAAAAGTCAATTCTATGTTGCTCTGTAGCTTGTAAAATTTTAATTAGTCCCCTACCCTAGTCCGGCAAATTAGTTTTCCACACTTTTTTTCTTCTTGTTTCAAGATATTGATTTGAAATTTGGTGTATAGTTTTATCATGACAAGTTACAGATCAAGTTCGAATTATGTTCCGGTCTGATGATTTTGTGCAGAGTTATGGTCCTTGGACTTAGAAAATTCACTCAAATAATCAGTTTTCTGCACTTTTTTTTGTCATGCTTGAAGATATTGATTTAATAATTGGTATATAGTTTTATCATGACAAGTTATAGATCAAGTTCGAATTTTGTTTCGGTCTGATGATTTTGTGCAGAGTTATGATCCTTGAACTTAGAAAATTCACTCAAATAATCAGTTTTCCGCACTTTTTTTTGCCATGCTTGAAGATATTGATTTAATAATTGGTATATAGTTTTATCATGACAAGTTACAGATCAAGTTCGAAATTTGTTTTGGTCTGATGATTTTGTGCAGAGTTATGGTCCTTGCACTTTGAAAATTCACTCAAAAAATCAGTTTTCCACACTTTTTATACGACCACAAAATTTTTGCGGTTGTATATTGGTATGACGTTGGCATCGTTGTCGTCCAAAGACGCATTGGTTTTCGCACTATAACTTTAGTTTAAGTTAATGGATCTCTATGAAATTTTACTATAAGGTTCAATACCACAAAAGGAAGGTTGGGATTGATTTTGGGGGTAATGGTACCAACAGTTAAGGAATTAGGGGCCAAAAATAAGCATTTTTGTAACTTCCAGACAATAACTTGTGTGTTTGTGTATGGATCTCTCTGACATTGTACCACAAGGTTCCTTATCACAAAGGGAAGGCTGGGATTGATTTTGGGGTAATTGCCTCAAAATTTTAGGAATTAGGGCAACAAAGGGGCAAAAACAAGCATTTTATATACGACCGCAAAAATTTTGTGGTCGATATTGGTATGACGTTAGCGTCGTCGTCGTCGTCGTCCGGCGTCGTCGTCATCGTCCGAAGACGCATTGGTTTTCGCACTCTAACTTTAGTTTAAGTGAATGGATCTCTATGAAATTTTGCCATAAGGTTCAATATCACAAAAGGAAGGTTGGGATTGATTTTGGGGTTATGGTACCAACAGTTAAGGAATTAGGGGCCAAAAGGGCCGAAAATAAGCATTTTGTAACTTCCAGACATAACTTGTGTGTTAGTGTATGGATCTCTGACTTTGTACCACAAGGTTCCATATCACAAAGGGAATGCTGGGATTGATTTTGGGGTAATTGCCTCAAAATTTTAGGAATTAGGGGCCAAAAAAGGGGCAAAAAACAAGCATTTTTCTAGTTTCATGACAATAACTTGTGTGTAAATGTATGGATCTTTCTGAAATTGTACTACAAGGTTCCATATCACAAAGGAAAGCTGGAATTGAGTTAGGGGTTATTGCCTGAAACGTTTAGGAATTAGGGGCCAAAAGGGCCAAAATAAGCATTTTTCTAGTTTCCAGACAATAACTTGTGTTCAAGTGTATGGATCTCTCTGAAATTGTACTGCAAAGTACCATACCTCAAAGGGAAGGCTGGGATTGAGTTTTGGGGGTGATGAATCATTAGGGGGTTCAAAAAATTTGGGGGATTTTTTTTTCCTTTTTTCCTTTTTTTTCTTTAAAATTTTCCATTTTAAGTTGGTTATTTCTGATTTATATTTAAAAGCAAATAATAATGATATGGCAGGAGATACACACCAAACAGGATGTGTAAATTATTATATAATAAGTATTGTGCAATAGCAAGAAATTTTCAATTGCACAGTATTGCGCAATAGCAAGAAATCTTCAATTGCACAGTATTGCGCAATAGCAAGAAATATCCAATAGCACAATATTGTGCAATAGCAAGAAATTGTCAATTGTACAGTATTGCACAATAGCAAGAAATATTCAATTGCACAGTATTGCGCAATTGCAAGAAATATTCAATTGCACAGTATTGTGCAAAAGAAGATACTTTGTATAAATTGCTTATTTCTTGACCAATTTAAATGGGGTTTTATTCTTGAACTCTTGGGGTTCTTTAATATGCTGAATCTAACTGTGTATTAAGTTTTTGGATTTTGGGCCCCGTTTTTAAATTGGTCCACATTGAGGTCCAAAGGGTCCAAAATTAAACTTTGTTTGATTTCATCAAAATTGAATTATTGGGGTTTTTGATATGCCGAATCTAACTGTGTATTTAGATTCTTAATTTTTGGTCCCGTTTTCAAATTGATCTACATTAAGGTCCAAAGGGTCCAAAATTAAACTTAGTTTGATTTTAACAAAAATTGAATTCTTAGGGTTCTTTGATATGCTGAATCTAAACATGTATTTAGATTTTTGATTATGGGCCCAGTTTTCAAGTTGGTCCAAATTGGGGTCCAAAATTAAACTTTGTTTGATTTCATCAAAAATTGAATTATTGGGGTTCTTTGATATGCCGAATCTAACCATGTATTTAGATTTTTGATTTTGGGCCCCGTTATCAACTTTGTCCACATTGAGGTCAAAAGGGTCCAAAATTAAACTTTGTTTGATTTCATCAAAATTGAATTATTGGGGTTCTTTGATATGCCGAATCTAACTGTGTATATAGATTCTTAATTTTTGGTCCCGTTTTCAAAATTGGTCTACATTAAGGTCCAAAGGGTCCAAAATTAAACTTAGTTTGATTTTAACAAAATTGAATTCTTAGGGTTCTTTGATATGCTGAATCTAAACATGTATTTAGGGGTTCTTTAATATGCTGAATCTAACTGTGTATTAAGATTTTGGATTTTGGGCCCCGTTATCAATTGGTCCACATTGAGGTCCAAAGGGTCCAAAATTAAACTTTGTTTGATTTCATCAAAATTGAATTATTGGGGTTTTTGATATGCGAATCTAACTGTGTATTTAGATTCTTAATTTTGGTCCCGTTTTCAAATTGATCTACATTAAGGTCCAAAGGGTCCAAAATTAAACTTAGTTTGATTTTAACAAAATTGAATTCTTAGGGTTCTTTGATATGCTGAATCTAAACATGTATTTAGATTTTTGATTATGGGCCCAGTTTTCAAGTTGGTCCAAATCGGGGTCCAAAATTAAACTTTGTTTGATTTCAACAAAATTGAATATATGGGGTTCTTTGATATGCTGAATCTAACCATGTATTTAGATTTTTGATTTTGGGCCCTGTTATCAACTTTGTCCACATTGAGGTCAAAAGGGTCCAAAATTAAACTTTGTTTGATTTCATCAAAAATTGAATTATTGGGGTTCTTTGATATGCTGAATCTAACCGTGTATTTAGATTCTTAATTTTTGGTCCCGTTTTCAAAATTGGTCTACATTAAGGTCCAAAGGGTCCAAAATTAAACTTAGTTTGATTTTAACAAAAGTTGAATTATTAGGGTTCTTTGATATGCTGAATCTAAACATGTATTTAGATTTTTGATTATGGGCCCAGTTTTCAAGTTGGTCCAAATTGGGGCCCAAAATTAAACTTTGTTTGATTTCAACAAAATTGAATATATGGGGTTCTTTGATATGCTGAATCTAACCATGTATTTAGATTTTTGATTTTGGGCCCGTTATCAACTTTGTCCACATTGAGGTCAAAAGGGTCCAAAATTAAACTTTGTTTGATTTCATCAAAATTGAATTATTGGGGTTCTTTGATATGCCGAATCTAACCGTGTATTTAGATTCTTAATTTTTGGTCCCGTTTTCAAATTGGTCTACATTAAGGTCCAAAGGGTCCAAAATTAAACTTAGTTTGATTTTAACAAAATTGAATTCTTAGGGTTCTTTGATATGCTGAATCTAAACATGTATTTAGATTTTTGATTATGGGCCCAGTTTTCAAGTTGGTCCAAATCGGGGTCCAAAATTAAACTTTGTTTGATTTCAACAAAATTTAATATATGGGGTTCTTTGATATGCTGAATCTAACCATGTATTTAGATTTTGGATATTGGACCATAATAGGTGAATGTTCAATTTAAAATTTTTAAGTTCTTAGACCACATTCATTCTGTGTCAGAAACCTATGCTGTGTCAATATTTAATCACAATCCAAATTCAGAGCTGTATCAAGCTTGAATGTTGTGTCCATACTTGCCCCAACTATTCAGGGTTCGACCTCTGCGGTCGTATCAAGCTGCACCCTGCGGAGCATTTTATTTTAGTTTCATGACAATAACTTGTGTGTAAGTGAATTGATCTTTCTGAAATTGTACTACAAGGTTCCATATCACAAAGGGAAAGCTGGGTTTGAGTTTGGGGGTAATTGCCCTAAACTTTTAGGAATTAGGGACCAAAAAGGGGCCAAAAATAAGCATTTTTCTAGTTTCCAGTCAATAACTTGTGTTCAAGTGTATGGATCTCTCTGAAATTGTACTGCAAGGTACCATACCACAAAGGGAAAGCTGGGATTGATTATGGGGGTAATTGCCTCAATATTTTAGGAATTAGGGGCCAAAAAGGGGCAAAAAACAAGCATTTTTGGAAAATGAAGCTATCAGCGGCATGTTTCCGATACCATTGACCAGAACTTACGGAAGTCGATCATATTTCTCAGTCTTCCGCACTCGGTTTCATATTTACTATTTTATTGTAATGTACTGAGTATACGGAAAGGAAACGAGCGCTGTACGGAGATTGGTTATGGTGTGACTTTTTACACTCCAATGATCAGCAATCGCTAGACAAAATAGTTCTCCTAAATAATGTCAGCCTTTCATGCCATTTCAACTTTACAATCATTAAAAAAAGAAATAATCTGAATCATTTTGATATCCATTGGATGGATACTGGTCTTTATCCAGATTTACGAAGATTTTAATAATCGGAAATTAGTAATACGGTTGTACCCACGCGGTGCGTATGAATATTTGTTTACAAAGTTACAGCAGCAGAGTCTGTAACTGTATCATTATTAATTAACTACACTGTTATTGTACTTAATATGATGAAAACTGCCTATGCAATATAAGGTGTCAACGCAGCCAATATAGATTTTTTTTGTATTGGCGAGTTCTGATCCGCAAAACAGGATTTGAACCTTTCTAGTTTTTAGATCGTAAGTCACGATAAACTCAAACTGCAAGTAAACATTTGTTTGTAAGACAGTTTTTATTTACTCACCATAAACAAGCTGAAACGTTCAGTATGGCATATATTTTAGGCTAAAGACGGTCCCATTCATTTAAAAGCATTTTGAAAGCAGATGATGGAATTATTTCGGGTTTGGGGAACGAATAAATTATCACAAAGTTCATTTCTTGACGACCTCATAATTTCATGATGTCGATGGTACAAATCGATTTTTACTGTTTACTTTCGCTTCTCATGTTTTGTAAACGGTCTTTTATTTTTAAACCTGAACCAGACATATGCATTCTGTAATTGTGCAAATCTTCGTTCTTTGGTCATTTGGCTTATGGATAGTTGTATCAATTTCAACTCTTACATTATTTTTTTAAAACTATATTTGCATTACACATGCAATGGCAGTACCTTTCCAATTACTATTTATGTGTTGTGTCTAAATATAAGTTGTAACACTTTATAGTGACTGGAAAGGGTAGAAAAATTCATCAGATGACAAAAGGCTGAAGATACATGGAAACGGCACCAGATCATTAGATATTGCATCTTATAAAAAGAAACTGAGATTTGGATAGTTCCACTTCAAGGTAAAAATGTTTATCCCTTGTGAAATGAAATAAAAAAAATATTGTAACACTGTAGTTAATTAATAAAGATACTATTACGTGTATTTCTGTATTGGCCTTGTTATTGGTCTTCGGCCAGCTGTATTGGCACTGGGCTTCCCCTTAGGCCAATACACCAAGCCTCGGACCAATAACAAGGCCAATACAGAAATTCTTACGTAATAATATTATAGAATGACAGTATGGTTCAATAGCGAGAATCAGCCCCTCAACTACTTTTTACATAAATATTAACTTCTGGCTTCAACGCCTTGTTCGTCTTGTCTGGAGATCTTGTTGTAGTTCCAGTTTGGTAAGCATTTTGGAGACGTATCCCGTCCGTCCTCTCTTGACTTGTAATCTCTGGTGATACATTTTGCCGCTTGACGTATCCTTTCAAGCTTGTTTATTTTTGTTGCCGTGTAGGGGTCCCATACTATGGCTCCATATTAAATTATAAGATCCAATCCTGAAGGTCTAGACTACATGTGTATATCATTGTTCTAATCTGACACAAATTTCAATAACTGGAATGCTACCCAAGTTGAATATATGGTGACCCACAAGAACAGCATTATCACTATTGAAATTGTGTTTAATACCATGATGGTTCAATGTCATTAACTTAAATGGAGACATATATGGTTAAAGAATGAATATCAATTACATGGGTCAACATGGTCAAGGGCAGAGTTGTTATAAAATAACAATATGGCAGAGAAGTGGTTTCAAGTTTCATATATAGCGACCTGACTGACATGAAATACAAAATCAAAGGAGTATCCCTATTTGTCTAATCTTCAAGGTGAAATAAAACTAGTAAAACAATATTATACTATTGTCTAAATCTACAGAAATATAATTTGCTTCAAGTAACAGAAATAACTAGGTCACTAGTAACTTATTTAATGAGAATGTTGGGTATAAGAGCTTGCTTACAACAGGCTCTTCATAATCATTTGGTTTGAAAAGGATACTAGTAGTCTGTATTCTTGATTTAGAAAATGTAATTGCAAGAAAAAATCACATTACTTAGAATACTTTAGATCATTCAGGTAGTCTTTATTTATATGTACAAAAGAACAGCCAGTAGTCATTGGATATTGTAGATCATTCAAATAGTCTTGACCTATTTATTAGTACACAAGAACAGCCAGTAGTCATTGGATATTGTAGATCATTCCGGAGTCTTGACCTATTTATTTATACAAAAAACAACCAGTAGTCATTGAATACTGTAGATCATTCAGGTAGTCTTGACCTATTCATTTGTACTAAAAACAGTCAGTTGTCATCTTCACTTCACACACACACATATACGAATATCAATTATATGCTTACGAGACATGTTGCAATGTTAAAATAATTACGATATGTGAAAATCAAGACTTGCATAAAAAATATCACAATATTAGAGACAGTGGCTTCATTTTTCCTCAGAGCTTTCAGCTCTTTGATTCTAGTTTCAGGACAATAACTT
Source organism: Mytilus coruscus (assembly GCA_017311375.1). Taxonomy (NCBI): domain Eukaryota; kingdom Metazoa; phylum Mollusca; class Bivalvia; order Mytilida; family Mytilidae; genus Mytilus; species Mytilus coruscus. Next base: position 6,503,865 of record CM029597.1, on the reverse strand, counting down.
GTGTGTAAGTGTATGGATCTTTCTGAAATTGTACTACAAGGTTCCATATCACAAAGGGAAAGCTGGGTTTGAGTTTGGGGGTAATTGCCCTAAAAGTTTAGGAATTTGGGGCCAAAAAACAAGCATTTTTCTAGTTCCAGACAATAACTTGTGTTCAAGTTTATGGATCTCTCTGAAATTGTACTGCAAGGTACCATACCACAAAGGGAAGGCTGGGATTGAGTTTGGGGGTGATGAATCATAAGGGGGTTCAAAAAATTGGGGGGGATTCTTAATTTTTTTCATTTTTTTCCCCTTTTTTTCCTTTTTTTTTCTTTAAAATTTTCCATTTTAAGTTGGTAATTTCTGATTTATATTTAAAAGCAAATAATAATGATATGGCTGGAGATACACACCAAACAGGATGTGAAAATTATTGTATTAAGTATTGTGCAATAGCAAGAAATTTTCAATTGCACAGTATTGCGCAATAGCAAGAAATCTTCAATTGCACAGTATTGCGCAATAGCAAGAAATCTTCAATTGCACAGTATTGTGCAATAGCAAGAAAAATATCCAATTGCACAGTATTGCGCAATAGCAAGAAATTTTTAATTGCACAGTATTGCGCAATAGCAAGAAATATTCAATTGCACAGTACTGTCCCGTTTTCAAATTGGTCTACATTAAGGTCCAAAGGGTCCAAAATTAAACTTAGTTTGATTTTCACAAAAATTGAATTCTTGGGGTTCTTTGATTTGCTGAATCTCACCATGTATTTAGATTTTGGATATTGGACCATAATAGGTAAATGTCCAATTTTAAATTTTTAAGTTCTTGGACCACATTCATTCTGTGTCAGAAACCTATGCTGTGTCAAATATTTAATCACAATCCAAATTCAGAGCTGTATCAAGCTTGAATGTTGTGTCCATACTTGCCCCAACTGTTCAGGGTTCGACCTCTGCGGTCGTATCAAGCTGCACCCTGCGGAGCATTTTATTTTCATCATGTTTGAAGATATTGACTTGATATTTGTGATATAGTTTACACCATGACAAGTTATAGATCAAGTTAGCATTTTGTTCCAGTACAATGAATTCTTAACCGGTAGGGGACTATGTATTACCATGCAATACTCTTAGAATGCTTGTTTAAAACATATTAAAATTGAGAATGGAAATGGGGAATGTGTCAAAGAGACAACAACCCGGCCACAGAACAGACAACAACAGAAGGTGCATTAATATACTCGTGCAATAATATGTTCTTTGGAAATGCAATGTAACATTACCATTTCCTTGCCATAATAATTGAAAAATGTCTAAATATCTTGATACTGTAAGCCTTTCTTGAAAAGTAGTGCAGAAATTATTGCGTGCATTTATTGCCATTTTTTGAAGAATTATTGCAAATTTAGGAAAAGCTACATACAGAAATATGTATTTGATATCAGAATGCGAGCTCTTATTATTGCGATACTCAAGTAGTCATGTTATTCGCCTTCATAAAAACAATAATTTCTGAATTCCCAGTATGTTTGATTATAATCAGTCTGGATTATAAAATCACAAAACCTGTAGGTAACTGCCTTTACAGCGCATTCCCGCTTTGATTAGCTATTGCCATCACATGGCGTCCATCGTTGTCATCCTCTGTTGTGGTAAACTTTTTAAAGATCTTCTCTGAAACTATTGAACCAATTTCAACCAAACTTGGAGTGAATGATCCTTATGATATCTAGTATAAAGTTTGTGTTTTTTTATTCCAGTCAGTCAACAAACATGGCCTCCATGGCATCAATTAAAACATAGGGGTAAAATGCAGTTTTTGGCTTATATCTCAAAAACTAAAGCAGGTCAATACCTAGTTGCTGTGAAATTTTCAGGCGAATCAGATAACCCATTTAGGAGTAATTGCCCCTGGAACAATAATTTTTCTGAAATTTCTCAGTTTTTATACGACTGCAAAAAAATTTTGCGGTCGTATATTGGTATGACGTTGGCGTTGGCGTCGTCGTCTTCGTCCGAATACACATTGGTTTTCGCACTCTAACTTTAGTTTAAGTGAATGGATCTCTATGAAATTTTACCATAAGGTTCAATACCACAAAAGGAAGGTTGGGATTGATTTTGGGGGTTATGGTACCAACAGTTAAGGAATTAGGGGTCAAAAAGGGGCCAAAAAATAAGCATTTTTGTAAATTCCAGACATAACTTGTGTGTTAGTGTATGGATCTCTCTGACATTGTACCACAAGGTTCCATATCACAAAGGGAATGCTGGGATTGATTTTGGGGGTAATTGCCTCCAAATTTTAGGAATTAGGGGCCAAAAGGGGCAAAAACAAGCATTTTCTAGTTTCATGACAATAACTTGTGTGTAAGTGTATGGATCTTTCTGAAATTGTACTACAAGGTTCCATATCACAAAGGGAAAGCTGGAATTGAGTTTGGGGGTAATTGCCCAAAACGCTAAGGAATAATGGGCCAAAAATAAGCATTTTTGTCTCGCTTTACGAAGTCAAAAAGTGAGACTTAGGTATGCTGTTTCCGGTGGCGGCGGCGGCGACGGCGACAGCGGCGTCAACAATGTATTAGTTTGTGATTAGGTCTAGTTCATGGTGAACCACTAGCGGTAGGTCAATGATATTTGGTATGCAGTCGTATTAGCATTGGCACATCTCATTACCATGGAGATTATTTGGCCCCGCCCCCTCAGTCAAGGTCTTTTGACTTTGAAACTTTTCATAGTTTACATGTATTAGTTTGTGATTAGGTCAATTTATGGGGAACCACTAGTGGTAGGTCAATGATATTTGGTATGCAGTTGTATAAGCATTGGCATATCTCATTTCCATGAAGATTATTGGGCTCCGCCCCCTTAGTCATGGTCTATAGACTTTGAAAATTTTGCTAAGTTAACATGTATTAGTTTGTGATTAGGTCAGTTCAAGGGGAACCATTAGTGGTAGGCCAATGTTAATTGGTGTTCAGTTGTATAAGCATTAGCACATCTCATTTCCATGGAGAATATTTGGCCCCATCCCCTCAGTCATGGTCTATTGACTTAGAAACTTTTGCTTAGTTTACATATATTAGTTTGTGATTAGATCAGTTTAAGATGAACTGCTAATGTTAAGTCAATGATATTTGGTATGCAAATGTACCTGCATTTGCAAGTATCGTTTCCATGGAGATTATATAGCCCCACCCCTGATCATGGTTCATTGACTTTGAAACTTTTACAAAGTTTACAAGTTAATGTTTGTGTTTAGGTTTGTTTAAAGGGAACGACTTATAATAAGTCAATGGTATTTGGTATGCAGTTGTATTAGCATTGGCACATCTCATTTCCATGGAGTATATTTGGTCCTTACCCCTCAGTCACGGTCTATTGACTTTGAACCTTTTGCTTAGTTTACATGTATTACTTTGTGATTAGGTCAGTTTATGATGTACCACTAATGTTAAGTCATTGATATTTGGTAATACATTTGTTTCATTTCCACGGAGATTATATAATCCCACTCCTCATTATGGTTCATTGACTTTGAAACTTTTGCATAGTTTACAAGTTAATGTTTGTGTTTAGGTTTGTTTAAAGGAACGACTTATGAAAAGTCAATGGTATTTGGTATGCAGTTGTATTAGCATTGGCACATCTGATTTCCATGGAGATTGCTTAGCCCTGTACCTTCAGTCATGGTTCATTGACTTTAAATATTTGCATAACTTACATGTTAAAGTATTGCTATTTTAATTTCAACATTTGCATTATCAAAATAACAAATAGGCGAGACATATCTCTGTGTTAACAGTTTATTCTAGTTTCCAGACAATAACTTGTGTTCAAGTGTATGGATCTCTCTGAAATTGTACTGCAAGGTACCATACCACAAAGGGAAGGCTGGGATTGATTTTGGGGGTAATTTCCTCAAAATTTAAAGAATTGGGGGCCAAAAAGGGGCAAAAAAACAAGCATTTTTCTAGTTTCAGGACAATAACTTGTGTGTAAGTATATGGATCTTTACGAAATTGTACTACAAGGTTCCATATCACAAAGGGAAAGCTGGGTTTGAGTTTGGGGGTAATTGCCCTAAAAGTTTAGGAATTTGGGGCCATAAAGGGCCAAAAACAAGCATTTTCTAGTTTCCAGACAATAACTTGTGTTCAAGTGTACGGATCTCTGAAATTGTACTGCAAGGTACCATATCACAAAGGGAAGGCTGGGATTGAGTTTGGGGGTGATGAATCATAAGGGGGTTCAAAAAATTTGAGGTGGGATTTTTTTTTTTCATTTTTTTTTCTTTAAAATTTTCCATTTTGAATTGGTTATTTCTGATCTATATATAAAAGCAAATAATAATGATATGGTTTGAATAGGTAAATTAAAAATTTTAAGTTCTTAGACCACATTCATTCTGTGTCAGAAACCTATGCTGTGTCAAATATTTTATCACAATCCAAATTCAGTGCTGTATCAAGCTTGAATGTTGTGTCCATACTTGCCCCAACTGTTCAGGGTTCGACCTCTGCGGTCGTATCAAGCTGCGCCCAGCGGAGCATTTCATTGATTATTATCTTGAAAACTATTATAGATAAAGAGAAATGATAGATAGAGAGAACCTTCAAATGGCATGTTTAAACACTCATTAATATACATCTAACAGCATAATACCGTATAGCGGGTTTTTTCATGGTGTAAAATTTCGATTTAGGGCAACAAAGTATACGAAAAATTTTGGCGGTTTTATTTTGGTGGATTCTTAAATACCAATTAAATATTTTGGCGGATACTGAAATGGTTGTAGTTAAAACGTCGTAAAATTGACAAACAAGTGTCTATTGTTATTGTTAAATGATTGTTTTGCCGGCATGACGTCTTATTTATTGATTATATATTGATACAGTTAATCAATAGAATACAGGTGTACACATTTCATTGGTTGATTATTATCTTGATGTACTAATTAGTTTTAAAATAACCAAGAGTACTTGCAACTCTTAGATATAATTTGACAAATTGATAGATAGAGATTTTATAAAAAGTAAAATCACTACTGAACAAATGGCATGTTTAAACACTCATTAATATACATCTAACAGCTATAATAATCATTGAATTTATTTTCGCGATTTTCACAAAATAGCGAAAATAAATTACAGGTAATCATTGACACAACAAATTACAGGTGAGCGATTCAGGCTCTTATGAGCCTCTTGTTTTAAGTTCACTAAGTCAAAGGTTAAACTGCAGCTTTAACTGTAAATTGGGGATATTTTTAGATATTAAATTTAAATCATACATTCAAACCTGTGTGGATAAGACTTCTCTGGTGTAAGGAAGATTCCTACTTTTGCCAGTAAATTTGTTAGGGAAAGAAATTTTGTCATCCTTATATTAATTGGCTTGTGGATTAAATACCACTTTACAATGCATTCTCTACTGTTTGAACTCCTTCTGACCTTTAAATTTATCAGTCAGAGGAGATTATTTATTTTTTGCCTAAAACTGTATGTCTAGTCTTTTCAGTAGTATATTTTTCAGACCTCTAAGTATATACTGGTATGTGGGAAGTTATACCCAATATATTTTTCATTAGATTCCAACTTATTAATGTATTAATTTAAGTATAAATTTGGTTATTGTAAATCTTACCTTTTAAAGAGCATAGACTTTAGGTAATTATTATTTAACGATTGCTGCAACTATTAAGCTATTTCTATTTACAATACTTAGGACAAACGTCAACACCACAGCCAGCCTTAGTAACAACTAAAACCACAGTAATAAGAGGGAAGAATTTGAAATCCAGTGCAGGATTTATATTGACAGAGGAGCTGCAGTGTTTATGAATTGGTCATACTCATCTAATGAGGTAAGGAAATAACCAATTGGTCATACTCATCAAATGATGTACAGAAATAACTGCTGCACCTTTATCTTATAACAGTTCAGTATAGAGGTTTTGAAATTTTCCTGGATTTTAATTAAAAAAAAAAAAAGAGTATTAAGTTCCTGTCATGATTGTGGCTAGGGCATACCTTTTAGTTTTCTCTTTTGAATTGTTTTACATTTGTTATTTCGGGGCCTTTTATAGCTGACTATGCGGTATGGGTTTTGCTCATTGTTGAAGGCTGTACAGTGATGTATAGTTGTTAATTTCTATGTCATTTGGTCTCTTGTGGAGAGTTGTCTCATTGGCAATCATACCACATCTTATTTTACATTTTGGTTTGTTTTTCCACCTGTAGATAATTCCTTCTTTACTTGCCCATCTTGGTGGTGATGGTTTCTTACATTCAATGATGTGTTAAGAAATATTTTACTCCTCACTGTTATCATAAAGTTTGACATTTTTAGTAAGACACATATAGTTTAACGCATTTCTGTGGCAATTATACTTCCCTGACCTATTTTAAGCTTGAGTGACTTTGGTAAAGTTCTTTATGTCCATCTCTGGCAATTCCTTTTCAAACATACAACTTGGTTGCCATGACCTACTTTTTATGCAAGAGTATTTTAATATTTCATATGTAAAAGCTATTATTGACATCCAATCCAGTAAACACATATATAACACAGATCTTGGTAGGTCATCATAATCTACATCTTATTATTACCAGACCTAGGGTAAATCAGCTTTAGGTTTAGCTGGTTTTTTTCATAAAGTTTTTTAGACAAGTATTTTTTATTCTTTCAAACAAACCTCAAGAATAAGACATTGGAAGATTTTTTTTGTAAAACCCTAACAAATCATCAATTTACTTATCCCTATCCTATTTGTTAAAATTATTTCATTTTTATCTCGAGTATATTGACAAACTATTAATTTGATAAAAACTCATTCCAAGGATAACAAGAGTAGCAAATATTTATTTAAAAGTATTATAATTTGAGTTTTGTTACAAGGTTGTAGGTATTAAGAATCCAGTGATTGTCAGGAAAAATGGATTGTTGAATACAGAAGTTACGAGTATATATTTCCCTCTTATTTGTGTTTGTTTCATTTATCACTAGCATGTTCTGCCTAGTTTCCATTTGGAAATAAAAGTTTAACCTGTTTAATGAAACTAATTGGATACTCCTTCATTCCAGTTTGTATAAGGTTTACCAGTGATATGTTGAGTTATCCCCCTTTCATATAATTCTGAAGCATGAGTTATCTCCCTTTTCCACAGGTGTTGGTGCATGCTACATTAAACATTTTACTGATGTATAAATTTCTTGTAGAACTCCAGTAATTCTATTGAATTAGAGGTATGTAAAACTGCTTGATTGGATGAACACCATTTTATTGTTGATATGCATTTTTTTCTCTTCTGCTTATATCAATTGTAGAAGGGAAATTGTGTTTGTTTAGTTTGCTTTTACTCTCTTCATTGTTTTGTTTTACACTTTAGGTGCCCTAGATTATCTGTAACTCAAAAGTATTTTGATAATTCTTTGATTTTTTGGATAAAACATATTATTGTTAATTTATGTTGCAACTTTATTGATAATTTGCTATCCAAATGTTTTTGTTTTGTGACCTCTTGTTTCTTTAACAATTTATCTGTACAACTAATTTTGTCTGCTGTTTCCATTTAGACTGTTTGCTACAGAAAATCAAAATAACATCATTTATCAGAACATACCAAACAAAACATCAAAATTATGTTAAATATAAAGATAGGTATATGTATTAAGATTATTTTTGGCAGGAAAATCTCTTTTGATTTCTTATTCGAAATGTTAGGACATAATTTCAATCTAAATGTAAGAAATAACAAGAATGCCAAAATACTTTTCAAAATGTGTTTCAAACTTGTTTCTCTTAAATTGTAATAAAAAGAAATAAAGAAATTGCAGGGCATTTTTTAAGGGAAAATGCCTGAGGAAATACACAATGTTACAAAATTAATTCTTTTCATCAAATTTTAAATCTCACAATTAAATGTAAACTAAAATGTCTGTCTCATTTGTTTTTTCTAACAAGGTGCCACCTAACAAAGGACATAGTATTGGCAACTAAAACAATGAAATAAATTGCAGCCTTAATTACATATTTACAAAGGCTGGAAATCATGTAACAGCCCTCAGATGTTTACAAGACATAAGTCTTGCATATTTACGATGAATCTTCAAACTTCTTCCATTTCAGGAAAAACTGCAAATTAGTCTCATTTTGAGATTTTTCAATTAATTTTAAGTTAAAAGCAGTAGCCTTACCTACCTGTAAAAAGATGTTGTTTTGAGTGAAATATCTTTCCAGACAAGGTTTTGCTCATATTTAATTTTGGCCAAAAACTAAATAAAAAATCTATTTTTGATCAAATACATCAACTATGATACTTGTATGATGTCAAAGAGACTTTGAAAAAATCCTTATTTTCACTACAGTGTAAACACTATATCATGGTATTAAAATTTTTGATAAAATTCTAACATTTTTTAAAAGAAATGAAAAATTTTATGCAATTTCAGGTGCCATATAATAGTCCATTCAAGCTTCCTCCTTTTGCTATCTTTTGTTGAGTTTGAAACCCCATGAAATGATCAGATTTCCATCCAACTAAAAAAAAAAAAGAAGTTAGGACCAAAAGTACTTTCACATTATAAATGGGACTTGAAACATGTCACAGATGTCAAAAAATGTATTGAAAACAGTTTTCAAACAGTCAAGCAGGCTTGTATTTTGAGTACTGTAAAAGGTACATCAGGTATATAAAGTTGTAAATATATTTGAGTAGACATTTTCCCAGAATACCCTTATACATACAAATACTGTTGCATTGATATTATCTCCCCTGTTTCTAGCTTGAAGGACCAGTGGATCGTGGGGTAAGAGTCACTGCATGTTGTTCTTATCATTGCACTAACAACACATCAAGCATGTCAGACTAAAGTTTGCCAGGTTATAATGGCATGACATTTTTTTAACTTCTATTTCATTTTTAGTTCCTGCTTGATTACAAATCCAGATACAATGTAGGTAGTAAGTTGCTAGAAGAAAGAGTATAATTTGTAGTGTAAAGTTATCAAACATTAGATTTTTTTTATTGAGATTTAAACAATCATCCTTCTATGACTGAATATGTGTGTGATAGTTTAGTCATTAACTAGTTAACTGTATAGCATTTTTGTCAAGCTTGCAAATTTTGTCGCAGAAAGCTCGACATAGGGATAGTGATCCAGCGGCGGTGGCGTTAGCTACCTTCTTAAAAGCTTTATATTTTCCAAGGTGGAAGACCTGGAGGCTTCATACTTTGTATATAGATGGAAACTTCATAACATAAGGCATCTATATACAAAGTATGAGGCATCTATATTTTCCAAGGTGGAAGACCTGGATGCTTCATACTTTGTATATAGATGCCTTATGTTATGAAGTTTCCGTCTGTCATATGTCCATTGTCCTTGACCTCATTTTCATGGTTCAGTGACTACTTGAAAAAAAAGTTGAGATTTTTTGTAATGTTAATTTCTCTCTTATTATGAGTAAAAGGGTAACTATATTTAATATGTGCGTACCTTGCAAGGTCCTCATGCCCGTCAGACAGTTTTCATCTGACCTCAACCTCATTTCATGGATCAGTGAACAAGGTCAAGTTTTCGTGGTAAAGTCCATATATCAGATACTATAAGCAATAGGTCTTCTATACAGTCGAACCTCGTTGTGTCAAGTCGAAGGGACGGACCAAAGTATTCGACTCATCCGAGGTTCGACTCATCCGAGGTCGAGTGTGTCGTCATAAATTTTGAATGCATGAAATACGGTATGAGATTTGTGTAAACTAGATACAATGAAAAGTGTGCCTTTTTTCTATATGACACTTTATGATTGTGTATTCAATCTCCATTTTGGTCCTTTGTAATAATTAAAACACAAGTACAGATACAAATCATGCACAAATAACATCAATAGTCTACACAAATATTTACAAAGGTCAGTCGCTAAAAATTATGAAATCACTCATGCACGAAATAAGTTCTGAACGGTCTGTGATGAGGTCGTCTGCTTTACATTAAATTATCATGAATTTATTATAATTGTCCTAATCCTTTTATCTATTGTAATTAATGAGTTTTAAATCTAGCGATTCATTTAATCTCGGCTTGGGTCATTTTAATTCGTTTCGTTTTTATCTCGGTGAAAATGTTCAACACACTAACATTCCGCTTAAACGATCAACAAAGGTGTTAATTGGCGGTCACCATAAACATGTCATTTTAACTGTTATACAAACAAGTATGTTTACTCGGCTTTAATCTCTTTTGAAAATGATAGGTGACATAAGAAATACATCTGATTTGAATTTTATCATTAGGTCTGCCTCTTTCGAAAATTCTTACTTTCAAGTTCGAGACATCGGGTCAATTTACATTAATTTTACTTGACGGGACTATAAAATTTACTCGACTTAACCGAGTATTCGAATCAACCGAGTTCGACTCATCAGAGGTAATTATGCATTGATCAAACGGAATTTTACGGGACCGAGAAATTACTTGACTCATCCGAGTTTTCGACACAACCGAGTTCGACACAACGAGGTTCGACTGTATTGGTGTATGGAATGATTGTAAGGTGTACATGTCCAACTGGCAGGTGTCATCTGACCTTGACCTCATTTTCATGGTTCAGTGGTTTAAGTTAAGTTTTTGTGTTTTGGTCTTTTTCTAATACTATATGCAATAGGTCAACTATATTTGGTGTACAGAAATATTTTACAATGTACATGTCAGTCTGGCAGGTTTTATTTGACCTTGACCTCATTTTCACGGTTCATTGCTCAGTGTTTAGTTTTTGTGTTTCGGTCTGTTTTTCTTAAACTATAACCAATAGCAAGGTTTCTGAAATTTTCTACCCAATTTCGGTCATTTTGGGATGACTTAAAAGTTGGGGCCTATTTTTCAAACTGTCGAAATCAATCACACTAGATGCATGCAGCAAAACATCAACGAAATGTATTTACTGTTTTGTCGCATTTACTTCATTAATTTTCTTACCGTTTTTCTAAAACAGTTTATGGAATGCAACAGTTTAAAATTAAAATGATTTTAATGACTCAAAATGGTAAATTTCTCAGACATCGCTAAAGTTTCTTTTGATTTTGAACACAAAATTAAAACCAGAAGTTTCACGACAATACTAAAGTACAAGTAATTCCGGATTCATTTACGGGATTCGTTCTGTTTATCAAAATGAAAAAATCAAAAATCTCTCCGGAGATATCGGTTATTGATTTGGTGATGTACGACGAGCGGGCGGCTACCAAACAGTGGCCGTTCAATAACATGAAAACGCTTTGATGAATTTTTTTCAAATTTAGATATGTTGTTTCCTGTGACTAAATGAAGGTCAAGTTCAATTTTCACGATTTTAGCTTTTCTCCTTGTTGAGTTATAGCCCTTTTTAATATCCAAAAGTGGTATTTATAATGTGATTAAGTTATTTCTCTTTGTACAGAAATGGTTAATTATATATCTAAAGTTTGATTACACTAAGTGTTTTTAAATAATTTTCTCCTGTTATCAGATTATGACAAAGCATATGGTAAATGTCTTATCTCACAACTATAATTGGAGTGACAGATATATTTGAAAATTCTCTGTTTCCTAAGTGCTGATGATTATAAGCTATATAGAACTGTATAAATATAGTAAGAAATTTACTGTTCATTTTTAGACATTTTGTAGAAAATTAAGTCTCCCTAAACCATATATATTCTTACCCCCACCCCCCTTCAATTTGAGAATGTGCTTTTATCTTGTAAATGGTCGAGATCCCCACCCCTAAACCATATATATTCTTGTATGGGACAATAAAACAAATCAAATGAAATATAGGGGAAGTCCACGGGGATAACCCCCACCCCCCTTCTTATTGAAAATTTGTAAACGGTCAAGATCACCACCCCGAAACCATATATATTCTTGTATGGGACAATAAAACAAATCAAATGAAATATAGGGGAAGTCCATGGGGGTAACCCCCACCCCCCTTCTTTTTGAAAACTTGTAAACGGTCGAGATCCCCACCCTAAACCATATATATTCTTGTATGGGACAATAAAACAAATCAAATGAAATTTAGGGGAAGTCCCCTGGGATAACCCCCACCCCCCTTCTTTTTTAAAACTTGTAAACAATCAAGATCCCCACCCCGAAACCATATATATTCTTGTATGGGACAACAAAACAAATCAAATGAAATAAAAGGCTAGTCCCCTGGGGTCACCCACCCCCCTCCTTTTTGAGAACTTGTAAATGGTCGAGATCCCCACCCCTAAACCATATATATTCTTGTATGGGACAAAAAAACAAATCATATGAAATAAAGGGAACTCCTTTAAAATCTAAGCTTATATTGTCTATTAATAAACATATATTTAGATTTCTGATTTTGGGCCCAGTTTTCAAGTTGGTCCAAATCGGGGTCCAAAATTAAACTGTGTTTGATTTCAACATAAATTGAATATATATAGGGTTCTTTGAAATGCTTAATCTAAACCTGTGTTTATTTTCATTATTAATAAAATAATACCACATTGAGGTCCAAAGGGTCCTAAATTAAACTTTTGTTTAATCTCATCAAAAATTGAATTCTTTGGTTCTTTGATATGCTGATTCTAACAATGTTGGAGTGTTAAATCATATCTAATTTTAGAGAACTTAGTCATCACTGGTTGTTGTTATTATATTATTGATTATAATTTGAAAAATTGCATCATATCTTATTTTAGAGAACTATTTATCCAGTTTGAGTTATTTCCCTTTGCACAGAAAATATTATGGATAAAATTAAACTGTGTTTCATTTCAACATAAATTAAATATATATAGGGTTCTTTCAAATGCTAAATCTAAACCTGTATTTATATATTAGATTTTTGGGCCCAGTTTTCAAGTTGGTCCAAATCAGGGTCCAAAATTCAACTTTGTTTGATTCAACAAAAATTGAATTTATGGGGTTCTTTGAAATGCTGAATCTAACCATGTATTGAGAGCTTTTGGATTGTGGGCTCCTTTATCAAATTGGTCCACATTGAAGTCCAAAGGGTTCTAAATTAAACTTTTGTCTGATTTCATCAAAAATTGAATTATTGGGGTTCTTTGATATGCTGATTTTAATATGTACTTAGATTTTGGATATTGGACCATAATAGGTAATGTCCAATTTCAAATATTTCAGTTTTTTGACCATATTCATTTTGTGTCACAAACCTATGCTGTGTCAAATATTCAATCACAATCCAAATTCAGAGCTGTTTTAAGCTTAAATGTAGTGTCCATACTTGCTCAACTGTTCAGGGTTCGACCTCTGCAGGAAAATCTGGTTTGCTGTCGCTCTGACAGCCTCTTGTTAGATCAGAATTGACGATTGTCTTTGCTGAAAAGTAATTAAATAATGCAAACAGTCTTCATTGATGGAATTTCAATTTCTTTAATAATATTATTTCTGAGTTTGTGATCACTGTCAGGTGTGAATTAAAAACACAGGTAAAAAATAATTAACCCTTTCAACGCTATACACAGCATATGCCGCGATGACGTACGCCGCCCGCCACTGCTGTTCGCGGCATATGTCGCGATTACGATGGATTTTTCATCCAGACTCGTAATCATTCGGTTTTCATTCAGGTCCTCTCTAATTTTTCCTCGTATGAATCGAGGATATACAAGGTCCCATTTGCGCTTGAAATCGTTGGAATTTTAATGGTAAAAGCATGCAGTAGAAGAAAAATTTTTAAAAATATTTTGACAAATGCAAATGGCGGAAATCGAAAAGACGCTGTAAATATGGAAATACTTCAGCATTTCTATGGCGAAACTGACAACGAGGAATACTTAAAAGGTTTCCCGTTATCTCAATGTGTTAATTACATTCAATTTGTGTGGGAAATATGATTTGGTCGATCTTTACGAGACGTAGAAAAAGGGGGGGAAACGGAGGTTGACTGAAAATTTTGAGGACGGAGCCACTTATTTGCGCCACGTTTACATTATACGTTGTGTATGGTGCAAATACACTACGGAATCGAGCAACTGGTGTCTTCTTTATTATATGGCAGATAAAACAACAAAATAAATAAAGATTAAAAGTTGTTTTTATTCAAAATTCAACACAAATACAATAATTTGCACCTTTTACGGTTTTACCTGTTATTACCTGAAAATGCAGGTAGCTTGATGAAAATTTTACTAAAATAATTGCATAACATTACAGTTCATGCTCTCCTGAGCATTTTTCATGCACTAACTTTGTCTGTATCTCTAAAAATAAAAAAGATACAGCAGTCTGAAAAGGAATATACTGTTCTAATGAATGAACACAAAAAAAATGCAGCAGCAGCAGCCATTTTTCTATTTTTTTGTGTAGCGTTGAAAGGGTTAACAATCACAAGCCAATATTTCTCAGAGGCATTAATATGGTTATTAGAAGGGCCCTCAGGATTATCATACTATACTGGAGTGGCAGTTTTATGACAGGAAAAGGATTACAAAAAAGAAAAACAAGTGCAAAATGGCGATTAAGAAACCCGATCTCAATAAAATGACCGAAATTATTTCTGTAAAGAAATTAATTTTGTCCTAAATCCCAATCTGTCATTTTGGACAAATAGCTTTCAGTTTAGGACATGACTGGCAAATATGACCGTTTCAGGACCCTTGCCCAACAGGTCAACTATATTTGTTGTAGGAATGATTGTAAGGTGTATATGTCTGTCTGGCAGGTATCATCTGACCTTGACCTCATTTTCAAGGTTCAATGGTCAATGTTAAGTTTTCATGCAGGTTAAGTTTGTTTCTAAGATACTATAAGCAATAGGTCAAATATATTTAATGCCTAGATTGATTGTAAGGTGTACATGTCTGTCTGGCATGGTTCATCTGACCTTGACCTTATTTTCATGGTTCATTGGTCAATGTTTAGTTTTCCTGTTTAAGTCTGTTTCTTAGAAACTATAAGCAATAGGTCAACTATATTTGGTGTATTGAATGATTGTAAGGTGTACATGTATTTCCTGTTTGGTTTATCAGACCTTGACCTCATTTTCTTGGATCATGTTAAGTTTATTTGATACTTTTAGTAAAGCTTTAAATTTAGCACTATCAACATAAAATCAATGGTCAGTAAAGAAGGCGGGACATTTCAGCATGTGCACTCTTGTTATTGTAAGATCAGATATTTTTGCGTGCTTTTGTTATAGCAATTGTTGAATAATGGACAAAAATACTAGATTAATTATTGAATACAAATAATGATTTCAAAATTTCAATTTTTTTTTTTATTTTTGCAAAACATATCCAGTTGCAATTTTAGCAATAATGAAAAGAACAAACATTTCTGAACTTACAGTTACTTGGGTGGGCCCCAACTTGTTAACCATTGACTTAAGATGCAATAGATTTATTTTCTGATAAAATTTAGAGGTTTGTTTAAATGCACAGTTAGGATAAACTGTATTTTTTATGCAAAGTTTTACTTTGCATCAATTGATAAGAAATCTTTATATACAATTGACATCTAGTTATGCCACTCTACTGTTTTGACCCAAAATTTACGGCTCACTTAACATTGAAATGTGAAAGTATGAGCGGAGCATAGTGACCTATGAATATATTTTTGTTTATTTTATTTCAAATTCTGAGTAAAGGGCAATTTATTGTAGAAATATATATATATATATATGATAAAAGAATTGGTTTACTGTCAGTGTGATAGAAACAGAATAGCAATTGGAAATGATTGTTAACAACAAGAGTAATTACAACATTTTATTTACAAATAGTTGTTTAATCAGTGTTAAGTTTCAATAGTCTTGATCATCAATAACAAATGTCACCATTATATTATTATTAAACCATCAATTAAGACATGATTTACCCTCATCATCATCATTTCACACTTAACATTCATAACATGTCATGTATAAGGCATGCTTCATCAATTAAACTAGGAGTATGCTTAGTATAGGGATATAACTTGTATCTCACATTAGTAATTATTTGCTGTATTTATGATTAGATAAATTATTTGTTAGTAATTTTACAGAATTTGTAAAATAGCAAATTTTCAGATTTTTCACAAGAGCTGATCACAATGTAGTTTAGTCTATGAAGGCCCATTGTCACTATCAGGGTTTTCTTTCAACAATATTGAATTTTTAAAGGATTTTTATTTATAATAACAATAATTAAAGAAAGCGTTTAGCAGAAACTTTGACAGACTTTGATGGATTAGAATCTAATCCTATTTTTCTTTAACTTGGATGGACCGGAATAAGCCAATCATAGTGCAGTTAACGAATGATGCAATTTTTTGTTAACAAAACAAAAGCACATGGCAAAATTGGCAAAATTGGTGAAACAGTATGATGAGCTTCAGTATATATATATGTCATTCATTTATGAAAACCAATTCTGTAATGCTTAAATATTTAGACAGAGGAAATATCTAGTTTACAACTAAACTCTGCCTAATGAAAAGCTTTGTTTGTCTACAATCAATACAACATGCAGTAATAATCATCTATTTTCTACTTATTTTTAGAGCTGCACTGCATGGATATAAATCAATGTTACCATTTATGCTGCTCATAAGTCAATTATATAAATAAAGTCTATAGTTAATTATAATTTGATTTTGTCAGAAATGTGAGGAGAAAAAAAACTTTAGAATTTGTAGTTTAACTAGTTATATATATAACATAGGGAGATATGTGGCTTCATTGCCAACAAGACAACTTTCCTCTAAAGTCTTAAGTGACCTGGATTCAGGCAACAATATATGAGTTCTGTGTAGGAAAAAATATTTATTTCCGAATTTTACTGCAAACCTTGTATGTATTGAATAATGTCTGTTGCAAGATACTAAAATCCATGTTTGCCAAAAATTTATCAAATGTTCACAGGTAAAGATCATTAACATTGAATATTCAATACTTATGCCTTCATTAAACCATTGCTAAAAAGAAAAGCAAGGTTTGTGTTAATGAGACAGCAACTCAACAACACAAGCAAACTAGAGGTTGGAATATTTTTTTCATTCATAGACAAATGTCTACCCAAAAAATCACTTCCATCATTCATCACGTTCCTGTTTACTGAATACTTCAGGGCTCAGGCTACTTGGCGATTAGGGGAAGAACTTGCTTTCACGTCCGTATTACTTATAGCAAGGGTATCATCTGTGAGTTAACTACATGTACATCTTGTTTGATTGGTGACGAGACATTCTTCTGAAATAGGTTATCAGCAAAACAGTTGGAACTTAGTTGTTTCACTTGTTTTACATTGAGTTTTACTTATTTTCCAGTTATTTGATTTATTGATAAACTTTCATCAAGTTCAGTTGATTATATTCTTTATGTATAACACAAGGATATTGCTGATTAACTCGGTCAGAAATTAGAGAAACCACAAAAAAAAGACAGAAAGTCCACCGATTAATAGTTAGTAAAAACAACCTAAAATTGTGTATTCTCAAATGTTTTTGTAGTCAACTATTTAATGAAAGCACAGATAATCTTTGGTAATCTTGTCTCACAGATTTCTCACTTTTATCTTTTAATAAACCTGTTATGTAATTGTATGTAATTGTATTTTTTATAAGGTGTGTGTTTTATCGTGTTTATGTAGAGTGATCAAATGATATTGACATTATAAAAAGATATTTTGACATCATCGCTATCTTGAGATTTTGCCAGTCCTTCAATAAAATTAGCAAAATCATTTTAAACATGTAATGGATTATACGAAAAATACTTAATATTCTTTTATTAATTGGAAACTTCCATCAAGCTGGCCATTAGCATTTCCCTTAAGACATGACCAATTTTTATCAGTAGACAATACATACAATAGGACTTTTATAAACTGGATTCATGCTAAACTACTAATGTTGATGTAAAATTTGATAAGAAAGATTCAAAATATTCACATTAATCAAGGGAGGAAATCAGGTCTGTATAATTAGTAGTTGAGGTTTGTTAATGACCGATTTCCTGTTCAGATAACTTTCCCTTCCCATTAAGATGTTTGAAGTTTGTTAAATGATCTCAATTTTATAGTTGACACTAGTTTAGGCCAAGCAAAACAGTCGTCGTACTACTTGTTATTAATCAAAGTTAAGCTAAAGATACAAAGTTATTACATACAATTACTATAAGGGGCAACCATTAGTCTAATTTACAACAAATCTGAGGATGGTCCAAAAAGTTCCAAAGAATAACAAATTTAAGTCTGGTTTAAATTTTTAAATGTTTCCAGTCCATTCTTCTTCAGGGCTAACATGTGTGCCTTGGTACTGTTGGTTTTGAGATTCAGACATCTTTTAGAGAGTTCTTTATTTCCACATACTGTAGATTCATTATAATTTAGGGATACCAGTGGGTACAGGTGAACCAGGATTTTAAATGTTCAAAAAGTACAAATTTTCTATGGCTTGTATATATAGAAATAAGAAGATGTGGTATGATTGCCAATGAGACAACTCTCCACAAGAGACCAAATGACACAGAAATTAACAACTATAGGCCTTCAACAATGAGCAAAGCCCTTACAGACTTTGGCAAATACCATGAAATCAGATATCCACAAAATATAATTTGTTTCCCATGAAAATTGTTACCTACGGTAATAACTGAATCCACAGTAGTATGAATCTCACAATTTGTAGAAACAAAGCTGTTTGCAAGTTTTAAATTTCATTTTTATTCTCCTTGAATCTGATCTTCCTTTCAAATCAAATTTATTTGTGAGACTTTTTCTTCAAAGCAAACAAAGTGAAAATAAACCACTCACCAAAATTGTCCTTTTTTGGTATAAATCTCTGCTTATTCATCAGATCTGATCATGATGATGATTTCAAATCAAGACCTTTTCCTGAGAAATCTAAAATTAGTTTTGAAGTATAATAAATGTTTGATTCCATATTTCAGAGATCAGATCGAGTACATTATACAGATCCACTGCGAGAAGTTTCCTCAGGAACTTATGACTTTGATGTTCTGTACAGCAACCTGACTGTGATAAAAGCTAAAAAGAGTGACGAAGGAGTATACATGTGTAAAGTGACGACACATGATGGAAAATCAAATAATGTTAGCACTGTTATAAATGTAATTGGTAGGTGTTTCACTTTTTTCATTAAATTCAACTAAATTTTCTTATCTCATTTTTCAAATTTTTAACCAGATTTTCGAAAGAAAAATCAGTTATTGATTTGGGGATGTACGGCGGGCAGGCGGGTGGCTGCCAAACAGTGTCCGTTCATTAACATGAAACACTTTGACGAAATCTTTTCAAATTTAGATATGTTGTTTCCTGTGGCTAAATGAAGATCAAGTTCAATTTTCTTGGAATATTTTGTGTTGAAATTAGAATTCCGTTTTTAGTGGTGTATAATACACTCTTTTTTACTCAAAAATGAAGTTGGTAGAAGGGGTGCGTATTATAAAGAACTATAGACGTTTTTTTCTTTTTTTTTTTTCTTTATTATTGTATATATTCAAGATGTTTTTTTAGTCCCCTACCGACAAAGTCGAAGGGGACTTTAGGTTTGCACTCCGTTCGTCTGTCCATCCATCAGTCTGGCTAATCAGTTTTCCACACATTTTTTCTTTGTGCTTGAAGATATTGATTTGATATTTGGTGTATTGTTTATTCATGGCAAGTTACAGATCAAGTTAAAATTTTGTTCCGGTCTGACAATTTTGTGCAGAGTTATGGTCCTTGAACTTAGAAAATTCACTCAAATAATCAGTTTTCCTCACTTTTTTTCGTCATGCTTGCAGAAATTGATTTGATAATTGGTACATAGTTTTATCATGACAAGTTACAGATCAAGTTCGAATTTTGTTCCGGTCTGATGATTTTGTGCAGAGTTATGGTCCTTGGACTTAGAAAATTCACTCAAATAATCAGTTTTCCTCACTTTTTTCGTCATGCTTGAAGATATTGATTTGATAATTGGTATATAGTTTTATCATGACAAGTCACAGATCAAGTTCGAATTTTGTTCCGGTCTGATGATTTTGTGGAGAGTTATGGTCCTTGGACTTAGAAAATTCACTCAAATAATCAATTTTCCACATTTTTTTTCATCATGCTTGAAGATATTGACTTGATATTTGTTATATAGTTTACACCATGAAAAGTTATAAATCTAGTTAGCATTTTGTTCCAGTACAATAGATATAAGAAGATGTGGTATGAGTGCCAACGAGACAACTCTCCATCCAAGTCACAATATATAAAAGTAAACCATTATAAGTTAAAATGAAATTAAGGATTAAGTACGGGTATGTAGCAATTGAATATTCAAGTCAACTTTTGACAGGTGTTCAATATAATAACCTCAGGCAGTGCTCTAAATCAACATGATCAATGAAAAGAAAATATCAGATTAAAGAGTTATTAAATTTTAATTACTGCTAATCAATTTAGTAAAAATGTTTGAGGTCTAATTTCTGTTGTTCCATAACATTCCAATAATTTCTTTTATAATATTGAACAGTGCATCAGCTTGGACAAGCTTAGACAAACTTTGGTTTCAAAAGGGATATTTAATTAATAACTTTACTTTTATAAAATTAATAAATGTTAATTTCTTGATGAAAACTGTTAATGACTTTAAAATTACTTAATTAAACAATTTGATTGAACAATCAATCTTATATATTATTTTTATTTTTCAATAGACTTAAATGAAGATTTAATACATTGTTGAATTGTTCCCTATTTAAGGCTTTTTGCAGTGAACTAGACTTTTTAAATTTTTTTTTTTATTTTTATTTTTTGACTTAAAAAAATTTTTAACTTTTTTTCATGTTTTGGAGTGATGAAAATGCATATTGTACACAACTGCATACTATACATGGCTAAATATGGTATATTGTTTTATTTATCAAAATGCTGTGCTATTGACTGCCTGCCTGTATAAACTCAATCAAAGATACCAGGCTTTTAATTATATACATTAGAAACACATGACAAGCAGCCAATATTCCATTGCATATTTACATGAAAAATATGTTAAAGCTTTTAAACCATGAAAATTTACTTTATCTTATTGTCAAAAAGGGAGACTTATCTAAATATTGTGAAGAATTTTGAAAACACCTCACACTACTGTAAATTCAGAAATTTTTGTGTACATTTAAATTGCGAATTTTGAAGAATGGTACTAAAATGTGAGATAAAGTATTGCAATTTCAGGAAAATCTGCATACAGTTATATGGATCTAATATCTTAATGCAAGTTTTTATACGACCGCAAAAAATTTAGCTATCGTATATTGGTATCACGTCGTCGTCAGCGTCATCTGAAGACTTTTGGTTTCCGGACAATAACTTTAGTACAAGTAAATAGAAATCTATGAAATTTAAACACAAGGTTTATAACCACTAAAGGAAGGTTGGGATTGATTTTGGGGGTTATGGTCCTAACAGTTTAGGAATTAGGGGCCAAAAAGAGGCCCAAATAAGCATTTTTCTAGTATCTGACAATAAATTGTGGAACAGTGTATGGATCTCTCTGAAATTATACCACAAGTTTCCATACCACATAGGGATGGTTAGGATTGGCTTTGGGGGGTAATGGCTCAAACCGTTTAGGAATAAGGGCAAAAAAGGGGGAAAAACAAGGGTTTCCTTGTTAATGGACAATTACTTTTAAGTACAATGTTAAGTTTGGATTACCTCCCTTACACTGCTTTTAAATTATGTATAAAGAAATGTTGTATTGTCTTGAGGTGATTAGCTATCAATTTATTTTTAGAAGTTACTATTAAAAATGCTGATTAAGGAATATTAATTTTAGACATGATTATGTATGTCATTTTCTATTTTGAGACTTTTATGATGTATTTAAATGGGTAATTATGGTTGCAAACTCCATTGGAAATTTGAATTGAGATAATGACCATATCTTGAGGGAAAGAATTTTTTGGAAAAAGGGAGGGAGGTGAAAAAAATTGGGGATAAGGGGGTAAAAAGAAATTGTGGGGGAACAATTTTTTTCTCATTTCAGATTTCAGAAATTAAAAGAAAATTTCTTCAATTATTTTTTTGCCAAAAAAGGGGTAAAAATTTTTTTTTTGGGGTCAATTCGCAACAGCATAGTGTATTGCACAAAATCAAAAAATTGAATATAAATTCAAATCATATAACCAATTCTAAGTTCTTTGACTACAGTTATTATGTGTCAGAAACCTATTATGTGTCAAATATTTAATTACAATCCAAATTCAGACCTGTATCAAGCGCGAATATTGTGTCTATTTTTGCCCCAACTGTTCAGGGTTGCACCTCTGCGGTCGTATCCAGCTGCGCTCGGCGAAGCAATTTATTATTATTGAGATACTCATTCAGTTGCACTAATAAAAACTTCGCAATAATTTCTGAATTTACAGTATTATGAATTAGTGCTCATTAATTAGCTATTCAGTAGAATCTTTATAAAAGTTTCACTCAGATGAAAAGAATTGGTAAATTTTTTTTTTTTTTACATTCAATTAAAGAAGAAATTCGTTTTCTTATGGAATGTCCAGCATTCAAACAACGACAAGTTATGTTACACTCTGCTGTAGAAATATGTATTAATTTCAAACATATAGATACAGAAAACGGTCTTTTTCTATTTGAAATTTAAGGTATCATGCTTTGGCATTTTTTATTTTTACCATTTGTTCTAATGTTATACCTTTTCACCACTTTCTCTTGAATTATTTAACATTTTGTTAACAAGGGGCATTTTATAGCTTACTTTAAGGTATGGGTTTTGTTCATTGTTGAAGGCTGTACATACAGTAGCCTAATTTTATTTCCTTGTCCTATGGTATGTGGTTATTTTTTTTTTTTTTTTTCACTGGCAATCATTCTGCAACTCCTAAATTTTATATGGCAAGTAGATATAAAAATTGGGAGATGTAGTATGATTGCCTAAGTGCGAACTATCCATAAACCAAAGGGAAAGGATTTGATCTATTACAAGTCATGAGCAAAACCTGTACCCTATAGTAAGCTATAAAAGGCCACAATATGACAAAATGTGAAACTATTCAAAAGAGAAAACCAATGGCCTGATTTATTCTACAACAATGTACCAAAAACAAATTTGGCAGACACAAACCGAAGAACCGAAGACAACCACTGGGTTGCATCTTCCTGGTATGGGACAGGCACATAAAGAATGTGACGGGTTAAAAGTGTTTGCAAGGTCTCAACCTTCCATAGCCTAAGATAGTGGTGTAACAACACAACATATGAAAGAACAAATTGTAAAATAAATCAGAAAGGTCTTGACTCATTAGATCAGTACTCAGCACTGTAAAATAAATCAGAAAGGTCTTGACTCATTAGATTAGTACTCAGCACTGTAAAATAAATCAGAAAGGTCTTGACTCATTAGATCAGTACTCAGCACTGTAAAATAAATCAGAAAGGTCTTGACTCATTAGATCAGTACTCAGCACTGTAAAATAAATCAGAAAGGTCTTGACTCATTAGATCAGCACTCAGCACTAAAATAAATCGGAAAGGTCTTGACTCATTAGATCAGTACTCAGCACTGTAAAATAAATCAGAAAGGTCTTGACTCATTAGATTAGTACTCAGCACTGTAAAATAAATCAGAAAGGTCTTGACTCATTAGATCAGTACTCAGCACTGTAAAATAAATCAGAAAGGTCTTGACTCATTAGATCAGTACTCAGCACTGTAAAATAAATCAGAAAGGTCTTGACTCATTAGATCAGCACTCAGCACTAAAATAAATCGGAAAGGTCTTGACTCATTAGATCAGTACTCAGCACTGTAAAATAAATCAGAAAGGTCTTGACTCATTAGATCAGTACTCAGCACTGTAAAATAAATCAGAAAGGTCTTGACTCATTAGATCAGCACTCAGCACTAAAATAAATCGGAAAGGTCTTGACTCATTAGATCAGTACTCAGCACTGTAAAATAAATCGGAAAGGTCTTGACTCGTTAGATCAGCACTCAGCACTGTAAAATAAATCGGAAAGGTCTTGACTCATTAGATCAGTACTCAGCACTGTAAAATAAATCGGAAAGGTCTTGACTCATTAGATCAGTACTCAGCACTGTAAAATAAATCGGAAAGGTCTTGACTCATTAGATCAGTACTCAGCACTGTAAAATAAATCGGAAAGGTCTTGACTCATTAGATCAACACTCAGCACTAAAATAAATCGGAAAGGTCTTGACTCATTAGATCAGTACTCAGCACTGTAAAAATCGGAAAGGTCTTGACTCATTAGATCAGTACTCAGCACTGTAAAATAAATCAGAAAGGTCTTGACTCATTAGATCAGCACTCAGCACTGTAAAATAAATCAGAAAGGTCTTGACTCATTAGATCAGTACTCAGCACTGTAAAATAAATCAGAAAGGTCTTGACTCATTAGATCAGCACTCAGCACTAAAATAAATGGAAAGGTCTTGACTCATTAGATCAGCACTCAGCACTAAAATAAATCGGAAAGGTCTTGACTCATTAGATCAGTACTCAGTACTGTAAAATAAATCAGAAAGGTCTTGACTCATTAGATCAGTACTCAGCACTGTAAAATAAATCAGAAAGGTCTTGACTCATTAGATCAGCACTCAGCACTAAAATAAATCGGAAAGGTCTTGACTCATTAGATCAGCACTCAGCACTGACAAATAAATCAGAAAGGTCTTGACTCATTAGATCAGCACTCAGCACTAAAATAAATCGGAAAGGTCTTGACTCATTAGATCAGTACTCAGCACTGTAAAATAAATCGGAAAGGTCTTGACTCGTTAGATCAGCACTCAGCACTAAAATAAATCGGAAAGGTCTTGACTCATTAGATCAGTACTCAGCACTAAAATAAATCGGAAAGGTCTTGACTCATTAGATCAGTACTCAACATCTTGACTCATTAGATCAGTACTCAGCATCTTGACTCATTAGATCAGTACTCAACATCTTGACTCATTAGATCAGTACTCAACATCTTGACTCATTAGATCAGTACTCAGCATCTTGACTCATTAGATCAGTACTCAACATCTTGACTCATTAGATCAGTACTCAGCATCTTGACTCATTAGATCAGTACTCAGCATCTTGACTCATTAGATCAGTACTCAGCATCTTGACTCATTAGATCAGTACTCAGCATCTTGACTCATTAGATCAGTACTCAGCATCTTGACTCATTAGATCAGTACTCAGCATCTTGACTCATTAGATCAGTACTCAGCATCTTGACTCATTAGATCAGTACTCAACATCTTGACTCATTAGATCAGTACTCAGCATCTTGACTCATTAGATCAGTACTCAGCATCTTGACTCATTAGATCAGTACTCAGCACTAAAACAAATACTGTAAATTCAGGAATTATTTCATGCATTTATTATTGTGATTTTTGAAGACTGAACTGAAATGAGAGATTTAATTTTTCAATTTCGGGAAAAGCTTCATACAGATATATGTATCAGATATCTGAATCAATGAGAGTTCTTATTATTGTGATACTCACTCAGTCGCATTATTCACATTGATAAAAACCTCGCAATAATTTCTGAATTTAACAGTAACAAAAGGCAAAGTACTGATCTAATAGAACTCACAGTTACTGAAAGCTGGTTCAGCCCAATTTCAAATAATTAATAAACCATGTTCTTCTAGACTAAAATGTCAATCAATACACCTCCAACAGATATAGTGTAAAGTCTTCATGACATAAGCATTCTGAGAAACAGCAGGATCATGTGCAATGCCAAAATATAAATATCAACAGAATATAGGACCATAATTGTTTATACCTTGATAATTTAATTTTGGATGTAACACGTCTTCTGATTGGCTGAAAGTGTTTTGTCTATCAGCTCATAGACATAATTTTGTCATGTGACCGTGACGTCATCAATGTTTTTATCATGATTTACTCCTTTTTAGAATTAAATTATAAGGAATGACTGTAATATTTTTTATGTCTATTCGAAATAACCTATAAAATGTGGTGCACACTTTTAAATAACCAGCTACACAGGTTATTCAGTGTGCACCACATTTATTATGTTATTTTTCATAGACAAAAAATATTACAGTCATTCCTTAAATAACAATAACACATGTTTAGTTATGTATGAAACTATCAAAAATGAAATAACTGTTAGTACAGATAAAGACAGCATTCAAGTGTCCTACTACAATTCTAAATTTATATCTTTTAAGAATAAGTTTTTTCAAAGGAACAGTAAGTTGATATTGTAATGTTCTGGGTTTTTTCGAGTCAGGATTCCTGCATTACTTATGTGGGCCTCTGGTGAAGAAATTAATAATAAAAATCATAATGGAAGTTCATAAATTGTATTATTTTCTGCTTCAGTAATATGCAATACAACAAATACAGGGGTTCATGAAATATATTACATGAAATAAAATGCATTGATATATAATAAGTACTACAGGAAGGTGCATTACTTGCAACAAGTTTAATAAAACAATCCTTCTAGCGCTCGGTGCAAGAAAATCTACTTGGAACACTGCATCCTAATACTCAGAATACTTGGTGCAAGAAAATCTACTCGGAACACTGCATCCTAATACTCAGCATACTTGGTGCAGGAAAATCTACTTGGGACACTGCATTCTAATACTCTGCATACTTGGTGCAGAAAAATCTGCTTGTGACACTGCATCCTAATACTCAGCATACTCGGTGCAGTAAAATCTACTTGGAACACTGCATCCTAATACTCAGCATACTTGGTGCAGGAAAATCTACTTGGGACACTGCATT
Source organism: Mytilus coruscus (assembly GCA_017311375.1). Taxonomy (NCBI): domain Eukaryota; kingdom Metazoa; phylum Mollusca; class Bivalvia; order Mytilida; family Mytilidae; genus Mytilus; species Mytilus coruscus. The sequence continues at coordinate 6,477,092 of CM029597.1, read as the reverse complement.
CTAATATATACTCTGCATACTTGGTGCAGGAAAATCTACTTGGGACACTGCATCCTAATACTCAGCATACTTGGTGCAGGAAAATCTACCTTGAACACTGCATTCTAATATATACTCTGCATACTTGGTGCAGGAAAATCTACTTGGGACACTGCATCCTAATACTCAGCATACTTGGTGCAGGAAAATCTACTTTGAACACTGCATTCTAATGCTCTGCATACTTGGTGCAGGAAAATCTACTTGGAACACTGCATCTTAATACTCAGCATACTTGGTGCAGGAAAATCTACTTGGGACTCTGCATTCTAATACTCAGCATACTTGGTGCAGGAAAATCTGCTAGGGACACTGCATCCTAAAACTCTGCATACTTGGTGCAGGAAAATCTACTTGGGACACTGCATTCTAATACTCTGCATACTTGGTGCAGGAAAATCTACTTGGGACACTGCATCCTAATACTCTGCATACTTGGTGCAGGAAAATCTACTTGGGACACTGCATTCTAATACTCTGCATACTTGGTGCAGGAAAATCTACTTGGGACACTGCATTCTAATACTCAGCATACTTGGTGCAAGAAAATCTACTTGGGACACTGCATTCTAATACTCTGCATACTTGGTGCAGAAAAATCTGCTTGTGACACTGCATCCTAATACTCAACATATTCGGTGCAGTAAAATCTACTTGGAACACTGCATTCTAATACTCTGCATACTTGGTGCAGGAAAATCTACTTGGGACACTGCATTCTAATACTCAGCATACTTGGTGCAGGAAAATCTACTTGGGACACTGCATTCTAATACTCTGCATACTTGGTGCAGGAAAATCTGCTTTGACACTGCATCCTAATACTCAGCATACTCTGTGCAGTAAAATCTACTTGGAACACTGCATTCTAATACTCTGCATACTGGGTGCAGGAAAATCTACTTGGAACACTGCATTCTAATGCTCTGCATACTTGGTGCAGGAAAATCTACTTGGAACACTGCATCCTAATACTCAGCATACTTGGTGCAGTAAAATCTACTTGGGACACTGCATTTTAATACTCTGCATACCTGGTGCTGGAAAATCTACTAGGGACACTGCATCCTAATACTCTGCATACTTGGTGCAGGAAAATCTACTTGGGACACTGCATTCTTATACTCTGCATACTTGGTGCAGGAAAATCTACTTGGGACACTGCATCCTAATACTCAGCATACTCGGTGCAGTAAAATCTACTTGGGACACTGCATTCTTATACTCTGCATACTTGGTGCAGGAAAATCTACTTCGGACACTGCATTCTTGTACTCTGCATACTTGGTGCAGGAAAATCTACTTTGGACACTTCATTCTAATATATACTCTGCATTTCTGGTGCAGGAAAATCTACTTGGGACACTGCATCCTAATACTCTGCATACTTGGTGCAGGAAAATCTACTTGGGACACTGCATTCTAATATATACTCTGCATACTTGGTGCAGGAAAATCTACTTGGAACACTGCAATCTTATACTCTGCATACTTGGTGAAGGAAAATCTACTTGGGACACTGCATTCTAATACTCTGCATACTGGGTGCAGGAAAATCTACTTGGGACACTGCATCCTAATACTCTGCATACTGGGTGCAGGGAAATCTACTTGGGACACTGCATTCTAATACTCTGCATACTTGGTGCAGGAAAATCTACTTGGAACACTGCATCCTAATACTCTGCATACTTGGTGCAGGAAAATCTACTTGGAACTTCATTCTAATACTCAGCATACTTACAATGAAATTAAATGTAAACAAATACAAAATGTAGATTTTCCAGCACCAAGTATGCAGAGTATTAGGATGCAGTGTCCCAAGTAGATTTTCCTGCACCAAGTATGCTGAGTATTAGGGCATAACAATATGGATCCCATCTTAACTTACAAGTTCTGTAAAGAACTTCAAATTTAGAATGTGATGTCCCATTTGATATTAGATTTCAACAGGTACAGCCAAAATTCCAAACCAAATTTTTGTATCTATGAAAGGATTAATTAATGTTCTAAGTACTGTAAATTCAGAATTTATTACGTGCATTTATTGTTGCTATTTTTGAAGAATGGACAAAAATGTGAGATTAATTATTGCAATTTCAGAAAAATCTGCATACAGATATATGTATAAGATATCAGAATACAAGTTCTTATTATTGCGATATCCACCCAGTCGCATTATTCGCATTAATAAAAACCTAACCATAAATTCTGAATTTACAATAATATGTGTTGAGGAAATTTCTGACTAAATAATTGTTCAGCTATATACAGGTTATTTTCTTTGAAATCCTATTTATAAGTAATTTAAACACTTTTTTCTTTCACAGATTCAGGTTTCCTTTCATTAGTACCTGTCTCATTAAAAGTGTACGGAGTAGAAGGTCAACAGGTGACCTTGAGAGCAGAATTTACTGGATATCCTATCCCCGATATTACATGGTGGCATGAGAATAAACAGCTTCAGACTTTGGAAGGAGAAGTGGATGTTACGTATGTCAAATAGATATAATAATGCATAGTTGTTTTCATGCCCTGACCATAGTGTTAGGGGGCAAAGTGTGTTCCTGTCTTTTCATCTGTCTGTCCTGCCATTATTCTGTCAAGTTTCAGGTTAAAGCTATGATTTAAGATAGTTTTTATCACATCAACTTTAAACCTTAGTAGACATTTTCATTATGATTTAACCTTTTAACCATGTATGCAAATATAGAGTTTTGACCCAGATTTTGTGGTTCACTGGACACACACATATACTTGTTATAAGCTCACCTGGCTGAAGGTAGACATAGGCAGTTATGAGAACCAAATTCAATATTAGTAACTAATGGACAGTGGTTTATGATCCCCTTCCAAGATAAGGTTGTATATTTCAAATGACTCCCCCCTCCCCTCTTCCTAGCATACATGCAAATACATTCTGTCCAACCAGCTATTCCTTCTTCAACTTTATATGGAAAGAAATTGCCTTTACGTTAAATGCAAATGAAAAATGTGATTAGACTTCTTGCAATTAGTTTACTTAAGAATGGAGAAAATTTAATTGATTTTTATATAATATGCTTTTGAAAACTCAGCATAGCATTTTTATATAACAATCTTTACAAAAAGAAGTATTTATCTTTGAGAAAGTACACTTTAAAATATTTTTCCCTAAAATAACTACTCTACTATGGCTAATTGGAGACAATCTTAACCTGAATCATTTCAAGGGAGATAATTTTCCTAAATTTAAAGGAATGCTGTTGTTTTCCCAGGGACATTACTTGTAAATCAGATATAGTCAACATTATTCATAGATTGATAGATGAGTGATACACGCTCCTTATAGCTTCTAGAATGATTTTCTTCATGAATTTTAAAAATAATGATAACACTGTGTATCTGTGTAGTATGTATAAATCATATTCAAACATTTTCAGAACTACTACGAGAGCAACAGCTTACACTATAAAGAAAGTAACAAGACTGATGTCTGGTACATACACAGTTAAAGCTCAAAATACTAATGTATCAACCCAAGATATTGAACTGATTGTTAAATGTAAGTGATCATTTGTATAATAAAAATAAGAAGATGTGGTATAATTGTCAATGAGACAACTCTCCACCAGAGACCAAATGACACATTTGTAGTTCTCTTTTGACCATCTAGGTTTCAGCTGCATAGTTTAAACCTGTTGTATCCCCTGCACAAAGATAAAGGTCAAAGCGAGACTTAGGCATGCAGTTTCCAGCATTAACAATGATTAATGTTTGTGATTAGGTTACAGAGATGATACATATATCTGTGTTACAGTGAATTAAAGCTTTAAGTGTAAACAAACTTGTTTTGTATAGTTTGTTCTTGTGTTGTGCCGTTGCACCATTGTCCCAGTTTAGGGGGGGGTTTGGTGCCAGCAAACTAGTTTAACTGCACCACATTCTGTATGTGCCTGTCCCAAGTCAGGAGCCTGTAATTCAGTGGTTGTCGTTTGTTGCTGTATATCATATTTGTTTTTCGTTCATTATTTTGAACATAAATCAGGCCGTTAGTTTTCTTGTTTGAATTGTTTTACAATTGTCATTTAAGGGCCTTTTATAGCCGACTATGCGGTATGGGTTTTGCTCATTGTTGAAGGCCTACGGTGACCTATAGTTGTTAACTTCTATGTTGTTTGGTCTCTGGTGGAGAGTTGTCTCATTGGCAATTATACCACATCATCTTATTTTTATAATTATTTTCACAGATACATTTTTCAGCATTTAGTCCTTTCTAGCCAATTACTTATTCTGGAAAATATTCTTACATTGTTGATGAATTCATATCAGAAAATGTCCAAGTTTGACAAATGCGGACAATTTTTATTTGGTTAAATAAAGTAAAAATTAGTTGGTTGACAGTGTAACAGCCAGTTTACACCAATAATTCTTATTCTTAATGTGCACTAGTGCAATATTATATAAATAACACATAGCAGAGGGTTACCCCGAGAAAACATTGTCAACTGAGGCGAAGCCAAGGTTGACAATGTCTTTTCGAGGGTAACAATTAGCTCTATCACCCTCTCAGATATGTGTTATTTAATTTACTATACTGAATGTTCTGTTATTACTGTCTATTAAATTTCAAATTCAAATTAATAAACTATGTTGTCTTGTACGTAACAATCATCCATATTTATTTAAGCACACACTTGAGCAAGCGTCTCCGTGAAGGGTAATAAAAGTATTTGCCATGGGATAGAGTAAATTGTCTCCCTTGTATTAACCAATCAAAATCTGGCATTTTGACATGAAATGTAATAAAATATATTATTGCACACTAAATTTTGGTAACAGTCTGTTAGAAATACTTTTTTGCCATACAATAAAAAAAATATTTAATAAAAAGTATGCTATATTCATTGTGTGTACAATGTAAAAAAAATTGCAAAGCTAAGAAGATGTAAAAATGAAGTGCTTATAAACCAAAAGGTCTTTATAGAACATGCAAAACTATCAACATTGAATTTTGCTGGAGGAATTGCATTTTTACAATTGCAAGATTTTACGTATATTTTATTGCAAGTATTTACCTGGCCTCTCAGATAGTATTTCACAGGAATACTCCACTGATGCTTGGACAGTGACTCCACTGGCACTTGGACTATGAAGTATAATTGTAACAGGCTATCCAAAGAATAAAGAATATATTTATGTTGTTATAAAAAAAAAAAGATTTTATAGACTAAATTTTATAGAAAAAAATGTGTCATTTGATTGATGCCAATACTAAGCACTGGCTACCTTTTGGGACAGATATTCCACCAGCAGCAGCAACCCAGTGGTAGTAAAGCAAACAAATTCTATTTATTACAATATGTTTATTTGACAGATAAACCTTTAGTACAGATAAAATCAACTAAACTAGGAGATTACTACATACTCAACAGACTGTATACCATAACATGTAATACACAATCAGTACCCTCGGTTGACTTCGGTGATATATGGATGGAATTCTCACCATGTGGCATAAATCTGTGTAATGACAAGACAAGACAACAATGGAAAAACTGTCAGATACTAATCTTAAGGTGGAGTACGAGGCTCAGGAAGGGAGTAGTTTCCAATTAATGTTGTTTGCTTCTCAGACTGGAGTGTTTAGGTGCAAAGCTAAGAATGAAGTTGGAAATACAACATCTGCAAAGGAAATAATAAAGATAATTGGTGAGTTTATGACATAAGGCGATCATTCTTACCATGATTTAGTTGTAATCAGTATGATTCTCAATTCACATTTAAAAAACAAAATGGTTATGGAGAAAATACTCATCAAGTAAACATCATATTTGAAGGAAAAACAAATATAAAAAAGAATAGTTCATTTTGATGTTAATTTTATAAAATACATACCAAATTAGGATTTTTACCTGGATTTTGTGGTTCACTGAACGATTAAATATGAATATGTGAGCAAGGCATGGTGATACATTGATGCATATTTATACCCCATGCAATTTTTGCGTTGGGTATAATGTTTTTGACTTGTTTGTCTGTCTGCCCGTCCGTCCGTTAGTCCGTCAGTCCTGTTCTTGTCAATGCAACTCCTCTGAAACCACACAACAAAATTTCATGAAACTTTATAGATAATAAGGACATACTATGTAGATGTGCATATCAACAGGAAATTATGATTCAATTTTTTTTCTAGGAGTTATGCCCCTTTGCACTTATTGGCCTCAATATACTACTGCAACAGTTTTTCATCGCAACTCCTCTGAAACTACACAACAGAATTTCATGAAACTTTGTAGATAATAAGGACATACTATGTAGATGTGCATATCAACAGGAAGTTATGATTCAATTTTTTTTCTAGGAGTTATGCCCCTTTGCACTTATTAGCCTCAAAATACTACTGCAACAGTTTGTCATCGCAACTCCTTTGAAACTACACAAAAGAATTTCATGAAACTTTGTAGATAATAAGGACATACTATGTAGATGTCCATATCAACAGGAAATTTTTATTCTATTTTTTTCTAGGAGTTATGCCCCTTTGAACTTAGAATTTTGGCCAAAATATACTATTGCAACAGTTTGTCATCACAACTCAACAGAATTTCATAAAACTTTGTAGATAATAAGTACATACTATGTAGATGTGCATATCCACAAAAAAATATTATCATGCAGTTGACTTTTACAGGAGTCTTTGAACTTAAGAATCTAGTGAGATTTTGTTTGCTTACTGACAATGTGGGGGCGTGGGGTATGTGAGCGTGCTCACAAAGGTTAATTTTGTTAATTAATGCCTTATTATGTATGACGTTGAATTGGTTTATATAAGATATATTTCATTTTTGTAGGATAAAACATAATGAACAGGTGAACTGATGTAAATTACAACAATTTATTTTCTAGAAATGGAGGAAGGTTTGTTCTTACATGTTTCCTATGTCACACCAATAGAGGAAGACAAAATTACAATTACCTGCTACGCCACCTTGTGGGAGTACAATATAATAAATGTATTGTACCGGGAAGATGGATCAGATACACTGCAACCAATAGAAAATGGGAACAGGACCACTATTACTATAGGGAGGTAAACAGAAATGATAATTACCTCACAAGGGGAAACTACAGGAGAAAAAAAAACAAAAAAGACAAATTTATAAAACATTTCAATCCTGGCAGCATTGTCAATAGTATATCATTTGCATGTCATATTGTTTATAAAATACAAATAACAGGCTAATCAAAAAAAAATTTGATTTCTTCATCAGACTCAGAAAATCATCAAGTAATAGAATATTTATCTGTTGCCCACATCTAAGTCAAAGTAAACAGGGGTTTTAATGTGTCCATGTTTATATATAATGTTTTTCGCGCTGAGGTTAAATTCACACATTAACAGTAAGTTCACCCTTCACATTTATATCATAATTTTTACGAACCATCCATGTGACGGATATTTTCATGTATTTTACATGATCCTAAAATAAGCGAAAATAACACTGTGCACAAATTTCCATGTTTATAGTATAAAATAGAAATAACATTTCTTGATAATATGTTATTGCTTAAGTGTGAAAGCATAGAAATATTGTTCTCTGTGTTTTTATCTGAAATATAATTATTGATTTTTGTTTTAGTAGCCTTTACTGCAAAATTATGTTTTCACTATTCTGTTTCATTTTTAGCTCAACTGGCCCAAAGGGCCAAATGAGCTTTCTCATCACTTGTCGTCTGTCGTTTGTTGTCTTCGTCCAAAATTATGTTTTCACTATTCTGTTTCATTTTTAGCTCAACTGGCCCAAAGAGCCAAGTGAGCTTTTCTCATCACTTGTCGTCCGTCGTCCGTTGTCTTCGTCCGTCAAATAACTTTTACAAAATCTTCTCTGAAACTACTGGGCCAAATTTAAGCAGACTTGACCACAATCATTATTGGGGTATCTAGTTTTAAAATGGTCTGATGACCCTGCCTGCCAACCAAGATGGCTAACATGGCTGGGGTAAAGGCAAGTTTTGTCTATATCTGTACCTACTCGCTTATTAGTCGGTTGCTCTTTTCAGCTCCAAATTCTAAGGATTTAGTCTTGACCCTCGTATAAGTCGGACAAAATTTGGACATTTTTTTGCAGCTGACAGTTACTGAACGCCGGTAAAACCAATCCAGGAATTATATTCATTTTCTGCATGAATGTTTATATCGCTGTTAATAATAAAGATGTATTGATTCCTCTTGTTTTGTTCACTGTTTGATTAGCCATGTGTTGTTTATGTAATGCATCAATGATTTTGTAGGTATGACTAGCAACCTATTGTTTGAGAAAAGCGAACATAAACCAATATGAACCTGAAAAATTAAAAGTCAAACAATATTTTCACAGCACACATAACTCGGTGTTAAATGAGCATGTACACTTCATAATTCTTATTATATTTTGATGATTAAAGGATTAAAAAATTAAGTGAAGCTAATCAACTTTATATTAAAATAACTCCAACTCATTAGTGTCATCTGTTCACCTATCACTGATATTTTTCACACCTTTTATAGTGAATACAACTCTTTGTCTCTTAATTAGGGGTTAACAATAGATTATAATGGCTTGTCAATCAATTTTGTAATACATCCTTTCACATAGTTGGTATATTGTTATCTCCTTTTCATTTTGGTTCTTCTTTTGGGTTTATACACAAACCGTGTGACCATGAAAATCAATACACAAACCGGAAACACATTGAAACAGTGGAATTTCACCACAAATTTGCAGAAAATGGATAACAAAGAACTAATAAAACACAAAGACAGTATTGTAGTCATTTATTTTCAACAAAACTTTTATTTGTTGATTGATGTAGGGTTGGCAATCACCAACTTAGTTTTGACCAGGAAATTCAACCCTTACCACTTTTTAAGCTCGGATTTTTCCTCTGGTCGCTGGATCTTATCTATTAGTCAGTACCCTCTCTGGATTATGAATTTTACTCCCAATTTTCTGACTAATTAGCGAGTAGGTACGGTATTTTGAAAACCGGAGAGAAAATCTTACATTAGCGAAAATGTTCATAATGTTGAACTCCACCAATTGTCCATATACGTCAAAACTGTCAGACAACATCTTATAGGAGTTATTGCCCTTAAATGACAAATTTTACTTTTTTTTTTTTTTGCCTACTATTTTGAAAACTATAATAGATACAGAGAATCTTTGAATTGCAAAATGATCAGCAAGACAAGTTCTACTAATAAATCTGCATGGTCGAAATTGTCAGTCGACTCCTTATTAGATTTATTGCCCTTTGATGACGATTTTACCAATTTTTGGGCGTTTTGCCTGATATGATAAAAATTAGAAAAGATAAATAGACACTTTGAATTACAAAACTGATCAGCAAGGCAAGATCTACTAACAAGTAAAATATTGTCGATATAGTTAGTAGACTGTCACTCTTTCTTGGAGTGATTGCCCTTAAATGAGGATTTTTTTTTTACCCTCTTTTGTGTTTTGAGCAAAAACTAAAGAAGATAGAGAGAAACTAAACAGACTAAATGATCAGCACTGCAAGATCAACAAAACAGAGATTTTTGTCATGAACTCTATTCTTGTCTACAATGTTGGAGAGTGTCCTTTTTGAACATGCACATAGACCAAGGTAAGTGACACCGGCTCTTTAGAGCCTCTAGTTTCGAGTTTCTAAATGAAGGGAGCTAAGTCGTCCTTGGAAAAAATAAGGGGAGGGGGCTCAGCAGTCAAAATTAAAAAAAAATGTACTTTAAAAAAAGCAAATTTTTGTCCAAAACTGAACTCTGGATGAGTTGTGCTGGCCAATGATATGTTTCTTAATGTTTTATAAATACAGAAAAATACACAAAAACCTAAAACTGAAACTGGATTTTAGATTTTAATGAGGATTTTTCTTTTGATTTCAGATCTGCTTTTTCCCTGACAGTTAAGCTGGTTATTCATTCAGTCAAACTATCAGATACTGGTTCCTATGTTTGTCTGGGTATGAAACCTAATAGCAGTAGTCATATAGAACCAGATAGAACAGAAAAAAGATTACAGTTAGAGGTATTGTATACTTGTATTAATTTGCATTTATATTTAAAACAGAATTGGGTGGACACTAAAAGTAAAACTTTCAAAATTACTGGTGTTTTGAATTAGAAATCGGGTACAATACTGTAAATTCAGAAATTTTTGTGAAGATTTTATTAATTCGAATAATGCAACTGGGTGAGTATTCCAATAGTAAGAACTCGCATTCTGATAAAATCTGCAAACAGATTTTCGAAATCGCAATAATTAAACTCGTATTTTTGTCCATTCTTGAAAAATCGCAATGATAAATGCATACAATAATTTCTGAATTTACAGTATACAGTTAAACTTGTATTAAGTAGTCACTGATGTGAATTAATAAAAGTGAGGAGATTTGCAATCTTCATAAAAACCTGCTCTTAAAACAGACCTCCGTATTTCAAACATGTTGGATAGATCCAGTTGTCTTATTTGTGGAAATTTGCTATGGAGAAATAGGAATAGTAAAACCAATGATTTCTATATTATTCTTTAACAGGGATCGTAAAACCACATTTAGCTGGAGGGTCACATGAGCAAGACACGAGAATTAGTATTAATGAGGGAATATCTTACAAAGTGGCTGATTGTGAGATGGTAGGGATACCGGAACCAACCTACCGATGGTTTAAGGACAACAAGTTAATAGATGATGACAACAATACTTTAGGGATCTATTTCACACACAACAATAAGAGGTTTGTACTTGTGGATTACATTTTAGGACCATTAAAAGTTTTATGCAGTTCATTTTAGTTTTATTCAGGCATTTTTAGCTCACCGGGGACCGGAGGGCCCCATGTGTGAGCTTATGCCATCACTTGGTGTCCGTCGTTGTCCGTCTTCTGTCGTCGTAAACTATTCCAAAAATCTTCTCCATTGAAACTACTGGGCCAAATACCTTCAAACTTTAACTAAATGTTCCTTAGGGTATCTAGTTTATAAATTGTACCCGAAGTTTTGATCCATCGACAAACATGGCCGCCATGGCTAAAAATAGAACATAGGGTCAAATGCAGTTTTGGCTTATATCTCAAAAACTGAGGCTTTTAGAGCAAATCTGACGGGGTAAAATTGTTCAATTGGTCAAGATCTATCAGCTCTGAAATTTTCAGACGAATCGAACAACCCATTGTTGGGTTGCTGCCACCGAATTGGTAGTTTTAACAAAATTTTGCAGTTTTTGTTTTATTTTGAATATTATTATAGATATATATAAACTGTAAGCAGCAATAATGTTCAGCAAAGTAAGATCTACAAAAAGTTAATATGACCAAAATTTTCAATTGACCCTTAAGGAGTTATTGCCATTTAAAGACAATTTTACACAATTTGTTCATCAAGTTTGCTAACATGTAAAAATCTTCTCCTCTGAAATACAGGTGAGCGATTCAGGCTCTTGAGAGCCTCTTGTTATGTTAAAATAGTTGTCTTTATTTTGCCGCAGAATTTGTATGACAATTAGCTGTTAAAATAAATCTGCTAGCTTACATGCTCCCTAGTTTATTTGGAAGTCCTATTATATTTTGTACTTTAAAAGTTGACAGCTGCCAGATAGAAATGTTGTAATGAATATTATATATATGCTACTATCCATTTGGCAGTATATACATCACGTTAATGAGATCTTCATTGGTATTGATTACAGTAAACTCAGAAATTATTGCGAGGTTTTCATATGACCGCAAAAAAATTTGTGGTCGTATATTGGTATCATGTCAACGTTGTCTGCGTCGTCCGAAGACATTTTGTTTTCGGACAATAACTTTAGTATATGTGAATAGAAATCTATAAAATTTTAACACAAGGTTTATAACCACAAAAGGAAGGTTGGGATCGATTTTGGGGGTTATGGTCCTAACAGTTTAGGAATAAGGGGCCAAAATAAGCATTTTTCTAGTTTCCAGACAATAACTTGTGGAAAGGTGTATGGATCTCTCTGAAATTAGACCACAAGTTTCCATACCACAAAGGGATTGTTAGGATTGGCTTTGGGGGTTTATGGGGGGTTATGGCTCAAACGGTTTAGGAATAAGGGGCAAAAAAGGGGAAAAAACAAGGGTTTCCTGGTTAATGGACAATTACTTAAAAGTACAATGTTATGTTTGGATTACCTCCTTTACACTCCTTTTAAATTATGTATAAAGAAATGTTGTATTGTCTTGAAGTGATCAGCTGTCAATTTATTTTAGAAGTTGCTGTTAAAAAAGCTGATTAAGGAATATTAATTTTAGCCATGATTATGTATGTCATTTTCTATTTTAAGACTTTTATGATGTATTTAAATGGGTAATTATGGTTGCAAACTCCATTGCAAATTTGATTGAGATTATCACCATATCTAAGATTGAGGAAAGATTTTTTTTAAATGGGGAAGGGAAAAATATTGTGGGAGGGTAAAAGAAATTGTGCGGGGGACATTTTTTCTCATTTCAGATTTCAGAAATTAAAAGAAAATTTCGTCAATTTTTTTTTTTTTTTTGCAAAAAGGGTGTTAAGAAATTTTTTTGGGGTATCAGACCTGTATCAAGCGCGAATATTGTGTCCATTTTTGCCCCAACTGTTAAGGGTTGGACCTCTACAGTGGTATCCAGCTGTGCTCGGCGAAGCAATTTATTATTAATGCGAATAATGCGACTGAATGAGTATCGCAGTAATAAAAACTCACATTCTGATATCTGATACATATAACTGTATGCAGATTTTCCTGAAATCGCAATAATTAATCTCGCATTTTAGTTTATTCTTCAAAATTCGCAATAATAAATGCACGCAATAGTTTCTGAATTTACAGTATATAAGCATATGATAAAATACGTTGTACTGAGGACAAAATCAAGAATAAGGAATACTTGCTTAAAATCATATTTTCTTGTAGTTGTTTTGTAGAGGAATAAATATGTAAGTGTATGAAAATACATCTTCTACATAAACTTTCAATCATTTTTTGGTTTCTGTGGAAGCACTTGTTCTATTTGAAATTAATAGATAATTCATCTGTTATCAAGTCTGTCAATTAACTGCACATTTGCAACTTTTAACTCCAAGTTACATGATCTACACTGAGGTGGTTAAAATTTTTCTCAGACATAATTAACTTGGTCAAACCTTCATGCACAGAATTTTATGAAAATTACACAGAAACAGACACTATCCAAAATAAATTAGTTTTTTTCTTCAATTCAAAATTTTACTGCTAAAAGGACTCAGTTTTTGGCAGTTAACACATGATAAACCTCTTAGGTTAAAGTTTTTTAACATCAATAACTTTGTAAAACCTTCATAGAATATTAAGAATGGCAGAAGTTTTATTTATGATTAAGAGATTATGTCTGAAGCAAAAGTTTGAAAATATTTTTTTTCATTTTTCTTTATTTTATAATGGCAATAACATTTCCACTCACTAACTTTCACACCCTGTGGTTTATTAATTTGGTGATGAAAAGTTGCATGATTACTCACCACTACTAGAAGTTGTGTCTTGTATAAGAAAGAAAACTGTACAGACAAAGTCCTGGTAAATTACTTAGTTCAACTTAGTCAACATGTGTGCATATGTGCAAAAAGTCTTTTCCACCTCAATTATTTTTATGTGTAGCAGGGTCCTCTGTAATGGCTTCCATCACATTCCTCTGGTTTACTGAAAAAGTTAGTTTGTACTGTTCAAATGTTGAAATCTTCATATTTTCATAGACATATATTTTATTATGTTTGTTATTTCAGTTTGCACATTAATGAAACTTCTAAAATTCACCGAGGTGTTTATACATGTGAAGCAACAAACCGAGGGGGCGTGGCTTACAGTAACTGGACTTTATCTGTTGGTATGTTACTATATTAAGAGCAAAATCAAAAATAAAGAAGCAATAAGAAGTAAAATTCTACATTTGTTTACTAGAATAAACAGAAATCACCTTGTCTGTCTATCTTTATGTTAACTTTTTTAGAGGTCGTTTGGTAGTAATAAGTACAATGTACCTTGATAAAAGACATGAATTTGAGAAAAATTGGTGGACAACAACGATGAAGCATTTCACAATCATTTTTTATTTCCTGATAACATGGAACATTTATATCACTAATCATGCTCTCTTTAACAACACTTTAATATTGAATAAGAAAACAAACAAAAAGCTTGTTAATGAATTAGTTTCATTGTTAAAGGGTAAAATGTCATTTTTAGCATTGATCCTTCTATTTTGAAAATTCTATAGAGTTGTATAATTGTTGATCATGCACACATTTTAAGTAAGAATTGATTGTGTGCTTCATGCAAAATAAGCTTCAGTCAAAGCTTTTACACCCCTTTAAATCACAAAAAAAGAATTATTCATTACTTAATAAAACACAAACATCCTTTTGTTATAACATAAAGTACCATGAAATAAACTTGTTTACAGTTTCAAAGGTAAAGATGAAGGTAAATTATATCAAGAAGTTTAATATGAATATATCGTGACCACCAAGAGATGTTTTTATTTAGAATATTGAAATGTGATTTTTTTTTGTAGGTGAACTGAATAAAGGACTTCAAAAAAGACATGAAACAGAAATAATTGTGTCTGTGGTTGTCGTAGCAACAATAATGATAGTAGTCATAGTGATACTGATGTGTATACTGTACAGACGTAAAGCTGCAGCACTGGTGAGTCATGAGTTAGAATAGAGAATGACAAATACACATAGTTTCATGATATGTGTAAGAATAGGGAATGACAAATACACATAGCTTCATGGTATATTAAATGAAAAATCAATGTCCTTAAATAATAAAACTCATCATAGATACCAGGATTAAAAGTTTGTCCCCCAGACTCAAAGAAATCAGATCCTTCACACAGCTCTGTTAGAATTGTTTGTCATTCCTATAAGATGTGAGGACATCTTATAAAGGGTCATGTACAGATGACCTTTTCATACAAATTTTTAATCTGCTTGTCATTTCGAGTGACACACTGGCACTTTGATTACAATTTTTTACGGCAAATATAGATTAAGATGTTTTTAGTCCCCTACCGATGAAGTTGAAGGGGACTTTAGGTTTGCACTCTGTCTGTCTGTCTGACTGTCTGTCCATCCGTCAGTCCGGCAAATCAGTTTTCCACTTTTTTTCTTCATGCTTGAAGATATAGATTTGATGATTGGTTTATAGTTTTATCATGACAAGTTACAGATCAAGTTCAAATTTTTCCGGTCTGATGATTTTGTGCAGAGTTATGGTCCTTGGACTTAGAAAATTCACTCGAATAATCAATTTTCCACATTTTTTTTCGTCATGCTTGAAGATTATTGACTTGATATTTGTTATATAGTTTACACCATGACAAATTATAGATCAAGTTAGCATTTTGTTCTAGTACAATGAATTTTTAACTGGTAGGGGACTATGTATTGCCAGGCAATACTCACAGAATGCTTGTTTGAATTAATTTCACAGTTATGATGATTAAATGTTTAATAACTAAAGTTTTCTAATCTAAAACATGGAAGAAAAAAAATGAAGCTTTACTGTTTTGCTAAGATTTGAAATGTTTTCAATTGGGTCGCTGCATAAAATCGGAATCGTGTCCAGAAATTATCTAACTAGAACATTGAATTTCTGGACTATTTGGAAATAGCTTACCGTGTACCTGACAATATTTCTTATAGTCATAGATTAAAACCATCTTATAATGTTGACCAGTACTCCTTCTTATGTGAGTTATGTAGATTGTGATAAACAATGTCCCCACTCAAACATGACTGTGTATTTATATATTTCAAAGACTTTTGTATCTCCAGTGAGCATGGCATGTCCCATTAAGCCAATTCCAGAGCAGGATCAAAGTCATGAGTCATCAATGAGTTGATGAATTCAAACTGTAGATAAACCTTTCTTTAATTCTTAGTTTATTTATACTTGATTATATATAAACAAAAATTACATTTTCTTTATTATTCAAATTGCATTTAATTATTCTTGTTCATTAAGCATAAAGAATTGGAGAAAACGTTGATACATCCAAGTGGAGACTATAATCCTGATATACCTATTGATGAACAAACATCCTGTTTACCCTATGATCCAAAATGGGAGTTCCCAAAAAAGAGGCTCAGACAAGGTAAACTCACAGAATCTTTCAATTTGCCATTTCAGAATCTAATGCAGTCTGTGTATTTGCTAACATCTGCAACAATGGATATACAACCAATGGTAGAACCATATTTTTATGCCCCACCACTAGGCTAAGGGGGCAATAAGTGTTACCCTTGACTGTCTTTCCGTCCGTCCGTCCTTCTGTCTGTCCTGTTTTTGTTTCCGCATCTAACAAGTTTTCTTTATCCAAATTTTATGAAACTCATACATAATGCTAAGAACCAAAACTTGCAGACAGAGTTGGAATTTGGGCAGTGAGTCACTTACTGTTCTAGAGTTATGCCCCCTTTATAACTTGGAAAATGCTAATTTTTTTTTGTTTCTGCACTCTAACTTAAACAAGTAAGGCTAACAAAGAAATTAGAATGAAGGGAACCAATGCATTATTCAGAGAATTTAATGAGTATAGGTTCAGATGTTTAGCATAGAAACTGGTCACCACTGACCATTCCAAGAATTGCAGAAGGTATTCTTTAACATGCAGAGAGCATGGCACTCGAGTAGCATTGGGCATCAGATTGTTAGTCTGTATTCCAATAAGGTTAACTGGTAAAGAAAAAAATGCAAATTTTTAATTAATGCTAATGATAATTGTTATCTTGTATTATGAAATCAAAGTAAGAAAAACTGTTACAAACCTCTTTTTTACGTTTGGTGTTGGTTTATGAAGTACTGACCCATATTAAGGAAAGCTTTCATTGCATTGTTTTAGGTATGGTATTAGGTCAAGGGGCCTTTGGTCGTGTCATTAAAGCAGAGGCTATTGGTATACAGGATTGTGAAGATGTCTCTACAGTTGCTGTAAAAATGGTTAAAGGTAAGCCATTTGAAGTGTAACACAATAATCATTAATGTGTCATTAGGAAAACGTATTCCATTTGTACAGTATTATCCAAAACAAATATTCTACCTTTAAAATGTGTTTTTAGGTCCCAAGAAAAAACAGTAAACATGAAAAATAATTAGTTAAGTACAATTCTAAACCTCATGAAAAGAAATGTACTTTTTTACCTAGTCTTCTTTACCATAGAATATCAAACAAACATTCAAATGTACCACCTTAAAATTATAAAGGAATAAAACAAAATTAAATTCAGAATGGTACAGAAATTCTTCTATGGGAATCAAAGTCTATAGTTGCAAAATATTAACTAAACTTCTGAATGATTTAAATAGTGAATAGTGAGTTTATAGTATAAACGAAAAAACACAGCTTGTTATTGGGTTAATTCATGACTATTGAATTTTTTGGGGTTTCTTTTCATTTTATTAGATTGCACAGATAAAGAACAGATGATGGCTTTACTGTCAGAGCTGAAGATACTGATTCATCTCGGTCAGCATCTCAATATTGTAAATTTATTGGGTGCCGTGACCAAGGAAATCAGATATGGTAAGTGTAATACATTACATGTATCACTATTGTTTTCTTTGTGTCATTGGGTTGCTATCTCATAGACATACCAACATCTCCTTTTTATTCATTACAGACTGACACTTTTATTTGATGAAAGTATTATGGATATTTGAGTTTTTTTTTTTTCATTTGAAATAATGAGACAGCATTTCACTTTTAAGCTCACCTTGCCCTTTGGGCCTTTGGGAGACATTCTAACTACATGGTTTCTGTTATCTGTCCTTGCATGTCCCTTGTCCAACTTTGTTTGTTACGGTCAAGAAACAGTAAATGGGCTATGTCACAAACTTTGGTAAAATTTTGCCTGCAACAATAGAATGTTAATTATAACTGAAAAATGAAATATAATGCATTTATCTCTTATTTTCTTAAATATTATTCGATGAATTCTTTCAAAATAGATGTACATTTGTATAGAAAACACACACAATTTGGGAAAAACTTTCTTGAATTTGTCTTTAAATCATCAAATCTCCAATTGTCAATGCTTAGATTTTTTTGATAAAATATGTCAAGATCTATCAACCTCTTTGCATTTTTGGCTGTTGTCCTATAAACTATGATAAATGGATAGAAACTTTAACAGCAAAAAAGATGGGAAAGACAAGATCTACAAATAAGTCAACAAGGGTGAAATTGCCAGATGACTCCTGATAAGAAATATAATCCTTAAATGGCAATTTTCAACCGGATTTCCAAAGGAAAATATCAGTTATTAATTTGGTGATGTACTGTGAGCGGCCAGGCGGGCAGTTGCCAAACAATGTCTGTGCAATTACTTGAAAACACTTTGACGAAATCTTTTCAAATTTAGATAAGTTGTTTCCTCTTACTAAATGAATGTCGAGATTAATTTTCACAATTTTACTTTAATCGTTGTTGAGTTTTAAATCTTTAAGTAGCGGAAATTGATACTTATATTGATTTTGACTTTTCCATTTCTGAACCCTAGATTATCAAGTAAGTCAACATGTCCAAAATCTTCTATTGACTACCTTAAGCAATTATTTCTCTTAAATGATTGATTGATTGATTGATTGTTTGTCTCGAGAGTAATCTGAACTTAGATTGAACACATGCTATCTTAGTACAAAAAGATTGGAGTCAAACACATCTTACTTGCCACAAGCAGGTTTTCCAACTTGCAACTGCAGAGTTGACAGGCAAGTGATGACTGTACAGATGAATTACTTAAACCACTTTGCCAACAAAGTGTCTTACTGTTAAATGATGATTTGCTACTAATTCTAGTGTTTTTACCTAACATCTTAAACACTATAATAGAAAGACTGAAACTATGAACAGTAAAAAAGCAAAAATGATCATCAAACCAAGATCTACAAGTTAGTCAATATGATTGTAATAGTCATTGGACTCCTTGCAGGAGTTGTTGCCTCTAAATGACAATTTTAACCTGTTTTTGCCTGTAAACAGATCTGAATAGAATAAAAGCTGTCCAGCAAAAATGGTCAGTGAGGCAAGTTTTTAGCCCAGCAGTTTCCATGTAACACAAATTTTCTTGTTGCATTGGATCAATTTTTTGTAAAAATGCCAGGTAAACAATATGGAGCCTCTAGTTATCAATCAGACATCACCATTTAGATAAAACATTTATTGACATATATAAAAATCTTATAATTTTTTGTCTCACCTGCAGCTTTCCTAGAAACGGTGAGACATATCTAGGGATGATAGATCAAACATTAGGGTCACCATTTAAGTTTTATATGAGATTGAGGTTGTTTTAGACATAAATAAACCTGTCAAACCTTCATGGAATTTGAAATAACATGTATTCTTTATTTCTCAATTTTTAGGTGAATTAATGGTGATTGTTGAATACTGCCATTTTGGAAATCTCCGTAACTACCTCATTAAATATAAAGAGACATTTAAGGACACCATGGAAGATTATGTCGATCCCGTTGAGATGAAGAGGCGTGAGGCAGTTAGAGATTCTGCTAAAACACCCTATTATGTTAACAAAGCTCCTTTAGAGGACTCTGCTGATACAGATGGTCCGCTTCTGACCACCAAAAATCTCATTTGTTGGGCTTTCCAGGTCGCTAGAGGAATGGAATACTTAGCTTCTAAAAAGGTATAGATAATGTGAAAGATCTTATCAAAAATATATTGGGATTTTGGGAATTAGGATATTACATATTAGTTAACCTTGAATCGAAATTATAAGATCCAAAGAAAAATAAAGTTTGATAGATTTATAAAATCCAAAGAAAAAAAAGTTTGATAGATTTAAAGAAAATTTATCTTCAATAGGAAAAAAAAATTTAACAAAATTGTTATTACATTAAACCCAAAGTTACCCACAGGCAGATTAATCATTGCTTGTTTTTTTCTTTATTTCAGTACATTCACAGAGATTTGGCAGCTAGGAATGTTTTGTTAGCACATGATAATGTTGTGAAGATCTGTGATTTTGGTCTTGCTAAAGACTGCTATACAAATCCTGAGTATCATAAAAAGGGAGATGTAAGTTTAAAGGGCAGATTATTTATCACCAAGAAATATGTGCTATACCTTTATTTTTATTATTCTTTGTTGTTATGTTTCTTTTTCAGTATAAACCAATTACCGGTAGTGTCTGTATATAGAGCAAAAAAGGCTTAAAAAACAAAATTATGGTTACGTCGTTACACTGCAAATTCATACATTTTTAATGTTTTATCATGTGTCAAGCATAAATGATTTTGACTGTGAAACAAATCCAATGATCTCATTATATTTTCATATCGTTAAAGAGAAATTTTGACAGCAATAATAAATCCTTTTTAAACAACATTCTGAATTTCAAGAACAATCTGAATTGTATTCAAATGATGTTAAGAACCAGTTTGTGTTAATTATCAAAATGAATCCTTTATTTCTTAGAAAAATGCTCTTGTAAAATAATGTTCCGGATGTTTTAAAAAAAAGAAGATTTTATGTGTTTATGGCAAAATTTTGTATACATTTTAGGGTCCAGTACCAGTGAAGTGGATGGCAATAGAATCTCTAACACATCAAGTCTACACAACAAAAAGTGATGTGTAAGTAATTAAGGCTGACTAGTTATGTATATACCATTAAAAGTGAAGTAAAAGTAATATATAGATTGAATGACTGCTGTGTATATACCAACCTGGAGATGTGGTTAAGGCCCCCTTATGGAGCTACATTTTTGATTAAGTATAGACTTTTGACAAGTCCCACTCCTTACTTTGTCTTGTTAGAGGCCGCCCTTTTTCAAAACCTGAGCTTGACATTCCTTACATAAATCTGTCATTTTTGGCGGGAAAATATATACATAATAAAAGAAGAATGTGTCTGAGGACACGAATGCCCCAGCTCAAGCTTTGCAACAAAAAAAGGTATGGACAGACAGAAAGACGGAAGGACGGAAAGACAAACGGTCAAAGATAACACTTAAGGTTAAAAAAATGTGTCAAGCTAATACTGACTAGCACATTCAGTTTACGTTGCTATTTAGACCGATTTTAACAAAACTAACCCAAATGCTACATGCGAAAATTGAGCATAATTGATTCAAAAAAGGAAGAAACTTGTCACCTCAACTCCACATTCTGGTTTTATGAATCTTTTTTGAAATTTTAGGAGTTGTTAGAAATGTGTATCTGCTACAATTTTATTTTTAAACAGTATAGACACAATTATATGTGATTGCAAACACAATTCCCTTGGGCTCACCAGTTTGTCACATGGTCCCTTTCTGGTTGGCTGATTTTAGGTCATGTGGAATGAAGCCATTGAAAATTTAAAAAAAAGAAAACATATAATCTGATATTAATTCACTAGGAAAATTGATTTAATTTGTGTATTATATTTGCATTTAATTGATATCTTCAAAGTAATCTGCAAAATCTTGGTGTATGTGCATATTTTTAGTACAATAATTATGATATACCTTTGATACTAAAGCAATCTAATTTGATTTTTACCAATAAATTTATATTTTATCTTAGCTTCAAAGCAGCATGTCGTACCCACATTACTTGAAAATATAATTTAATTTGAATTTTCTTTCAGATGGTCATATGGTGTGTTTATATGGGAATTATTTTCTTTAGGTAAGTCTTGATCACATGTTAATCACATGGTAATTGTCTGTTCCATGTATGAGAGTTGTCTTCCCTTTACATCATTAAAATTCACAACTTTTATAAAGAGACGTAATATCATTAAAATGTAAATAAGTTATCAGTTTTATACGACCGCAAAACTTTTTGGGTTCCTATAATGATATGATGTTGTTGTCTGCGTGGTCGTCGTCGTCCGAAGACACATTTGGTTTCGGACAATATTTTTGAAAATTTTCAAGAAGAAATCTTTAATTGCACAGTATTGCACAATAGGTTTTAAGATCTTTGACCACATTTATTTTGTGTCAGAAACACAATATTATTTCAAAATTTGATCACAATCCAAATTCAGACAGTATCAAGCTTGAATATTGTGTCCAAATTTGCCCAATTTGTTCAGGGTTCAACCTCTGCGGTCATATCAGGCTGCGCTCAGCGAAGCATTTTATTGGAAACTGAAAAGGGAAGATACAAAAAGTTTAAATGAGAAAATAGAACTTGCCAATATTGTGGTTTAAATGAAATATTAGATTAATCCCACTTCTTTATCACCTGTTTCAAATTTAAATCTCTACGTCTAGAATTTGAAAAAAAATGTTTATAATCAGATTCTATATGTAAATTATCTATCCCTGAAGTTATTCAGTTTGTCCTTTAGTTATTAAAAAGCCCAAAGTACTGTGGAAAAAGGACTTGTTAAATGTATAGTTCACATCAGGTCTATGTACATGTAATTAGATATTTGTTTATTGTACCCCGCTTTAAAAAGAGGGGTATACTGTTTTACTTCTGTCTGTCCATCAGTCAGTCCATCCTTCCGTCCGTCCCAATAATATTTTCGTCGCATCTTTCTCAGGAACTACATTTCAAGGATTTCTGAAATTTGGTTTCAGGGTTTATATAAGTCAGCTATACCATGTGATGCTTTTTCAGATTAATCACTCAACAACTTCCTGTTTACTTTATACTTTTAGCGGGGCAGGGTATCATAAGTGAGCAGTAGCTCACAGATTCACTTGTTTCATTCTAATTGTTTTGTATTGTTGTTTGTTAACTATTGTATTACATCAACCTTTCAGGGTATATAAAATGTGTGTTTAAAATAAATGAATGAATAAAGGTTATTTTGAAGGAATGTATTGATGTGTAAACTTAGCCTACTCGGACACAAACTGATTTATATCCAAAGGAATTTATGATAAAGTTGTGAGTGAAAGGCTGAGTTGTCTCATCAATAAACTTTGTAAAAATAACCTATGTAACTTATTCTTCTAATAAAATGCACTAAAAATTATGCAAAGATCAAACAATTACAGAACTAGTTTGTCTTTGTAGGAACATGTGATGTCATGAAACAGATTTTTACATGTTTGGGTTGCCATGACGCTCACCACTGTTTTTATCATGACAAATAAAACTACTCATATTTATTCAGAATCTGATAATGCAAATTGCACTATTTATAGTATATGATTATTGATTGATTATTTGCTAGGCGGAACACCTTACCCGGGCATTGAAATCAACGAAAAATTTATAAACCTGTTGAAGGATGGATACACTATGGAGAAACCAGAACATTCATCAGATGAAATGTAAGTCCTTTATTATTATTATAATCTGTGTGTAATAATCTATTTCTTTTACCCAAATTGACAATTTATTAAAATGAGGAGTCATCATTTGACCCTTGACATTGCAAAAATTGTCACCTTCTTCAATCAGTTCTAAATTATGTTAGTTTTAATGATAAATCAATAAGATGTTTTAATCTGGTAAATCTGGTACAGATGAGATGTCACTTTGATATCATATACATATGATATTGATATATTTGACCCCAAGGGTGACTGGGGAATAAAAGTATGGTCACCATTGGTCTTCCTCAGACCGGTCGTAAAACCCTCGTCAAAGTGGGGCGTCCGTTTGGCTGTGCGGGATGTACAAATTTGCAGCCACGTCCAGTCAAAATGGGGACGTTAAATCCGATGCCTCGTGTGAAAAGAGTGCCACACTCTTTGCACGTTAAGAACCCTTACAACAACTCTTTGAAGGGTCCGTAGGTGACCTGTTGCAAGGCTAAATTTCTGTCCCTATCCAATATACCCTCATTTCCCGTGGCAGTCTAAATTTCTCCGACCTCAATCCCAGATGCCTCTATTACAGAACCTACGTATTGTATTTATTGTTAATTTGTTCTCGTCCTGAATATGCATGAAATATTTGCCACTGGACGTTAAGCAACCAACAACCAATCAATCAATTGATATATTTGACTAGAAAAAGCCATGTTACAAAATTTTCAAAGGCAAAGCTGTCCTTAGATGGATTTGACTATTCTTTTTAGGTCCTCTTTGGTCATAAGCTCCTCATATATTCAATTAATTAAACATACTTTGACCTATAATTGTTAACATTTTATACATTGTGACTTGGATGGAGAGTTGTCTCATTGGCATTCATACCACATCTTCTTATTTATATTTGGCTTCCTGATGAAGGTAATCAAGAAAAGTATTTCAGATGCACCAGAATTATAAAATGTCATTTTCATTTCACAAGGATTTTGGCAAAATTTACTTTGAGCTTAGACCTTACACAAAAACATATTTTACCTACATTAACATCGTTGTATAAGACATCTTGTTGCAAATTATCTTTTTGCTCAAATTTGAATATAGATAGAAGCTAAGAATTAATCTAATTTGCAGTTTTGTGTTCAAAGCAATTATTTTGAAGCAACAATGCAAATGTGTGGGCCAAAATACAAATTATAAACTTTGATTGAAAATGAAAGGATATGGAGTAAATGTACATGGGACAAAATCGCACACAATACATAGAAAACAGAAAATTATCAATGAACAGGGCTTTTATTCCTGTTCTTCATCTTGACAGTTGATGTAGGGCTTTCAACAATGAACAAATCATTCATACCCTACAACAAGGTCAAGACGGCCCTAGCGTCGACTTAAGCGGTACTATTGATAAAAATAAAGTAATTTTGAAAGACATCGATCGCCGCTAAAATATGCCTTGAAGTTACACATGTCGGGAGCGGTCAATGAATTACATAATTTATAATTACGGGCGAGGTTTTGAACATATATTTGTCATACATTGCCCAACAAAAGACCATTAATTTCGAAACAACAAATGATAGACAATACATATATAACTAAACAACAAATGATAGACAGCACGGGGCACATCGAAATATATGTAAGAAAACCTAGCAGTTTAAAATAGTATGAAAGGGCAATATACAAAACAGATGACCAGACCAGTATTTTGAAGAAATTTAACCA
The DNA here is from genome assembly GCA_017311375.1 of Mytilus coruscus. Taxonomy (NCBI): domain Eukaryota; kingdom Metazoa; phylum Mollusca; class Bivalvia; order Mytilida; family Mytilidae; genus Mytilus; species Mytilus coruscus. The sequence goes on along the minus strand of CM029597.1, from coordinate 6,452,037 downwards.
AACATGAAATTTTGACGGTGTATTAATATGAGAAATTTTCACATGAACAAGCACACCATAACTGTAAATATTATAAGAGCATACACCTCAAGCACGGGAAACGTTCTACTGCCTCCACACAGCATATCTGACAGACTGACAGACTATGAATGTCTCATGAACAGATGAAGGATGCTATTTGATAGACAAATCATACTTGCTGCAAATTCAAGGGACAAAAACTTGGCTCAGTCATACCTTATTTTATACCAGCTATATGTACGAACCTCGTTATGTTGAAGTCGAAGGAACCAGACAAAAGTATTCGACTAATCTGAGGTTGTGTGTCATCATAAATTTTAAATGCACGAAATACGGTATGAGATTTGTGTAAACTAGATATTTTGAACAGTGTGTCTTTTTTCGTTTTGACACTTAATGATTGTGTATTTAAACTCAATATGTTTTGGTCCCTCATAACAATTAAACAACAAGTACAGATACATAACATTCACAAATGAAATCAATATACAAACACAAATATTTACAAAGGCCAGTCACTTTAAATTATGAAATCACTTGCGCAATGATACAAGGTATGAAAAATCTCTGATGAGGGTCGTCTGCTTTGCATTCAATTATTTCAAATTTATCCTAATTGTCTTTATCCTTTTATATTTATTGTAATTAATGAATTTTAATTCTAACGATTCATTTAATCTCGGCTTGGGTCATTTAAATTCGTTTCGTTTTTATGTCAGGTGAAATATGTTCAACACACTAAAGTTCTGCTTGGACGATCAACAAAGGTGTTAATTACCTTCATCATAAACATGTCATTTTAACTGTTATACAAACAAGTTTGTTTACACAGCTTTAAACTCTTTTGGAAATGATTAATTACGTCCGATTTAAATTTTTATCATTTAGTCTGCATCTTTCGAACATCAGGGTCAATTTACATTAATTTTACATCGAGGGGACTATAAAAATTACTCGGCTCAACCGAGTATTCTGATCAACCAAGTTCGACTCATAAGAGGTGAATATGCATTGATCAAACAGGAATTTTACCAGGACCTAGAAATTATTTCGACTCATCCAAGTTTTCGACACAACGAGGTTTGACTATGTTCATTCTGTTAACAACTGTGTTTAGCTCACTTTTCCTGAAAGGCCAAGAGGGGTTTTGCCGTCACTCCATGTCCATTGTTTGTAACCATTTAGAAACACTTAACCAAAATTGACAGGAATGATGTACGGAAGGTCTTGTATGAGTGAACCTCATCTTGTTCCATTCAGATGAAAAAGTTCGTCATAAGAAGCAATCTTTGATTCCTTTTTGGACCATTTTGAAAATTCTTCTCTACAACTACAAGGGGAATTGTTTTGAAACTGAACAGGATTGATACTTTAGTAACTGTTCACAAAATGTCCTCTTTTGATGTTGATTGGGTGCCAAACATGACAGAATTTATATAAAAATAAAAAGATGTGATATGCACATATAGCACATCGATTCCATGAAAATATTGAAAATAACATTGTTTCATCTTCTATTAAACCACAGACCAAAGTGAATTGAACTTGGCAGGCCTGGTGAATAGACGAACCTTTACAAACTCCTAATTTGGTTCTAATCAGTTTAAGACATGGTTGTTAGAGACTCATTGTAATAGTGTCTTTTATCTATCATCATGATAATATTTGATTTGTTGACATTGTTTAATATATTTTGTTCAATTTAAGTCACCGTTATTTTGTTATGCAGGTATAAAGTGATGAAAGCAACATGGCGAACTGAACCAGATGAAAGACCTACTTTTACACAGTTAGCCTGTCTAATGGGAGATTTCTTAGAGGCTAATGTTAAACAGGTATACTTCATAACGTCACACATTCTTTAAATTATGTTTTACATTTTACAGAAATAAAGTGTGATAATTTTGTTTATTTTTTTTAAATGTGCTTTTTATATTTGTTATCATTAAGTTTCAATCTGATTAGAATAAAGATCCTGTGTCCACGCTTTGCTTACAAGGAACTGACAACATTCCATTCTACTTTCTGTTCAAGCAATTATTCCATCAGCCAATGAAATTTCAACCTTTGAATTTTTGAAGGTGTGTATCAATCTGACAAAAACAGAAAGAAGAAGGAAGCATTGTCTGATCCTTTGAAAAAAAGCATTGACACAAGATCTGTATTTTATCAGGTTACATTAAGTTGGTGTCTGCTAAGTAATTAGCTATTTCTTTATTTGTTGTAAAATAATTTATTCAGTTATTATTTATTTTTTTATTAATTGTTATTGTAAATGATTTTTATTTTCAAGGTTTTTTTTATTATAAATGAAGAAGAAATTATATTGTAAAAGTTAATGATTTTTAGGTTATTTCATTAAATTACTAAGTTTCTGCAGCTTAAAAATGTGACTCACGGTTCAGTGAAAAAAAAATGCCTCAAGAAAAATACTCCTACATTCTCAACCAAGTGAACTTATCAAAATATATTGAAATGGTCAGACATGTTTTTATTTTATTTTATTTTTTGGCTAAAAGATTATGAGATGTTTCTAGACTGAGGATGACAATATAAATTCATGAAAATAGTAGGGAATTAAATGTAAAACAATGCACAGGTATGAGAATATAGGAATATTTTTGTAACATGTAGTCTATTTGGTAAAGCAAATAAAAACTAAATTATTTCTTTTCATAACAGAGGGGTTCGGTGAGTTCAGAGAGTATATTGGTAGATGGTCTATATAAGATTTATTATACTGCATATAAAGGCTGTAATATAAAATCTTTTATTTTCTATCGAGTGCTTATGTAATAGCATTAGAATGGTATTTGTGTAATTATTGTTGAAACACTGAAATGTTTAGAAATTTTCAATCTTTTAAAAAAAAAGGAAATACAAGATTTTATATCTGCCTTACATGTTATCATAGTCAATAATGTTTTGGCTTCATATTTCTTTCCTTCATTTCATTATCTCTCAGTATATTATTTTATTTATCATTCTCAGTATATATAATCATTATACCATTCTTGTTTTCATTTTATTCTTCACATTTTTCCTGTTTTTATATGCCCGTTTACGAGATAATATGGTATATCGTTGTCCATCCGTCATTCGTCAACATGTCGGACAATAACTCAAAAATGCTTTGAGCAGTTTTAGTGAAACTTTGGTGAATTGTTTATATCTATTTACGTAAGCTCCCTTTCGATTTTTATAAATTTTAGATTTTAGGTTTTCGAGTTATGGGATTTTACTCATAAAAAAGGGGGGATTTTTTTCAGTTTTCGGACAATAACTCCAAAGTGCTTTGAGCAGTTTTCATGAAATTTTGGTGACTGTTTTATATCTATTGAAATAACCTCCCTTTAGTTTTTTATAAATTTCTGATATGACATTGAGGAGTTATGGAACTTTATTATTTGCAAAAGCGATGGGCGTATCATGTGCTCATGGCGCAGCTCTTTATTGCAAATATTAAACTCTTTTATATACCAGGGTCAGGGGTATATATTGATGTCTGAATGAATGATAAATACAGAACTCATAAAAAAAATCTCGACTTTAACATTGTTATTACTTTATGTTCAGGCAGGGTTATCATTTTGTGAGCTTTGCTCACATTTCCTCTAGTCTCCTAACGAAATTTGAAGTAGGAAAAGGAAAACTTGACTTAGAAATACAAAACAAAACAAAATGCTAGTGTAGTTTTCATCAACAGAAGAAAGATAAATAATCTATCACAATTCTGATATCATTTGAACAAAATTTCAGGATCATGATTAGTTCACACTATTTCATCTTCACTGCCTCTTCTCAAATATTTCATTTGACATCATCATGTTATTTAGCTGATTAAGGGTAGGGTTATTTTAAGTTGTACATTTTATGCTTCTGTTTCTACATATGCAGTATAATAAAGTCAACAGTTATTCTTTTATTATGCCTAATTTAGCTTATAAGGTATTTGATACAATAATTATTTATTAGCAAATAAAATATTAAATATGATTATTATCAATTAGTCATTCGGTAGAGTGTGTGCTTATTTTGCTTACATGCTTTTGTGGCTAAAAACATTAATTCAATGCTTAAAATATTTTGCATAAGCTTGTCAGTTTAAACTTGGGACATCAAAATGGTGATTTACCAAATTTTAGCAAAACATATGAAAGAAAGAGAGCACAAGCATCACCCTAAACTATTTGTTGGCAGCAAGTAGATAAACACTTTGGCCCTAGATTGTACCTTTTTGTTTATGCTAACTGAAAATAGGAGGCAGACCAACATTGACCAAAATCAATAATCTTTATGATAATAACTGCAGACTGATGCATGGCTCAACTCACAGAAGAATAATGAGCCCAAAAAAATATGCATCCAACACACATAAATAAAAATTTGCTTAGATTCCTTTAGTTACATGTATATATTTTAATGCAAATGCATTTAAGAAAATCATAGATAGAATAGCCTCATTCAACCTTAAGTGATAAATGATCATTTCTTTTTCATTTTAAATTTTTTCCTTAAATCTGCAACCGTACTAGATATTTGTACGGTATTGAGTGACTAGTAGAAAAATATAGTTGTGTAACTATGAATGACAATTTGAGACACAAACTGAGACAACATGCATAAAATGAAATTAGATTTGTATAAGACAAAAAAGAATTAAATAAGAAGGATTCAAATGACAAGATATATCATTGTAAAACCAAATATATATTTATGTGAGCAGCATTGTTCATATAGACAAATACTGTTGTGAATTATTAATTGATACTGTTACATTTTATATATATTTGGGATCCAAAACCATTAGGAAATTGACCAAATATATGATATAATCCAGAATGAATGTTTATATCTTCAGAAAACCATATTCTAAATACTTCTTCAACTTTGGAATAACTACATTTCTCTTTGTTTCAAGTTGAAAGGAGCAGGAAGATTTTAATTATTATCCTGATTTTTATTGTTCTTCTTTTGATTTTTATTTGTTTAAATAGTTTTAATTTCTTTACCGTTAGTACTTATATTTAACATTATATAATGAGCATCTTTCTCATATTCAATCTGTAATAAATTGATGTATAATAAAATTGTCAGATAAATAAAAGGAAAATAAATCATTAATTTTCGAATTGGTTTTCTCTCATGGCTTTCTAGACCTCTATCTCCTCTATACATCTCTCTGTTTATTTTTGTATTTACAGTTATTGATTTTAATCATCTAAGATACATATGATAAAAATATGAAGTTAAATCCTGTGAATTTATATTTTCAGTATTACTTGGATTTAAATTCATCAAATTACTTTAAAATGCTGGATTCAGACAAGGCAGAAGAAGATTCCAGAAAAGGAGCGTGTGGATATGATGGCTATCTGAAAATGAATGGTGAAACCTCAGACTATACAAAAATGGAGCAAGCTCCACCCCTCCGACTGATCAGATTAAGTTTATTGTAGAAGATGATGAAACTGACAGAAGTCGATACCTCAACCAAAAACAATGGCGTAAGGAGAAATCTAGTGATACTGAACTTGAACCATTGACAGGAAAAGATGATAGTGACAATGTTATATTACGTAAAGCAAATAAGCGTGAACAATCCCCACAAAATATCAATACTTCAGCAGACGTTCATAGAAACGATGACACAGATAGTGGACATTCTAGTACATGTGTACCAGGAACCTCACCCCCTGATACAGGAGAGGATGGATATTTGATACCTAAGTCAGGACCAGATGGTGGGTTTGTCAAAAAAAATGGGAACAAAAAGAACAAATCAAACAATTTCTCTACAGACTATCGCCATACTGAAGATCAACCACCACCTACATATTCCACAGTTGTAGAAGATAGTGAAACTCTTGTGTAGTAAAGGGAGATAATTTGTGTAAACAATGGGAGATAAATCAAGGTCTGTTAATAAAACATAGTTAATAAGTCAGTAATGCCATTAACCAAGTTATTGTGAATTAAGTTGTGTTAACAAGTATGTGACCTGAATTCATTACTCTATAAAGTAACTGTAAATTCAGAAATTATTGCATGCATTTATTATTGCGATTTTTGAAGAAAGGACACAAATGCGAGATTTGTTATTGCGATTTCAGGAAAATCTGCGTACATAAATATGTATCAGAGATCAGAATGCGAGTTCTTATTATTGCAATTATCACCAGTCGCATTATTCGCAATAATAAAAACCTCGCAATAATTTCTGAATTTACCGTTAATTTAGAGCAAATTTGTGCAATAAGCTATATGACATTTGTATATATATATTTCATGACACTGAATATGTTACTCAGTGCAAGGAAAAGTTACTTTAACTATATTTGGATTGAGTGTGTTATTTATTGAAACATATTTTGATACTATTTTTTAAATTTGTTGCAGTAAAACATTAGATTATCTCTTAGTTTTGTATAACAGGAATCAAGTTAGTATTAATGGGTCAAGGGTTATATACAGTGTATGTTAAGTGATTGAATTCTTATAAAAATTATAAAAGATGTGCCATAAAAAATATTTGAGGACCATTTGATATGATAAAGTTAATGTGTTCATTGTTAGTGTATAAGAAGGTAAAATGTATTTTGGATTTGTGTAACCATTCAACTTGTACAATATACATGGTGGTGACCCTTAGTGCAGGAGGAAGAGAAATACAAAGTGCTTCAAAATTAGAATTGTTAGTTTAAAAACTTTTTGTACTAATTTGACATCTCCTTTTATGTCTGTTACCATGTTTTGTTATTCTTTGTTTAAATGTTGATACAAAATGCTCAACACTGTAAACCACTTTAACCTGATTTTTGTTTAAAATAATGCAATTTACCCCAAGGAACTTACTTTAAATAAATCAAATTTAAACGGTAATAACTGTCCTTTCTTAGATTTAGATATTTCGGTTTTAAACGGAAACTCCACACTAAAATTTACGACAAAAGGGACGATTTTCGTTCCCTATTGTTAATTTTCCATTTTAGATGGTGATGTTCCTTTGGCACCATCTTACGGTGTTTATATTTCACAGCTCGTTCGCTATTCCCGTGTCTGTTGTGACGTTTTGATTTTAACGAACGTAATCTATGTATTACTGGTAAATTATTAAACCAGGGATATCGTTACCATAAATTACTTAAAACCTTTACTAAATTTTCCATAGATATAAAGATTTGGTTTTAAAGTTTGGTTGTACCTGTAGAAAACTTATTTCAAACGGGATAGCACATCCTCATTTTACGGAAATGTTGTTAACCGTGCCCGGAAATTTAGAAATGATCCTTCTAAACTTATCGCTCCTTTAAATAAACTTATTCTAAAGGTTACCAATTCAACACTGTAATAAAATCATTGAATATTGTTTTTATTGGTATAAATATTGATTTTGTTATCAGTAAATTAAAAGCAAACTAAATATTACTAGTATGTTTTATACATATACACATTCATGGATCTACAATCTGTCGATACCTGTATCTTGGCATTGCACAAGGTCATGTTTTCTCTGACTGTTTATGACGTCTTTACACTAAATCCATTGGATGTTGGATGTGTACGGATTGATAATTTAGTCTTAGATGCATGATTTTTTTTATCAGTTGTTAGTGGCTTTGAACTAGCTGTCAGATAACTGCGAGTACTCTCAGATCTGTTCCTAGTGTCTTTTTGTTGTTTGGATGTACAAGTACCCGGCCACGTCCATTTGTATTTTGTCCATCTGATGAGTTAAGCCTTTTCAACTGATTTTTATAGTTCGTTCTTATGTTGTACTGTTATACCACTGTCCCAGGTTAGGGAGGTTGGGATCCCGCTAACATGTTTAACCCCGCCACATTATGTATGTATGTGCCTGTCCCAAGTCAGGAGCCTGTAGTTCAGTGGTTGTCGTTTGTTTATGTGTTACATATTTGTTTTTCGTTCATTTTTGTACATAAATAAGGCCGTTATTTTTCTTGTTTGAATTGTTTTACATTGTCAATTCAGGGCCTTTTATAGCTGACTATGCGGTATGGGCTTTGCTCATTGTTGAAGGCCGTACGGTGACCTATAGTTGTTAATTTCTATGTCATTTTGGTCTCTTGTGGACAGTTGTCTCATTGGCAATCATACCACATCTTCTTTTTATATAAATGTTGATCACCCTTGCTATAATTGTCTTTCAATCTAAAACCTAATCTATTTACTTTACAAAATGTAAGTAGAAAAGTAGATTGCTGTATGGGATAAGTCATTCGACAGCAGCCCATCAGTACACATTATATAATGTGAGACAAGAAGAGAACTGAAGTGACATTATTGGATTAATTTACTACCATTTTTAATTCAAATTAACCAGATTCATTGATGAATTGTTATTTTCATTTCCAAACCTAAAGACTCCTAATTTTGTCCAACCTTGCCATATGTTATATGTACAAGGCATTATTCATAAAAAGTGGTTGTACAAACATATTGATATATATAATAAATATTGTTTTGGAGGTTGCATTATTATACAAGGCTAAATTGATAATACCCTGACTGTTAAATAAAGTTAAATATTATGTTGATATATAAGGCTTTAAATTTGAGTTTTCTCCACTACTCCTACAGTGTGTTTAATTGCTATGACTACCCTTAAGGGTTGTGCACATTCGGTTCTGTGTTCTCCATAGAAAATCCCACCATCCACATAAAATAATGAATCATTAGATAATCTCTTGATTTAATATCTAGTCAGTTAATAAAAATCAAACAAAAACTGAAAGTATTTCTATATAACCCTAGTCACTTCATTTGATAATATTAGAATTTATTACAGTTCCCATGCAAATCCATATTGCTTATAATGTTTTATAATCAGGCATCTTTTAATATGCATCAATTATAATTCTTTGTCTTTTATTAATTTTGTTTGAAAAGTGTCTGATCACCTTTAATTGTACTTTTATAAAAACACATTCCACTTTGCTAAGGACCCAGTGCTAATGCCTTGATTTTAAAAGACACAAATTTAAGGACACATTTGTTAAACTGGTTCTTCAAATTTGCAAAAACAAACATTTTCAAAGTTAGGTAAAGTAGCAATTGAATATAGGTTGCTGAGGCGAATGGTATTTTCCACTCGTCTAAGACAATTTCAGTTGTCATAAACTATTATAGACTGTCAGATTGTCAAACATGTTTGACTTTATTTATTGAAAGTCTATATATCACAAATAGAAATGTGCTGATCATGTATAGAGTAGATAAAGTAAAGACAATGCTCATGAATGTTTGGTTTGTGTGTGTTTTGAAATATGTTATAAACCATGTTGACCTCATGCTATTTACCAAATATTATATTCATTTGTGACAGTGGTCACTTAATTCATATATTGTTCTATTTAATTTTGGGGGGTTAATGGTTAGTTTCATTGATAATTCTGTATATCCATTTGCTTATTATTCTTGCTGGATTACTTCTTGTATTGGTTCACATGACTTGATAACCCAGACAAGCTAATTTTACATATTATTATTAATAATCCTCCTACTCGATCGACATGAGGGAATAGGACATAACTCTATAGCTTAAGGGCATACGATACAGTTACAGGGGAGGTAATGACGTTACTAACGTAAATTGTTATTTTCGCGACGTCAAACTACGACTTATCGGGAAAACATTCAGTTTTCGACTGATATTTATCATTCAAACTTATTTAACTTGAAAACGAGTTCATGGACCCCTCTTTTTTAAAATGCCATTTGGTTTGATTACGTAAGATGATAACGTGTGCAAATTTTCATGAAAACGTAAATAGTACAATTTTTCAAATTAGATAAATATACAGCAAAAAATTGTGTTTTTTTCTACATTCATGAACATTTGAAAAATATGAGTTATTTCTGAATAAAAAATGCATAAAATTTTAGAATACTTATAAAATACAGAAATTACAAATTATTTAACAAAAAACAATTTGTGTTTATCTTTTAAAACAAAAAGTTATGTCTTTCTTTCGAAAGGGAAAATACGGCCACAAATCCGAATTTTGAGCAAATATACAAAATTTCGACCTCATTTTACTCAAAAAGTAGCACATGAAGGTATATTTTTTATTACATATTTGATTTAATCAGGTAAAAATAGTCTATATGGAAATTTTATCAAAATGTAAATACGGGATCAAAACTGTATCGTATGCCCTTAAGAGTACTGCTATCTGTCTGATTTTGATTATGTAAAGGAAGGGACCATATAGAACTCTTTGTTTATACCTTTGTTTTATCTGACATCAGGATATATACAAAACCAGGAAGAAATAAACAAGTCCTTGAACATATGTATTAAGTGTATGTAAACATTTTAGCAATTCTGTTTTTAAAAAGAATTGTTTTACATGACAAAAATCATGACAATGTTTAAGTTTTAATTCAAATTAACCTGATTCTTCCAAACCTAAAGACTTGTAATTATGGCCAATCTTGCCATATACTATATTTATATTATATTTTCATGGCATTATTCATAAAAGAGGTTTTACAAACATTCAATTTTTCTGTTAAGTTTTTTACAAAAGATGTATGATTACTTAGTATATATTAATTTATTGTGAGCTGTTTTATGATTACTTAGTATATTAATTGATTGTGAGCTGTTTTAGTCAAACTGTTTCCTGGTAGATGAGTTTACACTGACCTGCAATACACATTTATAGTATGTGCCTTTTGTTATTTGTATATCAATATCAGATTCATATTTATGTTTCATTATTGTATTTATGATATGTTGATTTTATACATGAAATACATGATACTTTTCATTTGTAACATTACTGTTTTATATAAACGATTTTATGCATTTTAAGTATTTTATATGTATTTTAAGTAATGTCAGTAGACCTGTATATTGTAGCATTAATCACTGCCAAACATGCTAACCAATATATACAACATTTATATTAACATATCCTTCATAATGGCATAATTATGTATTGTATATACAGTAGGACATGACCTTTGTATTATAATATTTTTCTATAGACACATATGACAAATTATATCAAAGCGCGAAATCAATAATTTTCAAAATACATAATTTTGATTGGTTAATTACATGATTGATTCCCTCCCTTCTGTTTTTGTTAATGATATTCATATCTGTTAAGATTAGATGTGAAAATGAAATAAAGGTTTTAAAAAATCCAACACAATTTAAAATCATAACATAAAGAATATTTAAACTGCAATGTAAATCTTTTAAAACAAGCTTTAATGTTTCATCACACTTTGATAAAAAAGAATATGCAATTTAACAATGTACCTGAGAGTTTTTAAATAATTTTCTTAACCTTTAACTTGCTCTTTTAATACAAGAGAAACAATAGTGTGTTAATTTAAGAAAATTCAGGATTTCATGAAATTCAAGAAATTAAATTAATAGAAGTCATCGATTTTAATGAAAACTTTAAACGATGTCGATGTCAGTAAAACTTAGACTCAAATCTAGAACCATTTAAAAGTAATGATATTTTAAATAATCTTGAAAGTTTTATGTTAGTTAATGTGAATAAAAGGAGATAGATGTTGGGCAGTGTCCCAATGACAAAATTCACCAATGACTCTGATCATATATAATTTTTTCTTGAAGTTGCGTCCAAATGTTTTTATAACATTGCATATTTGTGATGCTAGGTCCTTCGAAATACCAATTGATCAAAATATTTTGATAACTAATTAGCTGGTTAATATTTTTAGCTCATTGCTTATGTGAATGTTTGTTAGTATGAAGTTAGTGCAGTGTAATAAAAACATTCTTACCATCCAATTCTAGTGTTTGACTGTCTGATTGAACAGATAGTCAAGGAACATTAGCTTGAAGAGGTGATATCATACTGCAACTTGGTTTAATGAAAGGACCAAGCCTTTCTTATATGGACAGGAAGATAAAAACACATTCTATTCCCTGCTTTATATTTATTGTCAAGAAAAACATTTCTGCTTTGTTATTTTATGTTTTGTTAATTGTTTATTTTAAATGACATATTTCGTGTGTTAATGGCATCCTTTGTTTAATTTTTATGATGAGAAAGTTCCAATTATTTCATTTACATGATTGATATTTAACATTTTGTTTTATTTCAATACTTAAGGGCATACGATACAGTTACAGGGAGGAAATGACGTTACTAACGTAAATTGTTATTTTCGCGACGTCAAACTACGACTTATCGGGAAAACATTCAGTTTTCGACTGATATTTATCATTCAAACTTATTTAACTTGAAAACGAGTTCATGGACCCCTCTTTTTAAAATGCCATTTGGTTTGATTACGTAAAATGATAACGTGTGCAAATTTTCATGAAAACGTAAATAGTACAATTTTTCAAATTAGATAAATATACAGCAAAAATTGTGTTTTTTCTACATTCATGAACATTTGAAAAATATGAGTTATTTCTGAATAAAAATGCATAAAATTTTAGAATACTTATAAAATACAGAAATTACAAATTATTTAACAAAAACAATTTGTGTTTATCTTTAAAACAAAAAGTTATGTCTTTCTTTCGAAAGGAAAATACGGCCACAAATCCGAATTTTGAGCATTTTATTTCAATACTTACTATATGGAGTACTGCTACCTGTCTCATTTTGATTATGTAAAGGAAGGGACCATATAGAACTCTATGTTTACACCTTTGTTTTATCTGACATCAGGATATATACAAAAACCAGGAAGAAATAAACAAGTCCTTGAACATATGTATTAAGTGTATGTAAACATTTTAGCAATTCTGTTTTTAAAAAGAATTGTTTTACATGACAAAAATCATGACAATGTTTTAGTTTTAATTCAAATTAACCTGATTCTTCCAAACCTAAAGACTTGTAATTATGGCCAATCTTGCCATATACTATATTTATATTATATTTTCATGGCATTATTCATAAAAGGAGGTTTTACAAACATTCAATTTTTCTGTTAAGTTTTTTTACAAAAGATGTATGATTACTTAGTATATAATTAATTTATTGTGAGCTGTTTTATGATTACTTAGTATATTAATTGATTGTGAGCTGTTTTAGTCAAACTGTTTCCTGGTAGATGAGTTTACATTGACCTTCAATACACATTTATAGTATGTGCCTTTTGTTATTTGTATATCAATATCAGATTCATATTTATGTTTCATTATTGTATTTATGATATGTTGATTTTATACATGAAATACATGATACTTTTCATTTGTAACATTACTGTTTTATATAAACGATTTTATGCATTTTAAGTATTTTATATGTATTTTAAGTAATGTCAGTAGACCTGTATATTGTAGCATTAATCACTGCCAAACATGCTAACCAATATATACAACATTTATATTAACATATCCTTCATAATGGCATAATTATTTATTGTATATACAGTAGGACATGACCTTTGTATTATAATATTATTCTATAGACACATATGACAAATTATATCAAAGCGCGAAATCAATAATTTCCAAAATACATAATTTTGATTGGTTAATTACATGATTGATTCCCCTCCCCCTTCTGTTTTTGTTAATGATATTCATATCTGTTAAGATTAGATGTGAAAATGAAATAAAGGTTTAAAAAATCCAACACAATTTAAAATCATAACATAAAGAATATTTAAACTGCAATGTAAATCTTTTTAAAACAAGCTTTAAGGTTTCATCACACTTTGATAAAAAAAGAATATGCAATTTAACAATGTACCTGAGAGTTTTTTTAAATAATTTTCTTAACCTTTAACTTGCTCTTTTTAATACAAGAGAAACAATAGTGTGTTAATTTAAGAAAAATTCAGGATTTCATGAAATTCAAGAAATTAAATTAATAGGAGAAGTCATCGATTTTTAATGAGAACTTTAAACGATGTCGATGTCAGTAAAAACTTAGACTCAAATCTAGAACCATTTAAAAGTAATGATATTTTTAAATAATCTTGAAAGTTTTATGTTAGTTAATGTGAATAAAAGGAGATAGATGTTGGGCAGTGTCCCAATGACAAAATTCACCAATGACTCTGATCATATATATTTTTTTCTTGAAGTTGCGTCCAAATGTTTTTTATTACATTGCATATTTGTGATGCTAGGTCCCTTCGAAATACCAATTGATCAAAATATTTTGATAACTGATTAGCTGGTTAATATTTTTAGCTCATTGCTTATGTGAATGTTTGTTAGTATGAAGTTAGTGCAGTGTAATAAAAACATTCTTACCATCCAATTCTAGTGGTTGACTGTCTGATTGAACAGATAGTCAAGGAACATTAGCTTGAAGAGGTGATATCATACTGCAACTTGGTTTAATGAAAGGACCAAGCCTTTCTTATATGGACAGGAAGATAAAAACACATTCTATTCCCTGCTTTATATTTATTGTCAAGAAAAACATTTCTGCTTTGTTATTTTATGTTTTGTTAATTGTTTATTTTAAATGACATATTTCGTGTGTTAATGGCATCCTTTGTTTAATTTTATGATGAGAAAGTTCCAATTATTTCATTTTACATGTGGACAGATTTTTATTTTTAAATTAGCTTTAAAATTTAGTGCTTATTTAAGTTTATTTTTCCAGTTTTCAGATAAAGTGGCATCATTAAAAAGGGAGATTTTTGATGATTCAATGGGCATCTTGATTGATAAATAGAATTGATAGAATTGTTTTACAATTTGTATCACAAGTAATTATCAATGCATATATTTGTAAGCTTACATTAAATCTGTGCATGTTTGGTGAATTTTGTTCAGCTGTTTGAAAGGAGTTGACTTTGGGCAAGCCATTGTCAAGAAGTTGTGGATTGACACAGATGAGGACATAAATTATCTCTTTATATTTGTCAATATCAAAAGCTGTACACTTGCAATACAATAATACCATCAATTTGTTTTCTGTGTTCAATTCCATCTGTGAATGACAGATTGTTTGATTGTCACTCAAATTGTAGCATTACCAGTACACATATTTTTTAAATTTTGTAATTGTGCAAATATTCAAAACTGAACAATTACACCAGCTTTTCAGATATAAAAGACTCTTTGTATTGTAAATACCATAATTGAGTTATTGTACTAAGGACATATAGTTATATGTGTCTGATTGTATTTATACTGTTAAGTATGATGTTTATGATATGATTTATATTAATTATTTATATAGAAAAAATTAATAAAACATTGATACAGAAATAGAGCGTGATATTTTTCTTTATTATTGAATTCATTATTTTTGTGGATACCAATTTTCGTAGATTTCATTAGTAAGTACATAAGTTAGTAAATTTTTCTAGAGTCAGACAAGAAATGTACAGTTTAACAAAGTACCATGAGCTCTGTAGACTTTTAAACCGACTTGATGTTTAAAAACAAATAACAATCATAACAACGTAAGACATAGTACAGCACACATATAAATAAAGCACATGCATAACAACTTACATTAATCAAAGCAAGGAAACTAAAAGCACATTTTACAAAAAGTTGACAAAGAGACAAAAGCACTATTAAATAATTGAATAAGAGCCAAAAATAAAACAAAATACTGGAGGCTAGAGGACTTCTGCTATGGGACAGCAAAGTTATTGTCTACATGAGCTACAGAACCTGTTATCTGAAGAACACCATGCTGAAATAAAATGTTTGAACTGTCCAAAAGTTTAGAGACTCTGTGCATGCTTAGGCCAGGAGTTCCACAACTGCGACTATAGCAGAAAGCAAGACATAAGGATAGTGATCCGGCGACGGCGGCGTTAACTTACTTCTTAAAAGCTTAATATTTCAGAAGGTAGAAGACCAGGATGGTTCATACTTTGTATATAGATGCCTTATGTTGTGAAGTTTCCGTCTGTCATATGTCCATTGTCCTTGACCTCATTTTCATGGTTCAGTGACTACTTGAAAAAAAAGATTAGAATTTTGTAATCTTAATTTTTCTCTTATTATGAGTAATAGGATAACTATATTTGGTATGTGCGTCCCTTGCAAGGTCCTCATGCCTGTCAGACAGTTTTCACTTGACCTCGACCTCATTTCATGGATCAGTGAACAAGGTTAAGTTTTCGTGGTCAAGTCCATATCTCAGATACTATAAGAAATAGATATACTATGTTTGGTGTATGGAATGATTGTAAGATGTACATGCCCAACTGGCAGATGTCATCTGACCTTGACCTCATTTTCATGGTTCAGTGGTTAAAGTTAAGTTTTTGTGTTTTGGTCTGTTTTTCTCATACTGTATGCAATGGGTCAACTATATTTGTCAGTCTGGCAGGTTTTATTTGACCGTGACCTCATTTTCACGGTTCATTGATCAATGTTTTTGTGTTTTGGTCTGTTTTTCTTACACTACAAGTGATGGGTCAACTATATGTGGTGTATGGAATGATTGAAAGGTGTATATGTCTATCTGGCATTTATCATCTGACCTTGACCTCATTTTCATGGTTCATTGGTCACTATAAAGTTTTCATTGTTTGGTCTGTTTCTTGTATACTATAAGCAGTAGGTCAACTATATTTAGTGTATGGAATGATTGTAAGTTGTACATTTATTTCTGGCTTGGTTTATATGACTATGACCTCATTTTATATGTTAAGATATGCGATACTTGTAGTAAATCTTTATATTTAGGACTATCAAGATAAAATCAATGGTCAGTAAAGCAGGCGAGACATTTCAGCGTGTGCGCTCTTGTTCAATTTTGTTGGTGTTGCGCTCGCTACAAAAGTGCCATGTTAGCTGGCAGTAACTTAGGTTTGACATGATGAATAAGGGAGAAATTGTGTTTTTGTTAGTGTATTCAAGTGTGGTCCAATCCTTTTAATTGTTTTGCTGCTTATTTTTACAGATGTTCGATATGTGTTTGTCAACGTCCAGCTTAACATCAATGGTCATTCTGCGTAGCTTAACTTAATCATTACATTTGATAGTGCATCCATTTATTTGGAAGACAATGTTGATTTTATGTGTTTTATTACCAATGGCTTAGTATGGCTTGAAATATTTTTGGTAAACCACAAATTTAAATATTTAATAAAGTACAATTTTTCATATTCTTATATGAAACTGATTTCAAAACCACGAAAATTCAATTGAACCCACGAAAATGATTTAAGCCACTGTCAAAACCACGAAAATTCAATTGAATCTTAATCCACGAAAATTGGAACCCACGAAAATGAATGAATCCACAGTACTTAATTTATCTTTTTTATCGACTTATGAGATTTGAACATCGGTAAGCCACTGTCGTCTTGATTTGATCGTAAATACAAATACATTTGTTTGTGTAATACAAGTAATGGCAATCATGATGAAATCGATATCAGTCATAATTGCAAAGGCTCTATCAAATCCCTAATATGTATGACATGACGTCATGTCAACGATATGCGTTACAGTTGCAAAGGCTTTATCAAACTCCATTACAACTTAGATTTCTTGTCAGTAGACAGCGCATTTTGTGCAGTAAAGTATGCACCGTTTGATGCTAGTACTATCACTTGGACGTTACGCTCCCAGGGTATCACCACCCCAGTAACACAGTATTTAATTGCTGGCACGAAAATCCCGAAAAATATTTTATGAGACGTTATGTTATGAACTTACAAAAATCTTTTTAATATAAGTGAGTGCATCTCCCTCATGCAAATCTCTTGAATCATCGCCCTTGTTTAACAATACTTTTATTCCCTTTGGTTATATCACCTCGTCAACGTTGTAAAAGATTTTGGATGGTCACATTTTGGCCTCGAAGCTCACCGAACAGATATTAATTTGATTGTTGAAATGTGTATTAATTGTAACGGTTTAGTGTATTTTTCTACTGCTAGATCGTTTGACCTGTTCTGAACTGATATCAACAACCCAGTAGCGCAAGATTTCATTATAGGCATGAAAATATGGATATACTTTTTCTGTGATAGATCTACAAAATCATTTGAAATTAAGGAATGTATCTCTCTCATGTTTAAGCCTAAACCATTTTCTGGCTTTGGCTATACATTTTATTCCCTTCGGTGATATCAGCTGGTTAACGATTGTATAAAGAAGTGGATTTTCAATTATTTTGGCTCGAGCATCATGGAAAAGATCAGACCCGTTTTTATGGGGTTGTAGATGCGCAGTCTTTGGTTTTCTATGTAATGTTCTGTAGATTTGTTTGTCTTTTCCTCGTCTTTCGTTTTTTTGCCTTTGCGTTGTCAAAAATGAAATAACAAAAATACAGAACTCCAAGGAAAATTCAAAACGGAAAGTCCTTTATAAAATGACCAAATCAAAAGCTCAAACGCATCAAACTAATTGAAAACAACTGTCATATTTCTGTCTGACTTGGTACAGGCATTTCCTTATGTAGAAAATGGTGGATTAAACCTAGTTTTATAGCTATCTAAACCTCTCACTTGTATGACAGTCGAATAAAATTCCATTATATTGACAACAAAGTGCGAGCAAAACAAACAGACATAATACGTGAAAATGTCAAAATTGGGGTACAGATGTCAACACTGTTTTTCTGATTTTCAGTTGTCAGTTTCTCTTCGTCTTATGAATTTGGTATCTTCCGCCTCTTTTTTTTTTTTTTTTTAAGTTTTCCCATTGTACCTGAGTTCTGTCCGCTTCTTTTTTTGGGTTCATGCTCATGTTGCTCAATTTTCTGTGTAATGAATTTTCTATCCAACAGTAACATTCGACAGTTGAGATTATTTACTTTGATAATGGCAGTGTAATTCAAATGTTAATGTTTGTGGCATCAGTTTTAATAACACCTACCATGTTACCTGTTTGTATGTCATGAACAGATCAGGTGTGTTATTCTGTTATGCTTGAAATATCGCTTTGAAAACCACATAACGAATGATATTCAATTTGAAAATGTTTTATGATTTAATTAATTAGGAACTTTGAACGTACAAACACTTGTGTTGTCTGTTTGTCCGACATTTTAAGTTTTTTTTCTATGAAAACCTTTTTAAAGATTTATTGTTTAATCTATTCACTGGAGTTTTTAAATTATACAGCGATGTTCTATTTACATTGTAACCGCTTCTTAAGTTTATATCGTTGATAGTATGAGAAAATGGTTAACAAGAGTATGCACACTGAAATTTCTCGCCTGGTTGTTACATAGCGTAAGATATTGTTTCCTTTTAAGTTTTTTTTTTCAGTTATTAGTTCTTGGTAACATTGGTGGCAGGAATATTGGATGGTTATTGGAACATCACCCACGGCTTTTGTGCGATTCGTGTTGCTCAGTCTTTAGTTATTTATGTTTTCGTAGACTTTTTTTGTCTTTTCGGTGTTTTTGTCTTTTGCTCTGATTTTGTCAGTCTCTCTTCGACTTATGAGTTTGATATCTTCAGCCCCTTTTCTAGTGTGGTCATTGAACGTACGGATGTGAAATGATTTATTAGTAATACATAATAAACTTATTACTTATCCTAAGATTGGTAACTACAGCTCTTTACTAGATTTCCATAACCTGTTTGGTAAAAGTTGGTTGGTTAAGTTTTTTAGTTTTTGTCCGATCGATTGACGGTGCCGTTTCCGAGGAGTCAGATGCAGGTGACCTGTTGTACTTTATTATAATAGACATGATAGAACAACCAATGCTGTTTGTACTGTTTGTACGTCTCTTAGTACCAGAAGTTCAGGGATTCTTCAGGTAGATATACTGCATATTGTTAGTCGTTTACAAAATATTAATATAACATCAATAGATAAATAATGCTATTATATTATAATAAAGTATTTATATCATCTGGCGTTATTTTCGGAATTTCATAGTTCATCCGAGTTTGGGATGATTTATAACTTATTACCCGTTTCCATGAGTTTATTTGAACATTACTTAAATGGGTCCACATGTTTATGTCTACTTTTTGGGTAACAGGTTGCATAATTCAATGTTAATATCTTTGTTCAAATATCATTGTTTCGTTCTTTTCAATTGTAGTTTGATTACTGTCTGCCAAAATCAGCTCTCAGCTAATGACCGCAGATCAAATGGATTATATGTGTGACAATTTTAAATAACAATATCCTCCACATTTAATGTACAAAATGGGCCTCCGTGGCCGAGTGCTCTAAGTAGTTCAACCACTGTATCACTAGCCTGTCAACAATGAGGTTGTGATTTCGAACCCCGCACTTTGAAGGTGCGCTCGCCTCCAATTTCAATCGGCAACGATTTCCAGTTTTCCTGCCGAAGGTCGGTGGTTCTCTCTGAGCACTCCGGCTTTCTTCACCAATAAAAACTGACCGCCACGAAATAGACAATAGTGTTGGAAGTGGCGTTAAACACCAATCAATCAATCAATCAATAATGTACAAAAGTTGCGTGATAATTGTCATGATATTCTACATGCATTACAAATCTTGCTTTACATAGACCCTTATTAGTCTCTTTCAACTAACTTGATGTTTTCTTTAAAGCAAGCATAATGTGTACTAACAAGCTATCGTGTACAAGCAATCATGGGACTTGATTCCTTAGGAAAGGATTTTGTTTTTTATAAAAGTCAAATTAAAGGTTATTTTTTTTTTTTTGTGCATGAATAATATTTTTTATTTCAAATCACCTGGAATACATAGACCCTAAGCAGAACCTGCTTTTATTTTAAATGTCCCATTTGCCAGGGAAAATACAAATGGGTGAAAAAAAATACTCTCTACATAATATATTCTATATTAAAACTAGCATCTCTTTTCAATTAGTATTTTACACACATTAAAATCTTGCATTTTTAAATAAATTTATCCTTTTTAAATACAATTATAAAAATATAGTTAACTGTTTATTTGTTTATCTAATTTTAGTTCTTTCTAACCATTAGTACTGTTTAAAGTTCAAATCCTCTCTCGCATAAACAAAAGAAAACCAATTATAACATCTTTTGTTATTTTAATTGTCTTCCCGTTGTAGTTATGTTTTATCAACTAAAGAGATACAAAATCAAGAGGTTCTCGAACGCTTTATTGTTAGAATAAAAATTCAATATATACATTTCACAACATATATGAGTAAAAACTAAAATAAAAAAAGTTAGTAAACAAACAAATAGTTGTATGAAAGACCATTCCCATAATTCCTAACGGTTTTTACTCCTCATGGAAGATATTCATAACATATTACTTCACACTATTTGGGATGTCTAATTGACTTACATTTTACATGCATCTAATTTTTTATTCGTATCATGTAAAGAAAATTATGTAATGCATATTGATCATATTGGGAAAATCTTTAAAAAAAACAATTTCAAAAACAGTGGTTTGAACCATTGGCAGAATAGCTTTTTGACCTGCAGTCATAACAGACAAAGAATGGAGAAGTCAAAATGTCACCAACATTGGTTTTTTTAAAAGAGGCGAAGGATACCAAAGGGAAATTCAAACTCATAAGTCGAAAACAAAACTGACAACGCCATGGCTAAAAAAAAGAAAAGACAAACAAACAAACAACAGTACACAAAACACAACATAGAAAACCAAAGACTGAGCAACACGAACCCCACTAAAACTTGGGGTGATCTTAGGTGCTCCGGAAGGGTAAGCAGATCCTGCTCCACATGTGGCACCCGTCGTGTTCCTCATGTTAGTACAAACCCGGTAATAAGTTTAATTCGGTGGGTCACATTCGGGGAAAAGGGGACGGGATTGTAGTTACGACAATTGGAACACATCCGTTGTCATCTGTGAAACGGATACTCCATAACGGTCAACTCGTGATGGCGTCAGTAAAATTTACGAAGGAATGATTTCAACTTCACCACTTGGAAACTCTTGGTTTAATAGCTTCCTTGTGAGCAGCAACCCTCTATCAAGGAAATCATGATAAGAAATACAAGCTCTGTTACTATTAACACGCTGAAAAGGAAAGTATATTACCTCAACAATACAAATTGTTCTTAATTATGTTATGGTAGACTTAAATAAAAGTTATCATAATTATATAAAACTTCAATCACTTAAAAATACATTGTATACACTATATTGATACTGACTTGACTCCTGTCTTACAAAACTAATGAATAAATCTAATGTATGAATGTAACAAATTCAAAATGAGAATTTAAATCGGTTCCAAAACTATTACTGATTAATACCACTCGATCATTCGAGATAATATTGAATACACTCACTCAACCAAAATAAAATGATGTATCGAAACTCCTTTTGCAATGAGTACACCATGAAATATATATGTAAAAATAAAATACTGTGGATTCATTTATTTACGTGGATTGGGTAAAAATAGTGTTTTCGTGGATATATATTTTCGTGGTTTTGCCAAAGTTCACATGGACCATTTGAATTCTTGGTCTACGTTTATTCATGAAATCCGCCAAAATTGGTATCACATGAATTATGATGAAAAGTAAAGGCAACACTAGTATACCGCTGTTTAATAGTCATAATTCGATGGGAAACACATCAACTATTAGAGGAAAACAACGGAACAACAGAAACACTGAACTGCAACAAAAGCAAACGCCAACATACATAGAAACGGACTGTCTGATACCAACTGCCATATTCCTGACTTGGTACAGGATATTTTAAGACAAAATGGTGGGTTGAACCTGGTTTTATGGCTAGCCAAACCTCCCGCTAATATGGCAATGTTAAAAATACCGCTTAAATGACAACATTACGTGACAGGAATACAGTACAAACAAACGCAAGAACACTCAGCACAGAGAAATACATAAATAAATAATATAATAGTACATCACAACATGCAAACCGCAGAATAACAACGGACACCTCCCATGAATTTACGACAGCACACCAGGACACCACAAACGAAATATAAACTGCGCGTCACATGAATGGATCAACGTCACAAAAAGTGACGTATTTTATGTGACGTTTATATTACCACAGGTAAATTTCTAAAAATAAGATAGATTTGTTTTATTTATAGACACGTACAAGAATATTAAATTGGGATTGAGTTTGTAATGGTGTTATTTTATGTATTTTCTAACCATGACAAGAATATTAAAATGGAATTGTGTTTGTAATGGTGTTATTATTTGCATTTTCTAACCATGTCGGTTTTTCTTCTAAATCAAAACTGTGAATAAACAAAAAAATCCTGTGCATATAGTTGCTTTAAACTTAAAATCATATAAATAAAGTAGCTGATTTTTTTATCTTAACTTTTACATACATATAGAAAAATAAAAATATAATAACTGTAATATGAGGCAAGATCATGTAAGACCAGTAAACACACATGAAAACAAACAACATAAAACAAAAAACAAAAGCCCTGTAGACTTATCCACAGTATAGCTATTTACACCAAAATAAATAAAACAATATTTGCATGTTGACGAATTATTATCCGTTTAAATCTGTTTGATGCTAAAATAAGTCTATTATCAGCATTCATTTAGTCATGATAAAAAATAGAGCCATGTAATTGTTAATAAATTATTACACAATCGTATAAAACAACAGTCTTTATGACATTCCTGAATTATTTGTTATTTATTATCAATAGGCCATGATTTATCTCCTTTGTTCACAAAAATTGTCTCCCTTTACTACACATACATTTCCCATTTCGTCGTCTGGTCCCGCTTTATTATCAGATATCGATCGTCTCCTTAATCATGGGAGTGGAAACAGGGACACGTGTTTTC
The DNA here is from genome assembly GCA_017311375.1 of Mytilus coruscus. Lineage (NCBI taxonomy): Eukaryota > Metazoa > Mollusca > Bivalvia > Mytilida > Mytilidae > Mytilus > Mytilus coruscus. Next base: position 6,428,346 of record CM029597.1, on the reverse strand, counting down.
GAATCCTCAGTAACTGTGTCATCATTTCTTTGACTGTCTGTGGAAGTATTAATATATTGTTGAGGTTGTTGAGGTTTATTTGTCTGACGTGATATGACATTATCGCAATCTTCTTTTACTCTCAATGGTTGAAGTTCGATATGACAAGATTTCTCCTTACACCACTGTTCTTTGTTGATGTAGCGGCTTTTGTTACCGTCGATATCTTCATTAAACTTATTCTGATCAGTCGGATGAGGTGAAGCTTGCTCCATTTTTGTATAGTGTGACGGTTCACCATTCATTTTTAGATAGCCATCATATCCACACGCCCCTTTGCTCAATTCATCTTCTGTCTTGTCTGAATCCACCATTTTTAAGTAATTGGATGTATATAAATTCAAGTAATACTGAAAATATAGTTAATACTTCAAGGTATGCAAAGTTTATATACATATCATATTATGTTTGTAGATTTATAATTGAAATCTGAAACATGAAAAAAGATAAATTAAATCAACTAAATACCTTATAAATGTCCCCGTTAATTTTAATGACAGTTTTGTGATATCATAATATAAAAAAAAAGATAGGATGTGGGATAAATTCTCATCAGAATAGTCAAGAAATTAAAAACTATACACATTAAGCAAAATTTAAATTATCAATTAAAGAGATATTATAGATGAATAAAATTCTTTCCCGCACTTTTCAATCTGGAAACACAGAGATTTGTAGTTGTTCCAAACTTAAAGAAGCATTTAGAATATTGTTTTCCAAAGACATATGTGAATAAACTCAGTATATAATGTACTTGTGTGGAATATTTGCTGATGGCATTTTCACCAAACAGTGTTTGAAAATCAAACCGACTTTAATCAATGTAGAACCCACACTCTGTTATCCCTTAACAATCTGGTATGGGACAATGTGGAATAAGAGTCTTATTTGGCCTAATTTTTCAATGAGATTTGAACTTCTAATTTACAGTAATTAAACATAAAACAAGTAGTTAAAGCCCAAAAAGTCACTCTACATTTTAGGTTGAAAAAAAACATAGATTAAGGTCAACTTCTAAGTATTTGTGGATCCCCAAATAAAACGAACATTTGAGTATTAACTAAATAATATACTAGTACAACACATTCAATGTGTCTCTATTAACAACATATTCCTTGTAAATGTTTATTAAGTACTAACAAGTGTTTAATATTTCTCATCCAAGTCATTCGTTAAAATTATGCATTTGTTATTTTTTGTCAAGTAAATTTATGTTATTATCGACTCTTATTTTTCTAATTGATCTAAGTCCTTTTAGTATAAATTTCTTAAATACGTGTTAGTATATTCACGCAAAAGTCACAATTCATCGTTAATCTTCAATTATAATGCCAAATTGAGCCCTTTCTTCCTTTTTACATAAAACATTGTATATTCTTTCTTTCATAGATCTTCATAATGTATTGGGAAAACCCTACTTACTCATTATTGCAATATGCAAAAAGTAGTCAGAAAGGATTATTTCCTTAAGTTATCAAATAAATATAACTGGATTTTCGGTGAAAATAAAAATGTAGTAAATCTCGTTTATAGTTAAATATTGACGAGTATATTTGATAAACCAATGACATAGCAGGACATGTTAATATTGGATTTGGTCTCAAGTATATACTAGAATCAAAATTATCAGTCTGCTTTTAGGAGTTTATACAGAATTGTAATGTTTTGAATAAATGAAATATGATTTCACTACTTTTCATCATTGTACTGTTGTTCGCTCCATTTTGTTACAATTTGCGTATAACTTGATGTCAAAGAGTGTCAATATTGGGCCTGTCAAATAATTCTTGTTGTCCTATAAGATGCAAAAGATTTTAAACACATGTCAAATCATCATTAAATTTTACATCTGTGCGAGTAAGATAATAAGAGATAAGTGAAGTATTACTTAGCGTTTTTTTTTTTGTTGTGGGGATGTATAAGTACTCTGCCACGTCCGGTCTGTGTTTTTGTTAGATGTATTTCTGCTTCGTATGGATCTAATGAGTTAAGCCCTTTTCAACTGATTTTTTATAGTTTGTTCTTATGTTGTACTGTTACACCACTGTCCCAGGTTGGGGTGGGGGTGGGGATGGGGTTGGCGCCTTCAAACTAGTTTAACCCCGCCACATTCTATATGTGCCTGTCCCAAATCAGGAGCCTGTAATTCAATGGTTGTCGTTTGTTGCTGTATATCATATATGTTTTTCGTTCATTATTTTGAACATAAATCAGGCCGTTAGTTTTCTCGTTTGAATTGTTTTACATATGTCCTTTCGGGGCCTTTTATCGCTGACTATGCGGTATGGGTTTTGCTCATTGTTGAAGGCCGTACGGTGACCTATAGTTGTTAATTTCTGTGTCATTTGGTCTCTGGTGGAGAATTGTCTCATAGGAAATCATACCACATCTTCTTATTTTTATATATAACAATGCATTCAATTACTCTGCACTATTACAGTGATATACGTCTTACGTAAACTCTGAAAACTGACAGCATGAATGTTTAGGAACGTTGTACTAGGAATAACGTATACCTGTTTAACATCAGCTTCTAATAAATCTCCCATTTGACAGGCCAATTGTGTAAAAGTTGGTCTTTCATCTGGTTCTGTCCTCCATGTTGCTTTCATGACTTTATACCTAGATAACAAGATATATTTATTGGGTTTAACCTGAGACAAATTCAATATATCATAGACTTATCAGAAACGTACAAAATTGAAGTGGTAATTGTTTTTTATAGATTTTACGTGAGAGTTTGACTCGTTAGAATGGTATTTTATGCTTGGAAATTTTAAACATGTTGATTTTAATGAATCATTTATTAGATGGGTTAAAACTATGTATAACAGACGTTCAAATATGTTTCATAAATAATGAGTGGGTATCAGAAATTTCAAAAATTAACGTGGAATACGACAAAAATGCCCTATATCAGCTTTATTGTGTTTTGGCTGTTGGAAGTTTGGCTCTAAGAAATTACAAAGACATAAAGGAATCACTGTTAAACTATATTGAAGAAGTCATAGCATTACGATTCACAATTAGCTGATGACACAACATAATATTGAAATGAATGAAATAGAATTTGTTGGTTTGTTTTCAGGTTTAATGTTAGATAAAAAAAAAAACAGAAGGATTATGGATTTGTAAATTGAAATCATATAAAGATAAAATGGCCGAGATTGATTGGGGATATAGACCTATTAAGGTTTAAGGGTGTTGTTCGGACATGATAAAGAGGAATGCTAAAACATTAAATTTGGGCTTTGTGTAAATGAGTAGAACTTTAATGAGAAACTGGAACGTGTAATCAGGGGTGTACGGAATTTTACACCGGTGTTGAAAATTCATTGTAAAATTCCGTACACCCCTCATTACACCAACAACACGAATCTATTTCTTATAAAACGTTCCTTTGCTTCATTTTTATACCTGGGTGTAAAATTGAAAAATTCTTATGAGGAACTTCCACTTCAGATTTCTACACCGATTTCGCTGCGCGTTGTCAAATATAACTTCAATTTTTTTTTTGGCAAGATTTTTTTTTTGCTAAAACCATTGTTTCATTTTAGCAAAATTTCATCTTTTTTGTAATTTTCGCATATTTTTTTTTTTTTTATTTTTGGCATTTTTTGGGGGTGGAATTTTACACAGCAACCATTTTTATTTTGAAATGTATATTTTCTACTTGAGTCACCGAAACGTCCATTACAAATCATAAGACCTGCTGATTTAAACAAATTTAATGTACGCTTACTTCATAAGAAATAAGACACTTAATTTGGAGAACAGCTGACGTCGACGATAAACTAACCCTGCACAGATATCACTAAGGCAGATAATTTGTTCATTGGATGTCTCCACAGTATTCCGATTGCTTTCTAGCAATTCAATTCGCCAATTGTATTTTATACCGCAACACTGTATTCCGTTTGAATGGTTGCAAACGCAGACGATTAAAAACTCAGAGATGAAATATCACGAACTCATTACTTAAAATAATCCAAAACTAATGAGAGCATTTATTGTTTCTAGCCCCGATTCCGAATTAAAAATTATATAAGAAAAATCGCATAATATATTTGTTATCTCTGCAACCAAGTTTTACGAGGTCATTCAGTATGTTTCGACATTTTGAGACGGTCGCTCTATTTTTGTAGTTAGTGTATCGGTGTCGGTGTAAGTGTCTGTGTATACGACTTTTCGAAAATGTCTAATATGGTGGACTAAATTTATTACGTTTCATTATAAACCATTTATCTTTGAAAACTGGAGTAAGGATGATATAACATACTTAAATGAGATTTTAGATAACTTTTTAAATTGACCATTTGTAAACATGTCATTATTATAAAACTATATTTTAAACTATTGAAGTGTAAGGTAAACTGGATTGCTGAATTTCATAAATTGAAACAATCTTTCCAGAAGAGTGGGTTCACATTGTTTAAAAAAGAAAGTTCAATTAGAAGTACAGGAAACGTTCACTGAAATAAGATTATGTTGAAAGATCGTTATATTGATACTTCATACTTGTCAATTGTGTTATATGATTCATTAGTACAAAATAAAAAAGAATCATCAAAAGGGATAAACAGATGGGTTAGGGCTTAGGGTTTTAGCAGTACAAGAAACTCCAAATATGAATTCATTGTATAACTTTTTAAATATCTGACTGAAAATAAATTTAAAATCTTCAGATGGAAATTATTAGTTTGTTATTCCGATATAAAGCCGTTTATTACAATGGAAAATAACTTACAACGATATATGTATTTTGCAACCTAGAAGACAACTATACTTATTATTTTTTTAGTTGTTCATATTTGAAATGATTTTGGAAAAAAGTTCACGATCTCTTTAAGAGAAGTAATATAGATCTTGTGATACAATTACAACTTCTTATATTTGGACACAAAATCCTAGACAACAAGTATAACTTAATTGATTTCTTAATTACAATACTTTGTTTTTTTCTGTAAATAAGTCATATTATGTATCTGAACAGAAAACAAAAACGTTGATTTTTAGAAAATGAATATAATAAGAGAGCAGGCATCAATATTCATGGACATAATATAGCAAGTCAAATGTTTTTTTTAACAATAAAACGACTAATTTTAATTAAATGTTATTATGTAAAACAAAATATATATGTTAATAAATTTTATCAGCTGATCATTCCCTGGGTAGTCAGTGGATTGTGTACTGGGTACGTCAAGAGAAACTTGGATTCTTGATTAGTTTTGTAACATGCAGGATCTGATCAATTAAAATATGATATTCAAAAAAACTAAACAGGATGTTTACATTTAAAATTCATGAAAACATTTAAGTATATGTATGGATTAAACTTAAAAAGAAATTATTTACCAAATATTAATTATTAAAAGCATAAAAAAAACCCTGATTTGTTTAAGGACCAGTAAGCATGTTTTTATTAACAAGTTCTACATCAATTTGCATCTGACGTTGTGCTAGGTATATCAATATTTGTCCTCTTTTCATTATCTAAAGCTATAGCAATGGTTAAAACATATTTTGGTTGGAAGCAAAGGTGTTCACAAAGTACAATTGAAAATATCAAACAAAAGCAATCTTAAAGGCCATTGAATTAAATCGTTTACAGTTTACAACTCCGCATGTAAACCTTTAAACAAAATGCACAATGTATGAAATTGTTCATATAAGCAAAATTCAACACACTTTGCCATAAAATGTCAATGTTCACTAAGTATAGTACATTTAAAACAAATCAACTAACAGGAAGTGTCTGCACAACTTGCAATCAAACAGCTTCTGACAAAATACAAATCGTTGGTTTTTACAAGCTAAGAGACTAGTGACAAAAAATCATAGCTATTTGGTCACATTGTAATTTTCAAGAGTCACTTACAATGAACATTTCGAGGCAATAACTCCTAACTCTGATAATTTTGTTAAAAATTGCAATTTCAAGATATTACAATAACTTGCATTTCTCTATCCCTGCTTTATGTCCTATCATTACCCATGGCTACTACCCTATAATACATACGTGTACCGTAATTTAGTTTAAACATACAAGTACTTTATTTGTTCAAAGTAAAAGGTAAGACATAAGTAACAAAGTATTAACAAAACTACTGAATTCCAAGGTAATTTCAAAAAAGGGGAAGTCCATGAAACCTGACAAAATCAAAGGCTAGACTTAATCAACCAACGGAACAAATGAAAAACAACTATCATATTTCTGACATGGTACACTCATTTTCCGAAGATAATGGCTGTTTAAACCTGGTTTTTAAAGCTAACTAAACCCCCCACTTGCATGAAAATTTTTTATAGTTCCGTTGCATTGACAAAATTGGGTGAGCAACCCGAACAGACATAATTCGTTAATATGACACAAATTGGAATCCAGCAGCCGAAATTGTATCAGCATACATCAGACATACAGCACAACTGACTAAAAAAAATCAAACAAACATACAAATAAATCTGACAAAGACGACAACAAAAAAAGTAATTGATTAGATTGGAGGGAACTACGAAAGAAGAAGAAGAATAATGCCATACTAGTATACTACAGTACGACCTGGGACATACTCTGATAAATGATGACCATAAAAACTATGTCCGTCATGATTGCTTTATATGTCCATCATTATACCATCTGCAGCTTAATTAATACACAATGTATTAATTAAATCACTAGTCAAGGGTAAAGGAAATCGTGTTTGCATTTTAGTAATCAAATTAAATAGGTTACAGATAAAGTGTCTCAGATACTGTAAATGTACATGTATCTAATGTGTCTCATTTACATTTCATACGTTTGACAACTTGTGCATAAAATTTCTGTGATAATAATAAGAAAATTTCACAAAACATAAAATAATACAACTAATTGAACATATAGCTTAACAATAATAAGTCAATTTTAGAAAAAATTAGTCTCATGACCTCAGTTTTGTATGCCTTATACTGTCATGACCGCTTGTTCTGTTGTTATATCCTTTAAATGATTCGCTCGATTTAAATTATTTACGTTTATTTTTTGGCAATTTGAAAATAAATGATTTTCATATTCATATATATTGTAAAACTTGCAGAGTCTCTACTTTCTTTGGATCTTATACTCTCTTCCTTTTCCTAATAAAAAGGAGTGTTTTCTCTTTCTCTAATTAATATTCTTCAATAAATTGTTGTGATTAATAGATGTTGATCTCCATTTAACATTATTTAACAAATGTTTAAGATTATCTTTAGGACTTTTTTAATACAATTCTCGCAATCTGTTCTTTTCACAATTGACATTTCAAAATATTCATAACAGCACAATTTGATAAAATTTTTGTATTTTATAACTTGCATATGTATGTATTATCAGAAAAGCATGTATACAAGATGTATAATCCTGAAGTATATAGGTATTTATATATAGTTACGTCTAAACAAGTGACAACTCTACGACAGATCCATTCATTGTGTCCAGCGCTCTAGACCACTCGGCCACCTAGACTGAATAAAAATTCAGCTTTCGGTGGCCTAGTGTTACCTTTCCTCGTATCAAATAATTATTTCTGTGACTGCATCTTACGATCCTTACGAGCGCTGGACACAGTGCAGGCGGTGTTGTCTCGATATCCCAATAGCATAAGTTCGAATCCTGGCGAGGGAAGAACAAAATGTGGAGATTTAACATTGTTGTGCTGATATTTAGAGTAATTATGGGTATTTATATATATGTATATATATTATATAAGTCTAAATTGAAAACAACGTTCAAACCTATGATTGCGTTGGATAAAAACCGCAATTTTTATACGTGTGCATGCAAAACAAATTTCTTGGTAGAGGGGTCTAAATACAGCACAAACAACATTTTCCAAAAGACCAAAAAAGTGAAAAAGTATATTTTAACAAAACGCATTTGACTAAAAGGTCGAACAACGGATGTTCTTAAACCCTGCTGACTGCCATTGGCGATTGCCAAATAAACGGATCACAAGATGTAACAAAATGGATCTTTATTATTAATTTAATACCAAACAGAAAACAATAAACTTGCGGAAAAGATGGTATACCGCAAACATGAGGTGCAAAAATTTGTACACCATATCCGGATTTCGACAATTAATGTCTCTTCAGTGATGTTAGGATATTATATATATATAAATAACTTTAAATTTAACAATACAAATTGGTTTGTTTACAGTTAAGGATTATTGTAATTCATATTATAAATTGGACAAGACATGAAATTATTGATCAAGGGGTAGAAAAGATATACTTAATTTAGAATAAGATCACTGTTGAATAACAAATGAGGAGATTAATACGCAAAACAAAAATTATTTTTGTTATAGCACTGTCAGTTCATTTTCGACTTAATAGTTTTGATTGTCTCTTTTGTATCATTTGTTTATGCATATAGGAAAAATAACCTTTCCCAAACTTAAGAGTTGATAATTGCAACCTTTCCCTAAATAGGCCAGATGTTAAAAGAGGGAATACTGCAAAAGTATTCAGACGAAGATACAATAACAATAATGGACTTACAATTCATCTGACGAATATTCTGGGTTCTCCATCACATAACCATCCTTCAGTAAGTTTATAAATTTTTCATTGATTTCAATGCCAGGGTAGGGTGTACCGCCTATTAAATAATTATTTAAAATAGTTACGTGCTACAAATGGTGCAGTTATCTCGTTTAAAAACTTAAACATGTTGCATAAAGTTGACTCATGATTGTGCTTATTTGTATTATTAAGATATTTGTATAACAAACCTATATATACATTTGTATTGTTGTAGGGTGATTGATAGCACTGGGTCGAAACAGTAAGTCCCGAGGGTATCATCAACTCAGTAACTTTTCTTAAATTCTCCATTAATAAATTATTAAGAAACTAAGGCAAAAGTTGACCTTAAATGAATTTGGCTAATTTTTTAGGTCCCTTTTGGTCATGTAGCTCTTCATGTATTCTAGTCTCCATGTTATTCGGAGGGTTAGGCGCCCGCAAACATGTTACCCCAACCACATTCTGTAAGTGCATGTCCCAGGCGAGGATCCTGTAATTCAGTGGTTGTCATTTGTTGCTGTATATCATATCGGTTTTTTCGTTTTTTTTGTTTTATACATAAATGAGGCGGTTAATTTTCTCGTTTGAATTGTTTTACATTTGACATTTCGGGGCCTTTTATAGCTTGTTATGCGGTATGAATGTTGATCGTTGTTGAAGGCCGTACGATGACCTCTAGTTGCTAACTTCTACGTCATTTGGTCTCTGGTGGAGATTTACATCAATGACAATAATGCCTCATCTTCTTATATTTTTTTACATCCGGGGCTTTCAATGTTTGGGTTTGAGTGTTCCTGATGAAGGTAAATCAAGAAAAACATTTTAGACACACAAATTAATACGTGTTATCTACATTTACATATTGAGAAGAATTTAAAACAGGTGTAGTTCTTTTTATCAGCAACGTAAGATTTTAAATCAATATCAGGATGATAAGCAGAAATAAAGTGATAAATAATGCATTTCATATTTTTTTTAATAAGCTGAATAAGTTCTTAAACTTTATATTTTGTTCCTTTACTTTACTGTTTAAATATGAATGTGATCAAAGATGCTGTGATACAAAAAAATGCTGGTGTTGCTTATATATGATTTTTATGACAATGCAGTATCATACATAAATATAAACAAAATAATAATAAAATTTTAAGTTATCCTTATGTGATAAACATTTGATCAAGACTTACCTAAAGAAAATATTTCCCATAAGAACACACCATAAGACCATCTAAGATATAAATTCAAAGTAAGTTATATTTTAAATTAATCATGTGTGAAAATTTTCAATGCAAAATTTTAAGACAAAATTCCACTACTCAAGAAATGCCTGTCAAATTACTTTTTTTTTTCGTTGGACCCAGCCCTGAATGTATCAATTCACTCGAGATTTTTAAACTTTCCGGCGAGTCATTAGAAAACCATGGATTCAGCAAATGATCTGTTTTCATCTGTCTTCTCGTCACTTGCTCTGAATTATCTTCATGTTCATGTATTTAGATAAAATGACTCTTTAACATAATGAAGAATAATTGTTCGACACCCCATTGTAAAATATAACGATTTACAAATCGTTTGACGAAAAACTTCAAAGTGAACTAGCAAATGACAAAGGAAAAATCATTTATAACATTATTGATTGATTGATTGTTAATTAAATTAGAAAATATACCTATTAACAAGTACCAAATGCAAAAATCTTAATTTAGGTCTTAAAGTGCATAACTTTAGATTATTGTCAGAAATGAATAAATAAAAGAGTTGATCATGTTAATAGCAAGCATTCTGTTGTTTACGCTTTAAATTTCAGTGCCCGTTAAAAATTACTTTGAGTCATGTATTTGTTACTGTGAATTTGTAAAATCAAAGAATTTGTATATCCCCTAAAATATTTGATAACATTCCTTAAATTATTGCATGTTTGGAAAATTACCTATTGAATGTTTGAACAATATACATGTATCAAAATTGTTTTCTTTTTCTATCGAGAAACATGTTTGAACTTTAGTTGTTGAACAGATATTATCGGTGAAAACTATTCTAAATCTATGTTGAATAAAAGGTATTTACTCAAATCAGTTTCACCTATGAAAATCCATACACAAATTTACAACAAAGAGACGATTTTTCATTCCCTTTTGTAATTTACTTTTTTAGAAGGTAGGTTTCGTTTGGCCCATTATTACGTTGTGTATATTTCCAAACTCCTTCGCTATGCCCCTGTCTGTAGTGCCGTTAAGATTTCAATGTTTATAACGGATCAACTATTAATTCAAGGTTTTCATTACCACACATTACTTTACAGTTTTACTAAATTCGTTCATATCTTGGTTTGCAAGTTTGACTGCACATTGGGAAGTTATATTACAAACGAGATACCACATCCTCATTTTTACGGCAATATGTTTTATAACAGCCCAGAAACTTAAAAACGATCCATGTAAACTCAGTGATCCCTTGTATAAACTTGTTCTTAAAGGTTATCTATTTAACACTGCAGTAAAATCTTTGAATATTGTTTTTATCGGTACTAACATTGGTTTTGTTTTTGATAAATTAACATTGATAAATATATGTATTGCTACACAGTTATGAAAATGTATAGTCCTAAATCCTGTCAATACAATGACGTTGGTTTTCTCGTTTGGTTCACATTTTGTCAGACTCACGGCTAATTTTTTTTAAACTTTTCATACGGTACCGGTCAGTCAATTCACGACGGCGATCGTAAAACTTATGTATAGTCGATTTCAGGCGTTCTTCCTCATAACTCTTTGGTGAATATTTGGATCAGGAACACAATCTTGTTAATGAAGTCCGTATAGTGTAACGTATAAATTAATATATCTATACGCCATACGATGAAGCAGATGATATGTTACTGCTGAGAAATGGGAAGTTGACAATATAAAAGTTAAATTCATTACGTTTCTCATAGATTTCTGTTTCAAGTAGTCTAAGTGTCAATATCGAAGAAAGATATGAAGCAGACCTTCTTATTTCGGTAGTATCCTTCATCACAAGTTCACTGGGATATATGAGATGCTAGCACTCATTGAAACGTGGGTAATTGAGTAACAGAACATCATCAATATATCTGACAGTAAAATTAAAGAACTTTGAGAAAGCTCTGTATGATCTTTTCTTCATATGAGTATAAAAACAGGTCGGTCTGTATACAATATTGTACCCTTTAGAATACCGACTATCCTTGGAAATATTAATCAACCAAACTCAACATATATGTCGTCGAGCAAAAATTCTTCCATTTATATGATATCATCTTGGGTTATTTGTTTTTGAGACGCCGTAGCCGATCTTTCTATCTATCATTGGAAATAGTAGTGTAGAACGAAAAATCATAAGTTTTGATATAACAGAAAAATTGTAAGGATTGTTATTGAAGATTTTGAAGTAGATCTTAAGAAATTTTAAGAATCTTATTGACACTATTGGTAAAATATACCTCATCACAAGATTTCCGACTGCCATCTTTTACTTTAGAAAGAATGGAAGTAGGAACTTTTAAAAGGTATTTTAAGTAGTAAAATAACAAAATATCGAACTCCAAGGAAAATTTAAAACGGAAAGTCCCTTATCAAATGGCAAAATCAAAAGCTCAAACACATCAAACGAATGGAAAACAACTGTCATATTGATAAGGATTACAGAAATTTATTCATTAATTCAGTGATAATAAAAAATTTAGGGATTAAGCAAAATTAGCCTTTAAATAACTTAGATATCACTTTAGGTGATGTGGTTTTGATTTGTTAAAGACAACCAATCCGTCACTTTTAGTGGTATAGATGTGATGTGTTAAAGAAAAATTACATTTCACTTTTAGTGGTTTAGATTTGATTAGTTTAAGATAACTTACACATCACTTTTAGTGGTGTAGATTTGATGTGTTAAAGGTAACTAACAAGTCACTTTTAGTGTTGTAGATTTGATGTGTTAAAGATGAATTACACGACACTTTTAGGGGTGTAGATTTGAAGTGTTAATGACAACTCAAACGTCACTTTTAGTGGTGTAGATTTTATGTGTTATATATAAATAGCACGTTTCTTTTAGTGGTGTAGATTTGTTGTGTTAAAGGTAACTTACACGTCACTTTTAGTGTTGTAGATTTGATGTGTTACAGGTAACTTACAAGTCACTTTTAGTCGTGTAGATTTGATGTGTTAAGATAACTTACACGTCACTTTTAGTCGTGTAGATTTGATGTGTTAGAGATAACTTACACGTCACTTTTAGTGGTGTAGATTTGATGTGTTAAAGACTCAATTGCCATCCATTTCACTGGAACTGGTCCCTTAAATAGAATATACAATCAAAGATTTCTCATACCATTAGCAACTATGTGCAACATAATTCTAAAAGAATATTTCTAAATGAGCTATATAATAGCATTTATGATATTCAATACAAACTGATGATCAGCTCATTCAACGTAAAACGGTACCAATTCTAATGCATAATATAGGCATTTCGACTAATGATATCTTAAATTGTACCATAAAACAAATTTCGTTTGATTTTTTTCATAATGATAAGATCTTACAGTAGCATTTAAATGTAAGATCAGAAGCTCATCAAAGCTCTAATTCTAAAGAAGCGGGTCTTCTAAAGTTACTGCTGACAGTAATCTAACAGCAATAAATAAAAAACATATTTTCAGTTTTCAGGAAACAATAAAAAATATCAAACATGAATGACTCTTAACAAACCTTGAAGTCTATTTCAATCACAAATCAGACTCCAAAAGAGTGAACAGCATTTGCTTCTCCTAAATACATTGTAGTATGAACGTTTTGCTAAATTCAAAAAAATATACAATGTTGTGTTCATGCATTTCGCTAACGTGGAAACTTAATCTTTATGCAGGAGCTAAAACAAAAATTGTCAAAATAGAAATAAAGTCCGATTCTTATTAAGAAGTTAAAATTAAAATTGAAAAATATGTATAGAGTGAATATTTTCTGGTTCCTCAATAATCGTCCTAGGCCTTTGAAACTTACATCCCCCTTTTTCTGATACTCGGGATTCTTATAACAGTCTTTAGCAAGCCCAAAATCACAGATCTTCACAACATTATCATGTGCTAAAAGAATATTTCTAGCTGCTAAATCTCTGTGAATGTACTGAAATAAAGTAAAAACTAATATTAATGTGCCTAAAGGTAAATCTGGTTTCATGTACTGAAAATTCCAGTGTTTAATATACTATCTTATAATTTTGTAAAAGATATTTTAAAAATAGTGTGTTAACCAAGTTTTAAATTTAGTCCTAACAGAAATATGATTTTTACAGTTTTGTCATGGTAAGAAATGAACAACTAATTATGCTAAACGTATCATATCAAAAACCGCTTTTCATCTTCAGATTTATTATTTCAAGATCAATAACAAAATCACAAAATATAATTAAGTATGATTTTCATATAAATGCAACCACCTTTTTAAAAGCCAAGTATTCCATTCCTCTTGCAACTTGGAAACCCCAACACGTTAGATTGTTAGAGGTCAAAAGAGGACCATTTGTATCCTCTAAAGGTCCGTTATTTAGATTATCTGGTATCTTATTGTCTTTGGGGTCCTTAAACGTTTCCTTCTTTTTAATCAGATAGTTACGAAGATTTCCAAAATGGCAGTATTCAATAATCACCATTAATTCACCTAAAAAAGGCCAAAAAAACACATTAGTAAGGATATCAAGAGTTATCCCGATAGCAAGACTAATACCCTACGTACAGGCATATTAATTGTTTCAGCAACAGAGTCTGAGGTTTGTATACTGTAAATGAGGAGATTTAAATATGATACTACTGCAATTTCTTCCACATCCAGTTTGATATTTGACTGATATTCCACTGATAAAATTTTACTGATATCAATATCTATGTCAAAGGTCAAAACTACATCAGTTTCCCATAATGCATCCTCATACCAAGTTTGGTAAACTTAAGTTCTATGGTACCAAAGTAATGTCCCTGACACCAAGCAAACGAGGTTTTGCTATCAGAGGAGTCAAAGGTCATAGTTAATATCACAGTGACATGACTTTGGAATATGACACATCACCTTCTCATAATGCATCCGGATACCAAGTTTGGTCACTCTAGGTTCTACAGCACAATAGTTATGCCTCGGACACGAATCTGACAACGTATTACTATCAGAGGGGTCAATGTTACGGTCACAATGACCTAGTTTTTGGTATATGAACAACCGTCTTCCCATGAATCATCCACAATACAAGTTTTGTTAATCTAAATTCTACAGTACAACAGCTATGTCCCGGAAACGTATCAGACAAGGTTTGACTATCGTAGTTGTCATGTCAAAGGTCAAATAGAATTGAGAATGGAAACAGGGAATGTGTCAAAGCGACAACAACCCAACCAAAGAGCAGACAACAGCACAAGGCCACCAAAGTCAACATACCAAGTTCTACGGTACAACAGTTGTGCTACCGACACGATGTGGGACGGACGAACAGACGGGCAAACAGATAGACAGACAGCCACACAGACGAACGGATGGACTAGGTATTTGCTACATACCACCCAAAATTTGTTATCGGGGTGAATGAAAATATCTTCAGCTTGGTCTGTAAACAATTGACGGATGAATTGTGATAAGATCAAGTTAAAGAAATAAAGATAACAAAACAGGAAAGATATTCATATATGTCGATAAACGTTATGTTAAAACATGTTGATGTTTGGTTGATATCTGAAATGAAATTTTTGTTCATTAATTTCATTATAAAAAATATATATATAATATGTCTGCAATGAAGTATCTTATCTTATCTTATATTATATCACTTCTTCAAAGGAGAATAACATGACATTTTTTTTAATCCTTTGCAATTGGTAAAATTAAGTATCACTATTAGAAAATCGTCTTAAAAAGTCTGTGAAGAGTGGTACATACTAAGAAATACACTTACCGTTTTTGATTTCTTTGGTCACAGCACCCAATAAATTTACAATGTTAAGATGCTGACCAAGATGTATCATTATCTTCAGCTCTGACATCAAAGCCATCATTTGTTCTTTATCTGTACAATCTGGCAACATGAATAGAATAAACAGGCAAAAAAAATATAGTCAAGACACCATGTGTGTAAAATGGGGATTGGAATGGGGTTCCAGTAGGTTTACATTACTAGGAATAAACTTTTCTGTCAATTTGCATGAAATGGAATTGTTGAACAATGGTCCAAGAATTAAGGAAATTGAGAATATAATAAAAACTTGGTCTAAACAAACATTAACACCGGTTGGAAAAATAACAATCATCAAGACACTAATTATCTCAAAATTGAACCATCTGTTTTCAACATTACAAGCACCATGCAAAAATACTTTAAAACAACTAACTGTCAAAATTTATTCATTTATTTGAGAAAACAAACCTGACAAGATAAAAAGATGAATATTATGTTCTGAACACAAATTAGGAGGGCTGAAAATGATAGATATTGACAAATATATAAAAGGATTGAAACTAATATGGATTAGACGGTTGTTGAAAAACAATCCAAAACTAAATAAGCTACTAGAAAGTACTGAAAAAATCAGTATTGAAAACCTAGTTTATTTAGGCCCAACAAAAAGATGTAAAAACCCTTTTTGGGAAGAGGTCTTTAAAGCTTGGACAGATTTACAAAATAAATTTATACCAAAAAACGAAGACGAGTTTGTATCAGATTCGCTCTGGAATAATGAAAATATTAAAATAGGAACAACATCTATTTTCTATAAAGACTGGGCAGATAAAGGGATCTTTTTGGTAAATGATCTATTAAACGATGAGGGAAAACTAATGTCTTTTCAACAATTCCAAAACATTTATAAAATTAAATCAAACTTTCTTACTTATAATGGGGTAATTTCATCAATACAATCATATAAAAAAGCTCTCAAGAAAGATAAATCCATAAACAATCTAAATAAAACACAAGGACCAATTATTCCAAATAATATCAGAATATTTTTTTTATCAGGAAAAGGCTCGAAAGATATGTATAATGTTCTATTAGAAAAAAATAGTACTAAACTTAACTGTGAAGACAAATGGTCCTTAACACTGAACAAAAATTTTGATTGGAAAACCGTGCATAGTATGTCTTTTTACTCCACAAAAAGCTCAAAACTTCAATGGTTCCAGTATAGAATAATACACAGAATCTTGGGCACAAATAAATTTTTATTTAAAATAAAAATAAAACAAAGCGATAAATGTACTTTCTGCAATGAATTTACCGAAGATATTGAACACATATTTTGGACATGCCATAAAATAGCAGATCTGTGGATAAGACTCGGTGACTGGATTTATAACCAAACACAAATAGTTATTCCGTTTAACATGGATATAATTTTATTCGGAAATTTAGGAAAAACAGAAAATAAATAAATAAAAAATTTAATAATACTATTATCAAAATTCTTTATTTATAGATCAAAACTGTGTGAAAATCAAGTCAGTTTTGCAGGGCTGGAAAATTATCTAAAAGAAAATCTAATACTAGAAAAGAATATATTTTTTAAAACAAAGCCTCTTCACATTGCCAACCTCTACTGGGACCCCTGGCTTCCATTACTAGAATAATTTACACTTAACAAATTAGCATTACCCTATGTTATGTTACTGTGTATATTGTTTTAGCCTTCTCCACACCACCATATATGTTTTATTTAATATATTGTTATATGTTTGTTTATTGTTTTTTGTTCTTGTTTTGTGCCTGAAACCACATGTACGTTTTTTAATATCTATTTTGTGTTTGTATGAATTGTTTACAATGGAAAACCAACTTTGCCAAATTTATTTAATGTTATATCTTTAGACACATGCTAGTTTTGACCAAAATACTGCTGCCAAAAATCCAAATTTCAGTGTTTTTTTTTTTTTTTTTTTTTCTAGTTTGATTTTTTTTTTTTTTTTTATTTATTTATTTTCTTCTCTCTTTTCTTTCTTTATGAAATAAAATTATCTCTTTATTGAACAATATGGAAATAATGGATACATAATAATATAGTGTATATATTTTATAATTTAGAATACTAACAATTACTAACTATTTTCTATCTAAATATACAATCTAATGTTAAACGAGGCAGGGATAAGGTACCGGTACTTTCTGTATCCAACTAACAAA
The DNA here is from genome assembly GCA_017311375.1 of Mytilus coruscus. Classification (NCBI taxonomy): domain Eukaryota; kingdom Metazoa; phylum Mollusca; class Bivalvia; order Mytilida; family Mytilidae; genus Mytilus; species Mytilus coruscus. The sequence goes on along the minus strand of CM029597.1, from coordinate 6,410,577 downwards.
TGTGAAAGTTTTCAATAAAGTATGTAAAATTTTTTTAAATTTAAAAAACATATTCAGATGCAGTTGTTTCTTGAATACTGTAATTTCCTTTCATAATTAGCAATTATTCTATATTTTTAAGACTTGTAACTGCATACTTTGATTTACAGGAAAGACTTCTCTTGAATTCTGAATTATAATGCTTTTAATCATTTGCTATATTTTATTTTTTTATAATTTATTTTTGTCCTTCATGAATTTACAGGTATAAACAAATATTTATCTTGTGGCACAATAATCAAACAAGTGAAATAAATAAGCATAATAAGCATACTATGGTTTAACAGTATGGAATCTATGGGTTAAGTATAGTAATAACATTTTCATTAATATAATAATAGTAGTAATAGTAGTGCAAGAACATATACGTACATGCATATGGTATAACAGTATACATCTACTTTCAAATACTCTTATACACACATATGTATATGGATTTACCCCATTAAAATTTAATCAGTGACCTTAGCCCAGGGGCTCCAGTACAAGTTGTGTTCTTCCACACTTAAATATTTTAAGGAAATATGTTTTTCTAAAATCAAGTTTTCTTTTATGTAGTTTTTGAAGTCCTTTTATATGAGGTTTTATATCTTGCATCTTAGATCTGTAAATGAAGTATTTTGTCAGTAAAATAACTTTATTTTTGATAAAATTCAATTTATAATTTTCATACAGGCCAAAAATGACAATATCCAAATTTAGTGGAATTTCGATATGAACTATACCCGAAAATCCAAGAATTCAGTTTGTGCCAAATGTCGGCTACAATATGACAACCCCAAAGTAAATGTTCTATAGTTTCTGGCTCTTCCTTGCAAAATGTACACAAATTACAATTTACAAGGTTCATTTTAAAGAGTAGAGCGTTTGTACCCAAGATATAATGAATAATTCTATATTGAAACCAACATAACCTAGTGTATTTTGAAACCTTGGTAAAACATAAGTGTATTTTTTTCCAATTTTCTACAACTTTATTTAGAATACCTTCCCATTTTTTTTTCTGCTGCAAAATCTATAGGTATAGTACCTTGGTTTAAAATAGTATACATATCCTTTGAGCCCTTTTCTGACTTGAAGAAAATATTAATATTAAAAGGTATAATAGCCTGATGTTTTTTCTCTCTTTCAGTGTTGATTCCAATGGCTTGTAACCACTTTTTTAGTGCTAGTATAAGCCCATAAAACTGTAGAAACATGGGTTTGAAATTATACATTTTTTCAAAATTTTCATGTTAATATATTTCCATGTTCATCTAACAGGTCATTTACAGTCCATACCCCATGGTGTGCCCAATTTTTATAGTAAACGCTGACATTATCAATTTTAATATGTTCGTTATTCCATATAGATGCCGAAATGACTTCCTCAAAATGAAAAGGACGTCTGAGTTTTGACATATTTTTCCAGGCATTAAAAACTTCATCCCAAAATTTGTTTTTTGATTTTTTAATGATTCCAAAATAAGCCAACTCTGTAAAATTTATATTTTGTGTGAAGGTAAATAGTTGTATCCATTTAGATTTTGACTTAAATAATCTTCTAACCCAAGTAAGTTTTAACCCTTGTATAAAATTTCTCAAATTAATCATTTTTAGACCCCCTCTGTAGTATTCTTGACATAGAAGATCCCGCTTTATCTTGTCAGGCTTATCATCCCAAATAAATGAATAAATTTTACTATTAAGTTGACGTATCATATTATCATCTGGACCTGTGATAGACAGGAACAGATAATTAAATTTTGATATAATTAGCGACTTTATAATTGTTATTTTACCAAACGGGGTAAGTGACTGTTTTGACCATTTTTGTAATATTTTTTCTATTTCTTGTATGCGAGGAGCATAATTTAGGTTTAACATTCTATCTAAATCAACACAGAAAGTGATACCTAATAATTTGAAGGTACTGGAACCCCACTTCAGTCCCCACTTTACACATATTTTGTCTTGACTATGTCTTTTACTACCTATCGATATAACGTTTGTTTTGTCTAAATTAATTTTCAGTCCTGATATCTCAGCATAGAATTGTAATATACGGAGAGATGCATCCAGTGAGGAAGGCGACCCATCTAAAATAAGTGATGTGTCGTCTGCATATTGAGACAAGATATACTCTGAATCATCTATCGTAATACCCTTTATCTCATCACTATTTCTTAATAAAATGCCTAATATTTCTGTACATAACAAGAAAAGGTAAGGAGACAAAGGATCCCCCTGTCTAAAGCCTCTCTCCACACGGAAAAAGTCTGACAGACAACAGTTCTGGGTGACAGTTGATGTAATATCATTGTAAAATGTTTTATCCAGTTCATAATGGAATCTCCAAAATTAAAATACTTAAGTGTTTCAAAGAGAAATGCCCATGATATAGAGTCAAAGGCCTTCTCAAAATCAGTAAGTAATTATATACCAGGGATATCATTTTCTTCTGTAAAGTGTAAAATATCATATATAAGTCTACAGTTCTCCCCAATAAATCTACCCGGCATAAAGCCTGTTTGATCAAAGTCAATAATTTTGTTTAGAACTGACTTTATCCCCTCAGCTATACAACTAGAAGCTAGTTTGTATGTTGAGTTCAAAAGTGTAATTGGACGCCAATTTTTTAAGAACTGTTTTGAATTGCCTTCTTTTGGAATACATGTGATAACTCCCTGCCTCTGTGTGACAGACATTTCCCCTATTTGATATGCATAATTTATTGACCTCAAGACAAAATTTCCAATGTCTATCCAAAATACTTTAAAAAATTCTGCAGTAAAACCATCTGATCCAGGACTTTTATTATTTTTCATCCTTTTCAAAGCTTGTGTTAATTCGGTAAAGGAAATGTTACCTTCTAAGGATTCTCTTTCATTATCTTTTAATTTAGATGTCAAAAATGGTAATTCCCTTGATAAGTTTACTTTTTTAAGACATTCTTGTCTTTTGTAAAGTTTCTCATAAAATATTTTTGATTGTTCTAAGATTTCCTTTTGATTTTCTACTACAGTATTTTCATCAATAACTAGTTTTTTATTAGTTTTATTGACAAAGTTTTGTGTTTCTAAATTACAAAAGAAATTAGTTGGCCTCTCTCCTTCTTCAATCCATTGGGTTCTTGACCTAACATATTGACCTTTAACCTTGTTCTGTCTCAAAATTCTAAGTTGACATTTTTTGGCTTCTATTTCATCAAGATTGTCTTCTGTGCTTACCTTTTTTCTAGATTTTGTATCTCATCAGTCAGCTGGATTTCCTGTTTTATCCTTTCCCTTTTATAAATGTTGAATAAGAAATAGTCTTACCTCTAATCTCAAGGAGAAGGGTCTCCAAAAATAATTGGTCATTAATTGCAAATTGAATATCTAAATTATCAATACCATGTAAAGCATCCCCTGCATTGGCATTACATATTGCTCAACTGTGTTAGTAATTTGTTGTTTTATTAGTTTTACATATTCAGGATCTTGAAGGAGAGAGTTATTAAACTTCCAGAGGCCTCTGCCTTTTATAAATTCATTTCTCTAGATCTTGGATTGTTTATATTTATATAGTGATGGGTATCAAGGTTGAAATTTTGAATAAGATTAAAGTCCCCACAAATAATACAAAGCTGATTTCCAAAGAGATCTATAATTTCTGTTAATTTGTCATAGAAGCAGGAGTATCAACATTTGGCCCATTAACATTTATCAGAGTAAATCTCTTGTCTTCAATATTAAGATCCAATCCCACCAGATTGCCGTCCCCATCTTTTTAACTTTGTATTTTATATTCTAGCTCCTTTGAATTTTGGGAGGATACGGGGTAGATGAATTACTCCACAAAACTACCTTAGCCTTATAAATCAGCCAAGGGAAAAGCGAAATTTGAAATTAAATAATAGTCGATTGAAAGATATTGATTTAGTTCTTAAAATCAAGCAGAATATTCAACAGATTATTTCTGAAAACGAATTTGACCCAAATGCTGATCTTGAAAATTTTGAGTCTTTAGATTATGATGTTAAAATAGATGACTGGAAAAAATTCTACAACACCTTTGCAAGTAACTACAAACACGAGACTTCAAACTTTTCAATTCAAGCTGTTTTATTTTTTTAATTATAGTTTCAGCTTCCTTTCTGTATAAATAAAGGCAACAGTAGTATACCGCTGTTAAATGATGTTTGAACGAAACAAAAGTTTGCAGATTTTGAATTGAACCCATATAAATCTTATAAAATATCTTGTTTTCCTCTGTGAGCCACTGATAAGTCTTGTATAGACGAAACGCGCGTCGTGCGTCCTAAATTATAAGCCTTGTATATCTTTGATAAGTTTTTACGACAAATGGCTTCGTCCCACAGGGTATCAACCACCCAGGAGTCAGCACATGTAGCTTCATCCCACAGGGTATCTGCCACCCAGGAGTCAGCACATGTGGCTTCATCCAACAGGGTATCTACCACCCCGGAGTCAGCATATGTGGCTTCGTTCCAAAGGGTATCACTCACCCAGGAATCAGCACATGTGGCTTCGTCCACAGGATATCACCCGACCAGGAGTCAGCACATGTGGCTTCGTCCGACACGGTATCACCCGCCCAGGACTCAGCACATGTGGCTTCGTCCCACATGGTATCACCTACCCAGGAGTCAGCAAATGTGACTTCGTCCCACAGGGTATCATCCGCCGAGGAGTCAGCACATGTGGCTTCGTCTTACAGGGTATCACCCGCCCAGGAGTCAGCACATCTGGCTTCGTCCCACAGGGTATCATCCGCCCAGGATTCAGCACTGTGGCTTCGTCCCACAGGGTATCACCCACCCAATAGTCAGCACATGTTGTTTCGTTCCACAGGGTATCACCCGCCCAGGAGTCAACACATGTGGCTATTTCCACAGGGTATCACCCGACCAGGAGTCAGCACATGTGGCTTCGTTTCACAGGGTATCCCCCGACCAGGAGTCAGCACATGTGGCTTCGTCCCACAGGGTATCCCCCGCCCAGGAGTAAGCACAAGTGACTTCGTCCCACAGGGTATCCCCCGACCAGGAGTCAGCACAAGTGGCTTCGTCCCACAGGGTATCCCCCGCCCAGGAGTCAGCACTCGGAATATCATTGATACGATCATTTTCTGTAGTTCCATTAATATACATATAGAAGTTCAGATGTAAAACCTCCTATGAAAGATTGTGCTGAGAAACTTAAGAGAGGCGAAAGGAACCAAAGGGATATTCAATCTCATAAGTCGAATAGAACAAAGTGATAATGGCATGGCAAAGTTTGAATAAAAATGGAAAATATTGTGAATTATGTATCCAATACAAACAAAAAGAATATATAAATATAAATTGGTTGCCATTGAAACTGTCTTGAGTGAATTAACACATTTGGTATGAAATTATATCTTTACATCTTTTTTACTTAAAGATGGTATAATAGAATTTGTTCAAGGTGTATAAACGATATCTGAAACTGTATAATTGCAATGTTAAAAAATATGACTTGTATCAGCTTTTTTGTAAAAGAATAAATAAATTACAGAAAAACATTTCTTGATTAGTTTTTCAGAAAACATGTAAAAAAGTATCAGCTTTATGCAAAATTCTTTGAAGATTTACCCATAATGCTTCATTAACCTACCATCGCATTCTATTTGGATTTACCCACAATGCTTCATTAACCTTACACCGAATTTTATGAGGATTTACCCGCAATGCTTACTTTACTTATTATGTTTATATCCGGGCCGGAAATTACATTTAATTTTAACTGAATAATCTATTTTAACGTTTATTTTTTCCTGAGGAATCAACTGTCAGAGTAAAAAATGTAAATATATATATTAATACAACAAATAAAACGTTGTAACAATGCCGATATTAATGTTTTGAGTTACATAATTAAACTTCACAAAATGTAACGATAACGTCATCAGGGATATATATATATATATATATATAGTGTCCAAGAATAGCAACAATCAACATTCAATATATCTAGGCGTCGATCAGTTTGAAAATAAACTGATGCAGTTACTAAATTAATATATATAAATGCCTATATATATATTGAGGTAAATACATATCAGTTAAGAAAGGTACACATGGAATATGTAATCCTACTGAGATAATCATCGGGCATGAAAAATGTAAATAAACACCCTGCTAAGTTAAATGTTACATTGTTTAATGCCTACCTTTAGCCGTTTTTACGGCAACTGTTGAACCAATTTCATTTTCCAGTATACCGATAGCTTCTGCTTTAATGACACGACCAAAATTTCCCTGACCTAATACCATACCTAAAATTATTACCAAAAATGTAAGCTTTTCTGAATAATGAATCACTACTTCAAATAACAAATAAATTCTAATAATGGTATGGCAAACTTTTCTTTATTTTTTAAAACAAGTTTTACTCTTATCATTTCCACGTTTTTTATGTTTTGGGTGGGATTCGTGTTGCTCATTCTTTAGTAGTGTTTTGTCGACTTATTAGTCTTTTCGTCGTCTTTCGTTTTTTTCCGATGGCGTGTTCAGTTTCTTTCCGACTTCCGAATGTCCCCTTGGTATCTCCCGCCTCTTTTTTGCAATGATTTTTGAATTCTTCGTTGGTCTTTTTGTTAGTAGTCATATTTGTATTGGGTTGTAAGTATCATGCGATATGATGTGGGAATGCAATGCTCTTCACATCTACTAAAACTTTTATAAAACTTATTGGATAGATCATGTTGCGGATCATGGTTCTATAGGGATACACTTTACACCGATATACTTTCAACATACTATTACTTATACTTCTAACAAACACCATGATATTAATATGAACCATTGGCATACGTTTTACAGATATCCTGATTCTTTGACCATCATTTACATAGTTTTATCAAATATGCTTATGTTTAAAAAAAATCATTTAATTTATATGTTTAATTAATATCCTGATACTTAAAATCTGATCCCGATATATACTGAAAGCATCGATATACTTCTAACAAGTATTTAAATACCCGTAAAATCAGTCGGAAGTAATAACTAGTATCAGTTTAATTATCAAAAGCATAGGTATACTTTAAATAAGTATCAGTATACATATTAGAAGCTTCGGTATACTTTTAACAAGGATCAGTATACTTATAGAAAGCTTCGGTATACTTTAAACAAGTATCAATATACATATAAAAAGCATCGGTTGACTTTTAACAAGTATCATTACACTTATTAAAAGCATCTTTTATTTAACTCAACATATTGTCAAAATTCAAACTGTATAGTACAAAACATTCTGCAATACTAATTACATGCCAGAAAGGCATTTGGAAGAAGATATTCAACTTTATATAATCAATTTTGAACTAATGTCTTAAAAAGTTCTGACGTAAAAAGCTACTGTCCTGGCAGCTTTTTATACTTTTAACTACAAATTATAAAATTAAGTTTTTAGGAAATGAAAGGACGTTATCTCTACATTCGTGCAAATATGTCATATCATACAATCATTCTGTAGAAATTATTTCATTCATAAATAAAATTTCTTTGGAAATATTGGCTATTTATATTAAAATGATCAACGTAATTGACAGATATTTTATTGCGATAAACAGTAAACATGGTATACTGCAAGCTTTACAGTGAAATAATAATTTCATGCGAGACACGCATTTTGAAAAAAAATATATTTTACTTTATATTTCGGTTTTGAAAGAATTTCCTGAAAGTTTTAACGCAATAAGCTACTGTCCTGGCATATTATTATACTCTTCAAACACGAAGAAAATATCAAATTAGGAATTTTTAGAACTATCATGCCTTAGACTTTAAAAATCGTACAAAAATTTTATGTCAGACAGTTGTTTTGTAGAAATCATTTCAATTATAAATAAACTTTCATATGAAATTTCCGCCTTTTTTATTTAACTGTCCTGGCAGAATTTTCTTAATATTTCAAATATGTTAGTAATATTCTGTTCTTTACTATACAGTTTGAATTTTGACAATATGTTGAGGTAAACAAAAGTTACAGATAAAAACGTATCGAAAATAATTGTCCTGGTTTTATCTGTCACTTAGCTTCCACGCGTCTTGTTGATTCACTTCCCCGATTTTCGTATACTGAAACTTGTTACAGTATACCGATACTTTTCAAATGTATCCATATACTTGTGAACCCATGATTTTTATTAATATACAGATACTTGTAAAAAGTATACCGATGCTTTTAATAAGTCAACTGATACTTCTTAAAAATTTACCGATGATTTTTATAAGTATACTGCTTCTTGCTAAAAGTATGCCGATACTTATTATAAGTATTCTGATACTTTTAAAAGTATATCGATGTTTTATAAGTATACTGATACTTTTAAAAGTATATCGATGTTTTATATACTGATACTTGAGAAAAGTATACTTATGATTAGAATAAGTATAATGATACTTATTTAAAGTAGACCGATGCTTTATATAAGTATACTGATAATTGTTAAAAGTCAACCGATGCTTATTATAATTATATTGATTCTTGTTTTAAGTTTACCGATACTTTTATAAGTATATTTAAACTTTTAAAAGTATACCGATACTTATTATAAGTAAACTGGTCTATCTTAAAAGCAAACCGATGATTTTTATAAGTATACTGATCATTGTTAAAAGTATACATATGCTTCTGATATTTATACTGATACTTGTTAAAAGTATACCGATACTTATTATGAGTATATTGATCTTTGTTAAAAGTATACCTATGCTTTTGATTTGTATACTGATACTTGTTAAAAGTATACCGATACTTTTGATAGGTAAATTGATACTTGTTATAACTACCGATTCATTTTACGTGTATCTAAACACTTGTTAGAAGTATACTGATGCTTTTGATAGGTAAATTCATACTTGTTATAACTACCGATTTATCTTACGTGTATCTAAACACTTGTTAGAAGTATACTGATGCTTTTGATAGGTAAATTGATACTTGTTATAACTACCGATTTATTTTTACGTGTATCTAAACACTTGTTAGAAGTATACCGATGCTTCCGGTATATATCGGTATACATATTGAAAGTATCAGTATATTAATTAAACATATAATGATACTTGTTTTAAACGAAAGCATATTTGTTAAAAGTATACGAATGCTTGACATAGTATCAGGATACTTGTGAAAGTATACCAATAGTTGAAATCTATATCCTGATGTTTGATAGAAGTATCCTGATACTTTTAAAGGTATATGTCTACTTGTTGAAAGTATATCGATGTAAATTATACCCCTATCGAACTATCATTATTCTGGCATGATCCGCCACTCATAGATAGGTCAGTGGATGAGGCTTTGTAAGGCTTAATTTCTAACCCTATCCTTGCATTCCATTTGCATTCAAAATTATCCACACTGCTTACTCGATGCTTCAACATTTCATATCCTACGAATTTTTGGGTTTTGTTCAACTCTTTAACGACATGTTACGCAGTCTTACATCTTTAGATACGAAATAGTCTGTAATTTTACCGATGGTGTTCTTTTCACTATTGTGACATTTTGACTGTGTATAGATTCACATGGCAAGTGATACCCTGTCTTTTTGGAGTTCAAGCGATTCCCTTGGTTTTTGTTTGTTGCCTTGATTTGTCTTTTTGGTCGATTTAAGAGATTTGAACATCACTAAACTACTGTTGCCTTAATCTGTCACGAGTATGCATGAGATAGTGCTCGTTTGACAATAGGTATTTAATCAGCCTTATTAAGTTGTCACTATGTAGACAAATTACAAATTTTAACTTAGTAAATGTTTTACCTATACTTAGGACAAACTAATGTATTATTGGAAAGAAGCCTATATTGGCAGATGTCTCTACCAGAATAAAAGCTATCTAAGCCCCTGTTTTAAGGAATTTCTTTCATGGATTTTTGTTGTTGAAAAAATTGACTTGTCACAAATTGGTTTATAAGATTCTGTCTGCCTACCCTGTCTGAGCCTCTTTTTTGGAAACTCCCATTTTGCATCATAGGGTAAACAGGATGTTTGTTCATCAATAGGTATATCAGGAATATAGTCTCCACTGGGATGCATCAATGTCCTCTCCAATTCTTTATGCTTAAAAAAAGCATAATTGAATGAAAAGTTATCATTATACTTATGAAAGAAGAGAAAGAAAAATCATACTAAGTTAGAGAGATCTCTTCCGAAACTGACCGATATTTATCGACATTGATTTTTTAATACCTTAAAGCAGCGTACATTTTTTATTGCTATTGATGACTTACCAGTACTACAGCCTTACGCTTGAAAAGTGCACACATTACCAACACTACAAGTATAATGACTGCTACTGCTGCTGCAACCACCACAGATACAATTATTTTGATGTCATGTGTCTTTAACGGTATTGTATGCTCCTCGCCTAAAATGAATCATATTTCTATAGCAATAACTCTCTCATTTGCCACATGCTATATTCACATTTTAAATTAATTGGTTCACTGGTCTTACATTAAAAAACATATGACAATTCTTGCAGAATTTCCTCAGGCAAAGTTGACCTTAGATGGATTTGAAATTGTTGACTTTGGGCGTTCCTGATGAAGGTAAAACCAAAAATGCGCTTCGGACGCATAACATTTATAAGTGTTATTTTCATTTTCTCTATTATAACCATCTCTTAAAAATGTTAACATTTAATAATAATTAAACAATTAAAACAAAAAGGCTAGTTCGTAATATCGTCCAATTTACACATGATTTGTGTTTACCTGTTAAGAGCACTTGATATAAATTTCAATTGTATGCAGTATTCTACTTTAAGTTGGTAACATTTTATTCGGCACTGCCATGGTATTTGTCATATATTCTGCCGTAAGTACATTGAATAATATTAAGAATGTAATTATCCAACTTCCTCAGCCAAAGTTGACTTTAGGCTGGATTTGTCGAACCTTTAGTTTGTTATGTTTTATGGACTTCCCCCTTTTTGAATATACCTTGGAGTTTGGTATTTTTGTTCATACAAATTTTTTTGGCTATTTTTTAAGGTCTATTTTGGTCATATAGCTCCTCAAGTGTTCACGTACTTATACATCCTTCGCTTTAAATTTTAGTTTTGAGCATTCCAGATACAGGTATCTATTTTACACCATGTTCACAGTAAACAAATGAGGACAGATCTTTTCTTTTAATGCTGAATATATCAAACTAAATCTATTCACTTGTGTTTATAAAACAGTTACAGTTTCAGTGATCCCATGATACAGCACAATCTGGCTCTTGTATGACTTAAATAGTATACTAGCAATGATCTTAAAAAACAATTATGATTTTTACATTAAGGTCCTGACCAACCATTGGCTAAGATCATGACACACCTTGGGTTATAGATAATAATTATATGGATGATTACATATTTAACTTATTAATCCTAAAAAGATAAAACACGTAACTTAAGTGCCGTTACTGGATGTGACCTTGACATTATATAAAAGTCATCAATCAAGCTTGTGTCTCATACAAAGATAGTCAGAAGTGGAACATGGATCAATGAAAGCAAAAAAAAGTTACAGCCCAGTGACCAAGAAACAGTTGATAGAGAACCTATTCACAGACGAGGTAAGTATACACCCGCCAAACACAATTTTAACATTTTGAACTCTTCATCACTTTTTATTTAGTTCATCATATTTAAGTAGCATACCAACAAATAATGTCCATTTCATGCAAGCCACGCCCCGGCTGTTTGTTGCTTCACATTTATAAACACCTTGGTGAATCTTGGAAGTTTTATTAATTCGCAAACTGAAATTACAAATCAGCAATCTATATCATACATTCGAAAAGAATTTCAAATACGCAATTCAAACAGCTGAACGGTACCAACCGATTTTTTCTATCAATATTTCATCTAAAAAAAAAACATACTATGTATGATCCAATGTATCATATATTCCCTATATTATTGGTAAAAGAGATGTAGTCAATTAAACATTAAAAGGCCACATAATATTCAAAGTCATGTTGCAATTCTTCAAATTTTCATATGTTAATTTGTTATATAATGTTTGCTTACAAAATATCGTAGTGATCCTTCTGAAATTTCTTGCTTTGTAAAACATGTTTACATATGAAAAAGATTTAGACAGGCAAACAAATGTTCTTAACAGAAATTTGGGATATATCTCTGATTATGTTCGTAACAAGGAAATTAGGAATGAATATTAAAAGTCAAATGATTAACAAAACTTTCCTTTTGAGTCTATTATATTGTTATTCTTTAATGCGAAATGACAATACTACAAACCTCCTATGATCATCTGTGAAGTATATTCCGAAGGTATTTGTATATTCTATTAATTTATTGTCTTTAAACCATCGAAAGCTTGGTTCTGGTGTTCCTACCATTTCACAATCAGCCACTTTGTAAGATATTCCCTCTTTGATATTAATTCTTGTGTCTTGGTCATGCTGTCCTTCTACCAAATGAGGTTTTACTAACCCTAATACAGAATGATATAGAAGTCGTTATGTAAGTACAGTACAAGTGGCATCTCAACAGGGCAAATAAGAACAGAACTGCATCGATCCAACATGACTTTACTTTGAACATTTGTGTAAAATTTCTATTTGTATGTAAGTATACAAATATCCTACCCTGGATGCTCTTTTTTAACATGTTACAAACAACGCTACATCGAAAACTAAAGACTGAACAACATAAACCCCATCAAAATCTGGGTGATCTCAGGTGCTCCGGGAGGGTAAGCAAATCTTGTTTCACTAATGGCACCCACCAAGATGCTAATGTTCAGTTCAAATTCAGTTATAGGTTTCATTCGGTGATGTCACAAACGAGGAAAAGAGGAGAAGATGGAACATGTCCGTGGTCATCTGTGACACAGATATTCAATAATACTTCGCCAACTCATCATTGCGTCCGTAAATTCTACGAAGGGATGACTTCAACTTTACCACTTGGAACCCTTGTAAGCAACAACCCTCTATTACGGAAATCATGATAGGAATCGTGAGCTCTCATATATCGTATAAAGGAGCCATGCCGTTTTGGTTTTTTTACGCCCTGCCCTTTTTTGGAATAAACATTTGGCACCATGCTCCTTGTCCGTTGTATTTTATAACGCCCTGTTCTATTCTGTTGTAGAAAATCGGTCTGGGCGATATGCAGGTGACGCTGAAATGATGCTACACAGGAATGGAAGTTCCCAATTGGAAACTGAAATCATCCCTTTTGGCGTGAAGTTTTATTATCAATCGACCCTTATTGTCAATTTATAGATGTAAGTCAAAATATAGATTTAATTGTATCGTTGGTATTCTGTTATTAAAGTTCAATGGGATAGATGCATTTAACATAGTCACCAAACTTTGAAAAATAAAGTGACAGGACATCATCTATATATCTATCCGTTATCAGTTGTTTTCTTTCTAAACTCCCATAAACCTATTTTAGAACTGTTTTTTTTAAATGTTCGACGTTGTTGATATGAACCTTAAATGTATTACATCATGCCAAAACATTGGACATCTTGCATACAAAATGTCCCATCGATAGTTATTGTTAGTGAACACATGAACTACAATAGTACCAAGCTTTCAGGAAAATAGTTTCAATAGCATTCACGGTAGCAATTTTGCTACACCAGATGCGCATTTCGACAATTGGATTCAAGTTTTGCAGCCTCTAATAGACCATTCAGCATAAAATCCATGCTGTTTTATTTTCATGTTTTGTAGTTTTACTGGAACTTGCAATCGGTAGTACTATATATATATATATAGTATTTCTTAAAGAAGGGTTAAATAATTATTTAAAATTCGTAAGTGATATTTTCACGAGGTTAAGTAATTTCGTAAGTTCCACACCCCTGACAATGAGAGCAAATCAAAAACAAGGAAATCACATCCCTCTAAAATTGCACCTTTTCTCCAATTCCTGTGGCAAATGCTGATATTACGGATCCCGCACTGTACGAGTTTTTAACACCAATTAAAACTCAATTTCTTATTTTTAAATTGTCCGGAAATAAGAATATTGAAATAAATGACATTTCAAATAAATAAATTTTGACCGACTTAAAAATTCAATGCAAAAGGATAACTGTATACGAAATATGCAGTGAAAATGTGTTACTGAGAATTTTCAGGACCAATGTCTTCGGTTTAACACCAAGGCATAAGAACATTTTGAAGATTATAATTTTGTGTCAATCAATGCAAATGTGTAATAATCTCCGTATGAAAGTTGGCAATACCTCTAACTTGAATCTGTCTTTCTGTTCTATCTGTCTCTATATGACTACTACTATCAGGTTTTGTACCCAGACAAACATAGGAACCAGTATCCGATAGTTGTATTAAATGAATAACCAGCTTAACTGTCAGGGAAAACGAAGATCTGGAATGAAAATGAAATGCGAAATTTCTAAGACCGAAAAGAATCCAGATGAAATCTTCATTTCAACTATCGTTTTTCTGTAATAAATAAAAACATTACCTCAATAACCATGTCCAATTTAACGGACTACAAAACTGAATCAAGGCACTTTAAACATGTGAAAATTCTATTCAGGAGAAAAGGCATGATAAGTCTTCTTTTCTACATATATATTTTAACTGACTGCATTCAATTTAGACTGTTTTGTATATTTTAGGGTACATGCATTTTTATCTGCTTGTTTGATTCGTATTAAATGGTGCTTTGCATTTTATGTTGTTTTTTTTTTTGTTAATGTGAAGCGCTCAAACTTTATTAAACCCTTGCATCAAGGAGTAAAGGTATGATATTGCTACATTTTGGTCCCTTGTATTCTTGAGTAAAAGTATGACAGGGCTTCCTTTTTGTCCTTTAATGCAGGAAAAAAGGTATGATTGGCTACTTTATGGCCCTTACTATTCAGTGCCAAGGTACTTTTGATTCCGTGTTTCAGAATTAAAAGAAAGATAAGTTACTTCTTCCTTCCCATATTCAAGAGTATCAGAATAACTTTTTTACTCTTTATGTATTTATGGTTTTCACTTGTATTCAGGAGTAATATATGATACAACTCCTTTTTTCCTCTTGAATTCACGAATCAAGACGTTATAACGCCACTCTTTGGTATAAAATCCTTGCGGTATAATCCTCCTTTCCTCCACTTTGATACCATTGTTATCAGAATCTACCATTAATATTGACCCATATTCTATCCAGGCGTAAAGATATTAAAGGTTAACTTCTATGGCTTCTTGTATTCAGAAGTTAAAATAGTGTACAACTTTTTATTTGGCACCTTGGATGCAGAGGTGAAGGTTTTAGAATACAATTTCTTAAGCTCCTTGTATGCAGGATTATTGGTGTAATATGGCTATTTTTCACCTTTTGTACTTAGAATTAAAAGTAAGATTGGTCTACGTTTTTTACTCCCAGTATGCACAAGTGAAGATATCATAGAGCTTCATTTTTAACCTTTATATACCGGTGTAAAGGTATGACAAGTTTCTGCTGCAGACTAATTTTAACCAATTGTATTCATAAGTTAGCATAAATAGCTGTTTGTCACATTGTTTGAATCAATTTTGTAGAAATGTTCCGCTTATTGCACATTTGCCTAAAAGAATATCATGATATCTTGAAATCCTGAAATCTTCAAGTAAAGGTAAAATTTGGCTACCTCTTTGACCCTTATATCAAAAGATTAAGATATGATAAGGTCTACTCTTTTATTAAGATGTACCTGAATGATAGGTCTATCTTGTTTGCGCCTTGTACATAGGAGTAAAGTTTTCAAGAGTTACGTACGGTATTATAGGACAAAACAGTTGCCCCTCTTATTAAAGAGAAAAAGTAGACATGTATTATATGTGTCACAAAATATTCAGGAGTAATCTTACATCTACAAGAGTAAAGGTAAGATAGGATTGAATTTTGATTTTGTAATCGGAAGTGAAAGAATTATTGGCCCTCTGTATTTACGCCTTTGATTCGTAATTAAGGATCTTATACGGTTGCTGTTTAGCCCCTGTTATAATAAGGATGTTTTTACTACCTCAATGTGGTCAGGAGCGAAGTTATGGTAGAACTACTTTCGACGATTGGATTCATGTACACACACTTATGACAGCTAAACGTTTTCGACGTTTTGATTTAAAATACTAGTATGCAAAGGCTACATTGGTGGTTTTTTTCTGGAGTAATGATATGATTGGGCTCTTATTTACCTTGTGTATACAGGATATTATATAGAGGTAAGTTTGCCATCTTGTATAGATATATATATATAGGAATATGGTAACAGGCTACCTTTTGGTTCCTTTTCTGAATTGATTGGAATTTCATTTTGTGGTAAGGCTGTTCATCATTCTTAATTTTATTTTAAAAACATAAAAAAAAGTATATGTGAATAAATATGACAAAATGACATGTCAATGATACGCATAATGGATAACAAGAACCACCAAAAGTACTGGACAGTGCAACAAACCACTACAACAACCAACTACTCCGGAAAAACAAGACATTCAAACAAAAACAGCCACATAGTCTGACTTTATACAGGCACAAAATGTGGTTAGATGGATTTTACTTGTACCCAAACCTCCACTTTGCCTATCTGCCTATGTAGATGTTTGTCATAAAACTGAACCAAACACTAAAATACCTTCGCAATACCATCAACATAACTTAAACAAGGAAAAAAAATGGCAAATAATTATGAAAGCAGTGTAAAAATGTTGCATAAAGATAACATCTTCTTATTTTTATAAGGTAGCTGCAGCTGTTGGTTGGATATTGCTGCTCAATGATAATCAGAAACAACACTTCTACCAGGTTTTATGAAGTCTCATAAAGTTAAATTGAAATCGGGTGTTTTTTGTGAGAGGTCAGTAAGTATTTCAAAAAGTCAGAATATCAGAAAAATAATCATTTTAACTGAATTAGTGATTTGAAAGATGTTAGAAATTCCCGAGTTTAAGTATATCATTATTTGTGCTTCAAAATTCTATGAACGACACTTACAATAAAAGTTAGGCTGAGAAATACCGTATGATATACTAATTAGTAACGACGAATGTACAATTTAAATAAATTACAGATTTGGAAGGATTTAAGTATGTTAACCACAGGTTGCCAAGTTATGGTTATTATTATTTCTTTCTCTATTAATCTCCATGTTTTCTTTTATATTAGTTATGTTGGTGTTGCTGTCTTTAAACTTTGGTTGTTGCATCCATATATAGTTTTACATCTACTACTGTGTTTTAATGTTATGTGTCAGTTTATATAGTATTGAATGCAAGTTTATAATTACCTTCCCCTAGTTATTTTGCTTCTGTTCCCATTTTCTATAGGTTGTAATGTTTCCGATTCCTCTTCTCTATACCATATATCTACTGTATTATATTCCCACAAGGTGGCGTAGCAGATTATTGTTATATTGTCTTCCTCAATAGGTTTGGCGTAAGAAATGTTTAAAGATAAACTTTCTTTCTTTTCTGCAAAATAAAATGATTTTTTACATATCAATATTGCATATTAAGCATGGGTTTGAAATTACAAATCACCTAAAAGAAATGTCAAAATTAAAATAAATAGATTTGAGAATAACGGTATTAAGTATTATTCAAAATTTCCAGTTCTATTTGTAAATATTGGAGAAACCTCCAAATTAACATCAACTTGAAAAAGAATTTTGAATATCACTTGTTATGAAAATGAGAAAATAAAACCAGATAGCAAAATTCAAAATTTGAAAAGTTTTCCTTTCTGAGTTGCAGTGTAATATTAATAATGTACTGATGATTCTTTTGTTTTCATTAATGCAGCGTTCACACAAAGCCGATTATGGCTCCCGATTGAGATCAGAAGGCGCTCGAATTACTATCCTCAATGATCTGGAATGTCCTCTCATTACCCGAACGCAGACGTATACGTGGCCCGGGAATGGTCCGGAGAGGTCGGTCAATTACTCCCGACAGCCAGGTGCGAAAGATACGAATCAGAATCAGATTGAGAACGGGATAACCGGGATGCTTTCTGGACATTAACTGGTTGTTGTAATGATTTAATAAAGGTAATAACAAATTTCCAGTCACGAATCAGATGATCTTGATCCGACTTTTGATAAAATCGGTACAGGTTCTATGAAGGACAGCAATACACTCCTGATTTCTCCGGACTGAGGCTAAATATGAATTTTCTTGATTCCACAAACTTTGCTTTTTCGATAGTTAGATGGAACTCGGTTTTCTTTGCATCATTATTTGCATCTACCAAAATAACTTAAAGTTGAATTTTCAGCATTTGAATTCAATGTGTCCGGAATAAAAACCACAGACTTCTTGATTAATTAAAATACAGGGAATCAAAGAAGTTGATAATATCTATTTGAAATTTTTTCTAGTGTTTTATTTTACGATGTCTCCGATGAATGTGCATCCTACATACATCCATGTTTGCATATTATGATTTAACAATATACCAAACCTGACAAAGCATCTCTTTGTGAAAACTCAATGGACAAGAACATCCTACCAATCGAGAGACGATGAAAATATTGGTTCATAAATAGTCAAAATTTCAATGGTAAAAAGGAGCATGCTTATGGATAAACTAAACAGAACTAATAATCCTTCCATTGATTGTGTTTGCGTATCACGACCAATTATTCCACAAAGCTTGGTCTTGATAGACAGACAGACTGGTTACTATATACGCTCTAGACTTTTTTCGCGGTTGTAGAAAGAATCCACACTACATCATGCACTTGCCTTTGATCTTTACAATTTCTTTTGCAGATGTTGTAATTGCTATTTCATTTCTAGCTCTACACCTTATTACTTCCGTCTGTTCAGCTAAATAAATTAACCGCAAACCACTCCCTTTCAGAGACTCGACATGTGATTTATTTTTCCATTGTTGTCTGGTCTGGTTATTACACATATTTATGTCACATGGTAAAAACTCCATCCAGACATGTACATCACCGGAATCAACACATGGCACATTGCATGTTAAAGTATAAAGATTGCTATATTGGTAGTAGTCCCCTGCTTTATCTGATTTTATCTCTACTACAGGTTTACCTGTCAAAACAACACATTGATATAGTTACCTCATAGTTACATATTGAAGCTAATAATAAATAATTCTTAAATAAACAAAGAAACTCTGTTGTTTCTCCATTATTTTTTTTTGATAATTTTTTGCATCTTTACAGAAGACATTTGTAAACAAAAAACATGTTTAATTATTCTGAACGCCGATGCAAATGAAAATACCAAGGTAATAGAGCTTTCATTCAAATTTTTAAATTAGATAGTTACTAGAACATTTAAATAATGGTTTTCAACATTGCTGAATGAGATGCAAGATTCTAGAAAGTATTACGTATTGTATAGCCACCTGATTGTGTTTGAAGACTGTATAGTGTCCTCTTTTGTTTTGTTTGTGTCGTTGAGTTACTATTCCATTCACATATTTCCCACATCTGCTTTTAATCGTCAACTTTGCAAAAAAAACTTGAAACCTTATTACTGACATCTTGATAGCCCTTAGATAACCACAAATTGTTACTTACATTTAACAACCAATTTAATATCTTTGGTTACTAAAATGGTGCTTTCAGCTTTAACTGTGTACGTTCCAGTCATATGTTTTTCCACACTCCTGATCGAGTAAGCAGTTGTGTTCGTCGTAGTGCTGTAAAATTATTACATATGTACTACTTAAATAGAGTAATTGAAATACTTTTTTTTTGTAATTCTTAGGCCACGCCAAATTAATACCTCGTTCGTCGGATCCCCCGCGTGTTGTGAAAGGTCGACGAGAAAAAAGTACTTTTTTTTAAAACCAGCGTCCAGTACGGACCCGTACGCGTCCGTCTCTAAATTCATATAACCAAAATTTTAATCATTTAAAAGTAAAGCCATACATACACGGAATTTTACATAAAAAACGATCTAGATCTAACATTCACAACGTGTTTATTATGAACAAATCTAATATGATATATATTCTAAACGTAAGACATGAGGGAAATATTTGTAGTTATAGTGGTAACGCAGGCAACGACCTTACTACCAAACACAGAGTGGAATGTGATTTGGACAATTTCTTTACCGATGTATTTGAAGTGCTCCGTACAAGACAACAATTTGGCACAAAGCACCAACGCCTCTGAATTGAAAGATTAAAATGATGACAATATAATATGCATGGAAATAAAAGAGAATCACGAAGATGACGGTACATGCATTGAAATGGTAAGGCAATTTTATTATTATATTTTTCCTTTTTTTTATCTTTTAAAATAAAAGTGTTTTTCCCTAGAAACTTTTATTTATATTTGATGTTCATTACAAAGTTATAAAGCATTGAATTTGACCTGAAAGTGTTTGTGGTAATTGAATATAACACATCAATCCAGTTTAATAATTTACAAAATCTTCTAAAAAAAGAATTTGTATGATTGTCAATGAGACAAACTTCCACCAGAGACCAAATTTATTGAGGTTTGCAACCAGTAAAGTTTACGGTATGGCCTTCAACACAGAGCAATATCCCCATATACATAAAGATTTGATTGCTATTAAATTCCCCCCCCAAGGGTGACTGGGGAATAGAAATATGGTCAACATAGGTCTTCATCCGAATGGCAGTAAACCCTCGACAGAGTGGGGCAATCGAATGGCTGTACGGGATGTATAAGTGAACAGCCACGTCCGGTCAGAAAGGGGACGTTAAATCTGCTGCCTCATGTAGGGAGAGCGCCACACTCTTTGTACGTTAAGAACCCTTGCAACAACTCTTTGAGGGGTCAGTAGTTGGCCTGTAGCAAGGATGAATTTCTGTCCCTGTCCAAGTACCCTCATTTTCTTGTGGCGGTCCAAATTTCACCGACCTTCGTCCCTACTGGCCTCTGTTACAGGACCTACCCATTGTATTTATTGTTAAGTTCTTCTCGTCCTGAACATGCATGATATATTTGCCACTGGATGTAAAGCAACCAACAATCAATAAATTATATTAATTTCTTCAGCAAAGAATGACTATAAAGTGGAATGTATTAAAATGTTCCTTTTGTTTAATAAGTATATAGCATTTGGTGTGATGCCTGTAGTTCACTGGTTGTTGTTGGTTCATGGCTGCCAAATTTGTTTTTCTTAAATTGTTTTGTTATGAATTATGCCGTTAGTTTTCTCAAATGAATTGTTTCATATTTTTCATGTCAGGGCCTTTTATAGCCGACTAAATGGTATGGGTTTACTCATTGTTGAAGGCTGTACGATTGACTATAATTGTATATATCCATTTCAAATGACTTTGGTTGATAGTTGTTTCATTGACAATCATTCCACATCCCTTTATTTTTATAATGCATCAATTATAACTGACATCAAACATGGATGTCTACCTGTTCAATGCTGTTGTACTATTTCATGTTCAGCTGGGTCTTAATTTGAGCACACTACACGAAGTTATAGGCGTTGCTACTAGTTAACCATTTTTGTACTGAAAATAGGGTGTCTGAGAACATATTAAGAAACAAAGTAGGGTAATATAAGAAGTAGGATATGACATATATAAAAACATGAAGAACCAAAACTGTGTAAATTTCTGATCGTTCGCTTGAATAAAATGCTTTCCATATAATTCATTTTTTTAATATTTCAAAAATAATATCGCTCGCTAGTGAAAAATACTTTCGCCTGCCAAAAATCAAACTTCGAAAAAAAAAAACAAATAAAACATGTTCTCTCTCGCTACCCTTTTTTACGGTAAGTGTCCGAAGAACTAGAAATTAATTTGGTGTGGTTAGTAAAATAATTTAAGAGTGAATGTATCTTTGTGTCTACAGGAAGGGGGTGGTTTTTGGTCCTCTATACATTGAATAGGAAATGACTATATTTTAACTTTAACCCTTATTTCATATTTAATGTAAAACACGTCCAATTGTTGTGTTCTGCTGGATATTGTTTTAAATGTAGCAGCCGTTTAGATGATAAATAAATACTCTATTTTTGGGGAATGCATTTATCGAACCATTCCATAAGCTCTTACGATGTCTCAGCAATTCCTACTAATATTTATTCAAACATTACAATCTAATCAGATAATTCAAGATAATATTTGTTCAAATTTGTTTTGTAGTAACACAGGAAAACATCTTGCAAAAAGTTTATGTATAGATATCGATGATGATGGCCTTCGCTCAGGCGAGCTAACAATGATTGATTATTCATTGATTGTTCATTTAACATACGTTATAGTCTCGTTTCCGTCCACATTGTGAAGCTGGTTATTCCCGCGCCACCATGTAATTGTGGGAAGGAAGGGATTTCCATTAACGTCAGCTCTCAAGGTTACCCGTTTACCTTCTTCTGCATACACTATTGACCAAGCAATTACTAATGATACAAAATCTGTGAAAGGTAAAACCGTGATAATATTATTCATAGAATTTACGAAACAAGTTTTATATGCTTATTTTGAGCGCTATTGATGATTTTTGTGTAGATGAAACGAGATTGATTGATTGATTGATTGATTGTTTTTAACGCCACTTTCAACACTTTTGTGCTATTTCGTGGCGGTCATTATTTATTGGTGGAGGAAGCCGGAGTGCTCGGAGAGAACCACCGACCTTCAGTAGGAAAACTGACAATCCTAGTCAATTAAGATTAGAGTCGAGTGCACCTGCCCCGTGCGGGATTCGAACTCACAACCTCAGTTTTGACTGGCTAGTGATACAGTAGTTCGACTACTTAGATCACTGGGACACCGAGGCCCTCAGATGAAACGATTTTGGCGTCTTAATTATAAAGCTTTTGCATTTTGTTTACCATTATTTTTTTCAGTTTATTAATTCTTGTAAACTACATTAAACATTTTGGTAAAAAAAAATCCCAGGTAAGCTTGATACTTGAATATCAGCCAGAACAACAAAAAAGAAAAAGATGTGCTTTAATTTTTATCCTGAAATTCAAATTATTTAACACGTTGTTTTAATGGCATGTTTTAACAAACGACTTAAGTTTATCGACAGTTTTTAAAATTAAATACATTGTAATATTTCTTTTAAAAACTGTAAAGGTCAACATTTAGATCACTTATCCCTTGTGATCAATCAACAAACTAACAGCAACCTTGTATACTATTTTCAAATTTATTTCCCTATGATTTATTTTGAAAATGATGAGATTTGTTGCAATTACAATCCAAGATAGTTTTCTTCAAACGAATTCACGAAAGAACACACTCACAAACATTTGATTTAAATATTAAAAGATTTTAATTAGGGCAAAACACTTAAGTGCTAATGAACATCTCAAAAAATGAAACACACAGCAAAGGATGGGTTGCATCTAAGGTTCCAGCTTCCTCAGGCAAAGATGTATATTTATAAATGCGGCATCGCAGAAAGTCACAAATGAAATTAACGAAAGCGAACTAATTAAACAGTTTCCATATCTTTTCTGCAACGCTCCCGGGTTATACATAAGTGCTGATAAATCGTTGTAGTTTCTGTCCATGACTATACTATACGGACTTCATTAGCAGGGGAGTGCTTATTACATAAAACTGCTCCAACAGAGTCATGAGGAAGAACGACTGAAATCAACACTACTTGAGTTTTACGGTCACCATCACAAACTGGTTGACCGATACGATATGTGTACATCTCATCTCAACTCACTATCGACGTGTTTCGCAGTCGTAGATTCTTAGATACCAAAATAGCCGTTTAATCTGTTAAGTTTTTCTCCTTTTGCAATTCATGCGATTCCCTCAGTTTTTGTTTGTTACCTTTATTTGTCTTTTTAATTTATGAGATTAAAACATCGGAAAATATACTTTATGATTAAAATTTCTTTTTTTTCCAATATGTAAAGGTAACTTTTATTCACCAATTCATGGTAGTTAAGCATACATAAATTTAACACCTAATGATTTCAACACCTACCCACTACATTTATTACGGTGCTGACATTATTTTGTTTTCCATCATGCGTCTGCACTTTACACGTGTATTCTCCTTCGTCACTCTTTTTAGCATTTGTTACGACCATGTTGCTGTACAAAACATCAAAGTCGACAGTTTCTGACTTAACCTCTGTTATTGGATCTGTATAATGTACTCGATCTGATCTCTGAAATATCAATCAAACCATCAAATGGATGTATGAGATTTGAACATCAGTATACCATTGTTGCCAGTGAAGCAGTTGAAATGTTTCGAAACGACTTTCACCTAAATTAAACAGGTACTTCCCAATTTTTCATAAGAATTTAGTATATTTTCTCTTTGCTTCATTGGTTCAACATTCGTGTAATTAGTTCTAATTGAATTTACTATACATAATTCCTTTATTATATAAGCCTAATAATTTTTGAAATCCTTGCTTTTTCTTGCAAGAGCCATTTTCTGTACAAGACTTTCAATGTAGGTTCCTTTACTAGGACTTTTTGCCTCCTCGCCAGTTTCAGCCTTTGAATGGACATTTTTATGTCTCAATTGGTGAAACGTTGGCTTTTCTTCTAAATTTTGTGAATGTAAAAATCTGGTTCTTACTTACGTGAATTTGACCATGTATATACTCTGATTTGTAGTTCCTGAGAAAAATGCGAAAATGGAAGTTTTATGTGCGAATGGACGGAAGAACACATGGACGTCCGGGTGGACGGGCGTACAGATGTACGGATGAACGTCCGGATTGACAGAGCGGGGTAAACAGTGCAGGGGTTAATTATAAGGAAATCCCTGTATCAAGTCAGTAATATGACAGTTGTTTTTCATTCGTTTGATGTGTTTTAGCTTTTGATTTTGCCATTTGAGAAAGGACTTTCTGTTTTGAACTTTCCTTTGAGTTCGGTATTTTTAAAAATTTTTACCTTTATATAACAACGGTAATGTTCTTATAATTACCTTATTCGATGAGTAAGACAAAGTGGTTATTTCCTTACCTCATTTGATGGATATGACCAGTTCATAAAAATTTAGCTCCTCTATCAATATATACCATGCACTGGATTTCAAATTCTTCACCTATCATTACTGTTGTTTTAGATATTATTAAAGCTGGCTGTGGTACTGATGTTGATCCTAAGTATTGTTATAAGAAAAATTTAATAGTTGCACTCATCGTTAAATAATAATAACATTAAGTTTACTCTCTTTAAAAGTAAAGATGTACAATAAACAAATGTATACTTAGATAAACACACATTTATAAGTTGATGTGTCGGTACAACATAAATGTCCCCTGCCCCTTTTTCTCCCTTGCTGCCGCATCTAGATGAATGATTGAATCTTAAATTACAGGTGCTGACATAATTTTTAAGCATAATAATATAAAATATATAGTGACAATAATGACAGTAAACGGATAACAAGATAATAATTTCATCGCAAGCATATACATACAACTGTTATGCAATTATAATGTGTAGTTTAAGACAATTTTTCAGTTAAGTTCTTTTAGCTAGCTGGCAAAACAAAAACAAGTTTTCATCAAATCTGAGGGCCCTAATTCTGCTAAACATTTGCCAAGCTAAACACAAACTCAATTAGTAAGTTATCATTATACATTCATGTATCAAAATTAAAATAGATATTTATAGGGCATAATGATGAAAAGTCAAAACAAATGTTTGCTTTCAGAATGACGGAATGACAGAATGACAGAAACACGGACATGGGTAACACAGTATGCCCCAGCCTCAAATGAAAATATAGTACCAGTGCACAATATTTTTCTTGATAGCTGTTTACTGTTAACTTCATATAAAAGCTATAAGCTTACTTTCTGTGATAAAATCCATAGTGGAAAATTAATTTTATTCATTGGAAATAACAATCAGAGATTGATGGATCTGACGGAAAATATTGCTATTGTTTCCATTGATATTTGTATTATTTCCCAAAAATATTTCAAACGGACATGTATTCGCTATTTGATTCAATCTTAAAGACAAATTGAAATAGTTGGTATTGCTTTGTTTCATAAAAAAGAATGGCCAACGTAGATTCAAGTTTCTTGTTTTAGGGAGGGATAAATCCTACTTTTGTAAAAAATCACTCTGATTCAAACAAAATATTCTCTGAAACTGACATTATCAAGATGCTTGATTTCTTGATTGACAACATATTTGTTACGTTTGAACGTGTTTTTCAACAAACTATCGGCATGGGAACCAACTGTACCCCTCTTCTTGTTGACTTGTTCCTTAATTCTTATGAGGCTGACTTCATACATGAACTTCTTGGGAAGAAAGAAAAGAAGTTAGCAGTATCCTTTAACTTTACTTTCCGCTATATAGATGATGTTCTCTCACTAAATAATTCAAAATTTGTTGACTATGTTGAACGCATCTATCCCATCGAACTTGAGATAAAGGATAAAACAGATACAGTTAAGTCTGCTTCATATCTTGACTTACATCTAGAAATTGACAATGAGGGTCGGTTGAAAACAAAACATTACGACAAAAGAGATGATTTCAGCTTCCCAATTGTGAACTTTCCATTTCTATGTAGCAACATTCCAGCAGCGCCTGCATACGGAGTATTTATCTCCCAATTGATACGATATTCCCGGGCTTGTATTTCTTATCATGATTTCCTTGATAGAGGGTTGCTGCTCACAAGGAAGCTATTAAACCAAGAGTTCCAAATGGTGACGTTGAAATCATCCCTTCGTAAATTTTACGGACGCTATCACGAGTTGGTTGACTGTTAGCGTTATGTTCCTAATGTAACTACAATCCCGTCTCCTTTTCACGAATGTAACCTACCGAATTAGACTTGTTATCGGGTTTGTACTAACACGAGCAACACCACATGTGGAGCAGGATCTGCTTACCCTTCCGGAGCACCTGAGATCACCCCCAGATTTTGGTGGGGTTCGTGTTGCTTAGTCTTTAGTTTTCTATGTTGTGTACTATTGTTTGTCTGTTTGTCTTTTTCTTTTTTAGCCATGGCGTTGTCAGTTTATTTTCGATTTATGAGTTTGAATGTCCCTCTGGTATCTTTCGCCCCTCTCTTAATATAGCTGTTTTACTTTAAAAATTGCAAACCGCCCTTGGTAAAGTGGATATTTACAAATGAACAATACAATTCTTACCCAAATCTTGGCAATTCATATGCAATTATGTTTTAAATATTCCCTCTGAATATTATAAAACAATCAATCCCACGTACCCAGTGTCAATTATACCTTTGTACAAGACTTAATAAACGGGTCAATATGTTCTTTATTTGTCTTTAAGGATCATGTGGCCATAAATGTTACTAGACAGCTACACGGTAAGACTCCTCCAACATTCCAGAAATTAAATGAGGGTAGAGTATGTGGTCAAAGAGTATGATGAAAAATAAATTCTACCAAATGTGAAAACTTTTGTGAAAACTGTCTATGGAGTTACGAGTATTAGCTTGTTTAGTACAGACAAATAGACTATATCCCCAGAGGCGAATATGACATGGGGGGATAATGACTTTTGAAAATATCCATGATATCTATGACCTGGATTTTATATGCTATTACGTTTTTAAGGGTTCCGGTTTTGTATCATCAATTGTACAATTTCTTTTGGTGTACACTACTGTTGAACTTATGAGTCCTTCTTTCTGTTCCATAACACTTATGTTTTATTTTACTTTTTCAAAGTATTGAGTGTTAACAAAATAGATTACCTGCATGAAATAACTGACCTTTGACAAATGTTGACGCATTTAAACTCATATATCTGATACTCGAAAACACAATTTAATGAAACAAAAAATTGTAAAAAAAGAGTCACACGAAATCCTGTAATCATCGGATCTAGGAACCCAATAGTCGATGTTTCCGTTGATCGGTGCACCAGAAGGTATTACACAATAAATTCAAGAAAACTACGCATGCGCTTAATTAAATCCATTTAGTTCATATTTTGATTGAAGACAACGCATCAATTGACGTTTCTCTCTATTTCCTAACGGTAGTTCAATATCGAAGTATTATTCGGGTTACCTGATTGATTTGGAACATTATCGCTTCAGGAAAAGTTTCATTTCGGAAAGACTTTCGCACTTTAACAATGCACACAACGAAATTCGAGCTACTGGTGTAATCGAAGTGCGGAATTCCCAAAATGCCATCCTACTTGTTCTTATTATTGCTTAATACTTATTTTCCGTATTTTAAGATATACACAAATAAAAAATGGAGATTTCAAAACATGAGGATTTTCAGAAGCAAAATAACGAATAGTTGTTTGAACTCAATCTGTTTGTTTGTTTTACTCATTTAAACAAAACAATGTAAAGAATATGAGTTCCTCAATAGAAAGCACAAAACGGAGAGTCTTGAATAGTATAAAACGTCAAGTCAATTATTGAGGTCATAAGATGGCTTGAAAGCCATGTTTTCCACAAAAAATATACACTACCATAGAAGTGACCACTGCATTTTGAAAATAATTGTTGGTTTTGAAAACAAAATATTTGATGTTTGATAAGTAACCGTTTAAAAGAAAAGGCTCATCAAAGATTCCAGTAAAAAGTATCAAAAGTCCATGGAAATGATATTAAAACATTTGTGCAGGGGATCGAACTACTCAGTCTTAAAGTACTTTTTGAATAGGTGTAAATTATGATATTTTGTTTGAGGAAACAACATTTTACATAATTAACTGAGTTGTTTTACTCTTATTGTTCAAGAACACCCAACCCATTTGGAATCCTATGAAAATGTTTTTGGGTATAGCTTCCCGTATATACCCAGGGGTCTGAAAAATACTCCCGCTGAAAAGACTGGACAAAGTTTTAGAAAAAAACAAATAATTTCAAGGTCAGAACAAGTTCAAGTGATAGAGAAGGTAATGTAAAGTGGTGTTTGATTCACAAACCAAACAATGTCAAAATTTCTTTTCCTGACAAATGTACCTTCAAAATTATCAAGATAAAATGTCAATGTCTACGAATGATGAGGTGTATATAACCACTATCTGTAAGTTTATTTAAGGGGTATGTTAACAGATGTTATAGTTCTAATTTAGAGAGAATTCTATTTCTTTTTAATTATTACAACCTTGAGCTTTGACCTAGTAAACTCTACACTCATAGAAATCTTCCTCACAACAGAGAAATCTTATTCACACAGGTTTGAATGTATGATTGAAATGTTTTATCTAAACATATCCCAAAATTTCATTGAAAGCTGCAGTTTAACTTATTAATTAGTGAACTTAAAAAATACAAGACATTTCCGTCTTCAGAAGAGACCAGGCCTATCG